>JAQMRL010000010.1:17216283-18416283 GCA_035578175.1 Catonia carolina
GGAGAGGCTGTTTTCACGTAAAAAATTGTTTTTATAAGATTGTGGCTTTAATATGCAATTTAGCGCAAAAATGTATAATAAAAGTTATAGAGAACTAAAAATCCTACAACTTTTATTTCAAACTTTTTTGTATAACGCTTAGTTTAGTGGTCATTAGCGATTTTCTGTATTTTTTTCTTACGAAAACGTGTAAAAAATCAATTAATTTAAGATTTCGGCCTTAGTATGCATTTTACGACAAAAGTGTATATAATTAAATTTATAGGAAATTAAAATATCTACAACTTTTATTCAGAACATTTTTCTCTACTGAGCCGAGTTTAGCGTGAAAGAGTGATTTTCTGCATTTTTAAGACAAACTGAAGTTGATTTTCATTTTGCGTCTTTCACTCATGATTAAAATTAGGTTATATTTATTGGGGTTAGTTTTTTGTTTATTTCTAATGTTTTATTACTAATGTTAGGTTATATTGTTAATTATTTGCATTGGCAAGAGAAAGTTGTGTGAGTTTCACACCAGATTTTTTTTTTTTAAAGATAACTTGATCGAGAGTGTTCTCAGCTTGATTCATTAAAAATAAAAAACCGCGGTGGCCTAGGCTATATATTTAACAAATAAAATTTAAATATAAAAATAAAAAAGCCCCTACACAAAAAATTATAAAAAGTTAAAAAGAAATCTTTATATTCGACCCTTTTAACTGTAACGTGTGTGTCTATCTGTGACACCATAGCTCCCGATAGGATGAACCGATTTTGATTTAGTTTTTTTTTTGAAAGGTGACTTGATTGAAAGTGTACTTAGCTACGATTCAATAAAACAAGTGTAGGCGTTTAAAAAAAAACTGAATTATCAAAATTCGATCGTCGCGTGGTGTATGTGTGTGTCTGTCTGTGACACCATAGCTCCTGTACGGATGAACCATTTCGATTTAGTTTTTTATTGTCTCTAGCTCTATATGCATATGTAAGATGGAAAGTACTGGGTGAAGTGCATAAAAGTAGTTGGTATTAAGTAGTTCCAACTAAGTACAAAAAGTAGCAACTACGTTAGAATAGTAGTTACTTAAATTGGTGAGAATAAACATCTACTACGTAGTACTTGTTAGTAGAAACTAAGCCATGAGTAGTTGTAACCGGTAAAAAACATTAGTAGTAGGTACCTAAGTAGTAGTTACTAAGTGTTTAGTTAGTATTAAGCAAAGCAGTGGAGGGAGAAAGTTGTAAACGTTTCAGTTCACCTCTCTATTTGATCCTAACGTCCTGTCCCTCAGGTTCTAAAACATCAGGGTTGAAATTCTTTGTTACAGGAAATTGATAATCAGAATTATCATTTGAATATTTTGCAACATTATGGAATATCGTGCAACACAAAATTAATTTTGGAATATTTTTCCAGAGACATTCCACAGTATTTCCAAGAATTAGAAATATTTTTTCAGCTGCCCAAATATGCGTTCTATTACAACTCTTTCTGTGAAATGCAAGTTATTAAATTTCTGTTCCGGACTCCAAGCATGATTTTTAAACTGGTAATCAACCAAGGTGGTATCCAGTACCCACTGTCTCTAAGCAGACCCATGAAACTGCAAAATTATTTGGTATCTTGAACTACGTTTCCAAATTCTACTATCATGTACACTACCGGGCCACTGTGCATTCACACTAGTAATTCATTCAGCACAGTCACTAGGAACCTGAGCATTTCAACTTGCAGATACTTCCTATTTATGTACTCGTCACCATATCGTTGTGGTTTTAGTATTTTTAGACGTGTGTAGTCTACTGCACCAACCACTGTTTATATTTGAAATCGTTTTTGCCATAATAACTTAGCTTCAATCATTCATTCTGCTGAAGTAGGAAATCTAATCCAATCTTGAGTTTTCGCGAAAATATTGTCAATTACATATGTAATATTTTCTTCGTAGAGTAGTACAATGAATTTCAAAGTCTTCTGCTATGCGGCTTTGGACCCTGGATCCCTGATGTATCTTTAAAAATTTTCCATTCTCTTTCTGGAAGTTACAGCACCCCCTTAAGTTTTTCAGTATTTTTAAGAAAACGGTCCCATAAGAAACCAATGCTTTCGCTTATAAAATGTACCAACGTTTATATTTACTTGAACTTGCATCTTTTCTCTCACGGTAGTATTTAACATGATGTAAATTTATAAAATAAGATATCTCTCTGCAATGGTTAAATTCGTAAGCACCAAGGTGAGCATGATCGAAGGTGAGCTACGTAACGAATTTCTTAGTTGTTACTAGATTTTGAAGTTAGTTAATTCTTTTTATTCTCTTCGTTCTTAGTACTGTACTTACAAACGAAATACTACAAAACCCAGAAAATTATAGTAACAACTAAGTTGGCCAGTAACTACTTAGCGGAGGTTAGTCGAACAAAAACTAACATTTTTTATTCTCTTAAAATATCATAGTAACTACTTAAAAAATGCGTAGTACTAGCACCAACTACTTTTTATTCTCTTCGCCCATTGTTTTCATGACGATATTTTGAAATCGAGTTTTTACCGGATATACACGTTTTCAGACCCGCTGAACCCAACTAAACATATTTTTAGCGATTGGTGTGTGTGTGTGTGTGTGTGTGTGCGCGCGCGCGCGCACGTGAATATTATAAATCTCAAGAACGGAGTATTGTACGAAATTGAAACTTGGAAGTTATGTTAAGTACCGCTAGAGGACCCGACACGACCATTTTCATTAAAATCGGTCAACCGGAAGTAGTAGTTTGTGCATGTAATTTTTCACTTTCTTGCAATTTCCTCAAAAACGGATCCGACGATTTATTTTTAAATCACTTCTTTTACTAAATCTTTTATACTGAACAATAGTGAGTAAGCGCCATGTCTGCTGAAGTTCTCCTAGAAATAAAAATGTTTTATAAACCTACAACTTTTATTTGTATTGGTTTTTTGTAGTATTTAACGCTTACTTTAGCGGCAATTAGTGATTTTTTGTTCTTTCATCAAAATCTAAAAGAAAAATTCAATATTTTTAAAGATTTCGGCCTTAGTAGGCCTATGCCATTTTACGTCAAAAGTGTAGCTACATATAATCAGAATTATAGAAAATTAAAAAACCTACAACTTTTGTTTAAAGAATTTTTTTTAACAGAGCCTACTTTAGCGTCAAACAGTGATTTTCCGTATTATAAAGCCAAACTGGGTTTGGTTTTCATTTTACCCGTACATCATTCACTGTTGATAAAAATTAGGTTTGTTTTTTGCCTTGAAAAATAAAGGTGCGTCTTATAGTCCGGAAAATATGGTTAACTACTAAATATTGTTTAATAATTTTATCACGTAGCTTACTGAAACTTAAAAATTTAGTCATAAAATTTACACTTCTAAATAATTAAAAATCTGAAATATTATAAAAATTTATTTTCAACCAAATAAGATTTCTTAAAACCACGAGAATATTCCACAAGAATATTCCTACTTTATTAAAGAAATATTAAACTATTAATAACATATTCTACAAAAAATCCCCTGAGCTCATTTAACACTATTAAGTTTACACTATGTAGGGTACAAACTATCATAGAAGACCGTTAATTGATTATTTTATAAGCGATCACAGATCAAAAGTTTTAAAGAAATAAATATGAACGTAAATACAAAAGAAATACCGGTAAAATTCTGTTTGAAATTTATTAAAATGAATATTTATTTTATATCATACAACTTTTACCTCGTAAATCCCAATTTAAATGTTTGTTTAAATAAAACTTCTAAACTGTATATTAATTTTTTTTTTACATTTTAACAGAAGTTTTCAAAAGGTTTGAACAAACAACAAATGTACGATTCATCAGTTTTATTAGCCTACATTTTTGTAAGTAACTAATTCTATTGTAATCTGAAAACAACGTAGCACTTAAATGAAACATATGATAAACTTCACTTTCAAATTTACTTTAAATATTCCTTTTTCATAAATTTTAATAAGGCTTTCGGTCAACATGCACGAAGGAGTTGGAGTTTGCTGGAATAACTATGAAAAACTTAACGAGAATGAAGAAAAACAACTTGCGAACTAAAGAGTGGCATTATTTTGGAACAATCAACATACGGACACTTCTGCAGACAGGTAAATTAAAGCGAACACTGGGTTAGATGGCGAAACAACATATTCTAATACTCGCTTTACAAGAAACGCGTTTTACTGCCGCAAAAACTTTTGATTCTGGAAACTTTAGGATGTTTACAGGACAACTTGAACCAAGAATAGGAGCTGACCTACAGCAACTCGTAACAACATTCTGCGGAAGTAACGGATCATAGACTCAACAACAAAATTCCACTCACCTTCGGAAGGACCTGTACTTTAATTATAAAATGCGGAAATATGAGATGCTCAATATATGTGATGCATACACACAACTATCAACGTGGACAATCGGAGAAATTTAGAAGAGGTGGAGCAATCTGGGAACAGATAAACAATAAAGCACCAGAGAAGAGGGTCCGATTTTTAGTTGGTGAATTCAACGCAGAAATCGGTAAACAACAGTTCTGGAAGATTGTCAGCGACTATCCAGCCCACAAGAAAACAAACAGGAATAGTAATATTTATTGAATTGTGTGAAACATTTAATCTTAAACAGATGTCCACTAATTTCATGAAACTCCCTAGGAAACCGAAAACATGGCGAACTCCGGAATAAAAATTTGGTAAATTCCAAAGAGATCATGTTACAATCTGGAAAGAAAACATTAAGAAAATCATGAACGAACAAATGCGGAAAGGTGAAGAGCCCGAAGAGAAATATCAAAAAAAGATTCGAGGGGTAGAAACAAAACTTCATCTCAACCAAAGACAAGAGAACTTTTGAGGATTGCCACAGAACTGAAAAACAACGAAGCTGCTGGAGAAGACTCAATCTGTGCAGAAATGTTGAAACATGGTGGAGAAGTAACCATCAGAGCACTTGGAAAAGAAACTGAAAAGATCTGGGTAACTGAGAAGATTCCATGTGAATAGAAAACGTCACTGATACACCCACTGAACGGATGTAAACAATTACCGCGGAATTTTCGTTTTACCCGTGACAGATAAAGTAGGCCTACACTCCAAAAAATGTTTGACTAGACTAGACGAGCAAGTAGATCAGAAACTGAGTGAACATCAAGCCGCGTTCAAAAAAGGAAGATCCTACGGAGAGTAGATAAACCACCTAATTTTAGTACGGAAAGTTATATTCCAAGAGATATAGTGGTAGTGTTCGCTGATTTTAAGAAAGCTTATGATTCAGTAGACCAACAAACACTACTGAATATTTTAAAAGAATTTGGAATGGATATTAAAATAACGACAATCATTAAAGAAACCTTAAGACCGCCACAAAAAAGTAAAAAGTAAAATTTCTAGGAGAAATCTTCGGAGAGTTTGAAATTACAACAGGCGTTAGGCCGGGTGATGGACTGTCACCGAGGTTTTCACCCGTGTGCTGGAGAAAGTTATTTAGAAATAATAAATGGAACTTGCCAATAAAGGATTATTAAGGGTACCCGAAACGAAAGAAATTGGAAAATTTTCACATTTTCGGTTTTTTCAAACTATTAAAATTTAGAGTATCCTGCATCCAACGATACGGGTCTAATTGTCGGGGGTTTTGCAGTTTTGTTTTTGTAATTACAAATATACTGAATCCTCACGTTATTTTTTAAACGTTACCATTTGCATAAAATCTCTATTTTTTAATGGCAACAGATAAACACAACATAATTACATATTTTTTTTATTTTGTGCGATATTTTTTGTTTTAAGACTTTAATGTAGCACCAGACCACTTGTGAATATAACAAGTTATATTAACCTCTGAACTGTACAAAATAACACATCGAATTATTTAACGTATAATGTGTTCTCTTTTAGTTTTTTCTTGTTTCCCGTAAATAGCAATTTTTGAAGCATAAGGAACATTTTCTAAGCCAACTGCGAATGGATTTCAATGCAATTTTTGCACAGCCTTTCATATAATAATTTCAATGTATTGAGTTAATATTACAGTAAAATAATGTATTTAAATATTTATTTTCCACTTCAATAGGCAAAAGTAATGATTTTCAAAAAAGGTAATTTCAAAAACAATGTCTTATCTTCGTAACAATACATTATCAAGATGCTACTAACTCAGTGGGTGTAGAATAGCCTGAAAAGTAACCACAAAAAAATTGGACAGGATAACTCGAACAGTTTTTGAGAAAATGTTCCTTACATTAACATTACGGAAGACCAAAGAACGGTATAAAAATAAACTATCTTGCTTTTACAGACAACCTAGCAATCGTTTCTAGAAACACGGAAACACCAAGAACAGATAAAGCCAATATAGATAAACACCAAGTACAGAATACAACCAGTTAAAGCTGAAATACAAATTTCCTTCGAAAAACTAAATACATATAAAACATCAAAACAGCCCCGCATCACCTGACACAATACGGAAAATTAGGAAAGTTGATAGCTTTAAGTACCTAGTGAAGATAACCAAAGATAAGGGAGAAGGAAGCGAACAACTACAGACGAGGAAAAATGGCCGGTTTACTTCGAGGAACTCACCACTTTTATAAGAAGAACGCACTCTCCAGACAAGCCAGGATTAGACATAATACAGCGATAAAACCTGTGGGTCTGTACGCAAGTGAGTGTATTAAAATGACCGGGAAGCCTGGTCTAAGAGGAGCAGAGAAATTTGAGAGATAGATCGTCCGCAAGATAATGGGTTCGAGAAGATAGTAGACGGACAATAAAGGTTAAAAGGTCGAGAAGAAGTGTACAAAGGAAACGACCGAATAATGATAACGTTTAGAGAAAGGAAGCCAAAATTTTACGGACACCTGTAGATACAGAATGGATGACAACCGGTTGACAAAACAATTATTTAAGGCACTTAAAAATAACTAGACCTAAGGTGTCGGATAAATGGTTTAGAGAAGTCAAAAAGGATATTGGGGTAACCGGAATAAACCGAGAAAATTTAGTTAACCAAACCAAATTCAGGCAACTACGTAATTAAGGACTTTAAGGGCTTCCATGAAGAGCAAAAATAGAACACCGCGTAGACAGAAGAAAGAAGAAAAGCCTACAGTGAGCAAATGCTGAGAATGTGGGCTGCGAAAACAGGTTCCAGAGGCTTACATCACCTCACGTGGTTTAAAATTGGCCCTTTACGAGAAAAAATTAGTGTTCTTTATAGTTGCTTATGTATTTTATTATTGCTTTCCCTGCGTCAGCGCAGAATCAGTGACTGCAGAAACGACGTAAGTAATTTTTTTCAAAATGAGTTTTCATTCACATCTGCTAAATTACATGTCGATACATTGTGTGTATAAACAACACAATTCGTATTCATTTAGAATGATTTTTCATATGCGTTTTCATATACGTTGAGTGTAAAAACAACGCAAGTCACTCAAAGTCATAAAGTTCTGCATAAGTCAGTGACTTGTGTAGTTTCTGCAATCACCACGGAGTAGTGGAGCGCTGTTTACTCATCAGTCGATCTGCTGTAGCCGAAAGTATTGTTTACAAACGGCGCGCTAGGAAATTTCATTCAAAAATAGATGAAATAGTTAAATTATGCGAAGAAAAAGATGATTTGGTCCGGATCAGTTTTGATTTTATCAAAAATTTGCCACTCCCACACCTGCCAGTTCAAGACGTATTTTATCAAATTTTTTAATTTTTAATTTACCATAAGGAGGATGCAAAAAAGGACTAACGAAATTTGTCTAATGCTACTAAAATATGTAAATAACAACATTCCAGCAACAACAAAAACATTGTACTTGGTTTCTGACGGATGCCCAGGGCAAAACAAAAATCACACTGTGATGCGTTTATGTCTTGGCCTAGTTGACACTGTGCGTTTTGATAAAATTATCCATATCTTTCCCATTAGAGGCCATTCCTAATTGCCCAATGACAGAAATTTTGTTATAATAAAGAAGAAATTGAAGAAGTTTGACCAAAATTACTTAACACAACAGTACATTAACATAATAAAAGCCAGTAGTGATAAATTCAATGTAGAAACTCTCAACACTTATGACGCTTTAGAGTTCAAGAAGTGGTGGCCAGCAAATTATAAACGTGTTTGTCTTTCTACTGACTCATATGGTAAACAGGTCCCTAAACATTTGAAACAGGCATTAGCTCCCTCAGAGTATCTGAAATATGAATATTCTTCGCCTTGTAAGGGAAAAATCATTACGCAAGAGTTTATTGATTGTGCGTTGAAAACACTGTTTTTGATGTACGAAAAGCAGGAGGATACTGCCAACATGCTTGCACTCCAACACAGAAAGCATTTGGTGAGAAGATACCAATTAATATAAACAAACTTGACTCCATCATTAGTCAATCATCGAGAGAAATATAGCTTGGCAAAAGGAATGGAAACGAGTAAGTGATCGTTACAGTATCGATGTCTCTTTCTTTTCAATAGATGGGCTGAGGGTGGATGATATTTTGAGAGGAATTCAGTCCAGCTGGAACGATGCTATCAAAACGGGCTGGCATTATAGTAGCACGCGAGTACTGACCAGCCAATTGAGGTTTGATTTGGATTACGTGTACGGAGAAGGCGATTTTATTCTGATAAGATGGTTTTTCAAAGCGAGAATGGAGCTTATAAAGTTAAATAAATACGACTTTAAGAAAGATATTAAATTATGCTCCCTGTGTAGCAAAAACGAGGAAGAGGACGTAATGCATTTCGTTGCTAGATGCCCGGTTTTGAAGGAATTTAGGAAGAGACGATTCGGAAAGTTAGAGCTGCAAGTGGATGAAGTTGTGAGGTGTTTGAATGGCGAAAACTGGAAAAAATAGCTTACTTTTGGAAATATGCCTGGAAATACAGATATGAATTGGTTCAAGAGTTTAATTATTAATTTAGTGTATGTAATTTCTGATACAGCAATACATTAGTTAATATAATTTTTATTTATTTTTATTCATTTTTTTTATTTTTCTATATTTTATTTTGATTATTATTTTAAATAGTAGTTTATTAAATGGTTATTATTTAAAAGGAAAAAAAGAAAAAGTGTGATCCAACCTCTCAGACGGCTACGGCCATGAGTATTGTCTTTTAGAATTTAAGGGAAAATATTGTAATAGCTCAATTGTAACTGAACAAAAAAAAAATAAAGACCTTTATTACAAACAAACTTGACGATATTGCAAAGTTGAAACCGTACATTCCGCAAGAGTTCCTAAAATTTTACGAAAATAGTGATAATTGGCTATCAACACAGGAGGATCACCGAGACGATAACGAAGATGAGTTATTTTGAGACAGTAATTTTTATTATGATAATGTATATTATTGGGCATTTTATTTTTTTGTGACAGTGTATGAACTAACAGTGATATTTCAATCTTTCATGACAACAGTAAATGATCAGCTGATTTTTATTTTTTACTGCTATTATTGTGTGATTATTATGGTATGTGTGATTTGAATATTTTTTCAATTTTAGATAAATTGGATTATATTATCTACATTGATTGTATTAATAAAATACTTTTTAATCAATATAATAATAATAATCATTTTTTGAAAATTAAGGTCATTGAGTGTAGAAACTACGTAAGTCATTAAAATAAATTATTTTGAAAATTCTCAACCCACCATATATTTACAAAAACGTTTTTATGCTTGAATTGACAAGAAAGAATAGTAGTGTTAACTACACCAAACCCGAAATGTAAATGATATTTAGTTTTTTTGAAAACAGTTTTTTCTCATTCCTGTAAAATTTAAGAATTGTGACTTATGTTGTTTCTGCAATCACCGATTACTACTTATGTATTTTATTATTACTGTCCCTTCGTCAGCACAATACTATTTATTAGCATCTATGATTGCAGGTCTAGTTAAATTTTCAAATAATGAAGGAAAGTTTGTCTAATTTATTAGAAAATATTCATTTTCCCGTATTTTATGCACTTCAATATAGTTTTTGTATTATTTTATTAATAAAAAAGACATAGGCTTACTGTAACAAACGTCTTCGAACAATAAAATTATTGAATGGTTAACAATTTTCTCATTTGCTAACACTGTCCTACAAACAAAATATAATTATCTTATATCTATTAGTTTTTAGTCTAATCGATTAATCAATTAATTAACTAATAATAAATCTATTATTCTATTAGTTTGCTAAATAAAATTATCAGTTTTAGCGTACACCCTAACACGAAACGCTCTCAATATTTTATTTCTGCTCCGTCGTTGAGCTAGAAATAACCATAGTTCTTCTAAGTGCATATTATTATTACAAACTACAACATTTTAACACCGACCCTAGCAGAAGTTCAAGCAGCAATTAAAGAAATGAGAAACAACAAAAGCAGTGGCGAAGACGGTACAACAACAGAAATTTGGAAATACGCTTCTGAAAACATACATGAGGCTCTACACCAAAACCTTGTAACAATCTGGGAAAAAGAGGAACTACCAGAGCAATGGACGAATACTGTAATCTGCCCATTACACAAAAAGGGGGAGAGGTCAAATGCCGACAATTACAGGGGAATCTCTTTACTAGATTGCACCTATAAAATATTTTCGAGGATAATTTACAACAGAATTAAGGGTCAACTAGATGCGGAATGAGGTGAGTATCCGGGAGGTTTTAGACCTTGTAGAAGCTGTGCAGACCAGGTTCTAACGTTAAAATTAATAATGGACTATTACAAAGGAAGAAACAAACAACTGATGATCCCTTTAATAGACTTCAAAAATGGCGTATGATTGTATACACCGAACATCGGTGCTCAAAATCTTGAGAAATATGGGACTGGATCCGAAGTTAGTCCGATTGATTGAGCTGACTCTATCGGGCACAAGATCTAGGGTAAAATTTTGTGGAGTATTCAGAGGATTTTCAGATTAAAACAGGACTCAGAAAGGGAGACGGTCTGTCACCGCTATTGTTCAACTGCGCCTTAGAATACATCATCAGAAAATGGAAACTGGAAAATCCGGAAAATATTAAATGCGGAAGAAAACAGAAGAGCCACATCAAAGTGAATTGCCTAGGTTTTGCGGACGATCTGGCACTGCTGGGAGGAAGCATGGCAGAGCTACGGAAACAAATTGTATCGCTAGAGAATTTGGCTGCAAAACTTGGTTTAAAGATCTCATATGAAATAACCAAAATCATGGCTATCGACTCTCTGGTAGTCAGCAAAGTACAAGTGAATGACAACTGGATAGAAATCGTAAAAACTTTAAGTATCTTGGAGAAACCATAACGGAAACGAAAGTTCTGCATGGAGGGAACGTATCAACACGTTCCTTAAAGCTCAGAAATGCACCCAAAATACCTACAACAAAAGGTCTTTGTCCACCGGCACTAAAATACAGCATTACAGAACTGTTGTGCAACCAGAGGTCACTTATTGCAGCGAAACCCTGACGGGACTGACTAAGAGAAACAGGATTCGAAAAGTTCAGATGCTGGAAAAAAGGATGCTAAGAACCTGCATTGGAAAACGAATGTTCAGAGATGGTATCTGGATGGTACCATCCAAAAACTTCACACTTTTTCTGGCATCCAACACACACTTTTTTTGGCTGGTACAACTTCAGAGAAGTTTACAGAAACATTGAACCTGTACCAGACACAATGCGCAAAACACGGATCTTTTTTCTTGGACACATCATAAGAACTCCTCAAACAAGAATCCTCAGACAACTAATAGAATATATGTGGGACCTTAAGTCGGGGCCGGCTTGGATTCGTGAAGTGAAGAAGGTTTTAGTGGAGCTGAACCTATTATTGGAGGACCTTGAAAAAAATCCGATAACCTGAAAGCAATCAAATACATAAATATCAAGTTCAAAAAAACGGTTAGAAAAATACAGAACCCTAGAATTTTTTCAGATGCTAAACGGGCTGCTAGATCCCAGATAATGAAGAACTACTGGGAGAGGATTAGGAGGAAATTGAGGAACTGATATTATTTGATTAAAGTGGTCCAATGGGCCTTACAAGAAAAACACAAAAAAAATTAGCCAGATTGTGAAACCAATTTTAGTAAAATTAACATATTTCATGGCGTCATCGAATAGAACACGTTTCATTGGCGATACATATGAATTACGTCCATGACAGGGAAGTGGGGTGTTAAATTATTTCCATTCGATCTGCTAGTTCCAGGGCTACAAATATAGTTCTGTTTCTGATCACTTGGTCACCCAATTATATGACAACTATTCAAGAACAGAAGAAGTAGAGGTGTAAAAGACACTAGTCACAGTTATCTCTTCTGAAAGTAATGAATTTCATTATACAGCCAGACCCTGTGGTGAATGAAATGAAAGTGTCATTTTCAGGGTACAGAGTAGATGCTTTTCGGAGTGCCTGGCATGCTGATAAGCATAGGGCTACTTGTTTACTCGGTGAGGAAGGCAATTGTAAACCACCTCACTCCTCATTTTACTTAGTAAAACCTCTAGAGGTTCAAACGAACCTTTCGGCTGTTGACCCTAATAACAACACAAGAACTAGAAAGGCAAGCGAAATGTTTTTCTTTTATTTGCAGCATTTTGTCTAGACAATATTTTAGGAAGAAGGACATTTGTATATTTTTCAAATTTTGATTACTGTTGAACATGTCTGATAAAAAAATATAGCTGAAATTAAGTGTATCTTGGCCAACGCGGTATTATTTTGCTTAAAACTTGGGAATCACTGTGACAATTCAAAATAGTTTTTTTAGAAGTAAATACTTTTCTTAAAGTGATGAATATAAAAAACTAGAAGTTAAGGTAAAATACTAATCAAATATTACTTAAATAAATTTATGCGCAAAATACTGCTCTTAACTACGCTAAGCTTATTAAAAACAAAACCCATGATACCATCAATGAAAATTTTATCCACAGTTGTTTTAAATTAGGATGTATCATTATAAGGCTGAAATATTCACACTTCAAAAACAAATATACTGATTGTTAAGATACATTAATGTTCTTCACAATACACGATTACTACAGTTTACACGTACTGTTTTTTAGGGAGAAAAAGCAAGGAATATTAGTTTTTACATTATTTTTTTTCTATATCGTGAATGTGTACGTTACAATCTGTTCAACTCGAAAACAATAAGTAATCGTATGGCCCAATGAGGTGAGGTTATGTGTACGCCGCGTGTAAGTGTTAATTTAATATTTAATTATTTAATAACTTATTTAAGATTAAATATTAAATATATATATATATATTTAATAATATAGATATTTATTCAATATTTAAGTTCAATATTTGTAGCCACTAATATCTTGAAGTTTTACGACATTTATTTGAAAAATAAAACTGTTTGGTAGTCAATTTCTGCGGTCTTATATAGGCTTCAATAACAAAAATATACATTAAAAAGGTTCGTAATATCATGTTATTTAATGTATGAACGAACAGCAACTCACAAATGTAGTTTGAATACAGAAAATGTGTAAAGGGTTGATGGCTTGAGCAGGTAGTCGAAGAAAAAGCAGTTTGTCGGTAGGTAGAAAGAGAGAGATTGAGTGACCGCCGGGTGTATGGCGTTGTCATGTCACAAAAGACGATGTCAAAACATCATTAACAAACAAAGATGGTGTTATAGACCTAATCTGCAGACCGAATGACGCGCATACCCAACGTCCTGCTCCCGCTCTAGCGAGTTGGGATATATTGGTATCCTGTTAGAATGGTATCCTTTGTTAGCGTAATGGAAGGTAATCCAATAATGAGATACTTAGTAGGTAGATGGTCATAAAAGTTTGCACAACTCTTTTTGATAAATTACCGACGCTTGAGTAATTTATGACAGTAGTGTAATAAAAGGTAATAAAACTACCCTATTTACCCATCGTCTACCTGCCACATGAAGAATGGTACACTCTTTTCATATATCAGGTAGATTTCTGAGAAAGAAAGGAATAACTTTTAATATTGAAACCTATCTAGCCTAACCTAGCCGATAAGCGTAGTACATTTTATAAAACATTTCAGTCAGTCACTGCTATATACACAATTTAGTTATAACATTGAAATAGAATTTTAGAACTACTGTAGTATTGTACAAACAAAGCCAGTTCTTCCTCCTATTACCAATATTGGTAAATCCTAAGAAAATTTTCAATTAGAATAGTGTATTATTACTTGGAGAAATAATTCAGTCACCCATTAACGAAAATAGCACTGTTTCAAGTAAAACCAAAATCTGGCCTCTCTTACTAACGTAAAAAATTAAACGAATCATCTACAAAAATCTTTAGTAAACAATACAAAATGATAATCAATATCTGTAAAACTTACAAAATTCAGGAAATTACTAATTGACGCTTCGCAGAAGAAAATGCTTGAACAAAAAGTTGTAGAGTTTTTAATTCTCCATAACTTTATATTGGTACTTGTATCACAGCGTATAGAAGAGACTCTTCTATACACTATGCTTGTATCGTAAAATGCATACAAAGGCCGCAATATTAAAAAATTCCATTTTCTTTTACCGATTTTGATGAAAGAACTACAGAAAATCACTAATTGACGGTAAATAATTGACGGCGTTGTACAAAAACATGTTGAAATCTAAGTTGTATGTTTTTAATTTCTCTACAACATTCATTACATACGTGTTTGCTCTAAAAGTATATTAGGGCTGTAATCTTAAAGAAAAATACTTTTTTTACTATTTTCCCCAAAAATTTCACAAATATGGCGCTTACCTTATTGAGCATAAAAAAATGTAGCATAAATAATAGGATTTAAAAAAATGTAGGAGCTAGTTTTGAGAAAAACGCAAGAAAGTGAAAAATTGTACGATAAATTAATACTTCCGTTTGACTGATTATGATGAAAATGTTCATTCGCGGTAGTGGTATCTACCAAAATTAAGTTCAGTTTCTACTTTGCACGCTATTCCGTTCTTAAATATATTTTTTCACGCGCGCGCGCGCACCACGCACACACACACACACACATACACTAATTGCTACAAAAAATATGTGTTTGGGTTCAGGGAGCCTGAAAACGTGTATATGTGTGTGTGTGTATATATATATATATATATATATATATATATATATGTTCTACTATCATATTCGCGTCGGTACATTTTCATCATTTTCCTAACAATCTGGAGTCCGAACGTAATTTGGCGTCCGTATACGGACGCCAAATTGTAATCCTTAATAAAAACTTAATAAAAATTTATTGTGACATTTTTTCGGACGTAATTTTTTTAGCTAGTAGTTTCGGGCAACTATATTTATTTTTTGAGAATTGTATTGTTAACCAGAGACACAAAAAAAGAAATAAATTTTTTTACCGGATGCGAAATTGCGGTGTTTTGAATCTTTTTTAACACCGCACCTTGGAGCGTTTCTTACCAGAGCGCTCTAGCATCACCCCTACGTAAAAATATACGTATATTGTGTATATTCTCACAGAGATGTCAGTTTCTCATCTGCTATCAATTTCGCGTCCATCGGTTAAGAAAATAGATAAAACAAGTTATAAATAAATATTGTATTGTGTTAAGAAAAAAAGTTTAAAACAGTAATAAAAACAAATTTTTATTAATGATCGAATTATATTATTATTCGGCAAATTATTTGATATAAGTAATATAATTAAATTAAAAATAATTAAATATTTTTTGATAGTAAAAAAAATCTCTTTTCCGATAGACGATTTTTTTGGGTTGACAAACTATCCTGGAAGGAAACCGGTGCTGCGCATTGTATTGTCAGGATTAAATTATTGTTATGGCTGGCAGATAGCTTTCTAAACGCATTGTACACACAAGGCCATTTTGAAGAGTTGTTCTCCGCCGTTCTTTCGCCTTCCATTAATGAGTCCATCGCGCGCCCCTTCGGTTTCTTTTTTAAAATTAGGCATAAACCTACTATCAACGATTCCGTGAACAAATCCTTTAGTAATTTGTTTACGTCGTTCGTTTAGTAACCAACGGGTTGGTCTAGAGGGAAAGTCGTCGCCGCAAGTCAGCTAAACAATGACTGGCGGCGACGACTTTCGAACAGCTGATTTTCGGAGACGGAGGTTCCTAGTTTAAATCCTAGTATATAGTGTAATTGGTTCTTCTATACGAATCTGAATACTAGACAGTGGTTACCGATGTACTTTAATGGTTGGGGGTCAATTAACCATACTCTCTCAGTAATGGTCGGCCTGGGTATGTACGAGACTACTGCTCATATAAACGTCATACATATCATTGGGTCATGGAGTTGTTTATTGTTCTCAATTGAACAAATTGCAACCTACACCCATTAGGGATGAAACAGAACAAAAATTTGTTTAGTAATTTGTTAACATGTTATTTCATGCTTTTTCTAACATTACACCACCTGGCAATCGTCAATCAAATATTTCCTGCTTACGATGTGAAAAAAGAATGCGCAATATTCTGTTTGCCCACTCTATCTGCAAAATGATTCTACGTGGACTTCCATAATGCTATTTCATATCATATAACTAAGTGTCGCCTCAATTACTAGTTTTAGCAGTTTTACAGTAAATAAAACATTAAAGAGAAAAAAACTTTTTCTAAAACATCAAAAATGAAAAACGGACTAAGAGTACATTATTATTACCTTTGTTTTTCGCTTAAAAACAATGCGATAAAAAATTAAACTAAGAAATTAGGGAAACAGCAAACTTTACTAGACAGACTTGAACCAAGTAGGCATATTTTAATATTTATACTGCACCGATTTTCTTTAATTATAAAATTCTGGGCAGAGATTACAGATTTCAGAAAAAAATTGTTAAAGGTAGAATAAAGTACACCCATTCAGTTTTTTCCTTTTTTTTGCCTACATAATCTAAACGAACGACATTTTTTTATAAAAATACCTGGAAAAACAAATGGTCATCGATTTAGACAAAAAAGTTTAAATATTAATGAGTGGGCCACCTAAAGTGAAGGTTGTACTATTCAGTTCAACTCGATTTTCTCGCGAGTGTGAGCTTAAAAATAGTAATTTTGATGGAACGTTCCGAAACAGTAGAACGACTCTCGATAGGGGTAACGATAAAGTTTAAATAGAATTTCTTAGCGTATCGCCACCATTCCTAAGTTTTTCACGATTTTTTCGCTGATTTCGGCAAACCAAACAAAACATTTTACAGAACAATCCAGAACAAATGAGAGCTATCATTTAAAGTAAAAACTAAAAAGTATTGAATGCATGGGCTTATACTTGCCGCTCCAAAGTTTTCTTTGATTTTCTCGCATATTTGAACGGGAAAAACGAAATTTTCGCGAAATGATCCGGAACAAACGAAGGGCTGTCAATCTATGTAAAAAAACTTTAAAATATTGAGTACGGGGGATTAGTGTAAAGTTAGCACCACCCAGTTCTTCTCGATATTCTCGCTTACTTGAAAGGAACTAACAAAATATTTTCCGAGACCATCCGAAACAAGCGAAGGTCTGTCTATGAAGTCCAAAAAAAATTTAAAAAGTTGAGCGGGGGGAAGGCCAGTGTGAAGTTAGCCCCTCCCACCATTTTTTCACTTATTTGGACGGAACAAACAAAACATTTTCCGGAATAAACCGGTAAAAATGTAGACCGATCAATTTTACAAGTTAATTTTTGAAATTTTTGTATAGGGGCCAACTTTACAGTCCTGGTTTGAACTTCTACAGGTTTAGCTAAGTAAAACAAGGTGGTTTACAATTGCCTTCCTCGCCGAGTTGAAAAATATGCTTATCAGCATGCCAGGCCGTCTGAAAAGCACCTATTTTCCACCCTGCAAATGACACACCTCACGTTATTCACCACAGGGTCTGGCTGCATAATGAAATTCATTACTCTCAGAGGAGATAACTCTGATAATTATATTTTACACTTTCACCTCTTCTGTTCTTAAATACTTCAGGCATATGTTTGGCTTACCATGTGATAAAAAACAGAAGTAATTTTTTTTAGTCCTGGAACAAGCAAATTGAGTGCAAATAATTTAACACTCCACCTGCCCGTTATGTGCAACCCCTTACAGTACTATTATTTTATTAAAGATAGTTGCCATTGACAATCAGAACATGCGTTTTATTTGTCACTTGGGCGAGTAAATTTAAATCAATAAATCAAAGGATACCCACATTGAGAAAATGTTTACAAAACGGCGAAAATTTTTTACAAAAGATAATAAATTGATAAGAGAGTAGATTAGTCGATTTTTTAAGTAAATTCTGTACACTCGCAAATGTCCATTACGGGTTCCGAAAGTGTAGGTCAACAGAGACTGTAATTTCCCGATACTGAAAAAGCTTATTGAAATTAATCGTTAGCAAAAAAACTCATTTTTAATGAACAACTATTAAGTTCAATTATGAATAAGGACACTGTACACGATTAAGAATTCGTTTGTAATCAATTGGTCCTAGAATATTGTTTGGCTGTCTTGGTCAAGGTTTCACATAGTTTTTCTTGGCCTCTCCAAGTGAATGCCTTGTCTGTCTCCTTTATGTCTTCTGTGTAACAATATAACCTTCCAGTTCCTTATCCCAAGCATTTTGACTTGTCATAAATAATGCACATTATTTTACGTGACAATAAGGTTTATTTATTTCATTATTTGTAATAATGATTCCCAGATTGGGTGGTTGGTTGACGATGTAAATAAAGTACTAAAAACCAAAAGGATATCAACATAAAGTGGCCACCATGGCTTTTATATCACTGAATAGTTTAAAAGAAAACGCAGAGAAAATATCAGGGTTTGGAAGACTATGACTGAAAGTTGTTTAGCCGAAAAATGAACTTGGAAATGGCCTATTAAAGGATAAACTTCAACGTGTACAAAACAGCTGGATACGAGAAGTAATGTATACCTTGTTGAAGATCAAAGATTACCATTACTTGAGGAACAAGAATAAAAATACAAACTACAGCTGGACCGGACTGCATTCAAAGGTTATAGAAATTTTACTGGCCATCGCACTTTTTTTAAATTTATAAAATCATTTTGATTCAGCCACTGAAACATGGAAATATAAACCTAGAGAGAAACGAGGCTTGGGAAGACCTAAAAAGAGATGGATAATGGAACAGGCCATTGAGCCTAATCCTTACAGATGATAATGATGAAATCATTTGAACACCTAAAAGACAATGGGTGAATGGTACTCCATTTGAATATTGAACAAATTATGTCGCTTTAGAATTACATAATTTTGTCAACTAAATAAATATTTTAATTGCATTGTCTACTAATTGATCGTATTATAGTAGTAATTACAGTTGAAACTCCCTAATTCGAATCTGATGGAACCGGCTGGTTTCGATTTACAGAGGTAAAATATCGAAACAAAAAATGTACTTAAAAATTGCACGTTTTAATAAATATTCATGTAATTCCATAAAATATTAAATTACAAAAGTCAAAATTATTAATACACCACCAATTTGATTGAGGAAAGTTTTCTACAAATATTGTTTTCTTGTGTTGTTTAGGTCATCAGCCGAAAGGCTGGTTTGAACCTGTAGAGGTTTTACTAAGTAAAACGAGAAGTGAGTGGTTTACGATTGCCTTCCTCACTGAACGGAAAAGTACGCTTATCAGCATACAGGGCCCTCTGAAAAGCACATATTTTCCACTATGAAAATGACACTACCACTTCATTCACAACAGGGTTTTTTATTTATATTATTTCTTATTTTTTACATAATACTGTGATGAATTAAGGAAATGTGTTGGTATTACAAGCTCTATTAGTACTCAAAAGCAAAAGAATAGTCTACTTATAAGAACGATATGACAAATTATTGAAAAAACGACATAAAAACGTGTAAAATAAAATTGGGATACGCGTAAACAGTACAACCATACCTACAAACGATAAGTTAGGTCAGCCTACAGGAAATGAAAAATAAATTAGGTACCGAAAATTTTAGAAATTTTAACGAAGTAAAATATTGCTTAATGTAAATGAATAGGCCTACAGCTACGGTATTTTTTTAACCAGTTCGTACGAAAATCATACACCAAAGAAGGAAAGACTGCATTACCTATTTAGCTTAACTAATAATTTTTTTTGCTTTCGTCTGGTTTCTTCTGACTTAAAAATTAACTGAATTTTAAATTTTTCCTGATGTGTATTGTAGCTTTGTACTACGCTTGCTATATTCTTATTTGGTCGTAAGGTTTTGTGACAATAATGTTTTGTAAAAAGTGCAATTGCTTGTGTTTCTGTCTGGTTTCTTCAAACTTAAAAATTAACTGCATTTTCAAGTTTTTCATAAGCTGTTTTTAGTTTTGTACTACGCTTACTATGTCCTTATTGTTGTGATTTTAACGCATGTTTCATTATAAATCATGTACAATGTGTAAATTGTAGATTTTGTAATTATTTTAATAATAATGTATCAAAAAATGTATTTATACAGTATATATGACCATGAAACTCTCGAAAATTTTCGAATAGCGAGGTAATTTAATTCATATTAACGAGGATTTTCAAGGGGATAGCATACAATTATATTCGATTTAGGGAGGATTTCAAATGAGGAGGTTTGACTGTATTTGTAACAGTTAAGATATTTTAAGTAACTTTAACAAATAAAACATATACTTTGTTTAATTATTCTGGTTTTACATTGATTTAAAATAAGTACCTATTTAAAATACATTTCAAAATAATAGGCTACAAATAATAATTATTTTGATGACTGGATTGGATTCCGTCCGAGAACGAATTGTTTTCATTCGATGGTCTTGTGTGGAGAAGTACTAGGGTGAGATGTGAATATCTAACTACAATCAGTACAACACGTAGAAGTGGCAAAAGATACCGTACAGGTGCCGGTACGACATGGCAACATCGTTTACACTGTTGCAGGCTATAAGTCATAATAGCGGGAACGATGCCGGACGCGAAACTGTCGGTAATTTGTACGGACGCGAAATTACTGCAGTTCGAAAGGAGTCTGAATTGATATCACAGTGAATTAAATAAAAAAATGCTCAATTTTTAATATTACGACAAACCAATACCAAAACTCTGGGTGTAAGTGTAACAAATACCCTATATACTCTCATCAAAGTTGAATATACTCTTCAAATAAGCGATGTGCGAAATGCATGATTTTTGAAAGGAACCAATACCAAAACTCAGGGTGTAAGTGTAACAAATACCCTATATACTCTCATCAAAGTTGAATATACTCTTCAAATAAGCGATGTGCGAAATGCATGCTTTTTGAAAGGACGCAGAATTGTTAGTGGGATGTAGGATGTATATACATATATATATGATAATGAACAGCCAAAACAAAACAAGATTAAATATAAACTCACCTCGGAGTACTATATTGTTTCGAGATCTTTCGCCTCTCACGGAGACATCATCAGGAATTAAAAGACACTAAACACATATATAACAAAGTTATTCGGCCGAATAACCGCGCGCGGAATGGTTTATGATATAGGGAATAATTGACGTGGTCGTTGACCATAAGTGTTTTAATGTTTTTTGTTATATATGTGTTTAGTGTCTTTTAATTCCTGATGATGTCTCCGTGAGAGGCGAAAGATCTCGAAACAATATAATACTCTGAGGTGAGTTTATATTTAATCTTGTTTTGTTTTGGCTGTTCATTATCATATGTAGTGGTGCAAACAAAGGAAAATAATGTTTAATAAAATAATACATATATATATTATACATCTCACCATCGTTGTGAAGTCTTTTCGGATTCCCTACTCTATGGCGTCCACCTGAAGGAGCTATAAATATATTAAATTATGAAAAGAGATATAGGGGTGCAGCCTGGCTTCAATTTCAAATTTAGCAAGTATTCATGTATAACATTAATAATAAGAATGAAAAAAATTAGTTTTATTTCACCAGCATTATAAACTCCATCTAAACTAAGTGGTTGCTGCGTCCGGCGTATATTTTGTACAAATGAACATCACTTTTGCGGTTAATTTGTATAACAAAGATTAATTTGTTAATTCGGTTAATTTGTTAAATCAAAGACGTACTAAAGTCCGACAGTGTTGCCTATATCGCCTTTTCAACTGCGATATAGGTAATTACTATTAGTACTACTTATGTTATAAAGTGAGTATTGGCACTAGTTGTAAATCCACATTATATTTCTTTGTTCGGTCATTATTTATTATCAATTGTACTAAAATATTGAATATTTTCTTTAAAATAATGTCTTCTGGTACTGAGTTTCATTGTGCTCACCAGAAGTAGTTTACTTTATGTTTTAAACTATTCCAAGAAAAGATCAACGAACATAATTATTTTTGCGTTAAGTAAGGCGTAAGGCTGCTATGCAATCGAGTAACAGCGTTGGTTATGAGCCGCGTACAACTATCGAGAATAACCATACTAACGTGAATTCGAATAACATCACCAATAACAGAAATAATTCAGATAAATACGGTTCCAATAACACGAAATGAAGACAAATATTACACAAACCTAAAACTAATGATTTCTCTCGATAAAATGCTAAAAAAGTACACCCGAACGATTTAAAGCTAAAAAATCTGGTGTGAAACACTCACACAACTTTCTCTTGCCAATGCAAATAATTAACAATAAACCTAACATTGGTAATAAAACATTAGAAATAAACAAAAAACGAACCTCAAATAAACCTAACCTAATTTATGCCTAACTTATTTAATCATTATTCACCTAACAATATTTTAATCATGCTTGAAAAACGGAAAATAAAAATCAATCTCAGTTTGGCTTAAAAATACGGAAAATCACTCTTTCACGCTAACCTAGGCTCTGTAGAGAAAAATGCTTAAAATGAAAGTTGTAGATTTCTTAATTTTCTATAAATTTGATTATATACACTTTTGTCGTAAAATGCATACTAAGGCCGAAATCTTAAAAAATTCGATTTTTCATACGTTTTCGTGAGAAAAAACAGAAAATCGCTAATTACCGATAAACTAAGCGTTATACAAAACAATGTTTGGAATAAAAGTTGTATGATTTTAAATTCTCTACAACTTTTATTATATAAATTTTTGCGCTAAAATGCATATTAAACCTGCAATTTAAAAAAAGTATTGTTGTACGTGAAAACAGCCTCACCAAGAATTTCAGCAAACATGGCGCCTACCCTATCTTGTAGAGCATAAACAATTTAGTAAACCAGGCGATTTTAAAAAAAATCGTAGGACCCGTTTTTGAGAAAATCGCAAAAAAGTGAAAAATTACTCGAATAAACAACTACTTTCGGTTGACCGATTTTGATGAAAATGTTCGTGTCGGGTCCGGTAGTAGTATGTAACTTAAGTTTTAAGTTTCAAGTTCGTACGATTTTCCGTTCTTGAGATATTCTGTTCAAACACACACACACGCACGCACGCACACGCACATACACGCGCGCGCACACACACTCAGACCAATCGCTAAAAACATGTTTTTTGGATTCAGGGGGTCTGAAACGTGTAGATCCGGTGAAAACTCTATTTCTTAAAATCGACATGAAAACAATAATTTTTTTCCTATATATTCATATAGGCAAGAGAATTACGTAAAGTTTACTAAAAATTGTAGTTTACACGGTTCAGTACGCTGATTTGTGTTCCTGATTGGTCGGTTTAGTCTTACGGTAGGTATATACTACTATCGGTTTCATAATTATAGACACCCGAGTTTAAACCCTTGCATCTCCAAAACTATAAGTCGTATTTCAACATACTTTACATAAAAATTTAGCTCATTTTATTCTGCGTTGACTTATAATAGTCGTATATTTTTAATATTGTTTAAAAATTGCCATATCAAGATTGGAAGACAAAAAGACCCGGTTTTTTTTGATACCGCAACAAATTTTATGCGTTTAGAGGCGTGTACTCGATAAGTATTTGACCGAAAAGTTTGAAATTTTAAAACAACATGGAAAATTATATTCTTACAGCGTGTACAAAATTTCAAAATCGTAAGTTATTTAAATTTTGATTTATTAAAAATATTCTAAACCCTTGGTAACTATCTTGGTAGCTATCTCGGTAACCGCTCGACCGTTGGGCACGGGCAAACTATCGTTTTATTCAGCGTAAAAAACTTAGTACACATAAGTTAATGACATGAAATATCGATTGGCCAATGTTGTGGTAGAATTTTTAGAATTTTGAAAAATAGACTTGGAAATGCGGGGGGGGGGCGCTACTACCCATGTTGCCTGAATCTGACTGTCTACCTGAATTAACAATGCAGTCTATCAATTTAGGTAGACAGTCGACAGGATGTCACGTACACAAACTAGCAACATGGATAGTAACACCCATACCCCGCATTTCCAATCTATTTTTCTGAAATTGGAAATTGAAAGGTTCAGATTTTAAAACTAGAAGTATGCTAAAATTTATAAAGATAATAAAGATTAACTAAAGATAACATAGTATAGAACCTCTAATTATAACAGATTTTGTTACACAACTGTAGCTAAAACTACAATAACATTTTTTCCTAATATATTTCTTTTAGATCCTAAAGCTCTCCATACACTTTTTAAACGAGCAAGTTAAACATTTTATAAAAAAGTCTCATCATAAAAATAATGGTTAAAATTAAGTTTAATTTATAATTCACACTAATATTTTTCAAACAAATAGAAATATTATGTAAAAATAAGCAACATTAAGTTAGGTTTTTACTTTTGGTCTTAAATTTCATCTGGTTGTATTTGTACCAGGTCAGGATCAATACATTTAGCAGCAGAGTTGTTATTTCTTAATTTAAATAAACATCATGAAAAATTTTTAGTACAAGTTCAAGCAGTTCAAGTAACCCTTTCGACTTTTCTTCTGAAATAAAACCTCTTATTCATATTTAGGGCTTATACTTACACTATGAAGACCCTTCTTTCCTCTTCGAAGAAAGTTTATTTGATTGAACGGATCATCTTAAAGGCTCTCCCGATAATAGTGCATTATAATATGCACCTTCTTGTCTTTTATGATATCTTAACCATTGTACATCATGTCATCTAAAAGGGTCTTCTTAATGTTTACTTTCCTAACTACCAGAACGGTTTTAACAGGACTCCAAAGTCGAACATTAGATTTCTTGTCATATCAACCCTTCAAATTGATTTTGTTTCCATTTGATCTCACGAATTGATATTCGACAATTGATATGTTGGTTAACTCAACTTACCCAACTTACCACCTTTTTGTACAGCTAAACAAGAGTGAGAAACTAAATAAACTACTGTTGGTATAGCCTAACAGTCTCAACTCAACTTAATACCTTCTGTACAAAATATAAAAGACTGAGAAACTAAATCTAAGGGTATCATTTACAATTGAGACTTTTATGCCGTTACGCGAAGAGAAAATTTTTAAAAAGCCATTTAGAACTTTCACATAATTTCCTTCAGGATATAGCTACACTTAAGCCCTTAGCACTAATGAAAAGAGAAAACTTTTCTGAACTGGGTAGTGCACTTAACTCAAAACCGACAATTTTTGACTTAAGATCTTTATACCTATCACTACAGATTTATTTTATATGTTAAGTTTCTATTAATTGGTTTTCCTATTTTGTGTAGTTTTTTTGTTATTGCATTCTTAATGTTTAGTTTTTTTAAATTATTTTATTTGATATGTACATATTATTTAATACGTACACGTCCAAAATATACTTAAATTATCTGCCCTGCTAAGCCAAAAAGCCGTAACTGCATAGATTATGATATGCGAGAAATGAGGATTTTGCATTTTGGCCTAAGCCACTTGTTAAAAATATGCAGGTTATCCGACTTCCGATTGTTTCGTGCATATTTTACGCCAAAGAATCAGAAAAATACTTCAGTTTTTTCTAAAAGCTTTTTTTATTAAAATTCATGCAGATACAGTTACAGATACAGATACAGGCATTCGTGTTATAAGAAGCCAAAAAGGGGTAACTGCAGTTACTCCTTTTTGGCTAAGTAAAACGCTGATTTTGTTCCTAAAACACGAAGCCCAATAACAGTAACGAAATTTACTTCAATATTTTTCACTAGAGGAACTGTTTCACTGGAAAGTAAACTGACACCATTACGTAAAAATTATCGTAAATAGATTGGTAGGATATTGTGTGTATTAAAATATTTATATATTTTAACTAATTTTAAAAATTACAAAATTTATTACAATTAATATACTACACTAAATATTAAACTAAATGTTAAACAAACCTTACTTACCTAAATATAAATACAATTACAATACAAAATTACCTAAATATTTACAAAAAAAAACATCCATTTATAAATCGGTTATAAGATCAGGTTCATTGCCTGCTGGGAGATTTTGCCGGAATGCGTGTCGATTAGGGGGCATTAGATGTAGAAGCTTAGTAATAATTTCTGCTTTTTTTAGCCATCTTAACACCTCTAGCTTTTGTTATTTTTTCTGGTTTGGGAACAGACTTCTTTTTAAGATAACCAGTCTTTAAAAATTAGAGCTTTTGAGGCTCACCAGAAAATGAGGTTCTATAATCTAAACCTAAAAACCCTTGTGTAAATAATACCTGAATCATTTCACTAAATACGGTCTAGGAATTGTTTTCCTTATTTTGTAGTCCGATGAATAATCAAATGCCTGGAAAAAATCAGTAGGCTGTAAAGTCATAACAATAACTTTCCCTGAATTGCTTTTATTTATAGCATTTTCAAAATCATAGACTTTCCCCTTTAATTTTAACTGCTTCGTTACCTGGTGATGAAAATGATCAGCAGACATAAATCTATGACCAGGTTCTAAATAATTAATTTATATGATGTCTGCAGCTATTTCATTGGAATTGACCATCCCTACTATAAATTAAAACATAGGCCAATTTTTGTTCTGAGATGCACAGTTGTCCATCCATAAAACGATCTTGTTGGCATCTCTATTAACACCAAAAAATTTGTGCAGCACACTGCAAATATCTTCTTGTTTTCTACCAGAGATAGCCTCGTGCCAAATACACGCAATTGGCTTTATTTCTTTCTGTTTTGTTCCTACCGGAACAATTGACTCATGGAATACAACAATCCTTTATGTAGAAAGAACTTGTTTGAATTGTTCAATCTGCGGAAGCATTAGAATTTTTTGCAGATCCATGGAAAATGCAACCGTTCCGTCAAGTTGGTAATGGTAATGTTATAAATTTTGTTTATCTGCACAATTTTGATATGCTTTTCGGGTTGCAGTGTATTTTTCCTTATGTAACAGGCACTTTTGGCATTCAGAGCATGAATCATTTGGAATCTTGCTGTGGTCAACATCATGATTTCTATACGTAGTACAGTTTCGACACTATTCGTGTCCAAGTTTGGTGAAAGATAAATTTAATTCAGAAAGAACATATCTGTATAAATCATATGAACGCGGAAGTTCTTTATTTTCATTTTGAAAATCCGTGTGCATTTGTTGGACGTTAATGTATGTTGGCAGGTGCAGTCTTTTCGGGCCACGTTCTCTTCTGTAATGTGACACACAGGGATTGTATTTCAACATATGATCTATAATAACTGCCCTATCTATTTTATTGTGAGGTTCGTGTTTACCCCGCCTGTCTTATTTGGGTGTTAAGTCCCTCAAATCTTGGCTGAGAACATTATAAACCAATTTGTCATTGTTTAAATCATAACCAAGTGAAGTGGGAAAAAATTTCTTAAGACTCATTTAAAATTTCAATAAACAAAAAAAGTTTTACCAGAGTCTTGGTCGGCCAAACTGGAGGGAAGCAGACAGTAGGCTATTTGACAATGCGAAAAATAAAGTGTCAATTGCTGTCATCAGTATAAATTAAGAGTTTAAAAATGGTTATTTATTAACGTAAGTTGAAAATAATAATTGATTTATTTAAAAATCCATAAATAAAAATGCAAATTTTTAAACGTTTGTCACGTGACACAAAACGCTCTTGATTGGTCGAGTTTATGATGACATCACATGCTTGTAAACAAACCTCGTGGCTCGTTTGCCTACTTGTTATATTAGCTTTCGAAACTGTTATTAAGATTTTCCTTTGTTTTTGTGTGATTTACTTGCAATATTTTAGAAATTCTGTCAAGTACCTACTTTTACCATGGACAACGATTTTGTAAAAGCAGACAGCAGAAACCTGCCCCAAGTCGACGCAATCATGGTCGGATTATTTTTCAAAAATAATTCCGACTTTTACGCTTCGGAGCTAAATAACTATTTAATAAGAGAGTCTTGAATGTTTATTAGTGCACATGCTATAACAATAATATCATTGAGCACTCTTAAGACATTTTTATTAATGACAGAGTGTTGCTTTAACATGTTAAACTCTCTTATACGCCTTATGACTCTTTCCACATGAATTCTTAAACTGGCAATAATTTTTGTTTGCCGTACTTCTTCTTTAGATATTTTTGACCCAGAGGCTACACTAGGAGGCCTTAACAGTTTAATTCCTTTTTTACTCAATGTTTGTTCCACATGCTTGAATCCTCTATCAGCTAATATGGCAGTACCTGGATCTAGATAATCTAGGAAGTTGCAATTTTCCACAATAGTGACATCACTTGCTCTGCCTCCAAAACCAGGGGAAATATAATTGACGAGACCATTAGGTGTACATGATATCAAATACTTAACGGTATTACCTTTCTTATAATCTGACCAAGTTAACGCTTGAAAAAGGGCTTTGGAAGGCTTTTGTATGTCAATTTCCAGGCAATCAATAATACAACTTACATTGTGATAGTTGTGTCGAAATGAAATCGGTCTTTCTGATAGATTGTTTATTTAAATTTACAATAAAAGGGCGTAAAAAGCTAGCTATAATTGGAATATTTTTCAGGAATAATTTACTGTTGTATGATAATGACAATCCAAAATTATCTTCAAGTTCAGAAAAAGTACTATTTAATTTAATTTTTTTCAAACACATTAATATATGTTCATGTGGTATGTGGGTGTGTTTATGTATTAAATGAACTAAAACATAGCAGTCAACAGGGATTCCAATATACATCATTGGCTTTTTTACAATTAAGCGCAAAGTATTTGCAAACATTGCATTTTTTCAATATCTTCATTTGCGCATGCAATGCGCAAATGAAGATATTGAGGTATATCGCATATGAAGATATAAGTCGGCTCATATGAAGATGTAAGAGGTATTATAACCTCCAATCAATAACGAAAATATTTACATTCTGAATGTAATTAATTATTACAAAATAAAAATATTATGTTTACTTACATCGAAATGGTCTTCACAGAAGAAAATATTTGTACTATTCGCTATGTCATTAGGATCCCTCTGAGAAAGTTGCAACCACTTTCGGCGCACTTCGACATTCTTTGGAACACTTACAAATAGTTTTTCCGGAGTTGTTAACGACGTATTTGTACATTTTGGAACTGCACACCATTTGTAACTCATTTTGTTACATAAATCACTGATAAAATGTAAATCCTACCGCACTTTCGTTTTTTGTTTACAACAAAATGTATGTGGATGATATGTGCCACAGACCAAATACAGGCAAGTGACGTCACCGACCCGTTTGCAGCGCCATATTGTCAAAGTAGTGTTTTGGCGCGCTATTTAAATATTGAATTTTTAATTTGATATTTTTCAGCAAATATGTACCAGATTTAAAAAATACAACTTTTACTGGGTTCCTTAAACTCTACTACATCATATAAAATGTATTTTAAAAACCTGTCAAATAGCCTATTTCCCGGCATTTTAGATCAGCTGTTATTCATTTCAAAATCATCTGTGAATGATTATTCTAAAGAGAAACAGGGTTTATTTTACAAACTTCTTGTTATTTATCAATATCTGCAGTGTAGTTACGGCTTTTTAGCCTAGAAAATGTAGTTACTGTTACCACAGGTTTTGGTTGGTAGATAAGGTCGTATAAGGTTGTAGATACGGTATTTTGGCTTAGTTTTTTTGGATTTCTCATACTTTTAAACATAAGAATCAGTTCAAAACTCAAATTTAATTTGTTTGTAGTTACGGCTTTTTGGCTTAGTAGGGCAGAATTATGCTATGTAAATTATGTTATTATGTAAATTATACTGAAATTAAGAATTAATTTTAGTTAAGAAAATTAATTTAGTTCATTAAATGTATATTATTTTAAGTGATATTATTACGTTTTAATGTAATTTGTTAAAAAATGTTACCTACTGTAAGACCAATTAAAATTAAACTGTTATTTAAGTACTATTTGAAATATAAGTTGGTTTTGTAAATTGTGTAAATAAAAATTAAATTTGTCCTTGTAAATTTGTAATTTTTTCGTCTGATAACCTACAGAAAAAACTATGGTTTCATTTCTTAAAATAATTTGAATAAACCAAGATATTTAATCTGAAAAAAATAATTTAGCGGCAGTTGGAATTACTGCCGCTAAAGATGAGTACGTACTATTTAAAATTATGCTGTTTAATAATACAGCGTAATTAAAAACCAGCACACATTCAAATAGATTAAAGATAAAATAATTTTCTTACATGAATTTAGATCTTTTTCTAAAATGAGCTCTGTAAGCATTGATACGTTAATGTAGTTTTATTATTATTATTGAATTGTTAAGGGTTGGGCACGTAGGGGGACCCGCAGGTAGCAGGTAGAGTAGAAGAAGACAGAAAACACTGTGAAGAGTGACAGAGAGAGAACATTGTCGGAAAAAAGTGACCACCTTTATCGAAATATAATAGGGATTAAAATTAGCTGATGCCACAACATGACAAAACACACAGCGGGATTCTGAACCCTTCTAGGATACCATTCTATGAGGATACCATTCTAACCGTCTCCGTTTCAGAGTATAATTTATTGCTTTCCGGACTAGCGGCAAGTTTAACATCATTTGTTGTTTTTGTAGTATAAAGTAGAAGGTTCCATTAAGTTTTATTATGTTCAATTGTTATTTATTTCTCGAGATTTCTCTATTGTGTTTTTGTGAACCTAATCTTTTGAGAAAATTCAATGGTGTTTTATTACAAATAACGTCGACCCTTTTATTAGAGTAGTCAGTGTTTCCTTGATCAGTGTGAAGTGAATTTTTTAACCACCGATGTGTGAGCGTTACGTATTAACTTTTAGGACATGATATTAAATTAAATCTATTATTACATTAAGTAGTTTAGTGTTATTTTCTAGTTGTAATAAAATTAAAATAATTACTGTAAGTAATTAATTTTTAAATAAATATTTGTTGTACATATAAAATAAAGTTTGTTTGTTTGTTTGTTTGTTTGTTTAAAATAACCAGAAACCGAAAGAAACCGGAACAGATATCGTAATACTGTTAGTAATCAATGAATTAGTAATTAATGACTAAGTATTAAAAATTATCAAATAAATTTGAGTGTAAATGCATATTCAGGTACCAAAATCCCTTTCACAAGACGACTCGTCTCATGGCGGGTGGCAATTTTTAAAAAGGCTTAACTTTTACATTGCAAAAACAATAAGTGATTTGTGAATCTACTCTTAAGGACGAATCGGTGACTATTTTTGTTTCCAAATTTGATTTCTGGACTTCCGGTTTTGCGCAACTTTCGGTCGAACCCGGAACTTCAAATCCAATGGTTTCTGTATGTACTCTTCAAGAGGAATTGGATGACGATATTTTTGTCAGTATTCAAATAATGACAGTATTCAAATAACAGAATCAGATTCGTACCTCTTCTACCAAAAACATATCATTCGTTTCAAAACTCATCAATAAAAACTTGCGGAACAGTTTACAGGTAACAGTTTCCAGGAATAGACTAAGTAATTGAAAACGACCTCTGTAATTCAATTAAACATGGTAAGCATTTAACCGCAAATCATGTCTGTGTCAACTAGAAGTAAATTACTTGAGGAGAGATTGTTGTTTCGTAACACAACTAAAATATTACATTGTGTTTCATGATAAATTCAATACAAAATGATCTAAACGTAACCAAAACTTAAACGTATCTAAATTAAAGTATAAAAATGGCTATTTACATTCATGTAATAATTGATTTCTACTTACAACCCAATAATAATTGTAACTATTTTTCCATCAGAAACTATTTTAATACGCAAAGTTGTATTCAAAAAAATGTTAATACTCACTTCACAACGGTTCGCACAACACTGACTCACAGTATATGAAGAACAGCCAATTAAGTAGAAAACAATCACAGACTTTCTCTAAGGATAAGGAACATAATAGAATAATTAAAAGAATTGAGTAACAATAGAAGAGTAAAATAGAACATTCTACTCTCAGAAAAAAACAAACGAGGTGGTAGACCAGCGGTTTCAAAAGAACAATAAATAATAGTGTCAAAATATGAAGATCATGAGCAAATATGAAGAAATATGAAGTCAAACCACAATTATTTTTGATAACCATATTGCTAATAACAATAACAATAATATTATCATAATAAGAACAATTATTAATAATAATTATAATTACAATAATTATAATAATATTTTTTTTCTTTTTGAGGGCTCCCAAACTTCCCTACACCCCGCCGTCACCACTTACTACTATCGCTGGTTGCAAGTATGCGAGGAGGTACAGTAATACACCAATAGAATATTTCATTGGTATACTGCACTATTATTCTTATCATTGTAATGTTTTTTATTCCTTTACTAGAAAAACAGTTAGCCGCCGAGCCCAGCACATACCACACAGACACAAAGAACATACAACACATAAAAAATAACATAAACATTACGCAATATTCACAGCCTTCTTTCACAGTACCTTGTATAAGTTTTCTTTAATTTTGGTATCTCTGTGAAACAAATCTACTTCTCCATTTATATCATTTACTATAGTTATACACCTATAATTAGAGTTATTCTACTTCTTTTGGCTCCAGCAAACAATCTGAAACTTCTTAAAATTGTGCAAGGCACCCTCAGAAATATTTCCGAGATAGCTGGAACATCAATCCGTGAATGTAGAAAGTTGTAAATATTATAATAAAAATAACAATAATATTATAATAACAATGTTATATTATTGCAAATAAAATTATTTCTAGAAACAACTTTAATGAGTAATTCGGAATTAATATTTACTGTATGATTTTTTTTTTAAAACTCTTAGGAAATTGAGTTTCTGTAGTCACGTGTGTAATCCCTTTTGTTTTATTTTATTTCTTTTACAAAATTTTATGAAATAAGTATGTAAACTAATTATGAATAAATATTGAAAAAACTTTGCTTAGCCTGATTTAATAATGAAGTCAAGTGTACTATTTTACTATTATGGTAAACTCATATGTTTTTATATTACAATATTAATTACGATAAAGCGGTTATAAAAAGAGTTTCAAGGATGTGTATGGATAAGTTTATTAATGTTCTTATTTATTAGTATTAAGGATGAAACAAACTTTTATTGAACCGTACCTAGGTATTTTAAAATTCTGATGAATTTTGTTAAAATTCTGTTTACTTCGAGTTCGGTATTTAAACAGTACCATGTATCATTATGTATACGGTAAAAAAATCCTAACAACTTAAATTAATATACTTATTTTAGAATAGGATTGAAAAAGGTAACAGTTTTTATAATCTCATCAGGAAAAAAATAGTAATGAGAAATAAATGCAGAATCGGGGAACAGTCGTAGAATAAAGTTTAGTGTACGTCGTTGAGTCTATCCACTGGTGTAATTTAAATCCTTTTCTTTCAATGGGATTATAAAGTTTGTTTTCGCTATCCAATACTCAGTGACTAAATGAACGAATTACTGTCAACCAAGTAAAGCCTTCATTTAATTCAATCTTTCTAAATCCTTATTTCTTATTGTTAATTCCAAAATCAGTTGATAAATGACCTTACTTTTCTGACTTTAATAGAACGTAAAATTAAATTCTAATTATTACTAAAATAAAATAAAAAATTTTCACTTTCAAAATATAAATTTCATTTCATATTAGCCTACAACATTTTATTTTTATTATTATATTTATTTTAATTTTAAAATAAAATAAAAAATTTTCACTTTCAAAATATAAATTTCAATTCATATTAGCCTACAACATTTTATATTTAATAAAATTACAAGGCGGCAGGATGCATTTCTATAATCAATTTGTGAACATTTTATATATACAAAATTCTGTACGGCAGATCAAGAATGTTGCGCCGTTTGAGTCAATTAAACCAGTGTTGACCAGTAAACCAGTGGCTGAAAATCCCATATGGGAAACCAAAATTAATGATAAGAGACTAACTATTCACAAACAAAATTAAATTTAATTAACTACTAGTAGGTGTTGTCAAAACTTTTAAATATTTGGGCCAAACAATCATATACAATGGTGGAGAGAAAGCAACATGGGAAGAACGAACAGAAAAAAGTATAACTTTACAACAATCTACTAAAAATATTTACTATAAAAAAATCTATGTCAATAATCAAAAAACTTAGATTTTATCAAACAAAATAAATACTCGACGTCTGAAGATGTGTGAAGACGTCTGTGATGTCTTCTTTTTTTATCCGAGGCGGCGAGAAAAACTCATTCACTCCACTCCCTCACGATGGGGGAAGTGTTGTTAGACTCAAACTAAGGCGTCCTTGTCCAGCCCCAAGGAGGCCGCAACCTCCTACCAACCAAAAACCCGCCGCCTGGCCACTAGATCCGACATCAGCAAACAATCCTCCACCTCCGTTGGAACTGTTAAAAAATATTAGTCTGTGATGTCTGGTTAATTGGAGAAGAGATCTCTTGGTTTGAATAACGGACAATACTTGTAGTTATAAACGGAGAATGTACCACTGGATACCTCTTCTCCTTAAGGTGAAGTTCGCCACCGCCCTTTAAATATCATATACGGAAATTGTTCAGCTCAATGTACAGTGCCATAATAAAAATTACCAAAAAAATTTGTACACCTATGTTTAGTTGCTTTTAATTTTTCTGCGTCTTCCTAGTCATAAATATTACATTTGTGTACTTAAAACGATAGTCCTGTTTAATATTTAGTATTAAAATTTTAAATTCTAAGGAAACATACTATTATAATAATTAGGTACAAAATACGTCACAAATAAATAAAATTTAATTGTATGTGGTAGCCTATACAATGTAGTTATATATTTGACCTATCTATATTAATTATAATAAAGAAGAAACGTCTGTTTGTTTCTTTGTTTGTATGAGGTAATCTCAGAAACTACTAAACTGATTTAAAAACATCTTTCATTGCTGCATAGCTTAGAGATTCCTGATCAATATAGGCTATGTTGCAACTTTAAGTAACTTTAATTAAGCGAGTTGAACAACTTAAACTGGAACAATGTTGCATGTTTTAGTTCATAGGGTGCATAGCACTTTCATTTTTTCAAAGTCCTCTGGATGGTGCATTTTTTGGGGTAGAAGCACGACTAAATTTTTATATTATTTTTATAGATAAACGTGAAAAAAAAATTCAATTCCAAAAACATTAAAAATTCGGAAATATTCAAAATTTTTATTTTTGTACTGTATTTTACGCATTTGTTTTTATTTAACAGGAAGTGAATGGGTCATATATTTCCAGTTATTTTGCGTACAACACCCACGTATTACAGTCTCATATCTCAGCCACATATCAACTGTCTCTTTCTTTTCCATCGGTATTCTTCTATGTATTCTATTCAATTCTGTTAAATCGCAGGCACAAAAATTTAAAACAGTGGGCATCGATTTGAGACGAGTACTTCACTCATGGAAAACTTTATGTCGAACTTTCTAGTGCTGGAAGTGGAGAAAAACAATTTATTTTGCTGCCGCAGGTCAACAAAACCACAAATATTGTATATAGAGAGGTTTTAAACAAATTTAATTAAGCCTACATTAGCTACTATGAAGTGAAGCGAGCGGGGGTTGCTAGTTTAACAATAAACAAACACAAGGAATACATACCTGTTAGCCTATATTTGGCATAATTTCATACCTTCAATGTAGTAGTAGAAGTAGCATCATATTAATTAAGTTACGGATATGTGATTTACATGTGAAGTGTTCATGTTGGTGTATAGAATTGTAATGATGCGGAGAATAATAACCTGGAGGTCTCATGTGTAACTGATTTAGGTTAATTCGATTTAGAGCTCTCGGGTAACTTCAGCATCTTGCTTATGGAAGTACGTAATAGATATATTAACTGTTATAACACTACACATTTACTAACTTGTTGATGCGGTCTGTTTAATTAAACACCCTAAGGAATCCTACATACAGTTTAATAAATCTGCTGAAAAATGTTCACTAGGTAAACGAAATCTGATATCTACATGAATGAGAAAACTAAACAATTTAGTTTTACGCTTGTTAGTTTGGATGTTAACATCGAATGTAGTAATTTGTGGTCAGTATAGTAATTCAATAGTACTCAGCATAAACATCTTGCTGTCCACAACTCACATCTCAGCACTAATGAATACAGTATTCTACTTGAATAACATTTCCAGATCAAGCCGCTTAATTAAATTTACACAACATTGTGCATGAATTTCAACACACTTTATGTAGTATTGAGATTAAACAACCCAAGCAGAAATACGTTTAAATAATTCTGTTGTATAAAGTTAATACTCAACATTTAGAATAACAAGATGTGTTTAAAAATAAATATGAATCGATTGGTGCTATTATAGTATGCGGCCTACGTCGTTAAGTTTAGTGAAGTTTGTATTTGTTGATGTAGTAGTACTGTCTACTAGTACTTTTCGCATACTTTTACAATAAAAGGATAATTTTAAAGAAAAATGGATAAAGTAAGGACTGTCGTAGGTACGACAGTCCTACAGTCCTACAGTGTAAGGACTGGAAGGTAGGTACTGTCGCTGACCGGGGCCGACGACACGTAGCAAAAACTTTCTTGTGACATTGGTGGCCCTGAAAAGGGCCGTTTAGTTTTTGTGGTGCCCCTGAAAAGGGCCGTTCAGATTTTTGCTGTTGGAATTGAAAACGGCCGTTGTAAATGTCCGGAAGCGGCGAGTCGGCGTGTTGAGAGGTGTGTACGACGAGTGACGGCTCGGCTGCCTTTGTTCAGGCCTAGCTCTCCCTCAGTGGCAGTTGAGTCCCCACTGCAGCATGACAGTGGCGGCCCTTAGAGCCCCGCAGTGTCGGGTCAGCGTACGTTCAGATTTGTCTTAAGACAGTCTTGTACATTGTTAATTTATGTGACATGTTTAATTTAGATCGTCTATCAATAATCATGTTTTATTTTATTTTTTCGGTTTTAGTCTGTCTGTTCAAATGAAAATGAGTGGTGCAGAAAATACCAGATCAGGTTAATTTAAAAAAATTTTAGTTATATATATAAACTATCAATAAAAAACAAAAATTAATGTTGAAAATTATATTTAAATTTCTTGCCCATAACAGGCTGGTGGGGTGTTAAATTATTTACACTCGATCTTCTAGATTTAGGTTTACAAAAATAACTCTGTTTCTTGTAATGGTCAGCCAGTTTTATGACTAAAACATTTAAGAACAGACCAGGTAGAGGTGTAAAAGACACTAGTCAGAATTATCTCCTTTGAGAGTAAGGAATTTCATTATGCAGCCAGACCCTGTGGTGAATGAAGTGAAGGTATCATTTTCAGGGTGAAAATTAGATGCTTTTCAGAGGGTCTGGCATGCTGATAAACATACTTTGTCACTCATTGAGGAAGGCAGTAGTAAACCACCTTACTCTTGATTATACTTAGTAAAGCCTTTAGAAGTTCAAACCAGTTTTTTGGCAGATGACCTAAACTACACAAAATTTAAAATTGAATATACTTATGGGATCAGTCACTATCAGCAGTAAAGAAATTTCAGCCAGAATTTCTACAAACAACATTGCTCCGCATACATTGCTCCGCAACTTGAAAATAAACACAATACAAAAATGCATTTTAAAACTTGAATAATTTTACTCTTAGTTACTTGTTCGACTAGTAATTTACTTTAGCCAAATTATTTGCTAATTTCTCTGAGGACAATTTAAAACAATCAATTTTTGTTAAATATAAAGTATATTTTTTAATATTTGTAAATTTATTATTATTTTATTCTGTAATGCACGTTGAAATATGTGAATGTAATGGAATTCATTTTATTTTTTTAAACAAATTTTATATTGATTAAGAACATTCTGAGAATAAATTTCACTTAAATTCTTTAAATTAAACCTTAAGGTTTGGTAGTAGGTACTTTAACTCTATTTTACTCATGGTTTTTTTTCCGTAAAATTAAAGATAAAAGAGAGACAATTGTTTTAAATTTGTCGTGTAAATAGAAACTTTCACTTTGTAGCACCACTGAATGTACTTGAGTCATTTGTCTTCCTTCTTTCTTTTGTATTTTAACATTTGTTCTTCTCTTTTCAAAAAAATTTATTATTAACTATTTTGTTTACAAACTGGTTCTTTAATAATGAGTAAAAGTTATATTTCATTTACGTAATTGATTTGATTAATTACAAAGAAAGTAAATACTGATTTAATTAAACGAAATTTTTCAAATCCAATCAATTTTATTAGTGTAATTAAATTATTCAAAATAATACAGCATATGACGCAAAACGAAATACAATACTAATTACATCATACATTTTCGGAGTATGTGTTTCTTATTAAGGGTTTTAAGAAAGAAAAATGTATAATTCATACAGAATTAGAAGAAAACGAAGCATGTGCTTTGAGAATTAAATATTAGAAATAAATACAGTGCTTAAAATAAAATAAAGTACAAACGACATCATGCATTCTCAGAGCATGTGGTTCTACTTCAGATTCTTGATGAAGAAAAATTTATAATCCATACAGAATTAGATAGAAGAAGAATAAATACTACAAGAATTAATTCTTCAAAATACAGTGCATAAAACAAATTAAAATGCGTTCGATACCAACTTAATTATGCAATTTCGGAGCATGCGGTAGTACTTCAAATTCTTAATGAAGAAAATTGTGCAAATCACACAGAATTACACGAAACACGTGTTCAAAAAATTGTATCATGTTAATAATATATTTTCTGTCATATGTTATTTTACATTATTATTTGTTTGACAGTGTTGATGTTACAATCAGCACAGATATAGAGTTGTTTTTGATGTAGGCTATCATGAAAAATACACATCAAAATCACGTCACAAAAAGTTTTATTAAAAATATTTGGATATGTTATATTTTAAGTGCTGGATGTACTACACATTTGAATTCTATTGTGTTCACATGGATTTTAAAATCGATTTGTATAAAATAATTTTTGATTCGCTTGACAAAGAAGAATGTATTTGAACTAACCAGTGTATTTTACGTACTGTCAGCTCAACAATAACGATAACGGGTTAACAAAATTGAAAATACACAGGATGTTAGATTTAGGGTATAGATTTTAATAGTTATTGTTATTATTAGGGATCAAGACGTGTTCAGTAGAAATGAATGGCATTTAAGGTTGCAGTAAGTGTAGAGCAGCCGCTATAATAATTTTAAAAAAATATTTGCTATTATTTTAAAATTTGTCTCCTTCTTATAATGTATCGGAAATATTTTCATGAACGGATGAATTTATAAGCAGATAAATGTACATTAATTTTATCACTAACTATTCAATTCAATGTGAACAAAGTGTAACGTTGCTGACTTAAAAAAAAGTAAAAACTAGATTTAATTGTTGTGTTCATCACAACAGATGACATTCACACTACGGCCGGTAGAATGACCAATTTTACGCATCAATTACACAAGCCTTAGTGTTGCAGATAAAGTCCGATATTTAGGGTTAACATTTGATTTACTCCTAACATGGAAGCCTTACATTTCACATGTCAGAGCTTTCTCGGATTTTAAATTTCGCACTGTATGGTATTATTGGTCGGAAATCCTGTCTCCCTCTAAACTTAAAGGTTATCTTTTATAAGTCACTAATCCGACCAATCTGGCGTACGGTGCGTCCATTTTTGGTTTCTGTCACACGTCAACATTAAATGTTCTTCAAAGGTACCAATCAAAAGCTCTTCGAGCCATCATCAATGCTCCGTTTTATGTAACTAATCATACTTTGCACACAGACTTGAAAAGCCCTACAGTTTTTGATATCATTAAAAGCACATACAACACTTTTCACTCGAAAACAATTGCACAAAAAAGCCTTTACGTTTGTTCGATCTCATCAAATACCCTTCCTGTTGTCAGAAACCTGAAAAGAAAATGTAATTGTGATCTACTACAATACCATAAAATAAAACAAGGAACTCATCCGTAAACACTCTCGCGTACATCATTCATCCGTTAATCGTTGTCACATGTACAACATCATATTCATGCTGTATTTATCATACCACGATCATAATATCAATTGTGATATTTCATGCCATTCCATATTTTTTAATTCACGCCCAAAATTGTCCTTTGGACTGGCTTCACTTCATGTCGTACACAAGTCACTATCATAAACCGTTCATCTCATTCACTTGTTGATAACTTCATATTGAACAGTTCTGAATAAAAAATAAAGTTTAAAGTCAAAAAAAAATTGTGTTTACATAAACACTACACCCATTTTACTGACTGTGACAGTTAGATTTTAGAATAATCATTACTCTTGACAAAAAACCCAAATGGAAACAAGACACAGTTTTAAAACTTTTACAATCTAGTTTGCAGACATTTTTCTCTTCTATTATCACAGAAATTAACACTGTAACATTGTTTTCTGAAAACGAACTGAACATATGGTTTCCATATTTATAGAACCACTAAAACTATTAATATAGTTAGATTACGTCCTCCCAGTTCAGAGCACTTTGAAATAATTATAACAGACTACTTTTTGTACGTATAAAACTATTCATATGTTCTAAATAAGTTCCGTACATACACGATACGATAAAGCAATACTATCAATGTTTCTACATGCACCACCTTCAACTTCAATCTGTGGGCAAATACTGTAATAAGAACTAAAAAATATTTATAAAAATTGTTGGGCGCCAGCTCTGTCAGTAGAGCATGAGAAAAATAATTAAAAACCTATATCTCCTTGTTCTAAACTAAATATTTAATGGATCTACTACTATCTGTCTATAACTTGATGGCCTCCCGCAGAAAGGAGCAGAATCGGCCCGCTACTAGCCTTCTCAATAACACTTCGTTATGTACTGCTGCTGACTAGTACACCGGACTTGGTGCATAATGAAGTATTGAGAAGGCTAGTAGCGGGCCGATTCTGCTCCTCTCTGCGGGAGGCCATCAAGTTATAGACAGACAGTACTAACTAACTTAACTAACTGTAAACAAAAATATTCTTAAATTACCCTAACCTATTTTAAAATATAGCCAACCTTTTTTGCCACGACGTTAATATAAAAACAAGAAATTAACCTCTTAATAAATAAACAAAATGAATTTACCTCGAATAAATGTGTGCTCTTTCTTCTTCTTTTTTTCGTTCTCTGGTCACTCCTCGTTCTCCTAGTATCTTCTTCAAATTCCGCTCCTTTTTAACAACTCCTCTATTTTTTTTTAAGTCCCAAGGGAACTGATTGTAAATTTCCTGGATTCGAACCAGGAAACCTCTGGTTGACAAGCCTTCCTCTCCTACCAACCATTCAACCAACCTGGATGGCTAACGGGAAGGAGAACTACCCCAATGATAGGCTGAAAGTTGGTAGGTGGAAGAAAGGCCAAAAAACACAGAGGGAGATATTTACCCGTCTAAACAATATCAGATAATTGACAGTTGGCTATATTTACAACTTGTTGTCTAACTACTATTCTAATGCAACTTATTCTAACAATGGGGTTTTTTCCTTTACATTATTTATTGGGTTGTTACTGAGTAATGGAAGTTATAGTAATTAGGAATTAACATAATTTCTATTGTTTGTACAATATTGAACTTTTATAATGGTACACACAGAAAAATCCTGGAGTTTAAAAACGAAATAATCAGGAAGGTTAGCTCAGTCAACTGACCGGATAATCCTTCAAGAAGGCTAAAGAGAGCTTAACAGAGATTTATTGCTCTCTTAAAAATATAGGTGGTTAAATATGATTATTAGCACTAATGTAAAATTAATTTGGAAAAAGATGCAATATATGCAATCTATAAGTGATTTTCTTCGTGTTGTTCAAGTTATTGTTTTTATCGTCGTCACCATTAATGTTTGGTTTTAAAACAATTTACAGGCACAAAATATAAATAACAAAGCCAGTAAAAACCCATATGTTTGATATATTTTTATCAAATTATTAAACGAAACGATTGTGAAAAATTCCAGTTTAAAGGTGGTATAAATTATTTAATACAATATTATGTGCATTGTAGTTCAGTTACTTTTTGTTGATAATAGATAAAAACGTAAACGTAGAAATGTTGAAACCAATGAAATAAAAAAAAAACTTAGATATAACAATAATAAAAATGACTTTCAAACAACCAGTGTTTTTAAAAAAATGTGATAACAATACGAAACGTAAAAATTTGTTTAGAATAATAAATATCGCATAGGTATCAAATCTGTTCAAAATTTTTCATGGTCGTGTAATAAAATTTATGGTAATGTTTTAATAAATCTACAAAAAAATGTATGTTAAACTTCATTTTCTTGTTTTACTTTTTTGAAGGTTGATAAATGACAGTAGTAGGATTTGTAAACTGTGGAATTGCTGATAATAGGGCAGTATGTGTCTAAATGTCTTTCACACTTTTTTGTGTGAATTTTCTACTTTTATTTTTCCGATTATACCTTATTTCGTTTTATGCCTTTCCAACGTACAAAACCTTCACAATCACATGTGAACACAGTAACCCTTGGAAAATACGTACTTTTGTTATTTCATTCCGTTGCTTAAATTTTCTAACTCGTTTCTATTTTACGCTATATCTTTCTGACCACCTCTCACACTCCTTGTATACCGTTTTCTACAGTGCTCTAGTTTTATTCCTTCATCCGGCTTATGCGTTCATGTCAAGTAACCCTTTACGACCGGCCAACGGAGAAAACTTTTCATCTAGAAACCTTCCTCGTTCCCTTTTCCTCACTTAGTTTTAAGTCCATCGACTTAATATTTTATCTCTGTGTACGCCCATTACATAAACTGTAAGAACGCCCACAAATAACCAAATACACATTACGGGAAACCCAATTTCGTAAAGCTGAATCCGAAGTGGTTTAACTACTTGCTATAAAAACAGGATTTTATATGGCCACCACAAAGATAATGGTGGATCAGATTTCATGTAATAATATTTTTTATTCATATTCTAAATATGAAAATTTGGCACGAACCGAACAGAAAAACTCTTTCAAAAAAATCTGGTGTGAAACACACACAACTTTCACTTGCCAATGCAAATAATGACCAATATGATTTAACATTAGTAATAAAACATTAGAAATAAACAAAACTTAACTCAAAAAACATAATCTAATTTTAACCATGAGTGAAGGACGCAAAATTAAAATCGACCTCAGTTTGGCCTAAAAATACGGAAAATCACTCTTTCACGCTAAACTAGGCTCTGTAAGAAAAATGCTTTAAATAAAAGTAGTAGATCTTTTAATTTCCTTAAAATTTGATTACAAACACTTTTGTCGTAAAATGCGTACTAAGGCAGAAATCTAAAAAAAATCGATTTTTCACACGTTTTCGCAAGAAAACAACAAAAAATCGTTAATTACCGCTAAACTAAGCGTTATACAAAAAATGTTGAAATAAAAGTTGTAGGATTTTAAATTCTCTATATTTTTTATTGTATAAATTTTTGCGCTAAAATGCATATTAAAGCCGGAATCTTAAAAAAAAAGTTTACGTGAAAACAGCGTCACCAAGAATTTCAGCAAACATGGCGCCTACCCTATCTTCTAGAGCATAAAAATTAAGTAAACCAGGCGATTTGAAAAAAAAATCGTGTTACCGGTTTTTGAGAAAATCGCAAAAAAGTGAAAAATTACACGAATAAACTACTACTTCCAGTTGACCGATTTTGATGAAATGTTCGTGTCGGGTCCGGTAGTGGTATGTAACTAAGTTTAAAGTTTGTATGATGTTCCGTTCTTGAGATATTCGGTTCACACACACACACAGACACTCACACAGACCAATCGCTAAAAACATGTTTTTTGGGTTCAGAGTCTGAAAACGTGTAGATCCGGTGAAAACCCGATTTCGAAAAATCGACATGAAAACAATACTTACCTTCCTATATATTCATATAGGCAAGAGAAAGTAATATAATTATCTAAATACAGGAAAATCTAAGAATGAAAAATTTTAATTTATTTCCTCGTATAGGTCCAATTTTAGAACACGTAAGGTGACTTAAGACGTTTCTGGAATCTTATTTTGCAGCACACATTCTTAACAATCGTTACTATAGGTTTTCTCCTTTCCACCCGGTCTTCTCTTTGTAGAAGAAATTCGTGGAAGTTCATGGAAGAAATCTGTAATTAATAATTGTCTCAATTCGGTTCGCTTCGTTAAGTTTTCTCCATTTATTCCAGTATTAATTTTTAATAAAGTAATAAAACCATTGTACTATTATTCTGTTTAAAAAAATTAATTATTATTAAGCATTGTTCATATTTATATTATAAAAAAATACAGTAACTTATTATAATAATTTATTAATGAATTTTTGTAGAATTTTAAGGTGACTTATGTAGACCATAAGACAATTATAACTTAAAAAATTTATTCACTCAACATAATAAAAATCGTGTTATATTACATTTTTCAAATTTTTATAATTTTATTTTGCCCATAACAGACAGGTGGAGTGTTAAATTATTCACACTCAATCTGTTCGTTGCAGGGCTAAAATAAATAGTTCTGTTTCTTATCACATGGTCAGCCAATTAAATGACTGTATCATTTAAGAACAGAAGAGATAGAGGTGTAAAAGACACTAATCAAAGTTATCTCCTCTGAAAAAAATGAATTTTATTATACAGCCAGACCCTGTGGTGAATGAAGTGAAGGTATCATTTACAAAGTGGAAAATATGTGCTTTTCAGAGGACCCGGAATGCTGATAAGCGCATGTTTCCACTCAGTGAGGAAGGCAATTGTAGACCACCTCACTCTTCGTTTTACTTAGTAAAACCTAAACAGGTTCAAACCAACCTTTCGGCTAATGACCTAAACAACATATATTTATTGTAAACGGAAGAATGAGTAGTGCCTATTCGTACTGAGATATAACTTTGAATTTTACCAAAATATGTCAAAAATAAGGACACAATCTGCAGATAAATTTCGCCTTTTACGTAGCTACTTCTATAAAGAATATAAAAGTAGAGACTATTTGCACACAAAATATTTGATTAAAAGAGAAACAAAGCACGCACAAAATCCTTCCCTAATATGGGGCAAGAAAAAGTAAAAATTTGTTTTGTTTTTCTTAACATGAATGTGTTAACCCTTTCAGTGTAGAAACAATATTTAAAATTTTGATGTAAAGTGTCATTTAATTTAAATAAGAGTGTAAAAAAGTGCCAGCCCTTATTCAAAAACTTGCAGGCGTAATCCTGCCATTGCCGACCAAAATTTCAACATTACAGAAAAATAAAATTTCCTGTTAAAAATTAATTTTTATTGTGTTCATAAAAAAAATAAATCGTTCTAACACAAAAAATATTCAAAATAGTTTTTTTATAGTTTATTTAAAGTCGTATCGACAGCTTGGTCATTAGCAAATACTGTAGGTTTTTGTACCTAAATGGTGGTTTTAATGTGTTAAAATTTTCAGACCCTTGCCGGGAATTGAGCCCGGAACCTATCGCTTTGTAGGCTGGCGCGCTAGTCACTACGCCACGGAGGTTGTTTCAAAATACATTATTCCTTTAATTTTTGTTTAAAAGTTTTTTTGAAAATTTTCGGTTATCCGGACGTTGGCACTTTATTCATAATTTTTGTGCGTCCGGTGAACCGGACGTTATCACTACGTAAAAGATATCAAGGTCCGGTTTTCCGGACGTTGGTACTGAAAGGGTTATAATAAATCTGTAGCGTATAGTCTGGGGAGTCTTCAGTGTGTTTCACTGTTATCTAGGAGATTGATGACTTCGGGTTTTGATGGTTTTCAAGTCGTGTTTTGGTAAGTAAGCAAAACTTCTGAATTTCTTTTTGTACTGCAGACATGTTTGTGTCTCTGTGTATTACTGTGTTGGATATGTACCAAGGTGAGTTTATGTTATTTTGAATTATATTTGATTGAGATATTTGAATTATTACAATGTTACTGAAATCATTATTAAATAAGAAATAAAATTATTGTACAATTGTGTGACATAAAAATGTGGTGCAGAGAATGAAAAGGTTTGTGGTAATTATCATTCTTTAACATGTTATTACATTCATTTTAATAATCGTACAACATGTCAGCCTACCGGGCATGCATCTTTTCCGTTCCATTGACAGAAGGTCGGAAACGCCAACGATCGAAATCAGAGTCGGAAACTACGTACCGGTTACCTATTATACATAAACAATATGAAGCTAATTTTAGCTCATGTTTCTCCCTATTGCAGAAATGAGATACTAAGCCTACGGTTTTGTTATGACGTCACTCCTACCAACTGCCAAACAATGAGCATACCTATTTCACAATAATATACATAACTTATACTGAATTTTCGGAAGTTAAAAACCACAGATGTTTCTCCTTCGCATCTCGATATTTTATCCGTATAAACTCACAACCGTAGTTCTAGACTCTGTTATAAAGATTAATACCAAATATTATTTTGTATTACAAATTCATGTTGTGGTTTGAATAGTTAATTAGAAACATCGTGCAAACGCTCAGGTATGTACATTTACCTATTGATTCACTAAGACTTCATACATAAATAACTTCTTACCTGGTTTACTAACCGTTATATAGAAATTTATTTTGAGAACAAATTCATAAATTTTTACTCTAATAAGGATTTCTTAATTTATCTTGCCCTAAATGAATATGTAGGGAAGGAAAGTATTGTTTCCACGTCGAATTTTCACCGAATATACGTTTACACGTTTTCGTTTTTAAAGGTCTACACGTTTTTGTTAGAATTTCCACCGAATTTTGGTCTACACGTTTTCAAACCCCCTGAACCAAAAACTATGTTTTTAGCAATTTGTGTGTGTGTGTGTGTGTGTGTGTATATGTCTGTTTGGTTGTGAACAAAATATCTTAAGAACGAGATAGCGTATAAAGTTGAAACTTAAAGGTAAACTAATAGAGAGCTGGAAACAAACACTTTCATCATTATCGGTCAACGGGAAATAGTTTATTCGTGAAATTTTTTATTTTTTTGTAATAATTTTCTCAAAAACGGCTCCTACAATTTCTTAAATCGCATAATTTAGGCCTACTATATTTTTTATGCTCTATATTTTTTTATGCTCTATAAAAATATTTTTATATTTTTTAAGATAGGGTGAGAGTCATATTTGCTGAAATTCTTGGGGAGGTTATTTTCGCGTAAAAATTTGATTTTTTTTAAAGATTGCGCCCTTAATATGCATTTTAGAGCAAAAGTGTGTAGGATATAATTAAAGTTGTAGAAAATGTAAAAACTTACAACTTTAATTCAAATAATTTTTTGTAAATGCTTAGTTGAGCGTCAATTAGTGATTTTTTTATCAAAATCGGTAATAAATGGCATTTTACGACAAAATTACATACAATCAAAGTTATAGGAATTTAAAAATACTAACACTTTTATTGAAAGTATTTTTCTCTACAGAGCCCAGTTTAGCGTCATTAGTGATTTTCCGTATATTTACGTCGAACAGAATCGATTTTCATTTTGCGTCATTTACTCATTATTAAAATTAGGTTATTTTTTCATTTTATTTAGATTAGACTTGATTAAAATTTTATTTGTAGGCTATTATAATATTCATTTAAAGTAGAATTGTATTTTGAAATCATATTTGTGTTTCCCGTACTTAGAAGCACGGTAACTTATTTTACGTTGGTTCAAGTACTTAAATTATAGAAAATAAAAATTAATATTCTAAACTTTTCCCAATCAATACACAAAAGTTTGTGAAATAAATAAATAGCCCACACGTACGTAATAGTACATTTAAATAAAATTAATATAATTTTGAAATCATCAGTATCATAGGCATAAGTCTGTAGGTAGTTAAACAAAATGTACCAATCGCTTCAATGATTTTTTATTTTTTTCTCTCTTAAAATGTAATATACCGAATGTCTTGAAGACTACTTAATATATCTCATTTAACTATTTATTATTGTATTTAATAAACAACAGTATTCTTTAACATACAAACATATTGATTTATTTTCTGAAGAAAACCTTCTTTCATATCCAAATTATTTACAAAATTTCCTTATGGTTTTGTTTAATCATATATATATATATATATATTCTTTATTGGTTCTTTAACAGCTTTTAAGTTTGATTTTATTATTGTTATTATTATTAACTTGTCCCTTATTTTCCTTCAGTAAAACATTAATCACATCAAATCTTATAGGTTTTTATTTAATTAACATAATGGATATACCATTTAATGTTCCAATATATACTTTATTTTATTCTTTAAGAACCAATGTGGGACCTCCTCCTTCTTTCAATATCCAGGCCCCACTAATAAATCATTTTTTACAAAAAACTTTAACCTACTAGCTGCCTAGCAACCCATCTTTGTTTATCTCTTTTTTAAATTAAATTATTTTATTATTACTTTCACCAGCTGGGTCTATTTACATTTATTTCAAACCAAAGATAAACAAAGCCAGCTGTCAATGATTTTGAATCGTCACAGTCTCAAAATAATGCATACACATTTTGAACGGATTATTTATTTGAAGAAAACATGATATTTATGTTGTTGTGTAATATAAACTTATAAATGCTGAAAATGATTACGGTTAACAACTGCAATACACCTACCTCAACGTGCTAATATAGAATTACCAACTAATTGTATGGTTTCTAAAGGTATTTCGTTATAAGCATTTGTAATCTCCCGTTATAGCTGTTCTAGCGTCCTTGGTTTTGTGCCATACACAGTGTCTTTAAAAACACCCCAAAGGTATTAGTCCAAGGGTGTTAGATCTGGAGATTGTGATGGTACTCTGCAGTGCTTCCTTTTTGCCCCATCTGTCGTTGACGAAAGGTGTTATGAAGAAATCTCCTCACGTCACGATGATAGTGGAGTAGAGCCTCACCTTGTTGAAAGTACACTTCTTCATCGTCTTTTTGGTATTTTTTGGTCTCCACTTATTAACTTTTAAAATTCTATGAACACTTTTTTTTATAATTCCAGTCTCATGGAAGCATTGTATGAGAAATATGTTTGAAGATTGTGGAAATAACATTGACATTTTCATTACTTTTGGAGGTTTTTCTCCGCCCAGACTGTTTCTTGTTCACATTTTTCATTAGCAATTGTTATTTTTGAAAGTGGTTGGGTTCGATATTCCATTTACCATTATCTTTGAATCTCTTGAACATTCTCAGTCTTCCAGTAACACTTTAAAACCTATTTACGTTGATCAAAAGACAACTGAACTTAAGCCATGTTTGCTTTGTTTAAGTTATCAGCCGAAAGGCTGGTTTGAACCTTTAGAGGTTTTACTAAGAAAAACGAGGAGTGAGGTGGTTTACTATTGTTCATTCCTCACTGATTTGAATGAGTATGCTTATCAGTATGCCAGGCCCTCCGAAAAGCACCCACTTTCCACCCTGCAAATGACACCTTTACTTCATTCACCCAGAGTCTGGCTGTAATTCTTTACTCTCAAAGGAGATAACTCTGACTAGTGTCTTTTACATCTCTGACTCTTCTGTTCTTAAATAGTTCAGTCATATGAATAGCTGACTATGTGATAAGAAACAGAACTATTTTTTGTAGCCCTGGAACCACCAGATCGAGTGCAATTAATTTAACACCCCACCTGCCCGTTACGGACAACAGCCATTTTTATATCTCATACTAAATGAGAGAAATTATAACATTGTGTTACATTGTTAAAAATGTTAGCTGTATTATATTAACAGCTGATGTAGGTTTTCAAGCTGTAAGTGCTTTATTCAAATTAATATATCCGTTGAAAATTTGTATACATTTTTCTGAGACACTCGGTATAATATAATGAAAATAAAAATGATCGGAATGTTAGCGGTAATTTAGAACTATTTACATAGAAACAGTATCATAAGTATAAAAAACTCTGTTTCCATAAATTTATGAGAAAAATTTCTTTGTTTTACATACGCTTCTAGCATATTTAAGGAATGAAGGACTGAACTTGGCACAAATATTTTTAATGTCTACTTAGAATTCAGGCTGTGTTAAAAACTTTATAATTCCACCCTACCCCATTTCGTTCGTCTCCCAACCATGTCAAAAATTATCCTTTGATGATTCCTAATCTTTTTTCTCCGTGACTGTAGCTTTTATCGGAAACATTATATAAAGAACAAAAAATGAACAGCAATCAAAAAATGGTTATTTAGTTATATTTTTAGAAATCGACAAGCATTTTTAGAAAAAAATAGAAGAAAAATTGTTCCCAGTAAATAGAAATTTAAAAGGAAATCAAAGAAATTAAAATTCTATATTGTACACATTCCTTTTTTCATTTTACTCAGTTTTAATCTCCCACGACTTTTTATTTAGATGAATCTGAAACATTTTACATTGTAACCAAATATTATAGCATACAATGTAAGAAAAATTGAATGAAAATTAATTTTATTTTTAAACAATGGTTTTCAAAGAATTTTAAGAATGACGAGTATTCCGACAGAATGGTGAGGCAGGGTAAAAGCCATATGAAATACGAGTTACCATTGAAAGAAACTAAATTTATCCTCACAAAGGTATGCCAATTTGTAATAAATTATATTATCCCCACGAGGGTATGACAAAATTTGTAATAAATAATTAAATTAGTATTGTTTTCTTTATTGGTGTTATATCAGCTTTCAAGTTTGATTTTATTATTTTTCCATTTTACCTTGTCCCCTATTTCATTCAATAAAACATTATTCACATTTAACTCATTATGGTTTTTATTTAATTAATATAACTCTTTATCAAACTTAACAATCTTTACTTCATTTCATATATATTTTCATAATTACAACAATTTGTACCGTAATGAATAAATATTCTTTAAATGTATATCTATTTTTATAATTATTAATGAATGAATATTTCAATATTTTAATTTGTTACGTATCTTAATTAATCTGCTTTCACAATCTTTGAACGATTTAAATATTTCTTTCAATTCTTCTATTAGACGAATGTCTTCATCAATGTTTTTATACATCTGCCATTGAAAAACTACCAGATAATCACTATTATTATAAAGTTGAATAATTTGTGTATCTTTTAATAACATGAACGTTGGTGGATAAACTATTTCATCTTCTAATATATATTTTTATTACTATTTTTTAAGAACGAATGTGGGACCTACTAGCTGGCTTGATATTTAGCCCCACACTAAAATAATTTACAATTTTTTTTTCTTCTTCTTAGTTGCCTAGTAACCATATTTTGTTAATGAAAATTAAATAATTTTTAAATATTTATCTTAATCAGCTGGAATTATTTATATTTATTTAAATAGACTCAAAGTGTAAACAACCCCAGATGTGCATTAAATTGTCTCATTACACCATCTATACTGCAACTAATTCACTTAACCAAACCCAAAAAAAGAACAAAATTAAACAAAATCAAAGTAACTGAATTATTTGCGTGTATATCTCGAGAATCAATTTGGTTAATTAATTAATTTTCCTTTTGTATTTTTAGGTAACTTGTTCAACTATTTTTATGTTTCTCTGGAAAAATAAATGAATGACCTGAGAATTTTTATTCGTCATAACAAATTAACAAGTAACGTAATTGAAAAAAGTACATAGCTACAAAACAAACGAAATTCTTCAATCTGTTATTATTTACTAATTGAATAATGACACATTTTAGTATAGCTACTATGTGTTGGGATTTATGTGTAATTTATCTCTGAGTAAAGAACGATCAGCATGTAATACTAATATTTTAATAATACATTTGTTACATTCTATAAATTTTTATGAAGTCCTACTATACTAGGGGGAAGTGTTAATGTCCTCTTGATAACCCTTGATATTATCAACAAATTGAATTGATGGATTTAACTAGTATTAAAATACTTGATATGCGGCGCAGTATGTAAAACTCTATTGATTAACTGACATCGTAAAATAACCACGTGGATGTAAATGTTACCATGATGTTATTTTACTGGAAACTGACAATCTGACAATTGTGTTCGTTAAATTTTAATGTCACAATGATCGTGTTACGTCACCTCATTTTGTACCGGCTTGTAAATTAGTACTTGTGTGTGTACAGCAAGGATAAAAGGGCAGTACTGTAAATTTAAATTATTTGAACCTATTAGTATTATAAAAACGTTTTTATTTTTTCACTTTCCCTGCTATAGAATTAAAAATTATTGTGAGGGCGGAAAATTTTCATACCGAATTTCAACTGATTATAACGTTTCTTGCCACCTGAGTATTAGAACTCCTTATTATGAAAATGGTTATTAGTTGTTATTTTAATATTAAGTTATACACTATTATGCATTTTAGGTCCAAAAAGGTTCAAAGTTCTCTTTAGACGTCGGAATAGTTTGTCCGGAAGCCTATTGGTGTACATTTGGCGAACTAAAATGTTCTTCATGTCTGCTGAACTATCGGTGAAATTCCTGATAGAAATTTTGTATGGCCCAAAATTATAGGTTAAGTTGAATTTTACCTTAAAATGCAATTTTTTAAAGTATTAATTTTAATTTTTGATTAAAACCAGCATGTTTGAAAGAAAATTAAAATAAACTATTAGCTTGATAGGTTGAAGGAAGAAAAGGACATTCAGTACGATGTTTTCGACATTTCCTTATTAATTTTGTGGGAACCTTTTGTATGTAATTTTCATATTAATTTAGAATCTCTAATTCAACGTCTATTTAGTCGTTGTTGATGGGTTGTTTGGTAGATATGCTTTGATTACTGACTTTAGTTGCAAATTATCAAGTCCGCATAGCTTGTCGTGAGTTTTTTGTTTGTTTAATTTATTTAGAAAATTCACAAATGTACATAAAAAACAGCAAGTGAATGAGATGATTATGAAATGGAATAAAAGGCGCTTAAAGACTTAAAGATCACCACTCAACAATGGGCTCCAGCTGAAAATGTTCTGTGAACGGATTACATAATTTTGAGTACTATCGGAAATTATTTATTACAAAATGATCTCCCTGCTCCATCGTTGGCGTCGACGTCTGCGGGGATTTCCGAGAAGGTCTGGTATGTATAGTTTGCTTACAAGGTCGTTGCTATGATGAGATAATTTCATACGGAACTTGTGTAAATTTTACGAAATAAGTCGTTTACGTACGGAATTTTGAGGTCATTGTGCAAACAGTCATTGGTACCATAAAAGGGAGCATTTACAATTCGTCGTAAGAGTTTAATAATTAAGTGTTTAACAGTTGGTGAATGAAAATCTTTCTGTAGTGTAGTTAATGTTAAAGACTGTTGGGCTATCAATATTAGTGTCTTCACTGGAATGATTGAATACGTTGAATATTTGAAGAGTTCGGAGAGCTAAATATTTGGCGACCTGAAGTCCAAATGGGCCGTAAAAGATGTATGTAAATAAGTCATGAGTAGGTGACTGTAAGCGTTATTTTGTACGTTTGATTTTTTTTATTGAACTCACAATTTAGCGGTATTTTTTGATTTACTGTAAACAAAACCGAATTAAAGTTTATCCACCCACCTCCACGGCGTAGTAGTTAGCATGACCAAGCGGAAGGCCCAGGGTTCGATTACCAAAGTCAAAACCCGATGTTTCAGTTCCATACCTTACTATACTCGCTCATAACTAAGCTTTTGATGTGATTTTAAATTAAAGAGTATTGATCCATTGCATTGTACTGTAGGCCTTCAAACGTTGTAAACTATTGACCATGTACAAACGTCAACTTTGTACATACAACATCAAAGTGGATTAGCAGTAAAATGTAATACTACAATAAAAAAAGGCTTGACACTTAGTCAATTTTACAATATGGATTCACAGCTTGGGGTGGTGCATTTCGTACAACTTTGGAACCTTTAAATAAAGTATAAAAAAAATTTAAGGATAATTTTTAGGAAGGCCCTATTTGCTCTGCTCCTATTTCAACAGTTTAGTGTTCTCACTATGAAGAATATTTACTGGAAAATAGTACTCTTTATACATATAAGTATAAAGAAAAAATATTGCTCTTTTAGAGCATAATTACAGCACGAGAAGAGTTGAGACTAGATTGGCCATGAAAGTGAAACGAAATACATCAGGAAGTAAAAAGGGAGTTTGATTATATGGGACCAAAATTGTTTAACTGTTTGCCTTCTGATTTACGTAAATTATTGTTTACTGCATCGATTGGTGTCGTTAAATGTAGACTTAAAAAATACTTGGCTGGTCTGGGAGTTGATTGAGCTTATCCATGGCTGGTTTAGGTTTACCATGTTCATTTGTTCTTGTTTAGATCAACAGCCGAAAGGCTGGTTTGAACCTCTAGAGGTGTTACTAAGTAAAAATGAGAACTGAGGTGGTTTACTATAGCCTTCTTCACTGAGTTGAAAGAGTAAGCTTATTAACATGCAAGGCTCTCCGAAAATCATCCACTTTCCACCTTGCAAATGACACCTTCACTTCATTCACCACAGGGTCTGGCTGTATAGTAAAATTCATTACTCTCAAAGGAGATAACTCTAACTAGTGTCTTTTACACCTCTAACTCTTCTGTTTTTAAATGGTTCAGTCATATAATTGGCTGACCATATGATAAGAAGCAGAACTATTTTTGTAGCCCTGGAACCAACAGATCGAGTGCAATTAATTTAACACTCCACTTGCCCGTTATGGGCAACATGATCATTTATAGTTGATTAATAACTAATGTAATTTACTTTATAACTTTAAAAAAAATTGTAATATAGAATAATCAAAAATATTGTAATCAGTAATCTTTTAATTAATTCATAAGGTACTGAGAATTTGTAAATACTAATTTGTTATTGTTATTATTATTATTTCATCACTGTCCTTTTCTGAGCATAGCCTTATTCAGGAAAGTAATTTTTGTTCAGATAGATAAAAATTGTACATATAGTAAAATTAAATAATGGAAATAAATTAATTAGAATTAAACGATAAGTTTTAATCGTTTCCCGACCATTTATTTTTAGTTAATTAAATTATTTTCATTCAAAAAACCTCACATGATAGGTAGGTATTCGATTTTTAGTTAAATTAATGAAAAGGGAAAAGCCAAGAAATTGAGTGTCTTAAAGTTTGTCTTGCATTCACTTACAGAGAATCTAAGAAAGCTATTAGAATCTAAGAAGCAAGTTTTCTTTCATGGTAATTGCAATGCAGTTTACAGCACACTGCATGGGATCTAAGCCACAACTAACTTGGTTAATTAAATGAAATGCAGTAATGAAGTAATAGCAGTAGTCATTCAACTGTAAAATATTTTAATTTAATCAACATTAATAATCGTTATTACTTTAAACATAACTATATCTGACTGTTTTCCATAGCAACAGAATCATTAAGTTACTCCGACTGGAAAATGTATGATAACGTCTTTATTAATAACATAATTCTGTACTTTATGTGCATTATAAAAACTGTTTGTTAGATTACAGCTACTTTAAATTTATACATTTTAAGTATTTACATTAAATACAGCTTTTTCTACAGGCTGATTCTGAATTATGGTAAAATAATTTTGTACATGATTGCAGAGGTAAAAATAAGAAAAACAGTTCAGAAAAACATATGTCCGCAAATGCTTCGTTAGTGAGTTACAGCTAGCGAAACATATCGCCCTGATTTCAGTTCCCATTGTGGAATACAGTGATACCGAATTTTGGGGGCTACTTTTTGCGACAAATATGGTGAATTTATATTGAAAATCACCTAGAAAATCGAATAAAACCAGTCTGGAAGCTGCAGTGTTCGCAGTTTGAGAAAAAGGATGAAATATGCAAAAAATCTTTGTAGAAAAATACAGTCATCTACGTTTGATGCTCAATAACTTTGTTAAATGACCAATGAACAAATTATTTTTCCCGATAAAAATTGTAGAGAATTTAATTCTGAAAGCAATTATGTAAGCAACGTTAACTAAATGTAAATAACAGTTTAATAGCCGGCCGCATTGGCGTAGTTGGTAACGTGCTCGACTCTCATCATGCGGTCTTGGGTTCGAATCCCATTCAGGTACGGCATATTTTCATACGTTACAAAAAGATCATTTCATCCTTCACAGTTACAACCCAACGTCGTTGCTAATGACCACTGTAGTTGATGCGACGTTAAATAAACAAAGAAAAGAAAGTTTAATAAAATGGACTCTTATATAGTACACTACACAGCAACACTTTGCCGTTTTTTGATTTTTAAAGTAATTAAAATAATCTTATTAAAGAGAAATAAAACAAGCTTTTCTTCTCAGAATACAACACAATACAGTGAAGTTTCAAGAACGTTTTCGAGAAAGTTATAGTATTTTGTGCAATGTTTCACCGGTGTATTGTATCGTAAATCTGAGAAGTTTGGTATCAGAGGCTTCAAAATATCTCTCTGAATTTTTGTAAAACGTGTTCAGTATGGATTCCAAGACAGTTGACAGAAGCCCAGAAAGACACGTGGATGTGCATTTGTTCTCAGCTCAAACAACGGTTTAAAACGGAAGGTAATGAATTTTTAGGTCGTATTATAGCCTGTGATGAAACGTAGTTTCATTATTATTTCGACCCCAAATGTCTACGGCAAAGTCTTGAGTGAAACATTTTTTTGTTAGTTTAAGTGTTCAAAGAGAAAGTGAAAAATTATTACAAAATAAAAACTATAACAATTTTAAGGATTATTAACTTTTATAGCAAGGAAACAACATGATAACATTATTTTGAAGAGAAGAAAGGAGAGCTTTCATGTAATTCTCAGGGGACAACTTCTAATCTATATTTCAGTCATTTAGGTGCTCAAAGGTTCATCGATGTAATGATTAATGTAGCTATCACATCTCGAGTAACAATGAACATTTACCAGTATTGTTTACAGACTAGAGTACAATGGAGTTTACATTACATAAGTTACAGACACAATTTAACAAGAATACATATAATACATTAAACAGACACAATATTTTAAACAAAAACTATTCAAGATTTAGTAAATCTGTAATTATGGTACTAGACTGTTTAAGCAGAAGTTTTGGTTCATTTCCTATAAAAACACTACAAAATATTTCTGTATAAACCTGCCGGGAAATATGAAAAAGCATCAAAAGCTTATTTAATTTTTTCTAACCTATTCTCACTACTATAAAAAAGTTTATCTTAACGTATTTTAAACTTTTCACCATTTTAACTATCTTTCCTGAAGTGTAGAAAGAGCGGAAACCCATTCGTTGAAATTTTCTCTCAAAAAAAAAGTATTTAGAAACTGAAAAAAACGAAATAATTACATTTCAATAATATTTTCAAATTACGCTATATTTATAATGAAAAACAGCAAATCAAGAAACTAGATGTAGACGTAATACATTTGGTTTCCTTTTAACAGTTACATAAACAAAATCCAGAAACATTACATAAATTACTGTTATGATTAATGCAATAGTACTCCTTACACAAATTTTGGTATTGTGGTGCGGAAGAAATCAATCTACCCAACTATAGCACAGCCATATTCTAGGGTAGACTTGATGAGTGCTTCCAGTTAGGATAAAAGTCAATTTCAATGGCTAAAAAGTAAATTTAGTGAATCAGTTAAGGATTAGAAAGAGTCAACATTCGATGGATCACGTGACTATTTTGGCTAAGAAACCACAGAGTGACTACCTTTTTAAATTATTAGATTCAAACTATTTTTTTTAACAAACTATTATTTTTTAAACTATTAGATTAGCAGTAGATTCAATACATGATGTAAACATGATTTGCAACCATGGTGAAATAATTTTTTCAATTATAAACTTCATTTTAAATTTAAGAAATTAACAAGAAAGAATTTATAAAATTAATTTTAAAACTTCTACTCATCATGCTCAAAATAATATATTATACGAACATTTAAAATGGTAACAGAAATTCATTGAAAAGAATTCTCCTAGATTTTTTTTTCAGAAGGGTTAGGTTAGAAAAATTTAGAGATTTAAATGTGCAAAATCTTTCATTTGTATTCATTGGTGTTTTATATTCACATGGATTTTACTTGTTAAGTGTAGAAATCTAAAATGTAGGAAAATACTGAAGTGGATTGTGGATGTATAATTCATGTGCTTGAACACAACAAAAGTTTACAGTTATATTCACATATTTTCGTTTAAAAAAGATCATTAAAAATTATAAAATAAGTACGCTACACTATAAATCAACAATAGCTAATTTACTTAATTTAAAAAATTTGTAATGATTTGAATTTAAAATGACACGTGTAAAAAATTAAGAAAATGAAGTAGCTAAATTTATAAAAACGTATAAGTACTGTAGCCAAGACTAAATATCTCTTTCATTTTAGTAAACCATTAACTGAGCTGGTTAGATGATAAAAATAAAGCTGCAAAAAGAACTTTTGCTGGTTATCTTTCTAAGAAACGGTTTAGTAAAAGTTTGTTAAGTAATCTGTTCATACAGTAGCTAATTACTTAGAAAATAGTCAAAAAGCAGGAAATTACTTATTTATTTCGGTAATGAAATACCTAAAACAGATTCAATTATGAACTAAAAGAGAAAATGGAGGATAAAATATAATACAATATTGTCAATAAATTATTTTTTATTTTTTTATTTATTTAACGTCGCATCAACTGCTGTGGTCATTAGCGACGACCTTGGGGTGTAACTGTGTGTAATAAGGATGAAATGAATTTTTGTAACATATGAAAATATGCCGTGCCTGAGTGGGATTCGAACCCAGGGCCGCATGATGAGAGGCGAGCACGTTACCAACTGCGCCAATGCGGCCGGCTATAAATTTTGTGAAAACTATAATTTTTTTAAGTGGACTATATACTATTTATGAAAAACATGAGTACAGTGGAAAACAATAAATAGTCGAAATAAAAATTAAATTAAATGCTATTTAATAGTATTTAATTTTGACTGATTTATCGGGTTGGTCAAGAAGTAAAGTCATCACCGTGAGTCTACTGTTTAACAGCTGATTTTCGGAGACGAAGGTCTCTGGTTCAAATCCTAGTAAAGGTAGTTATTATATGAATTTGAGTGGTTAACGGTGTACTTTGATGAGGTTCAATTAACATAACCTCTTAGAAATAATCGGTCTGAGTCTGTATAAGACTACATTGCATGTACACGTCATACACATAATTCTTATCTCATTGGGTCATGGGGTTGCTAATTGTTCTTAAATCAAGGAAATTGCAACGTACACACATTAGAGATAAAAAACAAAACAAAGACATTTTTTCTTCGAAAGAAGTGAAATTCTTCTTTAGTTTTTATGTTATTTTCATTTTTAATTACAAATTAACTAAATAAATAATTAAATTGAAAACTAACGAAAAAATTACAAACATTATTTTTAGTTTATGTTCGATATTTCAATAAAATTATCGAAAATATTAAAATTTGTTTAGAGAATAAAAAATTATTTTATTTCTAGTAAATACATAAAAAAGTTCCTCATTAATCTTTTGGAGAGAATGAATTTTTATGCCAGAATAAACAAAGACCACAGGATTTAAATAAAATTTTTGAGATAAGAAGCTTTGGAATTTGTTATTAAATTCCTAGAAACTAAACTTTCATTATAATCTAAATCCTTTTAAACTTTTTTTCAAAATCATTTATTGAAATGAAATTCTGTAATTATATTTAGAATCTTTAAAAATGGAAGAAAATTCTTGTGGTATTATCAGTTCCTAATCTTCAATATAATTTTATCATAACCTTTAACATAAAATTCAGGTCATTCGTTTATACATTTCAGTATTAATATTTTGTCTTCTATATAGATACTACGTATGCAAAGAAAATCTGTAATCTCCTTTGTTACAGTTGTAGAAATAACGATGTAAATGATACAAAATTTTCCTTATTACCACAATAAGAAAATTATGAGATATATTATTTCATTGTAAAGAGAACAATCATACAAATTTTCTACTAGTACTAACCAATGAAATGAGAAAAGTTTCGTATTCAACGTATACTTTAAAATTCCAAAGCAAATACTATTTCCATTCGCAACTCAACTTCTAATAATTTCATTACATAGTTGCCGCAGTCTACGTCTTAAATTTCTCGGCATTAGACATTTATATTATTTCATATCAATTTTACATTACTTATTAAAAAATAATTACGTTATATTTTTGGTTTTCCTTTTAGGTTTTAATTTTTAGAGCATTACCATTATTTTCGGTTCTTTAGAAAATCAGGTTGTTTAAAAATGAAAATGTATTTTTAAATGTATAACAAGTGTTTCTCTGACAAATAAATTACTTGCTTTAAATTAATTTTGCAATACTACCAGTAAATTACAACAAACTACTTAACTAATAATAAGCTATAGTTTTTTTTATTACAAAGTGTTTTAAAACTTAACAAAGGTTTAAACCTAACTAAAATAAATATGGCCATATACAATGTATACTATCGTTTAGATCATCAACCGAAAGGCTGGTTTAAACCTCTAGAGGCTTTACTAAGTAAAACAAGGAGTAACATGGTTTACATTTGCCTTCCGCCGAGATCGGAATTGTATGCTTATCAGCATACCCGGCCCTCTAAAAAGCGTTCACTTTGCACCCTGCAAATGACACCTTCACTTCATTCACCACAGATACTAGCTCATATAATGAAATTCGTTACTCTCAGAAGAGAAAACAATGACTACTAGTGTACTTTACACCTCTATCTCTTATTTTTCTAAATGTTTCAGTCATATAATTGGCTGATCGTGTGATAAGAAACAGAACTATTTCTGGTAGTCCTAAAACTAGCAAATCGAGTGCAAATAATAATATTAAACCTGGACCTGCCTGTTATGGGCAATAAAATTACTGTTAGTACTATTAATGAATGAATTCTCACAAATTTTTATTAATTACCTGACTACAAATAGTACACTATTTGCTCGTACGAGGAATCTATTTCAGTACCGTACACACAACCGGTCCCTAAACACTAACTAACTACAATTTACACTATCCAGATACTAAGTGTTTGAATTGGATGCGGCTGTATTTACAACAAGCAGTATTAGGGTAATATAAAACAATAATAAATAAAAGAAATAATAGAAACATAAAGAATAAAATAGAGTAATTTAAAAATAAATAAAAATCTAACCAAACTCGTATTTTCCTACAAGTACAGAAAATCAACAAGTGTATTAAAACTATTCTCGAAACACTTCTGTATAAACTCATTGCCTTGTATAGCCGAAATCTTACTGTAATAGGCCTATTGCAAATTATGAGTGAAATATTACACTATCTGAAACGAAGCTAATGATTAAATTTAAGAACACTGTAAGTAATATGTTTTTACTCTACAATAAAAACATCATTATTTCTTGATTTTCAATTCATGCGTTATTTACACAAAGCTCAAAAAACTAAATCCGAAGAACACCGGTAAATATATCTCTTGATTAGCGTATTTGAAGATTTTCTAAGAAATTTTCACTCTCAAAAAGTTTCAGTACCTATATAAAAAGCGCTGTAATATATCTCTGCTGCTCTTGAATAAAATTTTATTAAGAAAGCTAAAAATAACCTTTACAGTACATAATAGTTTCTTTTCATATTCTGTCGTATAATTTTTCAGATTTTTCTACAAATTCTCTTTAAGTTTTTTAAAAATTTTATTACATTTTTTAAAATATTGTGGCACTTTCTGCTAAGGTCCGTTTCGGGATCTGGGTAAAATAAATAATTAACAAACTATCGTTAGAATTACAAACAAATATTTTGTTTAACTCTATAAATTACAAATAATAATCTTACTTAAATCTGCTAATAAATTACAAACAATGAAATAAAATAGATAATCATAATAAACAGTAAACTAATATTATAATAAGGAATGAATCAATGATATTAATTAAACTTAATTTGTAACTGAATTAGTTTGCACTCAATTTAACTAAATACACAACTAATAATTATAGTACACAGATGTTTACAGTATAATGGACCTTGTCACAAAAGTAACTGTTATACAGTTTAATTACACAATTCACTCGCTGAATAATAGATCAAGACTAACTTCCTAACCAAATCGGCCGTGCTTATACACCGAAGTTATGAAAATTACGAGATCAACAAAAGATTTTCATTTAATAATAAAAATACAAAAACTTTCTGTGGTTTTCTAGAAAGCAAACACATTAGGATTGAATAGAGAAATTACAATACCTTTAAAAAAGAGTTAATTATCGAAGTAGATGAACGGACCCTTCTTAGGTAACCGTCACAACAATAGGTCTATACTTCACCTACCCATTATATTTATTTATTTTTTTTATTTAGTTTAATGCACATTACGATTTAACTAAAGTAAGTTGTACAAGTATACAATATTTTAAACTAAATATACTTATACGCAAAACTCTTCTTCACAAAGAGTTCTGTCCGCGCATTGGAGCAAACAGAACAAAAAAAAATCATTTAAATTTTTATAACTACTATGAAAACTACTAAGTTAAATTATTACTACAGTGAAAAAGGTTACGAGGATTACGTTAAACAGAATTTTAAAATAACGAAAAATAAATGATAAATTTAATTACATTTACATAAAATATCAATAAAAATATATTTTAATTTAATAACGATAGAAATTTAAAAAAAAACTTTAAGATTATGTTGTAGGCTACATTTGTAGTAGAGAGAAAATATTTATAAAAAAATTTGATTTTATAACTATAACTACTTTACAATATATTTTAACTAACACAATGTAGATATTTTCATTTTATGGCAAATTAATTCAGTAAATGAGCATAAAGAAACAGGTAAACTATCGCAAAGAGAAAAGTAAAAACTAACAAAAACAGTTATTTTAAAACTTGGAAAAGTTTCTCAAGTCGATCGATAGGTTATGATATGTATTTAAGTTTAGGTTTTAATAGATGTGGTGACATAATACTGTGTATATGGGATAGAAGTACGCTTTACTTCTTCTTGTGTATAGCGTATTTATACACTACACTCCTAATTATTTCTTGAAAAGAACCCGATTTATTAACTATTATTATTTATATTAACACCTGGTAATACTATATATTTATTAATTTTATATTAATTAAGTCCTGATAGAGAATTCTCAGGAAATAAAGGCCAGGATTGAAAAAGCCAGATCAGCGTTCAACCAAATGTCAAAACTGTTCAAGACACACAACTTGAACCTTGAATTGAAAATTAGACTACTTCGATGCTATGTATTTTCCATCTTGCTATATGGAGTAGAATCTTGGACTCTTAGTGAAGCAACAGCAAAGAAACTGGAGTCATTTGAGATGTGGACCTACAGAAGAATCCTGAGAATATCATGGACAGATAAAATATCCAATGAGAGAGTTCTTCAAAAACTAAATAAAAAGACTGAAATAATGTACACAGTCAAAAGAAGAGAATTGGAATACCTAGGACACATCATGAGAAATGACACTAAATACAAGCTGTTGAAATGCATAGTGCAGGGGAAAGTGCATGGCAGGAGAGGCGTTGGGCGAAGGCGAATATCCTGGCTGAAAAATTTAAGGACATGGTTTTCAGTATCCACCCCTGAATTGTTTAAAGCGGCTGTCAACAAAATCAGCATTGCCAGAATGATTGCCAACATTCGGTAACGGATAGGCACTGGAAGAAGAAGAAGAAGAAGAGAATTCTGGAACACTTTTCCTTTAGATGGTGTCACGATATAATAAATGCAAATACGTTAGCTTTTTTTACATGATACTATGTTAATACTGTTCCGATACGTTTACAGTAGCTACAGTTACAACGACATAAGTTACTTTAAAGTTACTAAAAGCAGGTTTTAAACTTAAAAAAAACACTACTTATAGAACGCACTTAAATGCATAATGCAAAAAATAACATACACCAGAAAATAACACTTTATATGATATTAAATTTTGAGGAATGCCCCTCAATAAACGCTGAACGTAGATTGCGTCTGGCTTTACAGGAAACATCTACATCCAGCAACTAAAGTAGAGCAACTACTCAAAAATTCTGGGTAATATTTTTACAAATAGAATTTTAATCGTCCGAGAGGGTTTCATTGCTTACAATAAAAGGGAGCATCAGAACCAAGTCTTAAGAACTCCGACGAAAGAGCATGGATCGACTTGTATTACGTAGCCTGCATACATGTAATATTGACTAGTTAAAATATTGTGACACTTAACTCTAAGGTTCGTTTCGGGATCTGGGTAAATTAACTAATTAACACAGTAAAGTTTAAAATTACAAGTATTTATTACGACTAAGAATTACAATTAAATAATTGACTAAAATCTACAAGTATATTACAACAAAACTACTTAATAAATAATAAACAAATTAGGCTATAATTAACTAATACAGTAAATAACTTAACTAATTTAACTTAATAATACTACTTACAGAAATTATACAAAATAAATAGACTTTAAACAATAGAGAGTAATTCACAAAACGCTGGCCTATTCCAAACGTAACCGTTATGCACTACGCAATGTACACTCTAAATGTGGAAGATAATTTAAATACTTAATTCCGATCGTAAACAAACCGGCGCTTAAATAGGTGGGCTAATGGAGAGTTCGAGAAAAGACAGAGGTTTTCGATATAATAATAATATACAAAATCCTTCTGACGGTTTCTGGATAAATCTTAACAAGTGTACCTGTTGATACCTGTTGCTCTCATATGTAATACTTTCTTAAATAAATAAATATATAAATTGGGATTAAAAAAAATGTTATAAAAAGGCAAATTTATCTAAACAGGTAACCACCCGACTCTCACCATAGCGAGTAGCAACAAAAGCCCAGGCCTGTCTTTACAATAAAAGACCATTTATATTACAAATAATATTTTTCTTAACCTGTTCTCAGAAAACACTACTTATTGCTTTATTACCCTATTACTACTCTGTTACTCTATTACTCTTATTATTTTTTATTTTAATTTATAAATTCTCGGTCCGCCTAGAAAACTCTCGAATACTCTTTTCTTTTCAATATTGTCACAATATAACTGCGTAAACATTCAATTTAAAAACAATAATATACTTTTTTCTATTACACATTAAATATTTAAAATTTTACAACATGCTGAAAGAAATTCTTATATGAAATATTTTTACTTTGTGAATATTAAAAAATAAATTTTACATGTTTATAAAATGGAATTTAATAATCTGTTTCTCTACAGAATGCATACGAATGTTCATCGAATGGATTGTTATTTACTTTAGCTATAGAAAAAAATCCTCCTGAAACAGTACCCTAATTGAAGTCTACGAAAGAAAATATCAGGGAAAAATTTTTGATGTATTTTTTAATTAAGACAATAGTAATTAATACTTCTATATTCAGTAATAATAATTTAGCTATCCTCCTTGATGTTACCGTGAATTTCAACAACAAACTGTAGTTTCAACTAATGGTTGTAAATTTCCAACCGTGGGATGAATGTCACTTAGCAACCAATTACTAAATGATAAAAACAAACAGATTACTTGGCAACATATTTTTAAATAATTAAAAAACCTTTCATTGGAAGGAAAATCATTTTTTCAAGAATTTTTGTTTCATTTACAATATGTTATTATTTAAAAATAACAATTAGCATTTTCTACTTGTTATCTTTAAATTTGCCCAACACAGGCAGGTTGAGTGTAAAGTTTGTGTTTATTTGCACTCAATCTGCTGGTTCTAGGACTAGAAAAATAGTTCTGTTTCTTATTACATGTTCAGCCAATTATAATGACTAAAGAATTTAAGAAAAGAAGAGGTACAGGTGTGAAAATACTAGTCAGAGTTATCTTCTCTGAGAGTAATGAATTTCATTACAGAGCCAGATCCTGCGGTGAATGATATGAAGGTGTTATTTGAAGGGTGGGAAGTAAATGCTTCTCGGTGGACCTGGCATGCTGATAAGCGTAGCCTACTTTTCCACTCAGTGAGGAAAGCAATAGTAATAGAAACCACCTCACTCCTCGTTTTACTTAATAAAGCCTCTAGAGGTTCAAACCAGCCTTTCGGCTGACGATCTAAACAACATCTTTAAATTATAAGAACAGTGTACTTACTTGTATATATTTATTAGTGCTGATATCTATACAGCATCCATATTAGTTTCTTTAGAAAAGATCTCTCATTAGAACAGGTCTTCAGCGAATGATTTTTCTCTGCGAATTTACGCAGTACTTGTCGCCAATTGATCTGCTCTGTGTACGAATTAGTATAGCTGTATCTGAGATATTACGTAAATCAAATTACAAAGGTTTTTGGTACATACCTGTAGTGTTTCTCGTAAAGTGTCTATTTTAGCCGCTTTACACTATGAGGTGACTAGACGTTTCTGGAAACTCTTTTTGCAGCCCACATTCTCAGCATTCGTTACTGTGGTTATGCTTTTCTCTTTTCTTCTGTCCACCCAGTGTTCTGGTTTTGGTCTTCACAGTTTTTTCACAGCTATTTATAGCTCTTTACAGTTCTTATAATTACAATTACGTAATTAATTCACAATCAAAAGTTGGAATTGACATTATTATCGAAAGAAATTGACTAAGATTGGACGATATGATTCTTTTTGTTTCTCTCGATTGGCATTAAATAATTCTATGTAGTAAATTTTTCTGTATTGCCTGAATGAAATTTGTTTGTGATGATTTAGCGAAATCCCGGAATTGTACTCTTTAAGTTAAACTGTGAAAAGTGTGGTTAGTCCTGGGGTTAGAATAAGTACTGACGATTACCTCAATGCATTGGTATTTGCCAATAACATGTGGATTATACAGCAGAGTGAAGATGAGCTTCGAAGAGCAGTTTATGTTTTAAATGATTTATGTAAAAAGTATAATTTACGAGTTTCGTTTGCTAAATCAAAGGTTATGGCATTCAGAGGGAAGTATCCCACTCGTTTGAAGATTGTTTTAGACAATGTAGTATTAGATCAAGTGTCACTAAAACTATCTAGGCTGAGATGTGAGCTTTGATAGAGACTTGGATGTCAAAAATAAAATAAATAAATTTCAAGCTATTTGTGGTACCATTAACAGGAGACTGGGTAACAGAGCTAGAACAGAGACAATAGTGAAGTTTTACAAGGTAATGACAGCCCCAGTCCTTCTTTATGGAAGTGAGTCATCGGTTACCACATAACGCCAAGAAAGTAGGATCCAAGCAGCTGAAATGAGGTTTTTAAGAAGGTTGAAGGGCTTCTCAAGGCTGGATCTAATAGATAACGAGGAAATGAGAGCCGAGTTGGATGTATTTAGCTTGAATGAAAAAGTGGAGGAGGACCGGAATCAATGGAGGCATCATTTGGAACAGATGCCAGAGGAGAGAATACCTCTAAAAGTGATGGAATATGTTCCAGTTGAAAGAAGGAAGGTGGGAAGACCTCGAAAAAGATGGCAGTAGTCGAGATGTACAGTGTTTGTGTAGACGTACAGAATGGTTTGTGAGTTTGGAACAGGTTTATGCCTAATCCTTGATAGTAAGAAGAAGAAGAAGAAGAGAAGTTAAACTGTTTTTTTATAATTGTAATTTATCTTCTAGATAAAGTTTAGTTAATATATTTTTAAATAGAAAGTTCCAAAGCGTAATTTATTGAACTACAATCACATTTACAGAGAACTTTTCTGCAACATATTTATACTTTGAAAAGTTTTAAAGATTTTCCAGGGATTTTAATAAAGATTTATAGAGCTAATGATTGAATGAACATTTTTTTTTAGAAAAAAGAAATAAGCTCCTGACTAAATTTACCTAAGATATTATTTATAGTTAACGAGTGTTTTTATAAATTTCAGTGAGTCGTTAGCCATGTAAATGTTAAATTAATTTTTTCAAAAAGTGCTAGAGTTTGAACGTCAAAAAAATCGAAAAAAGGTAACCGTTAGTCATGCTTCAATCAATATTTTTATTAATAAAAAAATGTTTTAAAACCTATTGAAATTTAATTAAATTTCAGTGTTGCTCTAAATAAATAAAGTTGTTAATTCAAAACAAGATCAGATGGATTTTCACACCATGAGGATTAAGAAATCCTATTCAAAAAGTAAAATTTTTATCCAAGTGGAAACGAATCGAAATTGCTAACTTTTGTCTGGCATGTGCTTGAAAACGTGAAATGTCTATTAATAATGTCTGGGGTTGAGTTGACGAATGAATAAACTGTCGTTACATTATACAGATTATATGTTTAACAGCTTTGTAATTCGCGTCAACAATGAACACAAACAAATACGCTGTATTCAGTGGCGTCAAATTGTTAACTTGCAGAGCTGTCTTTCTCAATACGGCATTTTAGAATATTTATTTATCATCAGCTATGAAAATACACAGTTAAATAAATAATTTTAAAAGGAAAGTCTGTTGCAATTTCATCAAAATATTAAACTTATATAAACTTTTGTTTTTTATTTCATTTACTTTTTTCTACAATAAGATTAAAAATTAATTAATTATGTACGAGGTGTGGTTATTAAATAACGAGACTGACGTTGTAAAAAAATTTATTTTAATTTTATACATAATCACTTATTGTGACCTTCAATATACACTACTTCTCTACCCCTACAGCGCTTCATGCAAATTTTACATGGTTGGAAACAGTGCTGGAAGTCATCTTCTGTCAGCTCCTTCAGGACACGTGCCGCTTTTTCTTTTGCAGCTTCCACAGACTCAAATCTTGTCCCTTTTAATGCAGATTTCACCTTAGGGAATAGGTAGAAGTCACAAGGTGCAAAATCTGGTGAATAAGGTGGATGTTCTAACACTGAAATGCTGTACTTAGCTAAGAACCTCTTGACAGATAACGCGGAATGAGCTGGCGCATTGTCTTGGTGGAGAACCCATGATTTGTCCTTCTACTTTTCGGGGCGGTTTTTCCTTACTCTTTGACGTAGTTTAGAAAGTACCTCAAGGTAGTAATATTGATTAATTGTTTGACCTTCAGGAACCCAGTGAAGGTACACAATTTCCATGGATGTCAACAAAAACAATTATCATTGCTTTAAATTTCGACTTGCTCGTTCGAGATTTTTTGGCTCTCGGTGAAGTTCGGGCTCTTACAGTGCATGGATTGGCGCTTCGTTTCCGGATCATAAGTAAAAAACCACGTTTCATCACATGTGATTATCTTCTACCTGTTCCCTAAGGTGAAATTTGCACTAAAAGAGACAAGATTTGAGTCTGCGGAAGCTGTAAAAGAGAAAGCGGGACGTGTCCTGAAGGAGCTGACAGAAGATGACTTCCAGCACTGTTTCCAACCATGTAAAACTCCCATGAAGCGTTGTAGGGATAGAGAAGGATTGCATATAGAAGGTGACAATAAGTGATTATATATAAAATTAAAATTAAATTTTTATAACGTCAGTCTCGTTATTTAATAGCCACACCTCGTAAATCAAATACTGAATTCAGGACCAAACTAAGCGACTCCTTATATTATACATGACGCTGTGAACGTTACTAGAAGGTCAGAGATTTTCGATGTAACAGTAAAAATACAAAATCCTTCTGTCGGCTTCTAAATAAACAAATTAGGATTGAATAAGTTGTTACAAGAAGGCCGATTATCTAAATAGGTAAATAAATGACTCGACTCTTTCACAATAGTTATACAGCAAACAGCGGTCTACCTGCACTATAACCATTTATAACTATTCCTTGGAAACCCTATTTATCACTCTTATTATTTACGTTAACTATTTTAAAACAACGGTCCTCTTCGAAAATTCTCGAACATACATTCCCATTAGATATTGTCACAATACTTTTGCTGCATATCAACTACTAAAAGAGATTACCATTTATGAAAACAAGAGTTCATGGCATTTAGAGTATTTATTACGTAAATACCTGTGGTTATTCAAATTTTGAATTGAAGAGTTTCACATCTATCAATGAGTTGTACAGTTTTATCATCCCTTTTATAAGCCTATATTAAGCTACTTATTTATGCATTTAAACATATTATTCTGTCTAAATTGAACATGCTCATTCACTTTTCTCTTACTCACTCTGACATGCACGCGCAACCACACATATTCATTGAAAATTGCAATGACAAAAATAGACATAATTTTATACAAAATATATATGTATATTAATCTATAAATTTGTATGCAGAATAACAGAAAGGCTTGAATCATTCCCATGAAATTGGAATTTCCAGAGATGGAAATTTGTAATTCGTAAATATCAACGACTGATTTTAGATTACATCGTTGCATAATACACTGCTGCTTATGTATTTATCTTTATTTATGTATCTATTAGTCCTAGATAAAATTTATTCAATTATTTATAATAAGTTATGTATTATATAACTTAATAATTGATGTTAAATATATAATAATTATAAGTGTTCATTAATCGTAGCACTACATTTAATCATTCCTTATATAAATTAAATAAATTTCACAACGATGATAAATCATATTCAGGGAAAATTTTAGAGTTGGATTCATTAAAATGATAATTACAATTTCAAATAACTTCTTCTTCTACTGCCCTTCACGTATTAGGCATCTCTGCCTGTTCCGAACCTCTCAAATCTGGCCATCTCTTTTTCGGGCGTCCTCGTTCTCTCCTGCCCTCCGGCTTATAGCCCAGTGTCTGCTTAGGCATCCTATCCTCCCGCATTCTGTTTACATGCTCTAACCACTGCACTCTGTTCTGCGATACCTTGTTGTTTATAAAGAAGATGTTGAGTTCTTTCTTTATCTTGGTATTTCTGTAACAATCTTCTCTGCTACACCCATTTGTATGTTGAAGAAATTTCATTTCAGATGCTTGCAATCTACTCTCCTCTCGCTTTGATAGCACCCAAGTTTCACTGCCACAGAATAGAGTCGGCATTGCTACAGTTTAATAAAATCTCACCCTCGTGTTTTTGCTGGTGATATGTTTTCAAGTGCTGTGGACAGTTCCGCATATTTGCTGAAATCATTGCATCTTATTGTAAGCATCATTATGCTGTTAGTATGTAATGTTGCAACCTAGATACTCAAAGTGGGAGATTTGTTCCAAAATATTATTATTTACAACAATTTTACTTCTGACTGTCTCCTTCCCCCTAAATGCCATTGCCTTTGACTTTTTCGTCGAAAGTTCCAAATAACTTTATTTGAACTTTCAAAAAACTTATATTAATAATTATGTTTCAAAATCTTCTTAACGCATTGATAAAATTATTTGCATAGACGTTCTCAATAAATTGCTTCTGTGGATATTATTATTATGGAATTATATAAATGAAACATTTATTATTTTGAAATATAATAACAAAACAGTATAAAGAGTCATGAGTGGTGTATGAATAACTATAATAAAAAATCTATATTCATTAAAATTTAAAATAACTGAAGAACTAAAACCGGAAGTTCATTATGCAATTGACAAATCATTGAGAGTGAATGAATTTTACTCACAAAAACATCTGATTAAAGAATTCAGATGAAATGGAATGGATGATATGGAAGATTCTTTTGAAGATTCTTCAACGTTCCCCTCCCCTGCAAATGTCACCTTCAGTTCATTCACTACATGGTCTGGCTGAATAATGAAATTCATTACTCTCAGAGGAGATAACTCTGGCTAGTATATTTTACACTACTACCACTTCTATTTTGAATACTTAAGCCATACAAATGGCTGACCATGTGATAAGAAACAGAATTATTTTTGTAGCCCTGTAACTAACAGAATAAGTGCAAATAGTTTAACACTCCACTTGTCTGTTATGAGCAAAACATAGATAAATACAGCTAATAAAAATGTTTCTCAATTTTACTAAAAATAGCTGTCAATACCACACCTATGGTAACAGTCTTTACAATTATTAATTTGTGGAATATTAAGCGATAAAATATTACCTCATTAATAGGGTTTGCCTCCTTTATTTCACAGTATTTAAAATTTAATTCATTTGTGTCGATTTAGTTGTGTTTCCAAACTGTAACTGATAAAGAGAGTGAGTTACCCGTATGCATATCCAGTTTATTTTTATTTATTCTGTTTTTAATATTAATAATGTTGAAGAATTGTGATTTTATTACTAATTTATTAATTTATATATGATTTTATTATTAATTTATATATTAAATATGTCTGGAATAAATTCAACGTAAACATACCTTGTTATATTATATTTATTAGGGTTTCATATGAGTATCTTTATGTGCTTATTTATTTATTTTATTGTTTTACCTTTTTGTTATCGGGAACTGTGCTTTATTGACAACCACCTAATTTGATCGCTGCTTTACACTTTATTTTTTGGCGTGATTCAGCATGAATTTTTGAACAGGGACCCCAGTGGGGTTTGTTCAGGAATGGCTGTCAGCTGGCCTCCACACAAAGTCACTTGCTCAACCAGTGTTACTTATCAATTAATAGTGACTTTCTACCTGCTGACTGACAGGGTTGGCCTGAAGGCTACTTATTTATTTATTGTACTTATATATTTAATTTCCTGAACGTAAATAGAAAGTACAAGAACCAAATCTAACAAAAGGTGATTGTAGTAGTACTGACGAAGAAAAGTATCAATAAAAGGGAGTTCATAAAACTGGATTTCTTGTAAATATGATTAATAAAGAATTAGTGAATGGCAAGAATGATTGATCAGAATTCAATTCGGCCCAGATAACTTACCTTAATGTCTTATTCACCCATACCCGGCGATCGGATAACCGCCACTGGTTACCAGATCATCGGTGATTGGGTGTATATTTCAACCAATTAGTTACTGATTATAGTCAGTTGTTTTTAGTTGTGTTTAAATCAGTAATAAACATAATAGAACGTAAACTATAATAGAATTTATTGTAATATACCGTCGAATTACGACAAAGGGGAATTCGTTCTTTTTTGTTTTTCTGTTGTATCAAAATCACCATATTATATACTAAATACTTCAACTCATCCTTTATCGTTTTAATTATGTATCTCTAGATTTCTAGGGGTTCAACCTACACTACGAGTTTTACTTCAACGATTGTAGTTCATTTTTCTATTTCAATATAAATAAAAATTTTCAAAATATTAAGAACACAAGTTAAACACAAAACAGCGAAGATGAAAAATAAACTTATCTATTTTAATAGTGAAACAGCAGAAAAATAAACGATAAATTTCGATTAAAACACTATCAGAACTTTCCTTATAATCGGCAAGGAGTCGGGCATGTGTGAAAGGAAATAGCTTTTTTCTCCCTACTTCTCTGGTGCCGTTTAGATCTTTTCAATGAGAGAACTAACGGCATATTTGCTATCTGGCATGTCATTTCCCGGGAATTTGTGAAAGGTCTTATTTTACTTTCGTTCTAACGATCGGATAATCGATACCGGTTACCCGGTTGCTAGGTATGTGTAAAAAAAATTTAAATAACGTAATTACTTGAGTAAAGTAACAAATCTGACACCCCCGCATTTGTAGGAAGCTCCCGTTACTGTGACTCCGGTTATAACAATAATATTATTATCATCTATTTCAACTAGAAAATTTCATAGAGGTAATATAAACTTCAACATATGTGTAAATTTAATTTTAATAATGCTCACAACTTTTGCTTTTCATATTATGTATAATAGGAGTAAGCTATTATACTAACAACTCCTTCAAAGATACATCATATAATGTTACAAAATAATTATTAATTTAACTTCCCTTAATATAACATTATGTACACATGAATAACAAATGGATGCCTCAGATGAAATGGTGTATGAGAATATGGATCGAATGTGAAAATAACTTATTTCTTAAAGTTCTGCTGTACAAGGAATTCAGGATACAAGGATACGAGGACGAGGAAGGAGCGACGAGAGACGTTTAAAAGTGGAAACCAAGCTACCAAGCGCTAAGAGAACACTTAAATGTGTGTAGTGCAGAGTCAGAGTAGAAAAGGAAGGAATAAGGTTTATGGTGCGAAAGAGTACGAGGACGTCAAGGGGTAAAAGTTCGTTTGCTCTCCTGGATAGAAATGTTCAAACCCCTAGGATAAAATTGATGTGAGATGGGTGAAAACTCCATATATACGTTAAGAGAAAAGACGCTTGGGTTGTTATACGTTGTTGATCTCTTGAGAAATATCTCGTTCTTTGCTAATAACTAAAATATAAACTTTCCACTAACAACACATCAAATTAATTCAATTTAATAAATTACTAAAATAAATATGTTGATTAAACAAATATTATTAATAACCTTCATTGAACAAGATTTAAAACAAATTATTGTTTTCATTAATAATAGATAATTTTATTACACTGCAAACCTTCGCTCGAGTGAGTAACCTAAATTACTCCCACACTACTTCAACTTAATTTAAATTTGAAACTACCTTCATGACTTCGGAAGAAGGCATTAGACTGCGTTAACATGATTTAACATTTGATTACATTAGTTGGTGCATCGTCTTATATATAAATCATATAATTATGTATTTATTTTTTATCATCAGTCTTTCGACTGGTTTGATGCAGTTCTCCAAGCTTGACTATCTTGCGCAACTCGTTTCATATCTACAAATCTGTATACTGTGGACAATTTGAACTGGCACAAATCTTGCTCTACGTGTACACACAGTTCCGCATAAAGTACCCACAACCTATTCTTTCAACGAGGTCTACAAATTTTAATGTACGCAAATGCCTGAAAACCTTATTTCAATGTACAATTATACAAATAATTATTTCATTTTAAAATATGTGTTTAATTTGCCCCATTAAAAATTTAAATTATAAATTACAAGAATTAAACTACAAACACTCACTAAACTATACTCTACAGAGGCACGCAACTAACTAAACAAATTGGTCTAAATATAACGGGTGATTCAAAAAGAGCGCCGGTTTTTAAACGGCTGGTAAATTTTTGTTTATCGGTTGGCAACATTGTTAGACCTCATTTCTATTTCGGAGAACATTCCGATTGACGATTCAGTTGTAGTTTCTCTTGTTCGCAGTGTAGTACTCTCGCAGTCTGTGTCTAACCATGGAGAAGTTTACTATTGCACAACGAGTGTTAATCGTCAAAACATTTTACCAGAGTGGAGAGAGTTATGCGGCTACTGTCAGGCGACTTCGCGGTACTCTTGGACGTAATGAAGCACCGAATGAATCAACAGTTCGCAGGCTCATGAAAAAGTTTTTTGAGACGGGTTCAACAGTCGACCTTAAAAGTTCTGGACGTCGTTGTTCTGGCCGAACTGAGCAGAACGTTGCGTTGGTTCGTGACAGTGTGGCTGTTAGCCAAGCAAAATCAATACGTCGCCGTTCTCAACAATTGGGTTTACGATGTTCTTCTGTACGGAGAATTCTTCGGTACGATCTCCAATATCACCCGTATAAAATTCAGTTGACGCAACATTTGAAAGTGGCAGACCACTAGAAGAGACGACAGTTTGTTGACTGGGTATTGAGAAAACGGCAGGATGATGACACCTTCGCAAACAAAATTGACGCCTTGTGACTTTCATCTTTGGGGTCATCTGAAGTCATTGGTGTATGCCAATAAACCCCGAAACATCAATGACTTGAAGGAGGAAATTCGACGGGTTATCGGGCAACTGGAAGTCGAAACTTGTCGTGCAGTAATATCCAATTTCATGGACAGAGTTGATGCGTGCCAGTGCAGTAGAGGAGGACACATGCATGACATCATTTTTCATGCATGAAATCGGAAGGTAAGATGAACTTGTTGATGTATTTATTTTCAGTTTTTCAATAAAATAAATCTCTTAATTTGATATATCAAAACCGGCGCTCTTTTTGAATCACCCTATATAAAATATAATGAACAGAAAATCATTTATAAAAACAAATTGGCCACATCATCATGTCCGACATTATTAATGATATTATTAATAACAACAGTGAAAACAATGCGTAGTGACCGTGCGTGAGTCGCAAATTATAGTAGTGATTGTATACTTTAAGACTATACCGTCGTTGCATGGCGAGGGGCGAAGAGGGAGTAAATTAACACCGAAGCTCCTTGTGCCAATTCGACTTGTCCAAGGTATAACAACCTACATCTATTGTAATTTGCTTTAAATAATATTCTAAACTTAGCCTTCCCGTACAATTCATTCCGTCAATATTACCCTCCATTATTGATAGACTCCTTCTTTTCTACATTCTATAAAACGAAAAATCTGGTCCAATGTATTCTAAATAGAGATTCTGTTTGTCCTTTAGTTCTAATAAATGGATTTAGAAAAACATTTACATGGTTGTGTAGAAAACTTTCGGGGTTCTGGGAAGAATCAGGAAATAAAAATGGTAAAAGCTTTAAAAAGTAATTATTTATTTTACCAAGTAAATTAAAAAATAAAATATGCATAAATATTTTGTATTGTATGCGGCGTATAGTGGAGGAGAGGTTACCAAGGAGAGTTTGGGAACGGCAGCCCTCGAATCGAACATGAAATAAGGAAGACAGGGGACTCAATTTGAGCCAGAAGGATGGATGCCCAGATGTGGAGGGATAAGTCAGTTTGGAGGATGGGATGCGGAAAATGGGCGTTAAGTCTGTAAAATACGCTTAAAATAGGTATAAATAATAAAATAACTGAATTAAAGTTTCGTCGGTGCTACTATTCTGGTATCGACGGGGCGAAGTTCAGTTTGTTTTAAAGGGTAGTTGTGGTGACATTATTTTTTCATCTAGATAGATATCCTATTTTATAAATATTCCAGATGCAATCAATCGTATATTACAATATTATTAAAATATTGTATATTACAATGTTCCATACTACCATATGTTCTGCCCATAACAGACAGGTGGAGTGTTAAATTATTTACACTTAATCTGTTAGTTCCAGGGCTACAAAAAATATTTCTGTTATCACATGGTCAGCCAATTAAATAACAGACTCATGTAACTTTTTTTTTTGGTTTCACGTCTTACTATTTTGCTATTTCTGCTAATACAGACGGTGGAGAATGATGATATATAAAAATGAGTAATGAAAAAATACCAGACATAACCGGAAATCGAACCCGGGATTCTGGTGTAGAAGCCAGTTGCGCTAACCACTACGCCAACAGGCCGGGCCATTTAAGAACAAAAGAGGTAGTGGTGTAACAGACACTATTTAGAGTTATCTCTTCTGTAAGTAATGAATTTCATTAAACAGCCAGACCCTGTGGTGCATGCAGTGAAGGTGTCATTTGTAGGGTAGAAATATGTGCTTTTCAGAGGACCAGGCATGCTGATAAGTATACTTTTCCACTCATTGATGAAAGCACGACAAACCACCTCACTCCTCATGTGACTCATGTTAATAAAGCCTTTAGAGATTCAAACCAGACTTTCGACTGATGACCTAAACGATAACAACGGATACCAATCATCATGAAGTGAGACTATTTATGTGTAAATGAAATGATGAAATTGTTTAGGAATAAATTTAGTATTATTGTGCAAATTAATTCTCACGAATCAGCTAGTACCTGTTTACATCACATAAAAATGGTGGCTTCAGAAAGCTTGCCATAAATTCCTAATTTTAATCACTGGAATGAGCATAGTGATATCGACGTACATTTATTTAGTAAGAATGAATTTGTTGTCGCTAATGATTAGCTACTATTGCTACAGAAACAATGAGAAAACTCAATTTCACTAAAAACGGGATCGTCTTGCTAGCAATTATGTGTTAACTGCGCTGCTCGGTAAACGAAAATAATGGTTTAACTTCTAGCTAAAACTTAAACATTAAAACCAATGACTTATTCAGTAATTAATAATTACTTATCACATAAAAAATTACTCTTTTTTTGGTCTGAATACGTTTATGGCTACGTCAAAGTAACCAACTTACACGACATCTACACATTCCAAAATAACAAACTTAGGAACATTGTCCTGCCCGTAACAAACAGGTGGAGTGTGAAATTATTTACATTCAATCTGTTTGTTGCAGGGCTAAAATTAATAGTTCTGTTTCTTATCACATGGTCAGCCAATTAAATGACTAAATCATTTTAAGAACAGAAGAGGTAGAGGTGTAAAAAACACTTATCAGAGTTATCTCCTCTGAAAGTTATGAATTTCATTACACAGTCAGACCCTGTGGTGAATAAAGTTTAAGTATCATTTGCAGAGTGAAAAATATGTGCTTTCTAGAGGGTCCGGTATGCTGATTAGCGTTGTTTTCTACTCAGTGAGGAAGGCAATTGTAAACCACCTTACTCCTCGTTTTACTTAATAAAACTTCTACAGATTCAAACCAGCCTGAACCAGACTGATGACCTAAACAACAACAGGAACATTGTAAACGAGTCCCTATTCCAGGAAGTCTGGCATTCACCGTGAATTGCCAGGGAATTTAATGGCTTAAGATGTGCGTAAGTGTGCCATGAAATCATAAACATCGTCATAACGAACACGTCACAATAATTATTAATACTGTGTGAAAGTCAGGACACTGAAACATATTAAGCCTATTAATTTATTATGTAACAAAAAATATTAAAATTTAAGAGAAGCTGTGATGAAAAATACAAATAAAATTTATTTTACTAATATATAAGAGAAATTATAAAATATTAAGTGCTAGCGCTAATCAGTGACTTCATAATTACTGAGGGGAATAACGTTGTTAAGAAAAACTGTTCGTTAGTTGTGAATAACTAGTTACAGTAAATTTTAAATTAAGAAAAGTTGTCGGAAACATGGAATGAGATAAAATTATTATACAGTAAATTATTTTAAAGTCAGTTGTTCAACAAATTGAAACGATCATGAATGTATCAGATTCATTCGAAGCCTAGGTAATTAACAATCTATTTCAAATTAATGTATATTATTATGTTAAGATATTCTATTTTATTAATTACCAGATAATGAGTATTGGTCATCTTCTATTAGCGTTCAGGAAACTTACCTGAAATGAAAAAACTAAATGAATTATTTCAAAAATACATTTTATTTAATAAAGCTTAATAAGTGTAACCTATAACTGTAAAAGTAGATACAAAAAATCATTGGGTTTTAAGATCTGGTTTCAACCGGAAGTTGCGCGAAACTGGAAGTTAAAATATAAAAGTTGAAGTTTGGAAACAAAAATAGTGTCATTCGATTGCTATTAAAGGGTAGATACAAAAATCACTAATGGTTTTTGTCAAAAGTCAAAGGTAAGCCTTTTTAAAAATGTCACCAGCCATAAGACGCATCGTCTCATGAAAGGGATTTTTTATTTTATGTTGTTTACTCATCATCATAATATATTCAACATAAAATCATTTACTCATCATAAAATATATTACATGTTTGATTGTTTACACTGGCAAGAGAAAGTTGTGTGAGTGTTTAAATTACATTAGTTTTATTGTATAACTAGTCAGATTGATGAACAATGTTTTTCAATCTTAAACAGGTTAATATTTCATTCAACACAAAAAATTCCCTTACGACAACTTGTATTGCCTTACGATTAAAATTGCTATCTGAGATATAACAGTAGAGCTATTCCAATTTTTAATTATTAGCATTTTCCTATTGCTACGTTTATTTTTTTTAAGTTAAATTTACCTAGGTACAGTATAGTATTCATAAAGTGAATTAATTGTTAAGAAATCGATGAAAAAAACCCTTTAAAAACAAGTTAAATAAAATTGTCTTACTTTCTAAATACAATTCTCATATTTTTTCTAAATATGACTTTCTCATGTTGTAAAATAAAATACTCAACTTTTAAATCAAACTAAAGATTTTTTGGCACTTCAAATTTTTCTAAATTGTTGAAATGAAAAGAGAACTAAACTTTAGAGCGCAATGAACTCCAAAATTTTAATCGGTCACGATGTTCAAAGATTTATTTCTGACTTACAGTCAAGGAAAATTTAATCAATATCCAGTCTGAGAAAGAATTTCTTTAAATTCACCATATGTCTTTTAAATTACTAGAACTGAATTCGGAATGGTAATCTTTTAAAATTCTGAAAAATCTATTCAAAAATACCTTCAGTTTATCTAATTATCTAATTCCTCATTAACGGGTTTATGTATAAACTTGACCAGTTAATCAATTCTTTCTCCAACAAATATTTTAAATCCTCTAAAAGCATATCAAAAACACAATTTCCAAACTTATGGATTCCAAATTTTGCATTCGAATTTCATATTCACATTTGGGATTCAGGATAATCACTCTTTACTAAGCGTGTTCAGGTCATTCAAAATAGGATTACTTGTAAATTTACACAATGCACGTTTTATGTTATAATAATATACATTTCGTAACGGTTCACAACTTTCATAAATCTAACAGATACATTACGGAAATCGTTCTATGCCAATTTGCATACAAAATTCAACACAAATACTAATTCAGTTATACCGGGTAAATTCTAAATTCCACGGCAATCTGTAGGAAGATGGTTCTATAGCTAAAAATAATAAAAATATTTATAAAACATAGTTCCAGAAATACTATGTTAGCGAGTTATGCCTGTCCAAAGATTGCGGCATGATTTCTGGGCAAAGAGTGAAATAAATCCATACTGAAATTCTGAGAAGGTAAATTAAGGAACAATTTAGTGGTTTCTAATGGTTTTTAACCTGGGAAACTTAAAAAATGAGTCTTAAGATTGTATAATTTTTAGTTTTTAAGAAAACTACGCAAAAACATTAAAAAGTAAGGTTAGAAAATACATTGTTTTACGTTTAGCGAAAAATAACTGTTACATTACGGATAAATGCACAAAACGTTTTAAGGGAAAGCTGTACATTTTATCCCACCAATGTTAAATTTGCTATTTTTAAGTACATTTTTCACAGGATCGGTAAAAGATAAGGAAATAAACCTTTGCACACTTATAGTTGTCAGGTGTCTCTGCCTATTGACATTTTTGCAATTTAATCTGTTGAACCATAAAGTTAAAAACAGAATAATGAATTATATAAAATTATGTCTACGTTTTTTGCTGATAACTACGTAATTTTTGGAGCATTTGAGGAAATCATAATAACGCCAGTGCATGTGCAAGTGCAAAATGAATTACTGGTAACAGTTTCAGCCTAATAGGTTTAATGGTTTCCGAGAAAAATGTACCTAATATTAAAAATATAAATTTACGGGTACAGGGAAAATACAAAAAGGACAAATCAAAAGCAAAATGTACACAAACAAGTAAATTTCCCATCAACAGTTGGTTAGAAATCTGAAACAACAGCTGAGAATATTAAAAACAGTTAAGCTGATAATTTAAAAAACTAAAATTTCCTTTGCTCTAAAGCGATCAGTATAAAATTATAAAAAATATTCATTCTGGTGACATGTTCATTTTTCTGGGTAAACCTGCAAAAAATTTAATTTTTTCATTAAAATAATAATTTTTTTGACGTAATTTAATGTTTTTGTGGTAGATTTAGGTCTGGACTATTGAAAAGCATAAAAAACTAAAAATCGATATTATCAGTTAAAGCCATCATACAGTCTTACCTTAAAGAAAATTGGAGAGAATTTTATTCTAAAAAGATGATAACATCTATGAAAATTATACTCATTCGAGAAGTTTGTCTTATATTACAAACGAAAGAAAAACTGGGTCAGATAAATATGTGATATGATTTTAAAAGGAACAAAATTTTCATCAGTTTGAAAAAATAAATAAATAAAGAATAATAATTATTAAATATTTTAGAAAATGTTTAAATAATTTTAAAGCAATTTATTAATTTTTCTATTAATATTAATGAATAAAATTTATTATAAGCACATTGTACACACTAGGTGATCCTTTGAGGAGGGTTAAACACCAGTGGCCATAAGACCTCATCGAAAATCGATTCGGTAGCTAAAGTACTGCATTGTCTTAATTAATATGATTGTTATAAAAGTTTAACAGATTAATAATTTCTATGAATGAATTCATATCAAAAAAGAGAATAACTTGATTGAGGTAACATTATTAAATAAGTTAATTTTGGTTTATCAGTCCTACGTACTATTATTAAGTTTTTCGAACAAAATATAAATGTATTCTGACAAATTTTCATCTGACGTACAATATCTAAAATAAATTTACAAAATTTTTAATCTCGTAAATTTATGTTTCCAATATTTTTCTAGTTATTTCCTATCGGTTGATAAATTGTTTTGCAATAATGTTACATTTTTTTATAAAGTGTTATCAAATGACAGTAACCTATATTACGTAGAAAAAAATATCAGTTTCAGTAAAAAGATTTGTCAACATAAGGGAAAAGGTTTTTCCTTCTGGTTGAGTGGAAAGTTCGAAGGAACCCTGAGTTGATTCTTTGTATAAAAGGGAACAAAACCTAAATGATGAATAGCCAACTCCACTGATAAAAATTCTGACCACTGGCATGATAATCTTGTTACAGCTGTACAAAGAACTGTTCGTATATTTTATAAATTTTCGTTCGTATTCAAAAAATATTTGATTTTCTTATTATTTAAGAAATCACATACCTACCAATGTTTTTAAAAATAATTCACAAAATGAATACGAGTAAACTTTGAAAAATAACAGTCGTAATTTGTATGTTTCTCTATAACTAATAAAATTTAGTTTACCGGAAAATTTAAATACGAACATGCTGTTAAATTTAAAAAAGTAAGAGTTTTTATTCTTATTCTCACGATGAAGGATTAGATTTCCTCCTGTTCCGACTCACAACAGCAACAAATATTCAATTATTGCCATCTTTTGAGTGGCCTTCCAACATCTCACCTCCTCTACGGTCTGTATTGCAAAACATTGACGGGGATGCTTCCCTTAGACATTCTTTCTACTTGCTCCCTCCAACGATTTTGATATTCTGCAATCTTCACATTCAAGTTGTAAACATTCATTTCCGTTCTTATGTCCTCATTTCTTAGTTGGTCCCTACGACTGTAACCCTTTGTTCGTCGCAGGAATCTCATCTCTGCCGCATGTACTCTACTCTCCTGTGGTCTGGTAATAATCCACGACTCTTTTCCATAGAGTAGGAATGGACCAGCCATCACCTTGTAAAACTCTACCTGAGTTTCTTTCTTTGTTTTCCTGCTTAGGGGTCAGTGAACGAACTCTAAGCAAAGCTAGACGCAAAAACGTCTAAAGTTACCTTACGTGGTCTAAAATTGGCCCTATACAATAAAAGATTAAAAAAATAAGTATTTAACTAAAATATCATTATTCCCTTGTATCGAAAGTTTGTAAAAGTGTCAAATGTTTGAGGTAAAAATTTTAAATTTCATGTTGAGTCATTACTGAGAAAATATTTCTTCAATTAACAAGTTGTAGTAGAACAATAGCTGTTATAATTTCATTTTAAAGTCATAAAATTTTGAGTTGTTAACAAAAATGGAAGTTGTTTATCAATCAATTTCTATGTAAAACTAAGATCATAGAGTGTTTTTATGAGATATTATGAAATAAAATAATATATGGTATATACGTTTTTATTAGCCCTAAAATTGGCATAAAAATTTGTTTTAGTCCATAAAATACTGTGGTTTCATTATGGAGTTTTATGTTTAAAATGATATCAGATATCGTTAGATTCTTTTCAAGGTTGCTTTTCTGTAAACCATACTTATAAATTGCAAGTGGTATCAAGATTTTAGTTCGAAGGGATAGAAAAATATATATTTTTCTCTTTTTTATACAATAATAAAAGTGTAACTCTAAAAAAATTTGTGTCAAACAGGATACATTGCAGTATAGAATTTTTTCTTATAAACTTTTCGACTGAATTATCCTCATGGGAAATTTAAAAAAGCTACATTTCTCAGAGTTTTCTTTAGTTCTTTTCAGTATGTTTGAAAATAGGTTGTTACTATCTCTGAATATGATCAGTTTTCAGTTGTGTACTATATATTTTCCTTACAGTAAGTTCTAAATGGTATAATATGTTTGAAATGTCAATACAATGTTATTCAGTCAGGGCAATATGCTTGTCAATGGTTAAATATACTGTAGTATTAATACACTTTGTATTATAACTTATGGAATTGGAGAATTGTTATAAAAAATGTTATTACTCAAATGTTATTACTCATTAAATTTAATGTAATCTATGTTTATTGTATGCTGAAATTCTGATAAATTTTGCTATAATAATATTGAGTTTGTAAGCAATGCTACAGTTTAGTTTAGTTTCAACTAGTATAATTAATTGTGTTACCATTTACCATATGATGATGTAATAGAGGACACTACAGGTAGTACATCTCATAACTACTGTGCACCATGTAAATGAGTAGCTTGATAGAGAGTCTATTAATGTCACGTGACGAGTCGAGTCGCTTAGGATCACCCACTTCTCCCACTTCAACTCTTTTGAAGAAACGCTACTTTTCTGTTTATTGTCTATTTAAAAAGTAGTTAAATTTTTAAAGTAAATGTATATAAAAACCTGTATTAGATACCTAACTTCCAGTAATTTAATATGGAATAGTACAATATTACTCATCCATTAAAAGGTGAATTAAACAAGGTTCTTAAAATATAAACGAAGCATCCTTAGGAAAATTTATGGTCTTGTAAAAAATCTTATCTTTGAAACATCAATTGAAAAAAAATAGTTCAGATGGTTTGTGAAAATGAATATTTGTGAAGAAAATTTGACATTTTATTGCAATTAGTATGGCTGTCCTGGTCAAGGATTTTTGCACAGTATTTTTTTAACCACTTTAAGCAAATTTTCTAATATAGGCCTATATTGTTTACATTTACAAGAGAAATTTTACTTTTGATATCACTTGTGCTTCTACCATCCTTTCGGAGTAAAATCACATAGGGTGGTAGAAGCACACGTGATATCAAAAGTAGGATTACTCAAGCTAGAAAAGCCTTTGAAATGAAAAACAGCTTACTGACTACAAACATTGATTTACAGATAAGGAAAAATTTCTTAAAACATTATGTTTGGAGTGTAGCAATATACGGAAGTGAAACGTGGGTGATAGGGGCTGTAGAAAAGAAGAGGATAGAAGCTTTTGAAATGTGGTGTTATAGTAAAATGTTAAAGATTAGGTGGGTGGACAAAATAAGTAATTTAGAGGTTCTTAGGCGAGTGGATGAAAAAAGAAGTATATGGAAGCATCTTACCAAAAGAAGGGATAGGCATAGTGGGGCATACCTTAAGACATCCAGGTATTGGGCTATCAATAATGGAGGGTAACATTGAGGGAGTAAATTGTAGAGGGAGGCAAAGATTAGAATATATAAAGCAAATTACAAAAGATGTAGGGTGTTACAGGTATGTAGATATGAAACGACTTGCGCAAGATAGAACAGGGTGGAGAACTGCATCAAACCAGTTGAGAGACTGGTAACATAAAAAATTGTTTAGATATTTATTTTAAGCTTATATTATTGATAACAGGAATGATTATTATGAGGTTAACTACAACACAAAATTGTTTAAACAAAAACGTACTCATGCGGGGAGAAAATACATCAATAAATTACCCCAATTTGAAAATTTTATAGTTTTCTTTCCTTTAAAAAATCTGAAAAATTTCTTAATTGGTAAAACTTTTTATAGCATACAAAAATGTCTTCCTAGATTGTTATAGTAGAACAATGTGTGGTTACAATAGTTATTTCAGGTGTTATAACTTCTTGACATGTTCTATACGCCCCCCGGAGTCTCCGGGACGCATTTTTAAAAATAATAAAATAAAATAGGCCTATTAAGACAAAAAAGCTCAAAATCGGAAATTTTTTTTCAGAAAATCTACAATTCCCTCAACAGCTGTGGGCGTGAAAAGAATTAACTATATTTACAGCATTGGAATCAAAACGTTACGAATTATTAAATAGTATATAGTATTTTCATTTGATAGGAATTTGAACAAATCCATTTATGAATGAATAAATTTTACATTTATCGTTGTTACTATGGTGGTGGATCCACCAAAACTCGTGTAAGTGAATAATAAAAATTAAGGCAGCTTATAAAAGGTTAGTGAAATTTATTGTATAAATTTATTTTATAAAATAGAATAAACCAAAACTTTTTCTCAAATTTAGTATAGGAGTTTCTAAAACAATATACAATTTTATTGTTTTAGAAACTCCTATAGTACTAAGAAAAACTTTTAGCCCAAGTAACAATCGAATATTGTTAGGAAAAGTAAAAAACTAGACGGATTAGGCAGTTAAACGGATCTGATATCTACTGCTATTATCAAATAATGAAATTGTAATCTACTGTTTCCGTTTCCTACTGAAGTATATAACCACTTAGTCTATAAGGAATACTTCTGCTCCAGTTCATCTAGTTAAATATACCGTTAAGTTTTTTCTTCACTCACTTTATCTTCACTTAATTAAAATTACGAAAGACTTTCAGAAATTAAAACAAAATTAACGTAGATAAATAAAATATATAAAAAAATCAATTTATTTGTTTTGAGAAATACTCATACAGATGGAATCGCACAGATTTATAATTACAGAGAACAACAGTTATAAAACAGAAAAAAATACAAAAATCCTGATTTAACATTAGTTTAAATAGACTAAATTATAGTAAAATACACATTACAAAAGAAAATTTAAAAAAAGATTGCTAAATAATTTTTAATCTTTAGCAAATCGACTTCAATTCAAAGTAATTAAAAGTAATTTTCACTATCATTTACAACCATCCAAAACTATCTAAATTATTATAATTGACCAAAAAATAACTACTATTTTTTCAGTTCGTAATCTTTATTGTCAGCGCTAACTATTATACGTAAGCAGTGCATCCAGCTTATCTGCTCAAAGTCACCAATGTAAATAAAATCGGTTTATTTAATGACTATTACATTTTTAAAGATCAAGTTGGCAATCTTGGAAACACTGTTATTCAGTTTTTTGATCATAATAGATATAAACATAATCTCTTTGTTCATTTCAAAATTTTAGCTCTACTGAAGACAAGTGCACCGGAAGAGAACAATGTTCAGTGATAAAATTTTAGCTATCCGAAGGTTTAAAACCGGCGGAAATTTACTCAAGTATATTAAAACAGTGTCATGAAAAGTTTTTAATTTCTGTGACGTGTGTTAGCAGTTGAACAGTTTAATTCAGGTAGAACAAAAGTCACTGATCTCCATCACTCTGGGAAACTCGTTTAAGTTTTGACTATTACTCTACAAAATCGCATAAATTATCTTATTTGCAAGAACAGGCAAGTCAAAATTACTTAAATTGCTAGCGTGGGTATTACAATTATTATAATCGCACATTTAGTCAATCATGACATATCAATTTTTGAAAATCGTGTTCGGAATGGGTTTCAAGACTAAAGCCCATAAATACACCCGAATTCGGTTTCCTTTTGAGCTCAAACAACGGTTTAAAGTAAAAGATAATGATTCTCCAGATTGTATTACCTGTAATGAAAAAACATGGATTCACTATTTTAAGTTCTAATTTCAATTGGCAACGTAAAACAGAAGTATCCGAATTTGCCCACCAAAATAAAAATTCAGAAATTTACCTTCAGCCGGTAATGTGATGTTGACGGTCTTCTGGGAGTCAATTATTAGTTCTATAGAACTATCTCTTTATGTTGTACTTATTCGGTTCGGATGATGGTGATCATCCGAACTATTTTGACCTTATTAGTCGCAATCCAGAGCAACTCCGCGTAGCTCTTACCGAACCGGTCCTCAAATTGGCGAGCCAAAAATTCTTTATCTACCAGGATTCCTCTTTCCCTCTATCTTCCCCGGCAGAATGCATTGCAGTAGATCATATTTTTTTTGATTTCTCATTATATCCCCTAGGTACTGCAGCTTGCGTCAGTTAAACATTTTGACCAATTTCAGACCCTTGTTCATTACCAACAAAACTTCTTATTAGTGACTTTCTGTATCCACGAAATTCTCAATATTTTCCTATACCTTCTGTAGAGTTATAGATGAACTAAAGTTCTTTTAACTAAATGTTTGGTTATCCGTTCACGACTTGGTCCTATCCACGTCGGTTGAAACAGACGCTGCTGCATTTTAGAGTGAAATCTGGAGAAAGTAAAGTGCGGAGTGTTAAACCAGTTCATTAATAGCACTCCTCTGAGTTTATCACTAAGCTCATGCGATAGAAAAATCTCTTTATTAAAATTATTCAAGAGATTTTGTAACTTCAATAAGTTTTGTAAAAATTAGATGTAACTAATTTTCTTTGCATCTTTTGATTAAAAAATTCAAACGGCTAAAAATTTTCTGATGTAATTTACATAATCTTTAATATAAATTAATTTATTATGTTAATAACATAATCTCTTCTTCAAAAATAAAAAGCGTTTGTATGAGTAGATTCATTATTAACAAGCCGGTTTCAACCTCTGATTCAGAAATCTATTACCTAATGGATCAAACTAAAACCCTTTGAAATAATACCCTCAGCATCTGCTTAAAGATAAAAGGAAACCACATATTTCCCCCTGAAACATAACTTTCACTTAGTGCTGGTGTACCCGCGAGGAGAAAATTCAATATATTATTTACAACAAAGTTTTCTTTTCTTAGTTCTTCAGTATTTACGAACGGCTTTGTAACGAATATGTTCTTACACAAATATAAACGGGATAACTTTTTAAAGGTTTGAAAGTTTTCTATTCTATATTTCTATATTGAAATAATTGCGTTAAAGTAATTTTCTCACAAGGTACAGTCTTAAACATAGGAGTAAATTATACACAATATTACAAAATAATTTTAACTAGTTACTGAAAAATAAAGTGTAAACTACGCTAAAAGATTCTATGAAAACATGGAAATAAAATGAGAAAACATAACCGTTGTTTAGGTCATTAGCCGAAAGGCTAGTTTGAACCTCTTGAGGATTTACTAAGTAAAACGAGGAGAGAAGTCGTTTGCAATTGCCTTCCTTACTGAGTGGATTAGTATTAGCTTATTAGCATGCCAGACCCTCTGACAAGCATCTACTTTCCACCCTGAAAGTGATACCTCCACTTCATTCACCACAGGGTCTGGCTGTATAATGAAATTGCTCACTCTCAGAGGAGATAACTCTGAGTAATTTTTTTTAATAGTGTCTTTTACACCTCTATTTCTTCTGTTTTTAAATTCTTCAGTCTTGTTATTGGCTGATCATATTATGATAAGAAATAGAATTTTTTTGTAACCCTGGAACTAGAAGATCAAGTGCAAATAATTTAATACTCTACCTACCTATTATGGGCAAAAAATAACCATATAAAAATAACTACAGATTACTGAATATAAAATTAATTTGTTATTTAGACTAATCGTATGAAGAAGTAATGTTTATTTTTTTACGAGGTAATTTCTGAAACTACCCAAAAATATTTAAAAAAATTAACAGTTTTACAACGTCTTGAGTAACATAGAATATGTGGCATTACGTAATTTTTAAGTTTTGATTGTTTCTTTTAAAATAATTTTTTTTTTTTTTTTTTTTTTTTTTTTTACTTGTGAGGCCACAATGGACCACTTCAGCCACAACATGAAAGACTCTACTTCAATCTCTGAGCCCTGATCTTTACCCAGTATTCCCTCATTCTTTGTGATCTCTGAGCCCGGAGTTCTTCCGTCACCCTCTGCACTCTTCTAGTCTTGGTTTTAATAATAAATTTATTATATAGTTTAATTTACAATAGATAAAATAGTTTTTGTATAAGGTCGTTTGGGAAGTTAATTCTTTAACCTATCAGTACATTTCCATCTATTGTATAGTTACAATGTATTATATTGACGGAAATATTTGAAAATCCAAATAGCACAGCAAGTCACAGTAACATTGAAATAATTCAACGGTTTCAGTCAAAAATACTTTGAAACATCATGGACTCACCTTGGTACATATCCAACACTATATTGCACAGAGACACGAACACTCCCACTGTACACGAAGCTATACAGAAATTTTGCACCAGTTACCAAACAAGACTTGAAAATCATCAGAATCCAGAAGCCATCAATCTCCTAGACAACAGTGGAACACACAGAAGACTATGCAGACTACACCCTACAGATTTATTTTAATGTGATTGTGTAATTTATTTTACATTCCTGGCAAGATCAATTCAACAAAATGGGAAATTTTATAGAGTAATACCAAGGGGTATTACTTACTTAAGATTTATACTTACAACACATCTACTCATTGTTCTATGAGAGCAGATCGTAGATTTACAGTTATTCAAAAAAAAAAAAAAATATTGACGGAACAGAAATTCAGTTAGTTATTACAAAAATAGAATTTTAAATAGAAAAATAGAACGGCAATACTTTATTCAACTTAAGCAACAGTACAAAATATAAAATCAGACAAATCCACGATTCGTTAGTACACATCTATTATATAGGTTGCTAAGCTAACCTTCTACAACAGAACAACTTAGTAAAACAAATCCTATGCGCATGCACCAACTGAAGATTGGGGAAGAGTTCCTGCTCTAACAGCCTCTTTGTGATAGCAGCGTCAGTGGTGATTAATAGCTGGATCAACAGTAGGGGAAATGTATCAATGCATAGGAGTGAGAGAAGCGAAAACAATACAAGCAGAGGAAGTCACATCTTCTTAGCTTTTTCTTAATTGTAAAATAATAGGAGTTTCAAAACAGTTAACAACTTAAAAGTTCCAGAACCTTCCAAACAGTTAATGCAATACAAACAACGGAAAAATCACAGGGTGAGTACGATTTGTACATGACATACGCTAGTATCATGCAGTCGTTATAACACAGTCCCGTTCAGTACAATACCACTCTACATTGTAACATGATACACTAATTTTACCTTTTTCTAAAATTAATCTATTGATAGATAATTTTATTTACTGGGAAGATATCCAAAATACGTCATCCAATTTCCGCATGGAAAGTTATGTAAAACTTTAAAATGTCAAAGAGATCGTACATTTAAAAAAAATAGATTTTACCTAATTTTTCTTAAAATACAGGTACAATACTTTTGTATACATTACGAATCCGAAAAAAATTTGTTGCTATCTCTTATAGTTTTTGATATCTGGATGTGACGCACGGACGGAGAAAGGAAAATAATAGATGACAATTTTAAAAATTCCAAAAAATTACGTATTCCATATTTTTAATGTTTCTGTATACTAATTATATTTACAAAAAGTGTCATGATTAATAATGGTGAACAAATAACATGAAATACATGACTTGAGAAAAAATCACCTCTAAGTTTTATTTAAGAACTAGCTAGAGTACCCGTTCTTCGAACGGTTTCCTTGGTGCCGTGGACGGTCGGTTGGGGTACCAAGTTCGATCCCTGTCAGGTCTGATATTCTTTAACTATTCTCTGTTATCTACCTCCATTCAACGTCAGCATTATTATTTATGAAAAAAACATAGTTGAACATTAAATAAAAGTGAGATCTTGATGTTTTAAAATTAATACTTATATGCAGCGCTTTATTATTTTCATAATAATGAAAAGTAAATCAAAATAGGATCACCAAAATGGTGACCACTATTAAGACGACTATTAAGACGATATTTTTGACAATGTGACCGAGAAAAGGTGTAAGGGTACTGGTGGAATGGGTAAGTAGGTAACTGACTGAATGAATACGGGTTTTACCGTCGCGTAGGCCTATTTTTATGGTTCTGTTTATTTTGTTTGTTAATATTCTTCTAAATATTGTTTTATTTTTTAAAATTGGTCTTCTTCTTCTTCATGTAGCATCTCCATTACGAAGGTGTGCTAGCATCATGGCAATCCTGACCTTGGAAACTGCAGCTCTAAATAGGTCGATGGATGATAAATTAAACCACTCTCGCAGGTTCCGTAGCCAGGAGGTTCTTCTTCTTCCAACCGATCGTTTGCCCATAATCTTTCCCTGGATGACAAGATGAAGGATTTCATATTTTGGACCTCTCAAGACATGGCCGAGGTACACCAGCTTTCTCTTCTTGATTTCGATCATCACTTCCATTCCCTTCTGCATCCTCCTTAGGACTTCCATGTTTGTGACTCTCTCTGTCCAAGATATTTTGTGCATCCTTCTGTAAACCCACATCTCAAAGGCCTCAAGTCTTCGTTCACATTGCCTATTGGTAGTCCAGACCTCTGCACCATAGTACAACACCGGAAAGATGTAACACCTCAGCACACGAGTTCTCAAGTCCAGACTCAGATTGTGGTTGCACAGCATCCTCTTCATTTTCACAAATGCGGCCCGGGCTCTCTCTATGCGGATTTTGATCTCAGTAGAGTAATCAAGGTTACTGTTCACCGTCATACCAAGATAGCTGTACTTCATAACTCTTTCCAACTGCTCTCCCTCCACATACAGGTGTTCGTCATGTGGGACCACATTCTTGGTGATGACCATGCACTTTGTCTTCCTTGTGTTGAGGGTGAGACCAAAATGTTGGCTGGCTTCAACAACCTTATTCAGGAGTTCCTGGAGATCCTGCATTGTTTCAGCCAGCAAGACTGTATCATCTGCATAACGTAAGTTGTTGAGGCGTATGCCATTCACCCGAACTCCTCCAACCTCCGTGTCAAGGGCTTGTCTGAAAATTTCTTCAGAATAAATGTTGAAGAGAAGTGGAGAGAGCACACAGCCCTGCCTAACACCCCGTTTGATGTCCACTGGGTTAGTAAAGGCATCCTGCACGCGAACAGTTGTTGTCTGGTTGAAGTACAGGTTGACAATTATCCGGATATCTCTCGAGTCAATATTTTTACGTTTCAACACTTCTATCAGTTGGTTGTGCCTGACTTTATCAAATGCTTTATTATAATCAATAAAACATGCATATATGTCCTGGTTAACATCCATACAACGCTGCATGAGGACATTGTAAGCAAACAGCGCATCTCGCGTACTGAATCCATTTCTGAAACCAAACTGTGTGTCTGAGATATCTTCTTCCAGCTTTAAAAATGTTCTTCGATGTATAATTTTTAAAAAGATCTTCAATGTGTGACTCATCAAGCTGATTGTTCTGTACTCATCACATTTTTTCGCATTCTGCTTTTTTGGGATAGTAACAAAGGTTGACTTGAGCCACTCAGTCGGTATTATTCCCGTGCAATATATTTTGTTGAACAAAGCTGTGATTGTGTCAAGGTGTTCCTCCTCAATTAACTTGAGTACATCTGCGGGAATCTGATCTGGACCCAGTGCTTTACCATTTTTGATGAATAAATTGCTCGCTGCACCTCTACTCTCAGAATTGGTGGGCCAGTCTCCTCTTCCTCTCTCTCGCCCATAGTCTCCTCTCTTTCATCCTCAAACAAAACTTTTATTTAGTCTTCCCAAAGTCGCAACTGATCTGCCATGTCCGTCACAATGTGTCCATCCTTATTTGTTAGTATATATGCTTTCTGTTGCCTTCCTGTACCGTTAAACTCCTTGATCTTCTTGTGGAGATTGTGCAGATCCTGTCGTTTCTGCAGTTCCTCAACTTTCTCACATCTCTCTCTCACCCACACTTCTCTAGCCCGACGACATTCCCATCTTATTCTTCTCCTCAGCTCACGATACTTGTTCTGATCCTTCGACTTCATCAGCCTTCTCTGCTTTATGTATTTAGAGAGAAGAGGTATTGTAGAACAAGTTGGTTAATGATTTTTTTTAAGTTGCAATAATAAACATATTAAAAAGAGTTAAATGCATTAAATAGTAAATCTCATTACTCTACACATAAAAATTAAAGTATATTACATCATAAATAAAATTAAAAATCGATTCAATATAAAAGCTAGTCACCATATATATACTAATTACTACCTTTATTACTACCGAATGAAACCTCACAAGCTCCTTTGATTTCTACCACTTTTCTATAGCCTTCAGAGGTGTAGTATATACGTATATCTTTAATTTTAAAAAGAAATTATCTCTGTTTTTTTTTAAATTAATAATATTGTTTATTTAACTGGTTTGTTCTAGTGATAAAGTTATCACCACGAGTCAGCTGTTTAACAGCTGAATTTCTGAAATGATCCGTGTTTCAAATCCTAGTATACCAAAGTAATTTGACGATTGGGGTTCAATTATGTATACACTCTCAGGAATGGTTGGTCTGAGTTTGTACAAGACTACACCTAATATTACAAGTGATACTATCATACTCTTTTCATTGGGTCATAGGGTTCCTTATTGTTCTTTAATTGAACAGATTGTAACGTAGGTATACTTATTAGATGTTACAAAATATTTTATATTTCCTTATATTGTTTCCTTTTAATTGATCAAATCATTTTTACTTGTTCACATTGGGATTTTATTGATGTTCCATCGACGGAACATCTCTGTTTTCTCATGACGTTCATGTTATCATTTGCATCATCATCAACTTCCACATTTGTTATTGTAATTCATTCCCTGTATAGACATATAAAATAATAATACGGTAACAAACATTTTGCTAATAAAAAATTATTTATTTATTTAACAACGCATCAACTACAACGGTCATTAGCGACGACGTTGGGGTGTAACTATTGTACAATGGAGGATGAAATGGTTTTTTTGTAACGTATGAAAATATGCCGTGCCTGAGTGGGATTCGAACCTAGGACCGCATGATGAGAGGCGAGCACGTTACCAACTGCGCCAATATTAAAAAAATATTCTTAATCAGGCGTTTTAAGACTTTTGATTTTTATGTAATCTCACCGTACATAAATCCTGTCCCAATCTCAAAACATAAATACACTTTTCCTTAGCTGGTGATGAAAGAAGTGAAGGAAAGTGAGAGAGTGAGTGTTTGTCAGTAACAGCGAGGGGATTAGGCTACGTTTCCTTTCCACGCCCTGCTGAGTGTGTAAATTTTAACCCGAAATTTCCTTTGTAGTATTATATAAACAGTTTTGAGGAACGTGGAGGATTTTTGCAGATATAAGTCAAGTGGCCAAGCGGTAAGTTTTTGGTTGGTAGGCGGTTCCGGCCTCCTTGGGACTGGATGAGGATGCCTCAATTGAGTCTAACACTACTTCCCCATCGTGAGGGAGTGACATCTCGGATAAAAAAAACAAGAATGTTAAAGTGTCTTTACCCAAACCTGTTTTGGTGCTTAATATATGATACTTATTTAAAATTTATATCAAATTAAAATAGGAACTTCTTCCAAGGAAAGTTCGCACACATTTTTTTAAAATGAATATATTTTTAAAAACATCATCTAAGTTTACTACAATTCCTTGCATTTTTTTCTTGTTACTACTTTATCGAGGAAAATTACTGTGATTACTATTGCTCTCTTGTTTATTTTGCTGGAAAAAGAGATCATTAACTAAATGCTCTTCTACTTTTATTTACTACCTTTATTGTTGTGATCCTTAGTAACTCACCCAACAGGAATCGTTAAATTGCAATTGCAAATGCACTATTATTCCGTGAACTTCAAGATTTTATTACTAACAAATAACTGAATTAAAAATAATAAAATTAAAGAAACAACTAATTTATTGACTTTTCTCGTTAAGTTTTATTACAAAAGTATGTGTTTCTATCAAATGCCCAATTCCGTAATAACAAAATGTATTCTTGTATATCTTATAACTGTACGTGTTGAATTGATAAACAATATGCTTTAATCAACTTGCTTTGCGATCCTAACCATGCATATAGGTACATTTAGAAATGTATTGTAACATCTAAACCTTGCTTCGTTCAGGATCTGGATTTAATAAATAATACACTAACCTAAAAAATCTTTTAACAATTACTGTATTATTGATTAAATTAATAATATTGTACTGATTAAACTTACTCTACTAACAAATACTACACAGTGATTTTTTTAGTCCTGTTACCCAATTTTTAATGTCTATTAATTTGTTTCTAAGAAAGGGAAATTTTGTTTTGTGATACTAATTTGGTAGCCCTACTCAACCGGTATTGAAACGACAGTGTGAATTGATTCTCCTTGAGCTGGGTAAAATTTTGTGCCATTTCCGGTGTTACGATGAGTATGTCTTTTACCCTACAAAAACGGGTTTTTATTCTTGAGCAATATTTTGCGATGTACGCGAGTGTAAAAGAATCATTTCAAATTAAAATTATTGGTGTTCCTCCACCAGAAAAAAATATCAATTTCGAGGCTAACAAACCGTTTTGGGAGACAGGTAGTGTTTGCGAAAGAAAACGTAGTAGTCGACCAACTCTGTTAACAGATGACGTTTTAGAGAATGTGAAAACAAGTTTGCTCAATTCTCCACGGAAAAGTTTACGAAATCTTTCCTCACAAGTTGGTTTGACATATTCGAGTGTTCAGAAAGCTAAATAATTGAAATTATATCTGTATCACATACGATTCGTCCAAGAGCTTTAGCTTCCAGATTTAAACAAGCGATTGCAATATTGCCGTTGGTTTAGGTCTTTCATAAATGGTAACGGAATCGAAGTTTTAAACACAGTTTTCTTTAGTGATGAAGCTTGGATCCACCTCGACGGTTATGTGAACAGTCAAAACACTCAAATTTGGGCGGCTGCAAATCTTAACGCTTTACAAGAAAAATCTTTGCATCCTGCAAAAATTTGTGTGTAGTGTGCAATATCTCTTCATTGTATAGTCGGGCCCATATTCTTCGAACAGACAGTAAATGGTGAAGTATACAGGAATATTGTGCACCAGTTTATTTCCCTCCTTGAATTTCAAGAATGGTATTGCGGGTTTCAGCAAGTCGGCGCTACATGCCACAAGTCTCGAGAAACCATGGATTTTTTCCAAGAGTTCTTTGGTGGTCTAATAATAAGCAAGGGCTTATGCCCTCCAATGTCTCCAGACCTCACATCTCCTGACTAATTTTTGTGAGGCTACAATAAGTCCGACGCCTTCAAAAACACTACTTACACTATTGATAAACTTAAAGTCAATATTACAGACTTAATCATGAATGTATCCAATGTAACTCTTGAAAAGGTTTTTGCTAATATGCTGAAAAGAGTCCAATCGTGTATAACCGCAAAAGGGTGGACATTTTGAGCATATTTATTAACAATTATGTAAGTAATGATAGCTTTTTAATAAATCTCTTTTGTAAGTAACAAATACATTTTTTTATTATACCAACATTTCCCTTTCATAAATCACCCTTACAAATATTACGCCTTTATAATTTCCAAAATGCACCTCCTAAGGGGATGAAAATAGCGTTCAATACGTACAAAAATTTATTGTTTATTAAGTTCTAGATGAGTTAGATAGCTGAAACTCGGTGAAGATGTTAGATACAGTGACATAAAATAATTACAATACACCTTAACGATTTCAAAATTTACCGGTAAGGGGTTAAAAAGGGCAACTATTAAATAAATATTTTTAGTTGACTCAATTAACAGACGAGGTAGAGGAACAGACGACCTTGATAGAGTTGTTACCTATAATGCACCTAAAAAAATTCCCTTTTAACAATTACAAAAATGTACCCGTAAGGGATTGCAAACGGTTTTCAACCCTTGAACTAATATTTTTTGTTTATTAAGTTGTGGACGAGGTAGAGAGGTGAAACTGGTGGAGGTGTTACCGATAGTGTACCAAAATATGTATTTTTAACAATTTCCAAAATGTACCCCCAAGGGTTTGAAAAGGATATTAACCCTTAAACCCTCAATTGTTTATAAATTTTTAAGTCATATGTCTATTATTATTCTCTATTATGAATTTTCATATCAGAAGATATTATGTTTTATTTATTCATAACCATAATTTAAAAATTATTGGAATTAAACAAAATTATAACTGGGTAAGATCGAGATGGACACCTATTAAATAATATAAAAACTAATAAATGTGTAACAAGCTCTAGTAGCTATATGCTATTTCATTTTGAATTGGATGCACATAATAGAATATTTAACCTATTTAGAAAAATTTGAAAATGATATAACTTCGAATTTTCCTTAACCAAAGTGTATACTACTTGATTTATGAACCTCAAATTTACTACTTTATCACTTCGAAGTATTTATAGAGATCAATAAAATTTTCTTAATTTTAGAATGTGAACATAAATTTTATAGCTTTTATGTGTTTTCACAACAGTACTTACTTTTTACTTGCAAAGTACTATACTTAACAAAGTTTAATAACAACTAATATTAACGAAAACAAACTTAGCTACAACATTTTAGTGTAAAGTTGTTCGTACTTGCTTATGATTGCGTAACTTTAAACTCTTTACCCTTTGTCTAGCCTGCAACTAGTGGAGTGCGTCTTGTGACCGTTATTGTAAACAAGAAAACTTTGTTTTATAACAGTAACAAAGCAGTAACTTTAGTATTTTATGGGAAATGTTGTACAATGTTATATTCATTAACACATTTTTTGTTGATGAATTCATTGAACTTATTCGTTTAATTGTTTTCCTGAAATTAACATCCTTCATTTTTAAACACATTTCTGATTCAAAAAAAAGTACAAGGTTTTTGAACGCAGTTTTTGGTAATCGAAAATTTGACGACAGTTTGGAATGAATGACATTAAGAAGCAGATCACCCACGTGACGTTCATATATATAAGTGTAGCTAGAAAAAAAATATGTATATAAGCAAACAGTCTTCTGTCGCGACTGTCAAAGTTACCCACTATACTATTTTCAAGGCTGATGAGCTCTGAACGTATTCATTGCCTCTTACCAACCCACTTTATATCTAGCCAATGACTTGCCAGCACCGTTGCCAATACTTGCTCTTATAGCTCTGTTAAATATTTCGTAAAATATTTCACAAAATAGCAAAGGATGGTAGAAGCACAAGTGATATCAAGAGTAGAATTGCTCAAGCTAGAAAAGCCTTTGAAATGAAAAACAGCTTACTGACTACAAACATTGATTTACAGATAAGGAAAAATTTCTTAAAACATTATGTTTGGAGTGTAGCAATATACGGAAGTGAAACGTGGGTGATAGGGGCTGTAGAAAAGAAGAGGATAGAAGCTTTTGAAATGTGGTGTTATAGGAAAATGTTAAAGATTAGGTGGGTGGACAAAATAAGTAATTTAGAGGTTCTTAGGCGAGTGGATGAAAAAAGAAGTATATGGAAGCATCTTACCAAAAGAAGGGATAGGCTAGTGGGGCATATCCTAAGACATCCAGGTATTGGGCTATTAATAATGGAGGGTAATATTGAGGGAGTAAATTGTAGAGGGAGGCAAAGATTAGAATATATAAAGCAAATTACAAAAGATGTAGGGTGTTACAGGTATGTATATATGAAACGACTTGCGCAAGATAGAACAGGGTGGAAAACTGCATCAAACCAGTCGAGAGACTGATGACAAAAAAAATATTCCATCAGCCATTTTTTTGGTATTTCAATGACAATTATGACCTATAGACATTCAACCAGCTGATTATATTATAAAGTATTTTATGTTAACAGACTCTATAATCGATGTGTTCAGTATGAAATGCAAGACAAGACTGAACTATTGCGGCTCTTATACGTATGCGTGCAAAATATTTGTCAGGTACAATCTGATAACGCTGGCAAACGTTCTGATTGGTCTAAACGCGTGGAACAGCAGAGCTCATCAACCGTGAAAAGCATATTAATTTGAAAGTAGATCTTTTTAATTTTTATATAAACCAATGTAGATGGATGGATTCCAGATTTATGGTTCGGCTAAACCGTTGGTTTTGGATAAACTATAGAGATTCCAATAAAAATTCTGAGAACAGGTTGTTAATGTATAGGTCATTTGTTTTAGGAAGAAGCTTGTAAGGGGAGGGCGAGTAGGTAGAGTAGGGATAGTTTCAAGGGGCAAGTATTGTCTCCTTCTCACTTAATGATCATTCCCTCTCTTTCTAACCGTATACTATGTTACAACTACGAGGTGTTTCCCCCACCACTAAACAGAACAGCTCAGCGGCACACAGCGTTGGAGGGAAAGCTTCTAGCTAGAACAAATGACCTATACCTTCATATCATTCAAATTATACACTACCCACAGATCTTCAAAATCCCTGACCTAAGTGAAACAATACACTAGAGGCGTACAAGAGATTTTAATAAAAATAAAAAAAAACTATGACAACCCACTAATTGGTGTTATAAACAGTCTATATTTACCAAGTAACCCCAATCGTCGGCTCCACAGAAGGTGAAGTAGAGATGTGGGATAAATTTACAGGCGATGTGATTTCTTTTTCACAGTCAATACAAGTTATTTAACTTGTATTTATTGTGTACAACCTATATTACATTAACGCACATAGCCAAAGCTTTCAGTTTTTGTAGTAGTAGTAGTTTTTAGATGACAACTTTTGAAGTCAAAATTAAGAATGTTTCTGTAGTCTTTTACATGACTTTTGACAGTGAGTGATTTCCTTGATTGAAATTGATGTTAGATTTTAAAAGGTTACTGATATTATTTTTGGTAAAGACAGTTAGTTTGTTTCATTAAGTTCTGTTAATTTGCTGTGATGTTGACTGAAATTTTTCAGTAGTTCCTGCAATGACAGACAATTTGTTTTTCTAAAAATTTATATTTAATTATTATAAATGTTTTGTTAAGTTATTTGTGTTATTTTCGTAATAAAAAAATCTTTTTCAGAAATTTTTTGTTGATTGGCTTTTGAGTACGAGGAAAGTCCCATAACACTTAAGTTGATAAATGTATAATGTATACTTTCCATGGATAATTTCAATTGCGGAATATTTTTATTCTCAGAGGGGATAACTGTGACTAGTGTATTTTACACCTCTACCTCTTATGTTTTTTAATGCTTAGTTATATAATTGGCTGATCGTGTGATAAGAAACAGGACTATTTTTTGTAGCTCTGGAACTAGCAGATTGAGTGTAAATTTATTTTACATTTTTTTATTTTTAACTCTGCCTGCCGGTTATGGACTAAGTTATGTTATGTTAAAATGAATAGACGTATGTTGATTTCAGTGACATTACTGTTGTTTTATTTAAATTTTTAAATTGTTAATAGCCTAGGTTATTTTTTATATAAATTCTTCATGTTCTCTTATTAATAAATTTGTCCCTTCATAAACTTTTAAAATTTATAGTTCTTTTTACTGTTAATTTGATGTGTATTGTATAAATATTTCTTATGTAAGTACATTTTTTATAGTTCAACGATAAATGTGTGGACCTTCCATCTTGGTCGATTTTCAGTACCACACTGAAATTAAATTTTACAAATCTTATTTCTTTTTACTTAGTTTCCTAGCAACGCAACTTTTGTTTGGACAAATTAAATAATTTTTAAATATTTGTTTTAAATCAGCTGGATTTATTTATACTCACTACTAGACTCGGGCATGGCATTTTTTCATACGTTACAAAAAATTCATTTCATCTTTCACCGTCTGTATTAGCAGCAATTTGCAAAACAGTCGGACGTTAAACCAAAAAAAAAAAAAAAAAAACATACTAGATTAAATATAAACAGATCCATCTGTCACTCATTTTTGAATCGTTACAGTTAATTTATGTATTGATAAATAAATTTATAAATACAAAAATTACTTATCTGTACCAGAAAATCTTTGGTGCCGAATAATAAAACGAATTTAATTTGTTGCAATAATAAATAATTTTTTTTTAAATGTATCATGTTAGTGTTTATGCAAAATTGTCAGTTTCTTCTACATTTTTAGTGACATTAAGTTTTCTCAGCTGGACAGAAGTTTTATTTTCATTAAACATAATATGTCCTTACCGTACGGGGGTAATATTTCGTTTTGCTGGACGGAACATTGTTTCTTCATATAGTTTTCTGTAGAATCGTTTGTAGTGATCACAAATTACTGTAATAACATAAGAAATTTGAAATTCGTTGAGTGGTTTGTTACGTACGGAAAGTCAGTGGTAGTTATAAGTATTTTAGACTAAGCTGTTCGCAACGTAGCAAAATTACTGCTAGCAGTATGTAGCATAGCAGTCTATGTACATATAAAAATTTATGTATATATGTTTGATTGTATTACGTTGTGTTCCTGTTTCTTTATTACTTAATTATTCTGTTACTTATCTGTTAATATAATCTGTTAAGTTGTGTTTTATTAATATTTGTTTGAGTAGTAAAATATTGTAAAGTTGCTTAGCAGGACATATTTAAAACATTTTGGCTACATTTTATGACATTTAAATTTATAAAACAAATTCAAAATTTAAATTATAATTTTTGGTTAAAGGAAATAAAAAAAACTAATTTGTAGATACAAATAAATCAATGACAGCTGGCTCTGTTTATTTTGGTTTATTAAGTTTGAATATAAATAAATCCAGCTGATTTTAATTAAATATTCAAAATTATTTAACATTAATAAAATAAATTTAATACAAACAAAATCTCGCTGCTAGGCAACTAAGAAGAAGAAAGGAGAAGAAATTATTGTAAAAAAATGATGAGTTGGTTTTGAGATCTAAAAGAGTACGTATGATAAAATAAAATAATAATCATTTTGATTGAAGATTTATAAATTGTGTATTTTATTACATTTTTGGCGCCCAACGTAGCGGCTGACAATCAGGTCAAAGTGAACGACGAGTATTGTTAGGACCATATCAAAGTGTTTTTTTTTTATTAATATCGCGGAATTAAATAACATATTTTAAAAGAGATCAAAAATGGCGACCTATGAGTTAAGGAATAAAAAAAGTAAATCAGAAGGCGAACCTGATAGTGAGGTAGAAAAGGTTATTAAGCCTAAAGAGAAGACTGACATGGAGAAGTTATTGGAAATGGTTAGTGATTTAAGTTTAAAAATGAATGAACAAAAACAGGAAATAAGAGGCTTAAAAGTTGATATAGACGAACAAAAGCAAAATATAAATGAACAAAAACAAAATATGGATGAACAAACTAAACAAATTAGGAATATGGAAATGAATTTAGTGGCTAAAATGGATAGTCAGGAACAGAGGATAATAGATCAGAATAAACAGATAGAAGAATTTAAAGAGCAGGTTAAGGAGAATATTGAATTGCAGAACGTTAAACTAGATAGTATGAGGTTAGAATTTAAATGTAGTTTAGATGAACAATTGGAAAATATGAATAGAAGCATAGACGATAGAATAGAAGATCAGTTTGGTCATATTAAAACAAATATTAATGAACAGATAGGGAATATCGAGAATAAATTAGAGTTACTCGATTGCAAACATGAAAGTCGAATGATTGATTTTAAGGACGATATAGAGAGGAAGGTTAGTAACCTAAACAGAACCTTAAACAAAGAAGTAGATCAGTTAAAAACAACAGTACATAATAGTGTTAATGATAAAGTTATTGGACAAAATAGTGATGTGAACCAATTTAGCAATATGTTTAGAAAGCAAGAAATTCCAAAATTTAATGGAAACTCAAACAATCCATTAATGGAACTTGATAAAATAAAGGGATATCTAAATTTGTATGGTGAACAATATTATAAAACAGGATCTTGGAGGACAATTAAAAATATACTTAGTATGTGTTTCATAGGACATGCACAAACATGGTATCGAACTGTATTTGAAGATTTAGAATCATGGGACATGTTTGAAGCAGAGTTTAAGACTGTTTTCTGGAATGAATTTGTGAAACGTAGGATTAGGTTAGATTTACAAACAGGACAGTATAATCCGAATGGAAAATTAAATATGGTGCAGTACTTCCAGAACAAATATAACTTAGCTAAGTACACACTAGATAATTTGAGTGAGAGTGAGAGAATTGTTGTATTATCTAAACATTTCAATGATAAAATTCATGCAGCGGTTTTGGTACAAAGAATTGATACATACAGCAGTATGTTATTAATTCTACAGCAATTTGATGATTTCAGGAGTACAAGTCATAACAACCAGATAAGTTATAATAAAGAGAATATGTTTAGATTTAAGAATAATGATAATAATGGTAGTTATAGGAACGATAGTTTCAAGAAATCTCAGGAATGTGAGAACACAGATAGATTAGATAATGGTAATAATAAAAATTTACCATACTATAACAGAAATAATAACATGAATAGGTTTAGTCAATATAATAATAATAGACAGTATGAGAATAGGAATGATAGATTTAAAAATAATAATCAAGCTAACAAGTTTATAGACAGAAGATTTAATAGACCATTTAATAGGTATAATGAAAGAACAAATGATAGGTCAAACATGCATAGAGTTGATAACCAGAATAGAGATCAAAATTTTAGAAACAGAAGAGACTTAGATCCAAAAGTGAACATTATTCAGAAATGTGAGCTAAGTGATGATGAAGGAGCTAATCCAGATCAAAAAAATGTTTGAGGTCTAAGAATTTTAAGCAGGATATCATTGTAGTCAGAAAGATAATTATTTTGTTAATAATACAGTTTGTTTAGTTGAAATCAATGTATGATATTTATTATTTTGTTATTTATTTTGTTATTTATGTAGAATAATAGTTAACTTATTTGATGTGAAAGCAAAGTTTCAGATCTGATTAAAATTTCCTTATTTTGAACTTTAAAATTTCCAAAATAAAATTTAAAAGATTAAATTTTATTTTATCCGGAAGAAGGGGAAAATGTAGCATAGCAGTCTATGTACATATAAAAATTTATGTATATATGTTTGATTGTATTACGTTGTGTTCCTGTTTCTTTATTACTTAATTATTCTGTTACTTATCTGTTAATATAATCTGTTAAGTTGTGTTTTATTAATATTTGTTTGAGTAGTAAAATATTGTAAAGTTGCTTAGCAGGACATATTTAAAACATTTTGGCTACATTTTATGACATTTAAATTTATAAAACAAATTCAAAATTTAAATTATAATTTTTGGTTAAAGGAAATAAAAAAAACTAATTTGTAGATACAAATAAATCAATGACAGCTGGCTCTGTTTATTTTGGTTTATTAAGTTTGAATATAAATAAATCCAGCTGATTTTAATTAAATATTCAAAATTATTTAACATTAATAAAATAAATTTAATACAAACAAAATCTCGCTGCTAGGCAACTAAGAAGAAGAAAGGAGAAGAAATTATTGTAAAAAAATGATGAGTTGGTTTTGAGATCTAAAAGAGTACGTATGATAAAATAAAATAATAATCATTTTGATTGAAGATTTATAAATTGTGTATTTTATTACAAGTAGAACTGTAATTTCATAAGCATATTTTAAAATGGGCAAGTAGTTACTTTCTCGATTAAAAATTTTAATAATATAATTAGTATGTTGTAATATAAAACAAAAAATAAAGAAACCCTTTCGAATGGGAACTTCCAATTATATACATGTATTTAAGAAAAAACACATTTTCGCTGTTCCTGAAAAACCGACTATTGGTAATTTTAAATAATCAATGTTCAGGAATAACTTTCTGAATACCGTGAAATTTTTAATACCACCAATTTGCAAAGTACTTTGTAATACTTTCACAAATTTATGGAAAATTAAGTAAACAAAACACTGGTATAGATCAAAAATTTTTAAATAAAACAAATTATTGACTTATAAGAAACGAGGCGCACGGGGTCAAAAAATATGCTTGTAAAACTGTAGCCGCTATCATCGTGCTGTACGATTCACTGTAAATATTATTTAAAATAACACAAACATTTTAGAGTAATTTTATTGTATCGACTAGTATGATTGACACTACAGTTCACCAAGGGCAAAAGAGTTATACAATCCTGTACTATGTCATTATGAAACAAAACTTTAAAAAGAAACATATTAAAAGGCGAATGGAGTACAAGGTTAAATCAGAACTTATAAATTTTAAGTTTCGGTGTTAATAAATCCATAGCAACAAAAAAGTATAAACATTTACTTATCTAAATTATTTATAACTTCATAAGAATGTCCCATTTTTCTAAAATGATTATCTTTTCGATACAATTGAGATATTTTTATTTTCTAAACTGCCAAATATTTTAACACTAGATTGTAGAAACGAACTGAATGTTAGAAACTTTGTAGATAGTCTGAGTAATGAAATTTCAAACTTTCGAATGAGATACGTTTTCTTAGATTACTATTTTTCTTTCTTTTATACTCGTTCCTTTCGGACGTGACTGTTCTATTTCGTGATAAAATAGAAATAATACAAATTTAATACTTTATGATTGTTTTTTCACGTAAATTATTTTGAAATCTTTTTTGAGTTAATTTAAATGCATAATAATATTGCCAAAATAGAATATCAGTTTTATTAAATTTTATTAAAGTTTTCAAAAAATATTGCAGTTTCAAGGATAATTTAATATATATACTTCAGAAAAATTTGAAGTTTTTAAATACGGGTAAAGGTTTTCGGTATTTTATAATGTAATCTAATTTAGTTTCTGTGTGCCAAGGAATATCACTTTCAAATTATTTTCCAACAGATGTCCCACTAGGTTCATTACCAGCTCCAATCTTTACAGCATTTATACAGCCGATGTAACTAAGTTTACGTACCATCTTAGCTTCTTTTATGCCTTCATTCTATGACACCACGATCATTTTTTACATGTTCAGCATTCATTATCCCTTTTTGAGCGATAATTTTCAAAGTGGAGAATAAAAGTTAATAGACAAAAACGTTCACGTTATTTTTAAATTTTGTCGACAAACGTGTCTACCAGTACTTCTATATGATACCTTGCGTTATATTTTGATCGTAGTCTCACGTGGAATAAACATGTCGGAACGTTGTAAACCGACACTCTCTTCAAAATTTCTTTTGTAAGCAAGTCTTATTAAACCCTTGTGGACGTATAAAAGCCAGAAAGACTATCCGGCTCGACAAAATTGTCCGTCATAGCTAAAATTTAAAGATTTCAGTCAAAAACACTCCAACTCTTTAGTAAACGCTCCTTGATAAACGACAAACACAACACTTTACACAAACTTACATATACTTTACGTTACCGATTTTTTTCAGACTTTATCTCCGATTAAGGACAAACTGTTTAACAACCGGAACTCTCTTATACGGTATTTAAACGATGAACATCTCCTTGATAATCCTTCAAGAAGTCTACAAAAATGGTAGAACAGAGACAAATAGTAACCTGCACTACCTGCACCTTAATTAAAAACAAATTATATAAAAAACAAAATTTGTTTTGTAAATTCGAGTCCTGTTATTGGTGGTGCTCTCCTTAAAGTACTTAATACACAATTATAAATGTTATAATTTTCACTAGTCAAATATTTTACTTTGTAATATTTCAATTTATAAGTTAAAAAAACTATTTATTTGAGTACCCTCTGTAATGATTCAAAAATGACTGAGAGCTGGCTGTGTTTATATTTTGGTCTCTTAAAGTATAAATATAAATAGAGCCAGCTGGTTGATATCAAATATTCAAAATTATTTTATTTTACATTAATAAATTTAATTAAATACAAACAAAATCTCGTTGCTAGGCAACTAAGTAAAAAGAAAGGGAGGAATTGTAAAGAAAATGTGAGTGGGATTTTAAATCTCAAAGGGGAGCGTTCGTCTTGTTGTTACTAATTATCGTTATTTCAGAAAATTGAAATACATTACAATTGAGTAAATAATGATAAAACACCAGATAATGTAATAACTGATAATTAATAATTAAAATATACCAGTACAAATCGGCTTGCCTTGTGTGGAATATCCTACACCTCTTTATTAATGGTACTAACCTGCAAATTTTAAAAGTTATGATCCGTTCTTCTCGTAGTTTTAGTTAATTAATAATATGCCAATATAATATATATATATATATATATATATATATATATATATAATAAATAAAATTATATTAAACCAAAATATGTTTATTAATTATTTTATATTTGTTGAATGTTTTCATTAATAATTGTTTGATATACCTAATATTTATTTACTCATTTTAAATTTTCATTGTTTGAAGTGTTGATTTATTAAGAATAATAACGTTTTAAACTGACTTAAGTCCAAGAGCTCAAATAGCTAAGTTGTAGTTAATTGCCTAAGGTATATAATTTATTATTTATACATGAATTCTAGAGCTCAAAGAGCTAACGTCATGTTTAATTGCCGAAAGCATAATATTAATTTTTTTTAAATTTATCTGAGTAATAACTAACAATATAATAGTTATATGTATTTATACATATTTAGAATACAATAAAAGATAAATGATTTTGAAGTGATTTTATTTATTAATCAAACAGGTATTTTCCATAAGATTCAGAATAAAAGTATAAATTGTATGTATTACGTATAAATAACCACCCAAGTAAGTATACTACACGATGTAAAACGAATAATGTCTATCAAAAGAAATTGAGTTTTGATTTTTCTAATTAGTTAGCAACGAAAATATCAAACATTTTAACCATAAAATATTTACAAATTTTAAACAATCAAAAGGTTCATAAAGTTAACTGCAATGACAAGATATCTCTAAACAAAACAAAATTAATATACAATTACACAAATGAATTATCGTTGCTCTTGGGGAAGCAATTACAGTCACGACTTCACGTCGCTTCAACAGAGAAACAAGAATTTTGCGTGGACCCTCTCTCTTTTCCACAAAACAACAGAACTGACGGAAAAGATGGTAACTATGTTCTGGGAACAGGTAAACAAATTCAGTTTATAGTGAGATATTAGTCGCTGTGACAAACAAAATAACAAAAAAAGGATTTGTGTTATGCGGGTTGTATATCACTATCTTGTCAGGCGTTTTTTACTAAAAAGAGTCTACACACATTTTTTATTCCTTTCATATTTTATGATCCTCTGACCAGGAGACGTATGTTTGCGTAGTAAACTAGTTTTGCTAATGCGACAATTTTAAATCCAAATTTGCCTGTGTTCCAGCATTTTTAACGGCTGTCTGTTACATTCAGAGAGTACTGAATTTCAATTTTTGCTTTAACCTAACACTTTCTTCTGCGCAAAATGTACTTTTATTAATGCACGATTTTAATGTTTTTATATGAATTTTTAAGATAATGTTGCACGATTAAGTATTGTTTTAGAAAAGCAAGAAAATTTCAAATTATAAAAAATATAAATTTTTTTTCATATAATTTTGTTTTAATGCCTAATCTGTTGTATAACAATAAATGCAATTATCAATTAGAATTAACACATGAACAAATTACAACCCACTGGTGTAATTAACAAATTATAACTATAAAACATTGCTCTTAATTATTGTTTACAATCAAAATTAGATAGTTTATATAAAAACAAATAAAAATTAAAATAAAATAACCAAAACCTCCTTTAAAACGAAAAAATACAGAATGAAAGTAATAAATAAGAGGCACATGATTCCAAAATATATGCACACTGAACTTTAGTGGAGATAATTAAAAATTTCCAAATAATTTTTCAGGGAATTTTTATCTTAGAAAACCATTTTGTTCCTATGACGTTTTTCAGCAGTATTTATTTGGTTGTGATTCAAAATATTGAAATGATATAAACCGAAATTTAAAATCTTGACGTAAGAACCCCGTAAATTAATTTTTCCATGATCCATTATCTCAGAAAAACTCTGAAGATATCAAGCTAAAATTTTAGAAGCAAAATATGTGTTCATTCTATTTTACTGTAGTTAAATTGAAATTAAAAAAAATTATTGAGTTTTAAACATAGAACCTATTAGTAAAATTAAGATATATGTGCAAATATTTTAAACTATTTTTATCTCTGATATTACAAGTGAATAATATTAAAAGTGAAACTTTTACTACCGCAGTCATATTAGCTTAGTTGAATATAATCGTTTTTGAGTCAATAGGCCGTAAGTAGGTTTTATTTTAATACGTTCATAATTACCGGTTATATGTCCCCACAAAGAAACCTAAGATAATTGATTTGCATTGAAAAAAAATTATCAACCAATGATAAGAGATGAGAATTAGAAAGAAAGATGATAAAATTATTTTTCCGAATAACCTAGAAAGCTAAAATTCGGCACATATTTTTCTTAGGAACTTAATAGAAAAACTAAAAATTTTGAATTCTAATAATTTGCGCTTAAGGATTATAAAAGAGCAAACCCTAAAACATTATTATTCCCATATCTCTGTCCAAAAAAACGACATTTCTGAAATAGGCATGCGTATTCCCTAATTAATATCTAGCAGAAAAGAAGAATTTTAATTGTTAATAATAAAATACCTAATATTTTTTTAAAGTGCTATTAAGACGCCCTACACTCTGTTAGCGCACTTACAAAAACTGCAAATTCAACATGTTTGAAAAAATATCAGTTAAAGTATTGGATTAAGAAGAGTGTATTGTACCACATACAATACAGATATACAAACACACACACACACACACACACACACATACATACATACATACATACGCTTTCATAGAATTTGATGTGTAGCATTCTGGCCACCTACTTAAGTGGAAATTCATCAGTTACAAACAATGTAACGTATATTATTAATGAACGTGATGTAAATACCTCCTTTACACCCTGCAACCCGCAATGATGTATTGTGTTGCCTGTTGCATTAGCAGTTTTTGTAGGCGCGCTAGTAGTGTGTGGTATATCTAACAGATAACACCCTTTATTAATATGAATATTATACCTGAGCGGTTACGTGGACACAGAAGAAAAACGATGGTTTATTTTTTGAGAATGATATCTTTGTAAAACTCTTCTTATAGGTACTAACAGTATTTTTTATTCCCATAGTGCTGTTTCGAAAATCAGTTTTAATGAAACCACTCCGAAGCTCCAAGACAAATTACAACTAGTTTATTAATAGAATTAATTAAATAAAAAACAAGTTTTAATAGGCTATACTTGATAAAAAAATGTAATATTTAAGAACAATCTCTGTTCTTTATAAAAGTAACTTAACAATAATTCAATAACCTATCACAATAATAAATGTTACTAAATAAAAAGATAAGTCTTCATTTAATCGAATGTTGTGTATAACTTAACGTACAGTGTCGACATTGACTGATTGTTTCACGTATCTTTTGTTTACTAAGGCAAAGTTTAATAACATTAAACTCCGCTAAATTTAATCAATGACTAGAAGATAAAACGAGATAAATTGACGTTGAAAAAATAAATATTGTTATATGCGTATTATTTCTCTATTTAAAATTACTGTTTACTCAGTGTCTACTGTATTATTATTTTTATAAACATATAATAATATTTTACTGTTTTTTTATATACAGATTTATCTATAATTTATTTTTAATAGAACAACGAATAATAAATTTGTTAATAAGTCTATCGCGTGACTTCATTTTAGCCTTTGGATTGTATCACTGTTTTTCAATAAATTGATTGTTGTTCAGGTCATCAGCCAAAAGGCTGGTTTAAACCTCTAGAGGCTTTACGACGTAAAACAAAGAGAAAGGTGGTTTACCAATGCCTTCGTCACTGAGTGATAAAGTATGCTTTATCTTACCTTAGAACTTTTTACCCTAGAAATGACACCTTACTTCATTTACCACAGGGTCTGGTTGTATAATTAAAATCATGACTCTCAGAGACATAACTTTGACTAGTATCTTTTACATCTGTACCTCTTCTGTTGTTAAATGTTTCAGCCATACAATTGGCTGATCATATGTTAAGAAACGGAACTATTTTTTGTAGACATGGAACTAGCAGATCGAGTGCAAATAATTTAACACTCCATCTGTCTTTTATGGGCAGATATTTATTGCTAAATACTTTTTGTGATATTCAAGTCGATTTTCGTATTTCATATAAATATTAAAAATTTATTCGTTAATTGTTGAGACATAGAGATCTTTGTGATTGTGGTTATTTGTCATGGTATCAGTGCGGAACTGAATGAGATCGGAGGACCTTTAACTGAAAACGCTGAATGATTTGGATATTTGAGTTACTTATTGCGCCGCATATCTAGATACTGTTGGTCCAGAGTGGTTTAAATTGGTGTTGTTTATTAAAAGTTTGTTTTGAAGTGATAATTTTAATGACGGTCCGAGTAGTCAAAAGAATTATTTGAATTTTAAGTCTTGCTGTTTTCGTTTTGGCTGAATGTGTCTTTTCAATTTAGGCGTCGGTCTAAGTGTAATTTAACATATTTAACTGTCCCTATCTGTGGAATTAATGTGCTGTTAAAATATACGTGTGTACAATTTTGATGACGACGTGTGAATGTAAGACTTTACCTTTTTGTTTCGTTTTGTCTTCAAATACCATTTCCTCTGTTCATTTGTATAAGGTTCATTGCAATTTTAGTCCTTCACCAATCAACGAAATTATATGCTGATCCGTTTAATGTTTATTTGTTGTGTATATGAAATATTGACTGGTTTAAAATATGTAATTTAACATTTGGTAAAGTTAGTCCGCGGGTTTCATGTTTTTACTATTTTATGGTTTAAATATTTCACGCTTATTTATAATATACGAAAAAAGTATGATATTGAAAAATAATCGAAACTTAGATTTAAACTAATATTAATATAATCGTAGAAACCCTAGTACCAAACAGTTGTTCTTTTGGCAGGGTTGTTTTCTTTTTTGATAAACGTCATTCGATTTAGTGCCAAAACTAATACACCATTATGAACTTACTCTTTTGAAACTAATAATGTTATCTCAAAATTAGGAGTAGTTTACTCCGACTAAAGTATAAAAAATAATCTTTAGATGGTTCTAAAATCTTCCTAAACCTTCCTCAATGAAACAATTACTAGACCCATTTAAGAAAGAAACGTATTGTGAAATTAATGATGTTAGTAGGCCTAGTTCGTGGTAGGCTAGAAATAGAAATAGCTAACGTGAGATAGATTTATTTTATGAAAAACGTGTATTGTTGGCTAGCGTTGCTACCTTAGAAGGGTGGAGTAGTGGCAGCGTATAATTTAGGATAATCGGTTGTTATTGTCATTTCTAGTATTCTTTTGTGATTAAGTTCTATAAAACTTTAGTATTTTTTAATTTTTGTATTTACTATAGGCCTCAAGTAGATGAAGTTGCAACACTTGCAGACGACACGGCTCTGTTGACAGTGTATGTAAATCAAGACGAATCAACAACCAGGCTCCAGCGTGCATGCGATCAAATATTTCACTGGACTAAAAAATGGAGAATAAAACTGAACGAGCGAAAACCCGTACATATAAATTTCACCAATAAAAATATTACAGATCCTTTATCAGTCACCATAGATGGAATCATTGTACCATATGCTTCTTCTTCTTCTTCCTTTCACGGGTAAGGCATTATTGCCTGTTCCGAACCTCTTCGCCTCTACAATCGGTCCATCTTTTCATTGGACGCCCTCTATCTCTTTTTCCAATTGGTTGGTATATCAGGGCCTGCTTAGGGATCCGGTATTCACTCATTCTGTCCACATGTTGAAACCAATCCCTCCTACTCCCATTTATTTTATCTCTCATTGAAAATATATACATATGTACCATATGCAAACACGGAAAAATAATTAGGAATGACCTTAGATGCAAAACTGAAATGGAAGGAGCACATTAAGATAAATAAAGCTGAGCTGGGCATCAGATATAGGAAACTATATTGGTTACTAGACGTCAATCGGAGCTGCCTCTCCATGATAATATAACAATCTATAATCAAATTTTAAAACCCATCAGAATTTATGGTATAAAACTTTGGGGTTGCGCCAGAAAAAGTCAGATACGGATTATACTGACGTTTCAGAACAAAGTATTGAGAGCTATGGTTAATCCCCCTTGGTACGTTAGAAATAGTGATCTGCATAGAGATCTTGAAATTCTTTTTGTGTCCTGTGAGATAAGATTTGTTGCCAAACATGAAGCTCGTCTACATGGCCAAATCAATCCTGAAGCAATTCAACTTCTTGTTAATGAAAATGTTCCTTAAAGGCTTAAGAGAAGGAAGCCCTTCGAACTAGTATAACAGTGTAGTGTGATGTGTAAAGCAGAGCAGTGTGAAGTGTAAAAAAGTGAATAGTTTTACGTATATTTTAGTGTTAAGATATAAAACATTATTGCATGGATTATATAATTTAAGTATTTAGTTTTTAAGATAATATGAACGAAAAATTAATGGTTGGTCTTTTAGACCAGTTTTAATCTATTTAAAGACAAAAAAAATGTAGAAGCCTACCCTTTTGTGATTTATTTACAAATTTTCTTAGAACCCTTTTATTTCCTTTTTTCTCATACAATGTACCTTTTTATTATTGCTTCCAGAATTTGAGGAAAAGCCTTTGTATTTCTATTATGTGTTTACTACCTCGTCTTTCCTATTCCTTTCTCAAAGCCTAGTCTAGAATTCAGTCAGTGCAAGTTGTCATGCGGTCATGAATGGTGAAGCCATGCTATCAGATATTGAAGCAGTGTGAATACATTTTTAAATATTTTACTCTAATTATTTAGTCTGGCCACAGACGTTTACTTAAGAGACTTTTCACTCATCTATACCAATTTATATGCAAAATTTCTTCCCATCATTATATAAATAACGTTCAAAGGCGATCAAGGAGGAATCAGGGATCTGCTTTTTCAGGAATAATTGGGACTTAATAAACATACAAATGAATTAGTAAAACATAAATAAATAAAATGTCGAAGACCTGTCATTAACTCTTCATGCACGTCACTCATTTATTCAATGTTTCACGTACCATGTTATCCAATAGCTGATTAATTTGTAACAGCTGTGAACTTCACTAATAAAGTTAAAAAATCTTTTAAATTTATTTATAAATTTTATATAATTTTAAGAATTTATTAAAATATAAAAAAAAATTATCAAAAATAAGGTTAATATGTTTGAAAAACTTGTAATTTTATTAATATAATGAATTCATTGCGAGTTTGCATCATGACAGAGCTTAAGTTTAACAAGAACGAAGCCTATTAAGATTAATAAAATTTTCCTACGACCTTGTACAATTGTGATGTCTGATAATTTACTGAGAAATATTAACATTCTGTTGACAGATGTCTCTACTAGTATATTTGGGAACAGCTGTGTTAACACAAAACTTTGTGGCCAACCAAATACATGGAAAATTAAGTTTACATTCACTATACGATACGTCGTTCACCAACTAGTCTTGTCATGTTATTTGATTAGAAATCCCATAAACAAACAATTAATCTATGTTGAAACATCCACACACTAATATAAACAGGAATCCGCATATTCGTAAATATAATGTGTGAAATTCCAAGTCGATTTGAAACTATGCAAATATTAAATTTTTAGTTTTAATCAAGAAAATAATTTTAAAATGTAATTTTGCTTTTTAAAATTAAATCATAAAACATATTTTAATGTAAAATGTTTAAAGGAAGTTTATTTATTACAACCAGATCCCGAGAGAACCTGGATTAAACATACAGTATTATTGTGATCTGATTATTTGATATTATTTTTAAATATATTGTTTGCTCACAAATTTAACAACATTTTAAAAAAGTTTTTGTTTAGGTCATCAGTCGAAAGCTGGTTTGAACCTGTAGAGGTTTTACTAAGTAAAACGAGGAGTGAGGTGGTTTACTTTGCCTTCCTCACTGAGTAAAAAAATACGCTTATCAGCATGCCAAGCCCTCTGGAAAGCACGTATTTCAACTCTGCAAAATAACACTTTCAATTTATTCACCACATGGTCTGGCTGTATAATAAAATTCATTAATTTCAGAGGAAATAACTCGGATTAGTTTTTTTTACACCTCTGCCTCTTCACTCTTAAATAATTCAGTCATTTATTTGGCTGACCATGTGATAAGAAACAAAACTATTTATTTTAGTTTTGCAACTAACAGATTGAGTCTTTATAATTTGATACTCCACCTGTCTGTTATGGGAAGTATTTTACAATATCTATAAGAATCTTTGTTAATGAATTTGTATGTTAGCACTAACACAATCGATTGGAATTGCAACTGAAAGTTTATAGCAACAGGTAATTTTTCAGCACTATAACCAACAATTTGTAACTTGCACTAGAATAAATAATTTAATTTATTAATCACTTACTTTTTAAAAAATTATCGTTCACAATCAGAACATTGGAAACCGAATTTATTACTACGTCGTTAATCACAATACTAAATATTTTGAACACGAACCTACTTTTGTAGGCAGAAAACATATAATCAAGATCATCTGTTAAGGATTAGGCTCAATAACCTGTTCCGGCATCCATCTCTTTTTAGGCCGTCCTCCTCGCTTCCCGGTAGGTTTATATTTCCATGCGTTTAGAGAAAGTCTCTGAACTGGCCTGCGAAGTAAATGGTTGGACCAGTTTCTCTTATATATTCTAACGTTTCACACTGTGACTAAACATTTAACTCGGCGCGTATAGCTTCGTTACGTACTCTATCCAACCGGAGACAACCTTTGACTGAAGAAAATATAACTTATTAAAAACTATCACAACATTTAAAAATTCGCAGTAACTTTTATCTCGTCCAAAAATTACTAAACTCTATTATAGTTCATTACCCATAAGAGGCAGGTGGAGTGTTAAATTAACTGCACTCGATCTGTTGGTTCCAGGGCTACAAAAACTAGTTTTGTTTCTTATCACATAGTCAGCCAATTATATGACTGAAATATTTAAGAAAAGAAGAGATAGAGGTGTAAAAGACACTAGTCAGAGTTGTCTCCTCAGAGTAATGAATTTCACTATACAGCCAGACCCTGTGGTGAATGAAGTGAAGGTGTGATTTGCAGAGTAGAAAATATGAGCTATTCAGAGGGCCCAGAATGCTGATAATCTCTTTCAACTCAGTGAGGAAGGCAATAGTAAACCACCTCACTTCTCGTTTTTACGTAGTAAAACCTCTAGAGGTTCAAACCAGCCTTCACATTATAATTCTATTGAAAATAATTTTTGTTTAATAAATAATTTCTCCGTAAACGCTACTAGCGTTTAAGATTTTATTTAATTGTCGGCTGGATTTTTTAATGTATTTTAAGGCTCATTAACAGTTGGTCATTAGCAACTACTGCCAGTTTTGGTACTGTAACAGTGGGTTTAAACGTGTTAAAATTTCAGACTCCAGCCGGGAATCAAACCCGGGACCCTTCGTTTGTAGACTAACTGGTTAGTTTGCTCTGCTGGATTTAATATTATAAACAAATAATAATGTAGTAAATAGACTGAAGTTTGTTTGAAGTATACGAGGAACTAAAAACAGTCTTACGATCATAGCTCCAATGAACGGGAAGCCCTTATATCCATTTCCCGCTTTATACGATTCTGACAGTTACATCGTTGTCTAACCATTACAAGGCTGAGTACCTTTCGGTATAAGGAAACTGTCCTGTGCAAGAACTAACAGCATTTGAGATGGCAGATGACCGGTACTGGTGCGAGATTACTCTTCTATTGCCCTACTTAGGGGAAACTGTCATTAAAAGCAGATGAATTCTAAGAAGGTCAGTGGTGATAGAATATAAAGGAAACAAAACACTACTGTATATATTAAATTCATAAATGCATCATTCATTAATGCATACCTCACAGTCATTCATCTAAATAAAATCTAATATTCTATGTCAGGATATTAATCCCAAGCAAGGTCGATAACCTTTGACAATCAATTTGGAAAATCTTTTAAGAAACGAATCAAAGAACAAAATAAATGGCTAAATTCAATGAGGCGCAAAATCAATAAAACAAAAGTAACTAAGTTACAAATTACAAAGTAACAAAAGTTAATTAAAATCACTTGTTAAATATGTACGTGTTTCAATGTTGTTACGTGAATAATGTAATATAAAACGTAATGTTAGAGTGTGCGTCCATGTTTGTGGGTGTGTGAATGTAGTATAACAATATTGATGAAATCAATTTCTTTTTATTATTTACAGATTTTTGACAGGTAAATAAACTTCTCCGTTTTTTTATAACATTTATGTTGTTACCGTACGCGAGAAATTCGGTCACGCGGGACTAAGAAACAAGGTAAAAATGTGTTAAAAATACAAATATTTCAGTTTTCTGTAATTAATACATAAAAGGTAATATTTTAACTTAAGATAACACAATGAGACAGATGTTTATTTATTACAACATAATTTTAGCAGAATATAATTGCATAAAAATTGACCCGTCGTTTGAATAATTTTGTTTAAATTGAGCAATTAAATTTAGGTCAGTTCGAGAACAAAAGTCTGCAATAATTAGTTCTTAAATGTAAATTATTTCTTATTTAATCTCACATCCTAGTCTTTATTATACCCCAATTATTATTGTTGAAGTAGAAGTATTTTATACTACTGTGATCTTGTTGTTAAGGTCGTCACCTGAAAAGCAGGTTTGAATCTCAAGAGGCTGAATAGCTGAATTTTCCTGAAATAGCTCAATTTTCTGAATAGCTCATATTTTCCACCCTGCAAATGACACCTTCACTTCATTCACCACAGGGTCTTGCTGTGTGTAAAATGATGAAATTCATTACTCTCATAGGTGATAACTATGACTAGCGTCTTTTACACTTAACCTCTTCTGTTCGTAATTGCTTCAGTCCTATAATTGACTGACCATATGATAAGAAACAGAACTTTTTTTGTAGCCCTAGAACTAGCAGATCGAGTGCAACTTAATTAACACTCCACTTGCCTGTTAAGAGCAATGGTATAAACTATGAAAAATTAAATTGAATGAGCAAAAATCAGACCATATTACGTTTACACTTTTTTTTGTCTTTAATTTTATAAATCTAGAACACTATACTATACATTAGAGCACAACCACTAGATTTGATGAGAGTTATTATTAGGCGTGGAAGGAGGGGTCACACCCAGCAGTGCATCCTCCAGGATGACATAATCATGTCATGATGGAGATGATCTTGATGGAAATGAAAATGAAAGCCCAACGGGGAAGAAATTAAGATGTGATGTTGATGAAGATAATGATAGAAGAACGGTAACAGAATCTTATCGAAGAAGATCACTGCACCAAAGACGGTGAAGACGTCGAATATTTGGAAAATTTTGAATGGCCATTTGTCGAACGAAGTCGTCTGGATGATTTTGCAATTGTCAAAGAAACTGTAATAAAGTTGTCGGGCAATGTCTTTATGTAGGGAATACGAAGGTCAGAATAAAGGGTGTCGTTTTTCACGTACCAAGGTTCTCCAGTGGCAAGCCTTAAATATCTAGATTTAAATACCTGTATTTTGTTTAAATTGGTTCAAATTGAAGACGTTTACACTTAGTAGGAAAACTTGTACATCCGTATACTATGACAATCATCCAATGTCTCAGCCAGGGACAGTAAATTATTTAGGCCTTACACTAGACAGGAGGCTGACATGGAACCACCACACACGACAAAAATGTATTTCATTGAATCACACGTTAAATTTGTACTCTACTACACCGTAGATTGTAGTTGAATCAGTCATTTCAGAAAGCCAATAAGTCAAAAAAAACTAACTTTTGGAAAATTTAAAAAAAAACTTGTAATTTACTATGTTTCAAAATTAAAGAAATAATAAAAATTACAAATTGTATAGAGGCCCGTCCATGTTAATATAAAATATACTTTTTTTTTAAAGACAAGCCACTTGTTTAAAAAATTGAAAATTAAGACTTAGTTTCTGAATAAATTGGAGTAAAGTGTTAATTTAGATTGTTTTTTGTAAAAGCTATTGTAAGAGCAGACGAAAATTCTGCTATACAATAGTATTCATTTATTTATTTCAGTAGTTTACATTATGACTTAAAATAGCTTTCTTCAATAATAAAATTTGGAATTCTTAACTTTAGGGAAAAAAATGTTGGTTTTCAGGGCTCTTCATGTCCTTCGTCGTTGTCATAACAGTAGTTATACACCTTAAAAATATTTTTGCATAGAATCTTTATATGGCCTCTTCCACTAAAAAGTAGAGCTTAAGCTTCAAAAGAAGATCCTTTTTCATTTTTTAATTAGAAAGGATTACTTTATATCCTTAAGGATAAGCATTTTCTTAATGTTATAATATTACCTACTTAAAGGAAAGCCAGACTTATGTGATTGTTGTCGGGATGGTGTGTTTACATTCAGTAAGTTCTAAAATGCAATAAAGCTTATGGGCACTTGTGAGCTTATGCACTTACGAGCTTTCTGAAATGACTGGTTCAGTTATTCACTGAAAAAAACTAAATTGTTACAATTACCTAATTCGTCCGATGGGTTGTAAGGAGCTTTGATATATGGTTCGGAAAAATCAAAAGTAAACACTATACAGACTTTTCAAAACTACTTTTACGCTTAATCACATTTGGTCCCAATTACGTACAAAACGCTCATACATTTGCGACCTCAAAGTAGAAACAGTAGACTACATTCAACTATTAACTGTGATCTTATGACATGTTAAATAAATATCCAATGATGTTTGATGACAAAATGTTAATAAAACAGTAGTCATTGCTTGGATATGATTAAATAGTAAATGTTTATATAGTTATTTTATTGATAAAATGGTTAGCTGGTAAATCCCAATAGATTCATCCGTTCTTTATGAAGCCCCATATAGAACCTTTAAGCGAAGGTCCTTGTACAGTTTGTATTACAGCAGGTATATTTCCCGAGGGTAGGTTATTGCTTTTTCGACAATAACCTCTCTACATAAAACTTGATACACTGAATTAACCTCAAAATACATAAAATATGCGTGAATTTATTTTATTTTTGTTAATAAATTGAATACTGTAAAACACTTTTTGAACATTGTCAAGTTCATAAAATTCCTTTAATTTTTATTGTTCTTAAGTTCTCTTATTACTCAATTTATTCCATTCTAAAATATTAGTAAAATAACAGGGAAAACAATCATGACTTCAGTTTTTAGATTTTTACTAAATGTTTTTTTGTAACAGTGTATTTCTTTTACAATCAGTTTATAAATACAAAAACTTTAAGCAAAGACGAGAAAATCTGAGTAATGTCCTTAGAATTAAAATAAAAACCACACTCAGTAGTGTGTTTCAACAAGACTAAATGTAAAGAAAAATATATATGTATAGTACAAAACTAAACTTGAACTGTAATCAACATCTTGAAACACAAAGTTGTTGAAGCTGGAGATGATGATGATGATGATGATGATAGAGATGATAACGATGCCTGTTATGAGTTGACGATGATTAGTAGTTGAAGTATAAAAGAAAAAAAAAGATTAAATGATTAACAAAACCGTAAAGGTAAGTCAAAAGTTTTAAAACGCTTCAGTCTGTGAGTATCTTTACTGTTGTCGAGGAGGTTAATCGCTAATGAATCCTGATGGTATTCTAGTTTTTGTAAATGTTTTTCGCTATATTGTTTATTTTATTTTTTTATAAAGGGCAGATTTAGGTTATTGTGTAGTATTTCGTTGGTTACGTACCATGGCTGCAGTGATTAGTCTCAAGCATTTTGATTGGAAGCGCTGCAGTATTTCTATATTTGATGAACTAGCTGTACCCCATAAGTCCAAACTGGTTTTAGTATTTTTTTGTATATGAGTACTTTATTTTCAAGGGGAAGTTGAGATTTACTGCCCAAGAGCCAGAACAATTGACGTAACTTCAGCCCAAGTTGCTTTCGTTTCGTTCATATTTGACTTCTCCTCGTGAGTCTTCGATCTAGATGCAAGCCCAAATTTATTTAACTTCCTCTTTCAGTGGGATTACTGTACCGTTCAAGCTGACCACTGGACATGTTGGTTTCTTTAATGCAAACGTTATGTACGTTGACTTATCCTCATTAATCTCCACTCTCCATTTCCTACACCATTCGTGAATGTTGTCAAGATGGGTTTGTAACTTCTCCGAGGCACATGTCGGAGAAGCGTCCGCCGCTAAAATTGCAGTGTCATCTGCGAACGTTGCCGTCATTACAGATTCATGTACTGGAAGGTCGGCTGTGTAAAGCGTATATAAAAACGGGCTCAAAATGCTGCCTTGAGGAACGCCGGAATTTATTAAGCAACATTTACTAGATGTTAAATGTTATTTTTTTTATCGTTTTAGCCGATAAAGTTGGTTTGAAAATATTTTCGAGAAAAAAACAATTTCTTCTAAAAATATCATATTTACTTGTATTTAGATAAATCGTTTAGACAAAATATGGGAAAATCAAATTTATTAACCATTTGAAATGTTTGTTAGATTTTATTTGAAAAAGAAACAACAAACTGTCTGTGAAGGATACAAGAAGGAAATTAAAACAACGTTTCTTTATATCAAGGAATAATTGATAACAAGCAAAACATTTCCAAGAACTGTAAAATTGCGACATTATAATACAAACAATTCTTATGGCTGAAACGTTACTACCATAAAAGATACATTGCAAGAACTTTCTCAGAAAACTATAAATGAGTCAAATGTTTTGGTATCAGAAAAAAAGGTTAAAATCAAATAAACAAAATTGTAAAGAGTTAGCTAAACAGTAGAAAAATTAATCGTAAAGAAACCAGCAAAATTCTTTGGTCACATTAAGAAAATGAATAACAACACGTCAAATAAATATCAACATTTGTAACGATAAGAAAAGAATGAACTTTAAACTTAGACAACAGCGAGAAATGGAAGAACTAGTGTTACTAAAAAAGACTATTGTGATAAAATGGCTTAAGAAGCAAATTGGGTGTTAGAAGTCAAAAAAGACTAAAAAAGTCAAACAAAACTTCTTACAAGAAAGACAAAAGGCAATTTCTGAAAGGATGTTGAAGTATTAGGAGGAAAAGATGACCATGTTCAGAAAAAAGAGAAAATTCCTGAGTTTATTTTACTAATCTACACTAGATAGAAATCTTGTTAAAAAAATACAATTTTGCAGCTTGTAATCCGTTGGTTGAGGGTTCAATTACCGGTTAAATATTGAAAATAATCCTAGTTACCTTTGTAACTCGTAAAACGCCCAATTTTTAAAACGGTAGACAAAAACTTCAAGTTAATGCAATACATTTCAATTGCTAGAAAATGTTTTCGGTCCTTTGTCTTGCGTGACAGAAATCGTTAAGCAAATGTTTCAAATTTATCTCATAACATTAAAAGAAGGCTTGCAGAACAAATCTATGCACTTAGCAAGTTAAATGTTAAACATTACTCTGCAATTACTTAGTATGAATGTAAGAAAAGTTTTGGTATGCAAGAACTATAATGCATGTTGCATTACAAGATCTGACATTTTCAATAACTTTTAATTTATATTAGTAAAAGTGTATATAATTTTAATATAGATCAATACTTAACTATTTAATAATTAATTATTTTTGATAATGAATTCTGTTAAAGCAAAATTCCCTTTTTGAAATATATTTATTTGTACCATGGTGGAAATACTAAATAGATGTGCTCCTTTCACTGCTCAATTTGGTTCGCTTTGCGCAATTACCTCAAACACGGAATATGGAATCCTGGTTAGTTGATGCATTCGGTTAAATACCATTTCGTTAATTACTAATGAAGTAGTAAAATTTAATATGTGTACGTGTGTTTGCAAAATAAAATTATTTTTTTAATATAGTACTCGTGTGTTTGTATTATTCCAAGGCTTTGCAATAGTTTAACGAGTTTAATTGGAAAAGAATAACTACCAAAATGTGTTTAATTCACGAACTGGTAATATTTTTATACGAAGTGTAATACTAAGTTAATATGTTCACCATTTACAAACTTTAGTAATTTAATGACTTCATCAAGTATGTCAATTGTGTTTCTGTTTTGAACTGATTTAAATATTTTGTATGACAGTTTTCTTTAGAAGTACATCATTTTAGATTTGAACTTTCAAAAATTCCTTTTCATAGTCCAACGAAGAACAAGTATCACCGCTGCAATCTTTGATTAAATTGATACTGAAGATGCAAAAAACAGAACATTTTATTTCATAGCCTTAAGTGAATCGTCTAGTTACAAAATCAGATACATCCAAAACTTTCAAATTTTATATTTTTGCACTTTTTAACAGTTTACAACCTTTTACATGCACTGTAAAATACATATGTTTCAAAACCATCTGCATCCTTACCAAAAAACGTGCATAAAGTTGCTGGTTAGTTTCAAACCAGGTAACATCCATTCTCTAGTATTGACTTCGAAAAACATAAAATGCCACACAGCTTAGTTTGAGGTTATGTTGTAATATGAGCAGGTTTTCTTTATTTGTATAATTAGTGTTATCATTTTTCTTAAACAAATTTTAAAGTGAGTGATTTATTTTAATAATATTACGAAATGGAGTGTTATCCTGAAGAAGTTAGTAATAATAAACCACGGAAAAAGAGTTATGAAAAAAATTACATAATTTTATAATATTAACGTACCAAATTTTTGTAAATTGTGTTCCTAAAACAGCAAAATTTGTGATAAATTATGTTACAAATTGAAATAATCATGAGTTTTATATATTTTGGTTTTAAGGTTTTTTCAAAACCAGACACATCCACATATAGTATGTGAAATTTCTCTTAAACAACTGTCATTAGAAAATTAAAAGTAAGTATGTAAAATCCTCTACCCTAATGCTATTTCTCAAGTAAGTCACAATTTGGTATAATTTCATGTTTTTAAGAGAATTGTTCTCAGGTCTCTTGAAAAATTCAAGAGACGAAAAATTATTTTTTTGGATGTATCTGCTTTTGTAACTAGACGATTAAAGTTACCGTGAGATAAGAAATGATTTTCTTATAGTGTCGTCACAACAACAGTACCTGCGTGGAGACAGACGCATCAACACACCCATGTATTATTTTCGCTGTGTATTTGTAATTTTAACTCCCATTCCTTCAAATATTTTTGCGTCTCCTGTAATTCCTTGTCTGATGCCACGTCTGAAGGCCCCATGAGCTCATGAAGTAACAAATTTATTTATTAAGATATTTTACACGTTCTATTTCAGTTTCTCATGAAGTCAGAAAGTTAAACACCGTCAAATAAAACAAAATATTAAAATTCTATTTATTCTATTCACAAATTTAACGAAATTAAAGAAGAGAAAGAGATCTCAAAAAATTAATCAAAATATCAAATCAAGGAAAAATCATTGTTTATCTCTTGGTTTAAATCTAGTTAAGTAACTAACATGACACATGGGCTTGTATACCATCTCATGAAGGTTACAAGGGGAATGAACTGCAGACAATTTAGCTAAACAAGCAACTACTTACACGAAAGAATAGTGCTACGTCACAGAGAGATCTAACAAATTTCATCAAAACAAAATTTAAAATTTTAGGAGCACCGAGTGTTTTAATAGTGCACCAACTTACATGGACCATAAAAAAAACGTTTTGAAAAACAACCGACACATGTTAGTATAAAGTCAGTCTCACGAGGTTACGGATAAGACTATCACATTTAACTCACGTAATCCTTTAATTAGACATCTGCTGATGGAATGCAATTGTTTACAAATTTTTAGATCTGAATTTAAACTTACGACTGATATGCACAAGTACCTAAACGAACCAATAATTTTATTAATAAAGGAAAATAATTACTTCAATGAATCTAATAACGTTTGTGTGTTTTCCTTTCGTGTGTTTTTTTTTTGTTGAATTTCAAGAAACTAGTGCTCTAAGCTTCACTGTGTTTATGTACTTTAAAAATTGTTTTTCTTTTTGTTCTTTAATATGTTGTTTTAGTTATGTATTAATAATTGTTTTTAAAAATTGTTATAATTCAATTTTTGTAGTCACGAATAAACTTTGGTATTGTTGGGCATTTAAAATAATAATAAAATAACTAAACTTTGTTCAAGCTTTAAAACAATTAAAATACAGGTAAATTGAATGGGCCTGCTACTTTTTTAGTAAAGGTTTTGACGTCGGAAAACAATTTTGTTATCTAGAATTATTTACCCCGTTTTGAAAATTTAATAAAAACCCCAGTTTTTGTCATCTTAAGTTTGTGGCTGTCACGCAGAATCAATAAATTTAATAAATTAGCTTCTTGATAAATTGTTAGTTACCGAGACGTTCATGTGGAATAATTCTAATGTAATATTTTCAAAATACTATGGTTTCGGAACCAGGACAATCAGAAAGACCAATGAAATCTTAAATAAATAACCGGAGGTATTTTGTGCATTTAATTAGTTCAGAAATTCTTTAAGTACACAGACAAATATTTAATTTACTTTTCAATGAAAAGTTAATCAAATTATTAATCTCTTTGGCTTTGAGATGTAGTATTATTATGTTTTTCTAAATAATTGTACGGTACTGTTTGTTTTCATTTAGGCTAGTTTTCTAATAATTTCACTGGCCAATAAATTTCTGATGTTTCAGTATTATTGTTAATATTGTAGACTAATTCAAGTTGAAGGTAGCGGAAATTTATGAAATTACTCTAGATAATTCTGTTGGGTATAACTACATAATTGAATTTACATTTTCAATCTTGCAGTTTGCTGTTAGATTCCTCCCACTCGAAGAAAGTTTCTCTGCTTCCCAAACATGATTCCGGTATTTTAGATTTTCCATATCAGTATGAATTTCGTAAATATTTAAAATTTAAATTATTTGCAAGATATATTATAAGAAATTAAAACATATTTTATTATATTTCGTGTATCTACAGTAGGTTAAATTCAATAAGATATTTACAATTAATAATAAGTAGTTGATTATTGAGAGTTGAGAAAGTATTAAGAGTTGAATATTAGTATTCAATACAATTAAAAAAATTGGTTATGGAATCAAATTTTCGGTATGAACTCCCCTAATATGAACTTTTTATTATTTTATTCATTTTTCTTATTTTAGTATATTTTTCGTTTATTGTTATTCTAAATTTAGCATTGCTGAATGTTGTGTTTATAGTTGTGCCTGTTCTGTTAATTTTAATGTAATATCAATGCTTTTGCATCTGTTGTTGTTCTCTATAGAGCAGTTAAAGATTCAAAATAAAAGACAAAAAACAAGGTAGAATGAAAAAGTATATGCTCAGTGATACCATATTGATATGATATGTTAACGATAACATATTTGTTAATCTATCTTTAGAAGAAAAGTGTTTTACAAAAATAAAATGTTCTGAAAATTTTCTACATTGTTTAGAATAACATTTGTGAAACTTCTCTCGCAAAATTAATGCTGGGTTAAACTCTTGATTTATTTTTAAACTCTTATCAAATTTGTTATAAAAAAGATTCAATATTATGACATTAATGAATGTTGAGTTTAAGGTAAATTATTTAAAATTAAAAGTAACACTTAGTAAAATTTAAAAGCGAGGAGAAACAAATTGAATCAAATTCAATTTCAGAGAAACATGATTGATGAAAATAACATTGGACGATTTCTCATGCTACAACGATTTCAACAACAGGCAAATATTCATCACGTTTCCTTCTAACTGAAAATGAAATCACAAACTGTTTCTCTGCAAAATTTCTTTACTTAAAATACCCATATTTTACAGTATTTTTTATGTTAAAATATTAATAAAAATTTTTAAATTAACATAGTTTCTAATAAGAAAAGTTTTTACTGTTGCTATGTCGAGTATTAATGTATGTACATAATAAATGTATGTACAATAACAATGATGTACTGGAAATATTGAACCAAAGATTCTCTAATTGAAAATGTATGAATATATAGGGAAGAAATGTATTTAATGTTTTCATGTTAATTTTTCGAAATTGAGTTTTCAATGAAAATGCACGTTTCCTGGCCCCATGAATAAAAAAAACAAGTTTTTAGCAAATGGTGAATGTGTGCGCACGCGCGCGTGTGTTAAAAATATCTTAAAAACCAAATAGCGCGCACAGTTGAAACTTTAAACTTAAGTTAGGTACTACTACGGAATCCGATATGCACATTTTCAACAAAATCGGTCAACCGGAAGTAGTAGTTTGTTTGTGCAATTTTTCACCTTTTTTGCAATATTCTCAAAAACTGCTTCTACTATATTTTTTAAATCAGCTTATTTACTACATGTAAATTTATCATTATTATATATTTTTAATATTTATTTTCTATGTAAGAAACTGTTAGGTAATTTTTTTTCTCTCTTTAATTCTTTATTTACAACTGTAAAACGTTACAACAAGCAAATGGGATGAGTATCATAATAATGTAAATGACATGATAGGCATGAGAGGAGTAGGGCCCCCATTGGTGCCTCCTCAAGAATGAAATTTGTATATCAAATCAGCAGGTCTCTACTCCAGCGTCTTTTAAGGCGTCTAGGGGGATTACCAGGTAAATGGACGGAGGAAAGTGAGCGCACCAGGGGGTTCTCGTGTTCGTGTGACTTGTCGTGAAAGCGTTTGTATAGGTATTCAATGGAATTTTGTACAAGTGGTGTTTTCAAATCTGTATGTAAGGTTTTATTGCTAACATATGAAAGAAACTAAATTTATCCTCACAAAGGTATGCCAATTTGTAATAAATTATATTATCCCCACGAGGGTATGACAAAATTTGTAATAAATAATTAAATTAATATTGTTTTCTTTATTGGTGTTGTATCAGCTTTCAAGTTTGATTTTATTATTTTTCCATTTTACCTTGTCCCCTATTTCATTCAATAAAACATTATTCACATTTAACTCATTATGGTTTTTATTTAACTAATATAACTCTTTATCAAACTTAACAATCTTTACTTCATTTTATATATATTTTCATAATTACAACAATTTGTACCGTAATGAATAAATATTCTTTAAATGTATATCTATTTTTATAATTATTAATGAATGAATATTTTCAATATTTTTATAATTTGTTACGTATCTTAATTAATCTGCTTTCACAATCTTTGAACGATTCAAATATTTCTTTCAATTCTTCTATTAGACGAATGTCTTCATCAATGTTTTTATACATCTGCCATTGAAAAGCTACCAGATAATCACTGTTATTATAAAATGGAATAATTTGTCTCTTTCAATAACATGAACGTTGGTGAATAAACTATTTTACCTTCTAATGTATATATTTATTTTTATTTTTAAAGAACGGATGTATGAATGAAATAAATAAATAACTGAATGGGACGTTTAATAAAAAAACATCTTGTTCTCTTGAGGTTTTACGCCCCATTAAAATAATTTACAATAATATTTCTTCTTCTTAGTTGCCTAGTAACCATATTTTGTTAATGAAAATTAAATAATTTTTAAATATTTATCTTAATCAGCTGGAATTATTTATATTTATTTAAATAGACTCAAATGTAAACAACTCCAGATGTGCATTAAATTGTCTCATTACACGTAAAGAGGTGCATTTGCTATAAGGCGTAATGTTTTTGACTGGAATGCTTGAATTCGTTGCAAGTTAGAGGGTTTGGTTGAACCGTAAATTTGGGATCCGTAGGTCCAAATAGGTTTTAAAAGAGAATAATATATGCGTAATTTTTGTGCCATTGTAATTTTGATCGTTTGTGAATTGTTAATTGTGAATAGTTTTCGTTTCGTACGTAAGAATGGTAGTTTGTTATAAATTTTAAATGATTTGATTCGGCAGGACTAGAACTATTATATTACGAATTAACTCGGTTTTAGTGAATCCTTAAAATGTGAAAATTGTAAAAACAAGCATTTAATACGGATTTAAAAAAAATCAAAACAAAAACTGACAAAATACTTATTCATTTATATCACACTACAATCTATATGTTAAAATTGTATCCAGATTCTTGGAAATGATTAATGAGCAATATATGTTGAATACAAGACATTCCTTCAAAGGTACGTTTGAAAGCTCTTTTTAAAATATATACGGAATGGAATTTAGAGAAAATTTATCTGTTTAGAATTCCTATTGATATTATACGATCTATTCTTAACACGTCCACTTTTGTATGACCATTTTGTAATTCTTATCGATATAAAAATATATAATACTATTCACATAACAAAATCAAGTCACCTTTTCTACTTAATATTCAAACGTCGGATCACTAGAGATTAAAAACCGAATGAAATTGAATTGATAGGATTATTTTCCTTCTATTCGTGAGTTGAACTTCAATATTGTCTCTAACGATAAAACAGTTCTATGTTCTGATAGATTTTTCGTAACAAATCTATTCATTGTTTTTTAAGAACTGATTATTGATAAATCCAATAAAAAAATAATATAGAAAAGCAAAAACATTCTCTTGTCGTTCATATTTTCATCCCATCAGCTCGTTTGTATACTTTGTACATGATGCACAATTATATCATAAGTTATAAAACTTGCGAGTCGTGATGTTCTAGCTTGTTCATATAGGCTATAGAATGTAAAAATACAAAAATACTTCCGACATAATCAAAAACGTGAAGTTGAATATGATGGTTATATCAGAAACTAAAATGGTTAAATAGAAGTATAAAGACACGTTATGTATTTAAAAATTCCACACACAAATTCAGATTGGAAGTGGACATGAATACACGAGTCAGTACAAAATCTGACCATTGTGTACTTGCGCTTGCTACATTGAAAAAGTAAATTTTCCTCTTTACTTTTCTGAATCCTGAATTCTGGTTGAGAGGGCTAAGAAGCCTTGAGTTGGCGACATCGTGTTAAGAAACACCTGGTCGTTTGGTGAAAAAATTTACGGAATAAATGCAACCTCGGGAAAATTCAGGAAAATTTTATCAGCTTTAGTTAATTAATAGGATTCGGGTTCATGGGGGAATGGGAAGTCTCGCATACTTGGGGACAATAGTTATTAAAATGGAGGGAATTTAAAATTTATATTATTTTCCATTATGCAAAAGCTAAAATTGTATGGATGGGACAAAACAATGTGTTAATTTATTTTTTCCCCTTTTTATAGTATTATTCTACAGTTAAAGAGGATGAGAAGAACTGTATTAAGAAATTTATAAAAGAAAAACGAACGGTAATAAAATATTCACCATTATAGAATGGACGGCAACAAACCTTTAAATGATAAAACAAACCTTTAAGATTTAAGACATGAAAAAATAATATGCTTAAACTAAAATGATTTTAAGAAGTCAAAAAGGTTATAGAGAGAACTAGAATAAACCAAGATAATAATGTAATGGGTTGAAACAAACTTGGATAGCTGATTACTAATTTGAGAAGCTTCCATAAAGAACAAAAGAACAACGCTGGATGGCCGAAAGAAAAGACAAAATCCTTAAGTGAAAGATGTACAATTATAAATTTCTGTGAAAACATACAAATCAATAAAAAAAATATTAAAATCAAAGAAAACAAAATATATTACTCCAAAGATGTGATATCCGACCGAATAATTAAGATACATGGAAGCGTTCATGCAATGTAGAACAATGAAATAAAACTAAAATATTAATTTTTTAAATGATTTTTTAAATATACTTTATTAACTTGCCCATAACAGACAGGTGGAGTGCCAAATTATTTACACTCATTCTGTTAGTTGCAGGGCTAAAATAAATAGTTCTGTTTCTTATCACATGGTCAGCCAATTAAATGACTGAATCATTTAAGAACAGAAGAGGTAGAGGTGTAAAGGACACTAATCAGAGTTATCTCCTCTGAAAGTAATGAATTTCATTATACAGCCAGACCCTGTGGTGAATGAAGTGAAAGTGTCATTTGCAGAGTGGAAAATATATGCTTTTCAGAGGGCCCGGCATGCTGATAAGTGTACTTTTCCACTCAGTGAGGAAGGCATTGGTAAACCACCTCACTCCTTGATTTACTTAGTAAAACCTCTACAGGTTCAAACCAGCCTTTTGGCTGATGACCTAAACAACAACAACAACTTTATTAACAACAAATATAAAAAAATAACTATGATCTAAAATTTATATTATATAAAAACCTGATTTAAATGGTTATTCTGTTCCGTAGCTCACAATATAAAATTATTAAAATATTGCGCCTTTAATTAACTTTACAAATAACTAATAATAATGCAAATTACTGCTATACTCTATTAATTACGCTTAGCTCTATTGAAATCACGCCATACTCTATCAAAATCACGCCATATTCTCTTGAAATTACGCCAAACTATCAAAATCACGTCATACTCTCTCGAAAAATTAAAATTGCCCTCTATATAAAAACTCGGTATAATCCCACCCGCCCTATGTATGACGTCGGACCAATGAGAACCCTTCTTTTAACTTTGGAAGGTCTCATTTTCCGTTAAAATTTCCAAAGACACGTGTAAGCAATTACTACACACAACACAAGTACGGTGTAGTGATTGCTTACTTAAACACCGACACATTACTTTTACAAATTTAATGGGCTACTTGGACAACTAACGAACTTTTCCCCCATACAAACATTTACTAAATTTTGCCAACACAAACATACATAAAAGTTTATCACTATTATATCGGTACCATTAATATATATTTATGAGCTAACAGTTACATTTAATTAATTGTTTTCTTTTATTTTTACAATGATTATTTTTAACGAATATTAAAAATTAAACTATTTTCTTTGTTTCTTTTAAATATACATTAATTTATAAGCAAGATAATTAATGTCTAATTATGTGCGATACAAAGAATTCTGAAAGTCTGAGCTTAAGAGCTTTCAGAAATGTCTTTAAGTTACGTTACTTGTTATAAAATGGCCCTGAGCGAAAAAATTATTCTTCTCTGCAGTTTATAAATTAAATTTTTAAAAATCTAAAAGTGATGTCAGACATTTTGTAACAATCGATGTTGATAGGATCCAGTAATTGAACGTAGGCTTAAAATTCCAATTACAGCTTATTCTGTATTAATTTCGGTGAGATTTCCCGCACCTATCAGTGGGGATTAGAGTTTATATAGGGTTTCGTTTTTGCTCCATTTTTCTTTTAGATTTGTATTCTACCAGCGGGAGAGAGATAAATAAAGTATCGCATGATACAGCGACTTTGTCCTTCTCTACTATTCAATAATGTAGAAGGCATTAATAATGGATAAACCGTTGTAGAAATGAGTTACATTTTGTAAAATATGTGGCAGGATATAAATTGTGGACCAAGGTACTTTTACGAATTGAAAACCAATTTTTAAAAGTAAAATAGGTGTTCGGAAGTATCTGGTATCAATTGAAATCACACAACCAAATATTTTATCATTTATCTTTATAACAACACCAGTGATGTTTTTTGAAAATATTCAATTTTAGCGAAAATTTTGAATCATATTCGGTCAGATAGATTCTTGACAGAATAATCTGGAGTTAGAGGCAAAGTGAGTTAATAATTTAAGCAGAAGAATTTGTAATTTACTGTATTGATTTTACATCAATGATAATCGTCCTTTCAACACACACACATTATGGAAAAGAAATAAAATTTTCTGACTTTCGAATCAAATGCTTTGGTAATTTTTTAGGGCTATAAATCACCTTGTTCATCAAGTTATTTTACCTAATGACATTATCATAAATTCTTAATTTAATAATTAATTAAATTTTTATGGCTCTTAGGCAGTAAGTCTAAACTTTTTCTTGGAAATAAAAAAAAATCTCTTTTATAAAGTAACACTTAAATCAGTTTAAACTTACAGATTAGAGCTATGAGGTATAGCTAGTTCATCAAATATACTAATACTGCAATGCTTTCAATCGCAGTGTCTGAGATTGATCACTCAGTTCCGTGGTAGATAAACAATGAAAAATTTCACAACGATCTAAACCTGCCCTTTATAAATTAACGAAATTAAACAACTTAGCGAGGAATATTTCAAAAAGTTAGAAGAGCATCAAAATCCTTTCTCAATTAACCACCTCAACAACAGCGAAGATATTCACAGACTGACACGTTTGAAAACATTGGACTTACCTTTACGATTTTCTTATTAATCTTTTAACTCATTTAATTTTGGTTCTACTTTTACTACAAGGCCTAAACATCGTCATCTCGTAACCGGCATCATAATCATCTCAATCATGGTTATTATCATCTTCAGATATTATTGCACAAATCTGTTTTTTTTTTTGTTTAAGTTAAGGAATTTTATGAAACTATTCTGATACATAACTAACTAACTGAAAGCCTTTGTTTGTAATAAATAATTTTATTTCTTCTTCTTCTTCTTCTCACAATCAAGGATTAGGCTTCCGCTTGTTCCAACTCACAACAGCAACAAATTATTGCGATCTTTTTCGTAGCCTTCCATTATCTCTCCTCTCCACCGATCTGTATCGCAAAACACTGAGGGGGATCCTTACCATAGGCTTTCCCTCTACGTGCTCCCTCCATCGATTACGATATTCTGCAATGTTCTCATTGAGGTTTTAAGCATCCAGTTCCGTTCTTTTACTTAATTTTTTCTAATAATATTATTTTGGAAAAATATTTTATGAGGTAGAAGATTTTAATTTTGTAAAGAAAGACAAGCCACTCTTTGTCAAAATTTAGATTAAGCTTTTTATAATTTAAATTTTATTAAATTAAGGTATTAAGGCGTATTAAGGTGAACCCAATAAAATCAACACAGGTTACGTTCACCTTACGACGTCAAACTTGTTCACCTGCGATGCTGAATAACATTCATAACTCACAGGCCAGAGTGCGATATCTTGGTTTATGGCTTGACATGCGACTAACTTGGAAGCATCATCTGCGTACGAAACGTTTAGGACTTAATCGCCGCCGGAAGTTACTCTTCTGCTTAATTAACCCTCGATCAAGATTGAACCTAAGCTCCAAGTTTTTAATAGCCTATATAAATCCCTTTTACAACCAATCTTAACTTATGGTGTCCAGCTCTTTGGAATAGCGGCAGAGAGTAATTTAAAGTCGATCCAGGTCTTTTAATAAAAATTTTTAATACTTACTTCTGGCACTCCTTTTTATGTAAGCAATAACGATTTCAAAATCGATATTTTGAAATAACGACGATTTCAAAATTCCGGCAGTAAATGAGCTAACCGCGTTCTTGTATAATACATTATTCACGGAAGACTAGATGACCATCTAACCAAGTAGCCCTTGATCTAGCTACAAGGAACTTCCCAAATGTGTGACGTTTAAAGGGAAAATGGAGTAGAGACCTGTTGGTCTGAATAACGGACAATACCCGAAGTTTCAAACGGAGAATGTACCACTGGGTACCTCTTCTCCTTTAAGTGAAATTCCCCACCGCCATTTATATATCATATGTGGAAGTTGTGTGGCTCAAAGTACAGAACCGTAATAAAAATTAAAGATAAAAAAATTTTTTCATCCCTTTAATTCTTAGTAGTAGGCTATACCATGAATTATCTGAAAATTACATAAAATATTACTCCATTGTTCAAGATTTTAATGTAGAGATACAATAATATAAAATATTCAGAAACAAATTATTTGCATATCCATCAAAGCTATCATTTAAATGTCTACAATGTTTATTTAATATTTTCCAAAAATATAGACATTATTACTCTTAAGAGCATTTTATAAATTGTGTTACAGCGTAAAGTTTGACAGTATGTCAAATCGGTATTCATTCCATCGAACGTGATATCAATTTACAAATTGACGAAACACTTCAATCTCTAATACATGATGAAATGAATGTTGTTTTCTTCTACCCAAAGTCATTTTTTATACTTTTATTAGCTAAAGTATCGTCGCTTTTTCAATCCTTTTTTTATATTTTTCTCAATGGTATCATTTCACTCTTTTCCTTTATTCGTATTTTGTCGTTTTTATCTTGTTGATTCGCATAGTAGACAGTCGTCCATAGCTTTTCTGAAACGCCTTTTTTCTCTCTTTTATTTATTTCTTGTTTATTGGAAAGAAACCTTTAGTTGTACTGAATTTAGTATTCGAGGCCTTATTCTTCGTAAGACCCCCTATTCATTACTGTATTGATCAATTTCCGTTCTTGAGGATCTCTTCAGTATTTTAGTCTTTTCATTTCGTTTTTATTTTACAGCTTCAAATATCCCTTTTAAGTCTTTGTAATGCCTTGTAATTACGATTCAATCATTTGTTATACAACCAAGGGTTTATTTCTAATAAGTACTTAAATAATGAACAAAATAAAAATTTTAAAAAGATCTTACTATTAATAATATATTTTTAATTGGAGTTAATGAACGATAAGTCCATTTAAAATATACATAATAATAAAAATGCTTTAATTTTGAAAATTTCATAAATATGGATTTTAAGCAAAAATATTTCTTATATATTTTGTCGCCAACGACACGTGGTAAAACCTTGTTTGGAAAATTGGTGGCCCTGAAAAGAGCTGTTTAATTGTGTTGGTGGCCCTGAAAAGGGCTGTTGTTGGCAGTCGGAAGCGGCGAGCCGGCGTAATGGAAGCGGAGCCGAAGAGTGATGGCTCGGTTACCGGGTTCAGGCTTAGCCTTTCCTCAGCGGCAGTTGGGTCCCCACTGCAGCGTGGCAGTGGTGGCCCACAGAGCCCCGCAGTGTCCAGTCGGCGTAGGTCGTCCGCCGATAGCGCGGCCGAGGCGATTCTCTCCGGGCCGGCGAAGGCTGACCGGTGCGGGAATGCAGCGTCCACCTCCGGTAGCGTAGACCAGGGATGGTGCATCCGATCTCGGCTGGGCTCTTCTTCTTCTTCGGTCTGGACCTCTTCTTCTGGTTTTTCTCCGGTTAAGAGTTGAATGAAGAATCTCTTTCGCGTGCCAGGACTGTCGCGAAGTGGTGGAGGGGAGGGACTGTAGGCTCTGTGCGTTTGTAGCGCTACTTGCGGCAGGTACTGGGACCGTCTGCAGGCGCTAATATTGTTAGGGTAGTCGGCGACAATTCTTAATATTGGTAAATTAGTTTTTTAAATAAGTAGCTATTATAAAAAAGTAGGTACGCTTTTAAATAAAAAAATACTCCTTATCATTCTTTTATCTCAATCAGATCCATTTGGCAATTCTTACTTAATTTCATTTATTAAAACAGTTTAAGTCCCAGGTATATTTTAATTGCACCGATACTTTATTCAAAGACCTTTCAAATTGCTTGTTTGTATTTGTAATGTTTAAATTTTTAATATTCTTTTCCTGAATATAATTTTTATTAATTATTTGAATATATAATTTGATATTTAATCTGTGCAAGTCACTTTTACTTTAAGAAGAAGAACTTGTCCACCTATATATCTGCATAACAATGAGATACCACAAGAAATAAAGTTTGATATTTAGATCTCCATGTAGACCATAGACTAACTCAGAAATATCATATCAAAACAAAACGTTTGACACTAAATAATCATACATAATTACTCTCAAAATTTATCAACAGAAAATAAAATCTACCATTAAATTTATTAACATTAAAACCTATTAATATTATGATCAATCTGGAATTACCGTATCAAAATTTTCGGGACCGCAAAGAGTCGTCGCATTCAAAAAATTTAAAACCAACAGTCAAACATTTTATCAAACTTTCCAAATTAAATAATAAATTTAACATTGCATTTCGACTTAAAGATTCTAAACTTGACTAAAGACTTGAAGATTTTCTAAATGAACCTGCTAAAATTATATATTTAAAAAATTATTCTGCCGCCGCCTACGAAGAAAATGGAGTAGAATTCTATCGATCTATTTATATAAAAACAGAACAATTTTTACAAAGCTTAAAAGTATCCATATTTTATTTTTCATTAAACAGATTTTATCGAATTTTAAAATGTCACTTTGGTAATTTTCTAAATTATTTAAAGTTGCATAAACTGCTTAGTTTTTAGCGACTACGGTATGCAATGCTTCGAAAACAGTGGGTTTTTTGACTTGTGAAAATGTCTAGACCCTGGCCGGGAACCGAACCCGGGACCTCCACGTGATAGGCTAGTGCGTTAAGTACTACGCTACGGAGGCGGCCCGGTGATTTATTTTATTGTCCGTTATTAACAATGTTATTACTCATGTAAATATGTTTTTAAGATTTCGAATTTGAATATACGTTTTAAGTGTAGGCAATTAATGATTTTTCAATAAAATTTTGTTAATGATAGAACGATTGTATGAATTTTAAGTTAATGAAGTGAATAAAAAAAATCATCATTAAAAAATCAAGAAGAAGATCCTTCTGTTAAATTAAATTGACTGGTTCCTGAAACAGAATAATTAAAAACACCATTTGTCCCTTACATGATTGAAAACCATTTTGATTGTCAGGTACATACTCAATATCAAAATGCAAATTATATGGATGGGTACCTCTTTTTGAATTTAACTTCCCATTATGTACATGACAAACGGCATGAAACATTATTGACAAAATGCAATGTATAATTAAAACTACTCAACAATTTATTAACCGCATTATAAAAACATCAAAAGCTTAATAAATTTAATTAAAGTATACATTTAATTTAATTTTGTTCAAATTATATTATATTTAATAATGCATGGAAAATAAATGTAATGAAAAATTGCCAATGAAAATAAAAATAAAAACAACTTAGAAAGAGAAATAATTCATTAAACTGATTTTTTTATGCATCATTCATTATCATTCTTTGTATTTCATGCTGTCATAAAGAGAATAACTATTTTTTTCTATAAATGCGAATTGTATCAACATAACCTATACAATATTTACTGGCTACGGTAAAATAAATATTTTGAAATTTGTCAGAGCGTCCGTATACAAAGCTCACCACACCGCTGCCATCATAACACAGCTCCACGAGTCCATGTTTCAATCAACTATATTGATAATTAATTTTATTCACTAAATTTAAAAATGTTCTTAAAATTCGGATCACTATATTGAAAAGATGCATTATTTATTAACTTAATAATTGATGTTTTTAGTTTGTTATTCTATTTTGATTTCGATTTTTAATTCTTCTTTTAGTAAATATTATTTAGTTGTTAACTTCAATAACGTAGTATCAACTTGAAATCTTTTTCGTTCACGGGTTAAATACAACATAATTCAACTGAGATATATTAATGAAACGATTAAAAATGTTTATTCTGCCAGTTTCTACCATTTAAATTGTTAATAGCTCTATTTCAAGGTTTTTACAAACGTTAATAGCCAGCATCTACCTAGTTCATATTTTTGTGTTAAAAACTAGGTAGTGGTAAACTTGTTACGATCGTGTCCACTAATCTAATCTAAAGATTTATATTTTCTGTTTAGAATCTGATGTAGTGGCTAACCTGTTTAGTCTGACCGTAGCCATAGCCAGTTAATATTATATAGGTTATGTTGCTACAGAATGTCCTCAATGACTAGGGATTCACACTCATCACTATAGTTCATTCGATCAGAGATGGCAGTAATGCACGGGTTGTTCGAACGAATGTAGGTTACAAGTTCATAGTTGGCACTGTTTAATAACCAATCTATTTGCATCACGTACTTAATGAGCACAACAACAACAACAACAATAATAATAATAATACTAATAAAATTAATATTAATAACCTAGGCAGTCAGTCAATTACGTGAACAGTGCTATAGTCTGAAACCGTTGTTCACGTATAAAGTAGAAAAACCTTTCCACCGGCCTACAATCTCATCCTACTTGGATGCGTATACACCCTAAATAAAAAATTCATTGCCATGTAAAATAATATACTTTGACTCTTGTCGCCAAGGTCCGTTTCGGGATCTTGGTAAAATAACTAACAAAAATTATCGTTTCGAATTAAAAATATTTATTAAAAACTATAAATTACAAATGATAATATTACATAATTATATTGACAAATAGATTACAATTATTACACTTAAATGAATAATTATAATAAATTAATGACATTAAAAGAACTTAACCAGTAAGTAAATCATCTCGAACTTAATTTAACAAACGATTATAGGCCTACGACGTCCACAGTACACGCTGGACCTTTTCACAAACGTATCTGTTACACGGTATAATTCACTCACTGAATGACAATTCAAGACTAACTAACTGGGAAGTGGATCATGGTTCCATTACATACCTAACTCATCGGGGTTCTAGATTAACAGAGATTTTTTATATAGGTAATTATAAAAATACAAATTATAATAAAAAAATAATTTGTTAGGTATTACATTTTCTTAAGTACATCAGATTTATATAAAGTTAGTCTATTACAGATATTATTGTAATTGATTATATTGTTTAATGGCGTGTTAAATTTATATTTTTACTATTAGATAATATTATTATATTTTATATTATGGGATATTGTATCACATACGTTGCTTTGAACGAAATTACCGTGGTTATGAACAAATATATAAAACGGATGTTTTTATAGACAGATATTAAATTACGGTACGGAAAATTTGTCAGAACTAAAACTAAAACAGAAACTCTCTGTGGATTGGGTATTACAGAGTTATTCTTTTTGGGGAACAGTTGGTATGAATATTAAATGCATGAAATACACTGAACAAACCTCCTGCTGTTTCAGCGATATAACTTGCTTCAATAACTTTATATTGCTGTAATATTTTAGGCTTTATAACTCATGTAAAAATGATATATTTTATTGCGTAATGTATCCATCCACAAATTTGTAATAAATTATCAACCTTTTGTTGCAAAATGTTTAAGTTTTTTTATTTGTAGACTCACATAAAACTGTAATTTTATTCTTATATTGACATAAATTCAAACAAATACCGTGTAAAATTAAATAATACTTCCTAATTTTGTAAATTAAAATGAATTTCCAAAAAAATTAAGTGATAATTTAATATATTTTCTAAAAAATTGGCAGTTATAAGCAGGTTTTATTTTAAAACCAACGATAAGCAATTATTTTTTCAATAATATTACTCATAATTTCCATAACTTTCCATAATTGCTATAGATTTACAGAGATTTAAAAAGAGACAAAAAATAAACAGAAAAGAATTTTTTTAAAGAATACCTCCCTGTGGATAATTCAAAAGTTGAACAGTAAAACGAAATTAAGAAAAAATAGAAAACAAACATAGGAAATTAATAGAATATACACATAACAAGAATAACATAGAATACAAAGTACTTAGAATAAGAAGTAACGTAGAAAGTAACAACAATGATAAATAATATAAGTATTGTACGATAAACAAAATGAAATAAGAAACGAAAAATATTTAGGGTACATGAGTAATAAAGATCTGAACATATAATAAATAATAATTCCAAAAGTGAAATGTTAAAGAATTAAGAAATCTGTAAAATGATATGGATATATTTTAAGCATTATATTTATGTATTTTGTTATTAGATCAGTAGATCTCTACTGCATTTTCTTCGTAGGCGTTGGTGGGTTAAGTTTTGTCTTGACATATGTTGTATTAGGGGATTAATGTGGTCTGTAAATTTTCTGTTAAATTTTGAGTATTAAAAAAGTTTTTAGTATTTAAAAAAGAGAATACAATTTTGTGTAGTTTTTGTGCCACTTTTGATCGATATTGAAGTAGGGAATATAAAGATGCAAAGTCTAGAATTCGTGAATACATATTTAGTTGGGTATGTGTTCTAATCCAAATTGGTCTTTTATCGAAAGTCAGACCGAAATACTTGACAGTGTGTCTTTATAAGAGGTTAATTGTCTGTACAATGTCTGTACACGGTTGGGCACTTACCATGACAGAGTGTAGGGTAAAAGTTACGTAAAGCGGTTTGGTCTGATTAAGCTTTATTTTCTGTGTTTGACACCATTCGCATAAAAGATTGAAATTATTAAATGACATTATTTATTAATTTTATGACTGAGATATATTTATGAATCTGCGATTAATAAATTATTGCTATGAAACCTAGTTTACCACACTCTAATATAATAAAAACACTATTTTTATGTTGATTCTTGTAAAATTGTTTAATAAACTTTTATTATAAAGAAAACTATTTTCTACCAAACAGATGACGTCAGCGGCCGTGCTTGTTATTCAGTACCCGTTTGTTCCCTCAAGCAGTACTTATTCATTTCTAATGTGGTAAGGCTTTTGCACCGTAAGCTTTTCTTTAAGTGGAATAAAAATAGGCCTACGCCTTTTGTGACAAAGAAGAAGTAGAAAAATAAATTATAAAAGAGTACATGGTAACCATTAACACTTTTATTAATTTTTGGATTGTTTCTTTCTTTTAATGAATGTTCTTAACAATAAAAGATAAAAAATATTATAAGTTTAATCTTATTACTCAGCAAAAAACTTGAATTTTACTTGAATTTTCCGAATGGAAATTAGTTTTAGATTTGAAGAAAAAAATTTTTTCTTTATGACTAATTCTTAACTTTGAAACTATAAAAATATTATTGAAAAAACGAATGACATAACATTTATTAAGTTACTAATTCTTTATTTTAAACCTATAAACAAAGTACAACCTTCAAAATATTTTTTGACGCTTTCAATTGAAATTTAGTATCTGTTATTATACTGTATTTTTTTCATATAACTTTTTTTTAATACATAATCTGTTGTATTACTGCAATTATCAATTAGAATTAACACATGAACAAATTACAACCCACTGGTATTAACAAATTATAACATAAAACATATTACACTGCTCTTAATTATTATTTACAATCAAAATTAGGTAAATAAAAATAAAAAAAAACCAAAACCTCCTTTAAAACGAAAAAACAAAATGAAAAGTGATAAATAATAAGCACATGATTTTAAAATATATGTACACCGAAATTTACTGGAGATAATTAAAAGTTTTCATTCAGATATTTACAACATTCACACTCAAACACGCCAGTCATCTACAGAATATTAGCATTGTATTATTTACGAATCAAATAAATAATATAATATATTATATTATATTATTAAGAATCGCCCTGGGAGATCCATTACTGCAGCACGTTTTAGTCTATGAACATCATTGCTGTTGTCTAAGAGATTCAGTGCTAAGTGATTTACGTGGTTGTTTAGATACTTGAAGTAGGGTGCAGTCATCACCACAGTCCTACAGTTGGCCGAGAAGATCTCTTGGCCAGAGGCGTTTTAAACGTCTGTGCGGAGTTCCCGGTATCGCCCTACTGTACATGTTTTGTATGAGAGGATTGTCATGTAATTCAAATTTGTCATGCATCGTCTTTTATAGTTGTTTCGCGACATCAGTTAATTACATATGGGATTTGTAAGTCTTTGTGCAACTTTGAGTTTGTGATGTAAAAGTGGCCTTACGTTATCGTTTGTAGAATCTTGTTTTGAATCACTTGTACATACGTTTCGTGTGTGAAGGTTTAGGAGATCCCCAAAGTTGTATGTCCAGATTGGTCTTAAGACTGCCTTAAAGATTGTTAATTGGTGTGACATATTTAATTTAGAACGTCTATCGAGTAAGCATTACAGTTGATAGAAGCGTGTTTTGAGTTTGTGGCGTGTGTGTGTAACATGTGAGGCCATGTAAGTTTTCTGTCTAAGTGTAAGCCTAAATAGCGTGTTTGAGTAGCGTAAGGCAGCGGAATAATATTAATGTAAACGGTTGAACCGTTTTGTCGCCTAAGTGTAAATGTCATTTGTTGCGATTTGTATTCATTAATTTGAATTTTCCGAATTTTAAGCCATGACTCTATCAGGTGTAAATGGTTTTGTGTCTTTCGATTTGCAATTACAGGATCGGCATCAACCGCAAGAACTGCCATTATCATCAGCAAACAGAGCCATAGTTGTATGGATATAAGTGGGTATGTCACTGGTGCTTACAGAAAACAGCCTTGGTGATAAAAATATTATTGAAAATAAACGAATTATATAAAAACATAGCACATTTTTTCAAAGATTGTACTCCATTGGCTAATTCAACTATTGAACACAAGAAAGTAAATAAAAATATAACAAACATAAAAAATATACCTTGTAACAAAATAAAAACAAATTAACTCCATTTAAGAAGATCTGAAATAATAAAAAAATAAAAAACAAAAACTAAAAACTAACAAAACATTAAAAACAGTATTAACAACCCTTACTTGCTTACTGAACTGCCCACATTTACCAGGTAACTCCAATCGGCTCAGTAAAAGTTGAAGCACAGATTTAGGACAAATTTTACTAGGCGTCTGATTTGTTCTATTTGGTTAAATTAAATAATTTGTTCAATTAGTTTATACGTTAGCTTTACATTTCAGTTATATAAAATATTATTAGTCAAATCCTGAAAAATATTTAATTGGTTTGTTATCAATGTTTTGTAAGTAACCGACAATTTTTAAAATAAATATTTATTGTTTCTTCTCGATTTAATTTTGAAGCAATTTTACCAATAAATCTGGCTGTATGTAATAAGATCAAAATCCTACGCCTAAGTATAAAATAAATTGATTGCAAAACCGTGCTATATATTATAGCAAACATTTTAGGTAGCAAAGAAGAAATTAATTTCTGTAAGGTAATAGCTATTACTATACTGCTTACGTTCTGAAGACCGGATAACAAAAAAGGATTAGAAAGCCTAATGAAAATTTAACAGTGTTTGTAATTAAATATTAAGCAGTCTGCAGAATTAACCACTTTATCCGATCAAATGGAATGAGTATTTATAAAATACAGAATTGCATGGGCTTATTCATATCTTACGCAAAATGTTGTTCTGAATTCCTTTTCCGTTACTAATTATCTACGAAACAATCTACATTATTAAATTACTTTTCTTGAGATTTCTATCAGCAACAAAGGCTATTAGTGATTATGTTGGATTTGGAATTTCATTGTCTTAATCAAAATTACATTATCAAATTATTCATCAGTTTTTTAATTGAAATTCTAATATATTATTCATTTTAATCGTCATTTGTTACCAGGAAGTACGAGGGGCGTTCAAAAGTTCTCGAAATCGTGATTCAGCGTGCTAATGTGGACCTATGGCAATTGCTTACCTAATCATTTTCAAAGAAGAACGCTTGCGCGCGTGCACACACACACACACACACACACACACTTGCTCCACCGGTCCTGCCATTGTAGGAAAAAGCCTTCAGGCTTCTTTCGGAATCTGTTGGAGCTGAGTCGTCATATTGGATTCGATGTCCCCCTTTGGTCTGGAAGACTATGTTCCGGAAACTTTTTGAACGCCCCCGTATTTCAGTTAGACAACATCTTAATTGACCAGCATATTTTAGCAGATATTAAAGTGAAGAAATGAAGTTTATAAAAATCATCAGTGGTGAAAATTCGTGACTAATATTTTCGATTAATAACCTTAATAAGTTGCTTGCTCAATCACTCAAACTTGACTTTGTGAATTACTTGATGATTGAATTGGCTTGCCTGAAGGCTTCATAATTTATCACAAATTTATACTTACGGACTTATTACTTGGTAATATTTTAAGAATCGGTAGAGCGTTTGGTGTAGTCAACGCTACTGGTCTCTACGCCAAGGTTTGGGGTTTAATTCCCGGACTGGTTTGACTTTTTTGTCTTCATGTCACCACATAATACCAGTACCATCACACAAGCCAAGCTTTATGAAGAAAACATCACCAGATAAAAAATTTGTACTTTACTAATGTTTTTAGAAAATAATGTACCTAAGTACATTTCTAAAAACATGTTTCTAATGAAACTAAACCAATAGATTGCAGGGTACCAAAGCGGTAAACGCATTTCAGCAGTATAACCTGTCAATATCTTTTGAGACGGAATCCTCACTATTTTCAGGTTAGAGCTACAATTATTTTTGAAGCCACAATCTTCCTAGAGTCACACTCTTCTACTTCTTTTACGTATAATCTTGTTTCTGAATTTGTGATTTAATTATTTTGTTGTGTTACCTAGAATGGATTAACAACTTATGTAACATAACATTTCGCACATCACTATTATAAACAATTCAAAATACAGTTATGGAAAAAATTAACGCATCACTTAAAAAGATTTTAAATGGTTTCACAGTTGCTTGATGAAGTGGATACAAACCGTATGATTTGGCCAGCCAACAGCCCAGACTTAAATCCTATTGAGCACGTTTGGTTATGCTTTAAAAAAGAGTTCGACAACTTAATGCGGTGAATTTTTAATGGCTGTGTCATGTCGTGAAAGAAGAATGGGAGAAATCGACCAGGAAGAAATTCAAAACTTGATTTGAGGAATGCCGAGACGGATGCTAGCTGTAATTAAGGCAAGAGGGGGCTGAACTTGTTACTGAGTTACTAATTCATTATAAATTACGTAATATTCATTTACTTTTAATTTTTTCTATTACTTTTTAACTAAATAAGTAAACTTTCATTCAATATTATATGTTACCCTTTCGTTTTTGTTAAATAAAACCTAGTGTTTTGAAGCGAATTTATATTACATTTTCAATAAATTGCCACAATCAAATTTACACCTGCAATTTTTTGTTAAAAAATATTAAATATTGCTTAAATTTTAAATTAAATAGGATACCTAAGCAGACACTGGGCTATAAGCTGAAGGCCAGGAGAGAACGAGGACGCCCGAGAATGAGATGGGCAGGTTTGAGAGGTTTGGAACAGGCAGAGATGCCTAATCCTTGAAAGGCAGAAAAAGAAGAAGAAGAATTATGATACAAATAATAACATTAACAGAAATTAACCTGGCACATTGAGAAATTTTTTTTGTGCACTTAGCCCAAAATCTTACATTTCGTTCAGGACTTTATGTAATTTGCAACAAAATTAAAATTTTAAGAAGTGTCTCCACAGATGGATTACTTAATCCACGAAACAATATAAAATAATCAACTATTATATGTTCTAGATTTAATTACAGCTTGTAGATTGACTGTGCAAATAAAAAAGGTAAACTTGGGATAATATTGACAAATAAACAATGGAATGATCTTCAACTGTGATGATGTCACTTCGATGGGTTACAACAGCTTGATCATTTTATGAGGACACTTAGGTTCGTAAATTATTGCCGTAATATAAATGGGAAGAGCGTACGTTATTAAGTAAAGGAAATTCTATTATAAAAGCAGTAAAATGCATTAACTTATGGGTTAGAAGACGAGAGGGTAACGATGAGAGATACCTAGGAATATTAGTAAACCTGTATTGAACCGGAAGTAGTTTAATAATGGCAAACTGAGTGCTTTATAACGTTATATTCTGGTACTATAAGAGAGAAATGATGTTTCCCTAATTCCTTACGATGGTAATGGTTAGTAAATTGAAATGTAATATTGCAGTGATGCGAATTTAAGTTGACCAAGCGTTAAATTAGAGGTTGACGTTGGTTTGAACAACACCTTAGGGTAGTTAGAACGAGAAAGCAAAACTCGAATTGGTATCAAAACGGTCATGGATCGATCAGAAAAGAAGTAACGTGATATCTTGCAATTTAGAAAGAACATTTTCAAAAATAAATGGCAAAAATGAAAGAGATCGAATATAACTTTACTGTACTAAGATCAAGGAAAGAGTTATTACTGATAACTAAATAAATCGCACTTATATGAAGCCTCACAATTACAATATATCTTTTATAAAACTTTTATTTTTAACCTGGATTTTTTCTTTTTTCAAGGACGGTAAAATAATATCATAAAATAGAAACGTCAGCAATATAAAAGCATCATTAACAAAATAACACTTCTCAATTTATTGTTTTTATAGCGTCTACGAACAGACGTGTTTCTTTCCTCAATTTCTCTCCGTTTTAGTACACAACTCATTTTATTTATTTTTTTAAGTTTGCAATAAAAAATTCTAAACAAAAGATGAAAATGCATTACATTTTGAATAAATGAACGTTAAAAAGTATGGAAATTATATTTTTAATTAAGGAACTCACAACCTGGAAAATATTAATCTACAGAACAATGTAAGGCAGAAATTTTAATTTTACGTATTCTTTGAAAAAATATATTTTTTACTTACAAGTAGTATCGACCTTCATTTGCTATAGAATGTGAAGTTACTTTATTAATTATTATTGAATTGGTACAAAATTTTAAATTTTATGCCATGTTTTCAGTGTTTTGTTTTCTTTTATCGATTACATCATGCAGTTTAGTTAAGTATAATATAAAAATGATATATAAAGTAACACCGGTGAGCGTTTAATTTACCTAAGTGTGAATGTGATATTTTGTATTTAATTTTTATTGCGGTACTTTACAACGAGCTGCACAATTTGTTGTGTTGTTTAGGTCATCAGCAGATAGGCTGGTTTGAACATGTAGAGATTTTACTAAGTAAAACGAGGAGTGAGGTGGTTTAAAATTGCCTTTCTCACTGAGTGAAAAAGTACGCTTATCAGCGTGCCTGGCCCTCTGAAAAGCACATATTTTCCATTCTGCAAATGTTACCTTCACTTCATTCACCACAGGGTCTGGCTGTATAATGAAATTCATTACTTTCAGAGGAGACAACTCTGACTATTGTCTTTTACACCTCTACCTGTTTTGTTCTTAAATGATTCAGTCATTTAATTGGCTGACCATGTGATAAGAAACAGAACTATTTATTTTAGTCGTGCAAAGAAAAGATTGAGTGTAAATAATTTGACACTCCACCTATCTGTTATGGGTAGCACAATTTCCGTAAATAATATTTAACGACAGTAGGAAATTTAACTTTCAGGAGAAGAAGTATCCAGTTGTACATTCTCCGTTTAGAACTATGGTTGTTGTCCTTTATTCATACCAAGAGGTCTGTACTTCATTATCGCTTTAGACAACATTATCGCTTTTCATTATCGCGTACAACTGGAAAGTTTTCTTATAGCTAGGTCACAAATTGGTTGGTTGGGATGGTTATTTAGTTATTTGCAAAATTTACTATAGAATGTAATATATATAAATTTTTTCGGAGTTACTTGTAAGCCAGCGTACCGTTCTGACGTATTTTTTATCTGTTCCATTGTGTTGGCTACGTTATAGTTAAATTGTATTATAATGATAGACTAAGTGCGTTACGTGCGCGTATTGGCATGTTTTATTCAAAGAAATATTTCGCTAAAATAGATTTTCATCTCTTAAGTTTCAGATTTTGAGTGCTGTGACTTTTGGTATCTTAGTTTCAATAGTAATAGAAATGGCACTGTTAATAGGCGGCGTAGAACCTAATCCGGGCTCGGCATTGCCAGTGGTTATAATTAATGATTTGTGGTCCAAATTAGATTCATTCGTAGTAATAAAAACTTACTTAAACGAAATAAAAATTGTTTTAAAAGTGGTTACCGAGACTGTGAAAGTTGGTAATTTTAATAACATTAAAATTAGAAAAGCAGTGTCAGGAATTAAAAGAGAACAATTAAAAACTAGTAGAAATAGGTAGAAACTCTCGAGGGTTTTTTAGGTGTAATAACTTTTTATTTTTATAACTTTCCGGATTCCGAAAGAGAAATCTGGGAGAGAACTGAAAAAATTGTCACAAATTTTTTGAGAACTAAATTGAAATTAAAAGTCACATCCTACGATATTGAAAGAGCTCACAGGCTAGTTAGCCTGTGAGCATTATTATTATTATTATTATTATACTCTTTTCGTTAATTTTTGTTTATTAACCAGTCCACTTCATTTTTAAAATGATACAGGTATAAGGAAATAATTTATGTAAACATTGTCACGGAACATTATTGGGTTACATTAAATAAGAACAGTCTTTCTATCGGCAAATTTTGCTATGGTGATGTTTGGAGTTTTGGAAAGTAAAATATGAATAACTAGGCCTAATACCAAACAAAATTAACTTCTTCAATTAGAATGTGTGTGGCGCAAATTTTCTACTATTCTTTTTATTAAAACCACATAAAATCCTTTAATAGGAAAGTTTAACAATGACATTATGTCAAACTGGTAGAACTAGTGCTTCAAAAAATTAATATTTGTAAAGATAAAATAGTTAATAAAATTTATACTATTTTTACGCTCTTTTCGTTGAAGGGTAACTCTTTTATTTCCAAACAATTAATCAATATTTAAACTCTGATTTTCAACGAATTGATTGCGCGATTTTTTGGTAGTTTTCAAACGAAGGTATTGACTGGACTGAATTTTCAATTTTGTAATGGATTCATAAAAATGAATGACTCGGTAAAAAAATAATTTTATTGCAGTGCAGTAGAACAATTGTGATAAGTCCATAAAGTTTGATACCGATTTACTATTCAGACTTTTGATAATGTTTTAGATCACCCGGTATCTTAATAAAACACAGTAATTTTTATTATGAGATTTATTTGTTCAATCATTGAAATAAATTTTATTCAATTTTAATTTATAATTGAAAAGTATAGAGAACTACTTTAGTTATTTAAATATCGATCAAAAAATACTTCTATTAATATTTTTGAAAACGTAAACCAATTTACGTTAACTTCAATAACAGAGGAGTGGGTAATAGTTTTGATGTAATAATCATGTCAGAACAACCCTTTAACAAGGTCGATTTAATAAAATTACTTTTATGTTTACTTTTTATCGTTAGATTGAATAAATAAATTATGTTCTTATATGTCAATAATTTTCCTATATAAAATAATGTAATACCTTTAGATACGACACCTTAAAACGTTATTATAATGTATTAATAATAACGGGCGTTTCAAAAAAGACGCAGCCGTAACATTAAGAAGGTCGAAGTAACGCATACTTAAATTTCATGTCTTCTTACATATTAGTTGGCAACACTGCAATCAACGTTAAGAACTTGTAACAGTTGATATATCGTTATTGTGCACCAGTGCTATTCTAGTTTCCATGTATTATATTTTTTAATTCTACTGTTCCGAATAAGCCGACAATCTTCTTCTGCCTTTCAAGAATTAGACATCTCTGCCTGTTCCGAACCTCTCAAATCTGCCCATCTCTTTCTCGGGCGTCCTCGTTCTCTCGTTCCCTCCGGTTTATAGCCTAGTGTTTCTTAGCTATCCTATCTCTCCTCATTCTGCTCACATGCTCCAACCACTGTATTCTGTTCTGAGATACCCGACGTTTATAGATAAGATGTTGAGTTCTTTCCTTATCTCGGTATCCCTGTAACGATCTTCTCTACTACACTCATACGTATGTCGAAGAAATTTCATTTCAGATGCTTTCAATCTACTTTCCTCTCGCTTTAATAGTATCCAAGTTTCACTGCCATATTGTAGGGTCGGTACTGCTATTATTTTATAAAATCTTAACCTCGTATTTGCTGGTGCTATTTTTTAAGTTTCTGTGCACAGTTTCGCATATTTGCTAAAATCGATGCATCTTATAGCAAGCATCTTTATCCTGGTTGATATGTAATGTTGCAAACTAGATACTGAAAGTGGGATATCTGTTCCAAAATATTATTCTCTAAAATAATTTTGCTAAAAGACAAGTTTCAGTTAACATTTTCCAATACTACTAATCCGAATAAGTTGAAAATCTTGTGTTTGTTAACTATTTCGTAAAACTGAGAGTGTAGTTATAAAATTAGAAAAGTACAGGTCGAACATCAGTGATACCGTGGAAGTGCTGGAGGATGTAAAACAATGTTTGACTCGCTCTCCTGGAAAATCACCCTAGAAGTTATCTTCACTGGCTGGAATTTCCCTATCATTTTCTTTTAGGACTACTAAACATTATTCCATTTGCTTGCTTACCGCATCGGTATCGTACGTGAATTGCAAAACATAGACCAATGTAAACGTTTACAGTATTATAGTTGATTTCGTTCTGTTGTCGATGAAAAAGGTATTGAGGTGTTTAATCGTGTTTATTTTAGTGATAAGGCGTATTTTCCTTTGGATGGCTATGATAACAGTCAAAACTGCCAAATATGGAGCACAGAAAATCCTCACAGGTTTTAAGAACGGCCATTACAAGCACTTGAAATTGGTTTTTGGCATGCAATTTCTCAGTGTCGTGTAATAGAACCTCTATTTTGTGAAAGAGCTGAAGATGATTAGATTTACACGAACGAGAATATTGGTTTCGGCAGGATAACGTAACCTGCCATTCATGTCACTTAAAAATGAGTTACGTTTTTATTTGTAACATTCTTTATTACAAGCATCATATACTGAAATATTGCTAAGCTTTTATCTTTCAACAGTGATAAACATTTGATATAATTCTTCACTTGTGAAGTAAAATGCAAATTACTGCTTTTTAAAGTTAGGATTAACTAGTTAAAATTAGGGCTATTTTGCATTTTTTTTGTTGAAGGTAATTCTTATTTTTTCAAGCTACTAATAAATTTAAACGCTGAGTTTCATTGAATTGTTTTCTTTCAGCATGAGTTTGAGGCAGAGGTATTTTACCATTCTAAATCAGCCGCCCAATCGGTGTTACATAATAATTTGTAGGCCTATAAGCTTCTACCAACTAACTGATTTGGTTGACCTTGAATTCAGTGATAAAATAACGATAGTATTGTTTTCTAAACTAATTGATAAAACTAATTTTACAAGCACTTTTGAGAGAAAGAAAGAGGAGAAGATAATCGAGGGAAATTGTACTAAACACAACACTATTTTGTGTTTTCTATACTTAGTTATTTTTAAAATAACAGAGGTCAAAGACTACTGGATGTTTAACGTCTTTTAGTTTTTCACTGTCATTGCCACTTCAGTTACATATTGATTAAATAAACTGAACAGTTTGTAATGTAGCTGTTAAGTAGGCCTAAACAGAAAAAATTCTCTACTCACCTTACTGAAATAAAATAAAATTTTCGTCTATTATTTTATTCCACAATTAGAACCAAAGATATTTTTATATTTTGTAATTGACAATTATTTTGAGATTGAATTTTCTTCAGCGTGTAAAATATTTGCAGTAATACTCGAATTGTGTCCTATTATGATTAAACGTGATAGGCTTAACGCATATATTTGAAAACAAATTTTGCAATAAAGTGAAAAGTTTTCCTAATACTCATTTTATTGGCACACCGTACATTATTGCATGGATATTATCAGTTATATGTCTTCGGGGAAAAAACTTTTGCCTTACGACGTACAAAAGTGGGAATGCAAAATAAGAATTGTATTGAATATTGACAATTTTGATAACAAGATTTTAGAAAATCAAAAAAATGGACACAACACATTTTTGGAGGGAATGGAAATGGAATGACTGAATACTTTGTGTAACCTAAAGGCATCGTACTATGATTTAGCTTCGAAAAACAATTTATGATTGAATAGGCTATAGAACCTACTTTGCAACGAAGAATTACAGGAATACTGTTTTTTTAACCAGTGAGATGTAATAGGAACCTGTAAATTATGAATGATTAATTTTAAAACAACGTTACGGAACAAATGTTTTTAATTAGGGCCTAATTTGTTTCACAAAGGATATTTCTATAAAATATTCATTATCTGTTAAAATACAGTAGGTGTATTTTACAATATTCTGGGAACTTTTAAATGCGGATATTTTTAAACAGAATCGGGATTATACAGATTTTCTGTGAAATAAATTCATAATACCCATTCTTTCGAAATATTTCTTCATACAATTTTATGATACTCTATATTTTATCTCTCAATGGGAATTAACGCCACAATGAATAGATAATGATCAGCAAAATTAATATGAGTACAAATATCAAAATAAAAAAGTAAAGAAAAAAACTCCTTTACTGTCTAAACGACCCGTATACATGTGAATGTGAAAATTCATGTAACGTTAGCAAGAGTTTCTATGCATGTGCTTGAATAATAAGTAGTAAATCGACCATAACACATCTATATTCAAGCTAAAAAATGTCACAATTTTCTTAAGAAAAGTTATTTTACCAAAGACTTCAGAAAAACTATTTAAAATATGTATTTAAATCATAAATTTCTTCTACATTTACAAAATTATATATTTTTAAGCCAAAATATCTGGTGAGATGGTACCGCCTATTCGGCTTTACTCCGTAAAATTAAGGCTTAACAACACGATGGCCTCCCGTGCGTCTGTCCGTGAACTAACAAATGAATTTTTTCTATTATTTTTCGAAAATATTATTTGATGTGAATACAACAAATACAACCTTGCTTACATTACCCCAGATGTTTAATAAAATTTAGATTTTAATACCTGGGTTTACAAAAATTATTAAAATGACAGAAATTTCAGTGTACATAGGGCCCTGTCGGTTGGCCGGGGCAACAAGACGGCCTTACAATGCCTGTTCGGTATCTCAGAGCTAATTTCGCTTTATTAAACTTCAAATATATTTATGATATAAATAAAAAAAACTTAACAAACAAAAAGATGGCCTCCCGGTCGTCTGCCTGTAAACTAACAAATTACTTTTTTCTATTAGTTTTGGAAAATATTATAAAGTGAGTATAACAAATAGAACTTTGCTTGATTACCGTGAATTGTTATTAAAATTTAATTTTAATACCTGGGATGAAAAAAATTAACAAAACTATAGACATTTCAGTGTACGTAGGGCCATGTCGGTAGGTCGGGGCAACAAGATGGCCTCGCGGTGCCTGTTCGGTATTTTAGAGCTAACTTAGCTTATTAAACTTCGAATATATTTATGATATAAATAAAAAAAACTTAAAAGTATGTATTAAAAAAATAAATTCTATGAACATTTAAATTTTTTTTACAATTTTTAATCAAAAATACCTAATGGGTTGGTATCACCCATTCGGCTTTATCCCTCATAGTTCGGGCATAACAACAAGATGGCCTCCCTATCTTCTGTCTGTGAACTATCAAAGGACTTTTTTCCATTAGTTTTAGAAAATATTGTTTGAAGTTAATACAACAAATAGAAACTTGCTTAGATTAACCTAAATTTTCAATAAAATTTAGTTTTTAAAACCTGAGTTAAAAAGAATTAATAAAATTACAGACTTTTCTGTGTACATAGGGCCATGTCGGTAGGTGGCGGCAACAAGATGGCCTCACGATGCCTGTTCGGTATCTCAAAGCTAATTTTATTTGATTAAACTTTAAATATATATAGTATGTTATAAATAAAAAAATATTAAAAGTATGTATTTAATTAATAATTCTATGTACATTTAAAAAATTATATATTTTCTAAGCAAAAATAACTGGTGAGATGTACCGCCCACTCGGCTCTATTCCGCATAGTTAGGGCATAACAACAAGATGGCCGCCCGGTCGTCTGTCTGGGAACTAACAAATAACTTTTTATTATTAGTTTTAGAAAATATTATTTGAAGTTAATACAACAAATTTGAACCTTACTTAGATTATACTAAATTTTTAGTAAAATTTAGATTTTAATACCTGGGTTAAGAAAAATTAACAAAATAACAGACATTTCAGTGTAGCTTACGAAGGGCATATGGTAGTCGGGGCAACAAGATGATATTTTAGAGCCAACTTTGCTAGAATAAACTTTAAATATATTTATGTTATAAATTTTAAAAAAATATTAGTTGTTTTAGAAAATTTCTTCACCGATATACCATGATGATTAACTTATTAAGCTTATACATGACGTCCATTTAAAACTAGGTTACAGAATACATATTAGTTTTTATTTAATTAAAACTTTAGTATACCTTTAAATATAGTTTAAAAAACATAACATAAAAATATAGAAAATGAAATAAAAAATTTAATAATGAAAAATTGTTTTTTATTGAACTTGTTAAGTTGATCTAAATCATTCTTTATACGTTTGTCATTGACAATATAACTGATTTGAAAATTGAATAGTTAATTGAAACATTTTATTTGGAAGATTGCTTTATTGCATCATCACCATAAAATATTTTATTATAATTGTTTTTGCCAAAAAAGTAAAATTTGGATTTCAGAACGATAATATTATCACTGTGCATCAGTCATGCGGTCCGTAGAAAAAATTTAATCAAAGCTGAAATAATTCAATGGAAGCTGAGGTTCAGTCAAAAGAAAATTCCTAAATAACTAAACAATAAGTTTTTTCAGATAATCATTGGTTTTTACTTGATGCACCCGTTTCCAATGACTTGTAACTTTGATTGTGATAAAGAGCGGTTTCTACTTAGTTCTTTATTTATTACAACAAAATATACAATTTATTTTGAGAAGAACAACGAGTAGATAATTTTCCTTTGTTATATGTCATGATTGAAGAAAATCCTCCAATGGGAAACTTTGTAATTTATTCAGTAAAAGTTAAATTCTTGAGTTGAAAAGACAATGGTTTATTGAATAGAAAAGTGGAAAGGGAAACAAATGAATTTCTTGTCCTAGTGAACATCTCACGGTATAAACACACCTGAAATGTTCACATGGAACAAACTGCGACGAGCTAGAATAATTGTACACAAGTAAGGTATACAAAGAGAGGAGGAAGACTTCTGAATAAAAGTCCGTCCTTGAGGTGGCGAAATTTTCAACAAGAGTAAGTTAATTTTTTAAAGAGTACTTTAACCCAATAGAATTAAAAAAAAACATTGGTGTCAAAAGTTATTACAAAAATAGATAATATTACTTGAATATCGAATTAAGAAAGCATTAAGGATCCCACACACCGGCGCGAAATATTCGCAGCAGTAGCGAAATATTCGTTGTTTACGCGACAGCTGTTGTTTATAGTAATGGTGACTTACGAGCCAGCCCACACCAGAGCGGATTTCGCGTGGATGTGCAGCGTTTTATTCGCTGCGATTTTAGTGCGAAATATTCGCTGAAGTAGCGGAATACCGGTTGTGTAAGCCACAGCTGTTACAACAACAATAAACAGCTGTTGTTTATTGTAATGGCGGCATACGAGCCAACCACACCAGCGCGACCTGGAGGAAGATTTGCGCGAATTTGCTACGTTTTTATTCGCTGTCACAGCGAATATTCAGTTCACAGTCGACAGCGTTTTTTCGCAACAACAGCGAATTCGCGAAGTACCAAAATGCCAGAGACTGAATTAAAAATATACAGGGGTAAAGGGGGAATTTCTATCTCATTCAGTTTGGAGAAAATGAGGTTTCCAAGTTCGAATTTTATTTACCTTACACCACACCACAGATATTGTAGATATTGTTACCACTCAGAATTAGATATTTATTTTGTATAGGATTGAACGGTTCAGTAACAAAACTGATGAAATTATTAACTGTACCTATATTTAATAATTTATTTAATGTTTAAACATTACAATATTATTGATAGGTAGAAAAACAAAGTAATACATTGAAAAGCGGAGAAACCGACGTAAACAATTCAGTTGAAATTTGAGTTTTTATGTTGTGTCTGAATTGTTTACGTCGGTTTCTGTGATTTTTAGGTGTTTTAGTTGAAATCACCGTAGTCCTAAGTACTATAACTTATAATCAAAGCTCTTGATACTATAAAATTTATAATACATAACCTAAAGTTTCTTTAGGAGGAAGAAAATATTTGATTACATGCCAATATTTTATAAATGTTTGTCAGATAGAAACGAATAAGCAAAAAACATGGAAACGTATTCCTAGCAAACCTTTTATGGAATTGAAAAAGCTTGGGATAGATATCTGTTTCATTTCTCACTTGTAACGTTAAATTGTACAAAATTTCTTACCAATAATTGCAAAGCTAAATCTATAAATAAAAATATGAATATTGGAACCACTAAAAACATAATTTCCTTCAATGAGAAATTCAGGGAAAACCATAGTAATTCAAACAAAATCACAAAATACATTTTCGACGTCACAAACATTAGAAAAAATTAATCAAACGGATAACTGAAACAAAAAACAGTCCTAAAACACCTAAAAATCACAGAAACCGACGTAAACAATTCAGACACAACATAAAAAACTCAAATTTCAACACAGTGAAAGAGAGGAAGCAAATTGCCAGAGGAACGAAGAAGGGAAATAGCGCGTGTGTGTTCGTGTTTGTGTGAACAAAGTATCTCAAAAAAGGAATATCGTACACAGTTGAATCTTAATTAGTTTCAAAGTTTGAAATTGCAGGTTATTCGGACAATTTTTCATGTTTTTCCAATTTTCTCAACCACGGGTTCTACGATTTTTGTTAAAATTTTCTTGTTTACTAAATGTTCTGTTTTCAACAAGATAGGGTAAGCGTATAGGGCAAGATAGGGTTTCTGCTCAAATTTGTGGAGGGTTATGCTCTCGTGTGAAAGATAGTTTTTTTTAAAAGTTGCACTTTAATATGAGTTTTAGACCACTATAATCAAAGTTGTAGAAAATTTAAAAGGGAAAAACATTATCCCAAGAATGTTTTCTGCAGTTCTCAGTTTAGCTTCAACTTGTAATTTTCCGAATATTTATGCAGTTTATTTAAAGTGGCATCAACAGCTTGGTCATTAGTGACTAACGTGGATTTCAATACTTTAATGGTGGATTTTAACGTGTTAAAATTTCCGGATCCTAGCCGGGAATTGAACTCGAGACCTTTCTCTATTGCACTACAAAACTTTCTAGTCCAATCAAGATTTATTTACTTTAGCGTCATTCACTTTTGATTAAAATTAGGTTATGTTTTTAATTTTACATTGTTTACTCATGATTAAACTTATCTACATTGACAAGAGAAAGAGTTGTGTGAGTATTTCACACCAGATTTTTCATAATATCAGATAAAGCAAACTTTATGATAACAATTCTGTATTTATTCTTACCGCAAAAACTAATCGTCTTGGTTTTTAAAGCACAAGACACTTAATAAAAGCTTCATTTATTTCAGAAAGAGTTGTGTGAGTGTTTCACACCAGATTTTTCATAATATCAGATCAAGCAAACTTTATGATAACAATTCTGTATTTATTCTTACCGCAAAAACTAATTGTCTTGGTTTTTAAAGCACAAGACACTTAATAAAAGCTTCATTTCAACAGTCACTGGTTCATTTCAACTGTGGTTCATTTCAACTGATCTCTTAATCCAAAAGTTATCAACTTTATTGAGGTTATAGACAAAACTTTCTGAATGGCAGTACCATTTCAATTCACTTGTCGATAAAGACTATCTACTTCAAATCTTTCTCCTTTGTAGTCATAATTTCGATTTAACTTCCCTCAGGACATCTTTATTCAATCTTTATAAATGAAATGCTCATTTTCTGTTTTGGTTCGTATATTTTAGTAAAATATATATTAAAAGAGGTTTGTTATATCCCATCTATTACGAATATCGGAATATAATACCTATCCATTCTTACTGAAAAAATGCGAACCCTTTTAAGATTTTTTTTATTAACAGAATTTTATCTGCAATCTCTTCTATATAAAAACCAACGTTTTTAACTTACTGCTATATAACAATCTGTTCATTTTATTTGAACGATATCTAATTATTATCGATGCCAAAGAGATCGAAAAGCTAATGGAGTCAAACAACCATCGATTTTTGAATTCTTTGGTAATTATGAGAAAAGTAAAATATAAAGAACGTTACGTTACATTTTAATTACAGTTTCTTTAAGGCAAGTTCAAAAACTTCAAACTTTTTACTTTGAATTTTGAGTTTAACACTATTGTCTGATAAATTGATTGCAGGTAATTTTTGTTGCCCGTTTAATTTATCCAAATGTTTAACAATTAAATCTAAAAATTCTAATCTTACTGTCTTTAAATTGATATTTTTGTTTGGTCAACACCACATATTCAACATGTTTTTAACTAAAATCGTTCAAAATCTTTGAATTTGGAATTAGCAGAAATATCCCAAAGTTGTATTCCAAATATCCAAATGGATTTTAAAATTCATTTATATAGATTTAATTTGTTTGATTTTGACAGGAGGGAATTATTTCCAGAAAAGCCAATACATTTTACAAAAATTTAGGTCTTTTTGTCTTCTTTTTGTAGATATGTACTGTTTTCATTTAAGGTGACGATCTAAGTATTGGTCTTGATAAACTAATAGTATCACACTGTGAAATTATGTTATTGTACAGCTTTCCTTAAAATTAATTTTTCAAATAATTTGTACAGATTTTTTTCTTGTTGAATTCCACGTGTCTAATATTTTTTCTAGTTAAATAATTTTATAATAGTTCCTAGTCATCTGCAAGATTATCAATATCTGCGATTATAGCTTTATAATCTGCAACGTTGCCACGAGATTATTAAAACAACAAATAGATTGATGAATGTTGAAGTGGCATGGGAACTATCAGTGGAGTTATCTTTAAAATAGACCGTTTACATAATCTGTAAAGCTTAATATTTATTACAAATGATGAAGCTAAAATTAAAATAAGTTGTTTAAATGTATATCTGTTTTATCCATAGTATTGTACCGCTGTTGTCCATTAAATTGATTGCCAATTAATTTTACTGTTAATCTAGCCGTTTTTCGTATGATTAACTAAACAAAATTTTAAAGTCTCTCTCTTTAAATTGTTACATGAATATATCGTTGTTATTGTGATTGTTTGTCATTTGTACTAGGGTGCAGCTGTTAGAGGTTGGGGGACTTATGACTGTAAAACTCAATAATTTGAATACAATAATAATTTATTAGTTAAAAAATAAATTATTTCACACATTCACTGCAGGTGCAGTAAAAGCGTAATCATTGTTTTGACCGTAGCTGAGAATCGGAACGAGCACTTTCCGCTTTCGAATTTAGTAGGCCAACTGTTTAGCATTATAGTAGGCCTACTATTCTACAGAGACGTTAGGTTTCCAATCTTTAAAATTAATTTTTAATATGGCATTTGAACAACATTTTTTTAATCAACAAAAATAAACGATGAAACAAATTTATCCATCTATAGCTTTATTTCAAATTATCAACAATTTTGGCCGACATATTGTGGTACAGGATGTGAGTGTTAGATACACTGAAAGCGAAAAGTCTTGTATTCAATTTCCGGATATTGTTTAAAAAAAGAATAATAAGTATATCCTTATCTGTTCTCGTAATAATGAGGAAGTAACGTTTGTTAGTTTTTATGAAATAATTTCATATGATTAACTTAATTTACAAACTAACCAAACGATTAAGTTGTTTCTTGTTGGAAAACAAAAGCTTTCTTAATAACATAAGTTATAAAGCATTAATTAATCTTTAAACTGTTAAAAACAGTTTGCAATTGGTAAATTAAAGTTATGTTTAATTTTATTATTTTGGTGTGTCACTAATTCCTCTTTCTATTCAGTACTGTACTGCATGCGTAAGGCCAGTGCCAATAGAGTCGACCAATCAGACAAGACATCGCTTCCAATCACTTTGACCAATCAAGGAGGGGAAGGAGAATCGAACTAGCTCTCTAATTGGAGGAAGCGATGTCTTCTCTGTTTGGTTAAAGTGTACATCACTGGTCTTAAGCATGATGGTATAGTTGAGTGACGGAAGTCCAGTACCGAAATAGAAGGGGTGTTGATAACAATTTTATAATGTCTATTTCGAAGCCTAGATTTATCAACGTGATATAATATTTAATTTTTCTTTTCTTAAAAATATTTTAAACTAATTTTGTACAGAACAGCTATCCAAAGAATAATGTCACATCCGATTTCTGCGTAGGGAGGTACTAAAACCTTCCAAAAATTAAAGAGATCGTATTTATTTAAAAGAAATATATTTTACCACCTTTTTCTTGTATCACAATATTAGTTATTCTCAGATTGTATTTCTTCTTTTCCACTGTGGATTCATACAATGCGAACAACATTCGTGTTTTCAGTACTTGTTTAGGTCGTCAGCCAAAAGGCTGGTTTGAACCTTTAGAGGCTTCTAGACCAATCTAGTATTGCTAAATAAAACGAGGAATGAGGTGGTTAAACATTGCCTTCCTCACAGAGTGGAGAAAAGCCTTATGAGCATAAGCATGCCAGGTCCTCTGAAAAGCATCTACGTTACCCTCTGGAAAAACACCTTCACTTCATTCACCATGGGGTCTGGCTATATAATGAAATTCATTACTCGCAGAGGAGATATCTCTGAGTAGTGTCTTTTACACCTCCACCTCTTCTGTTCTTAAATTCTTTTGTCATATTGGCTGACAATGTGATAAGAAACAGAACTAATTTTTGTAGCTCTGGAACTAGCAGATTGAGTGCAAACAATTCAACACTCTACTTGTCTATTATGAGTAATTTAAGTACTTAAGGGTTTAATTCTACAGTCATAATTTTTTACATTCAACATGTATGGTTGTGTGAAAAGTAAAACGCTTTAAATTTACCGTTGCTTTAATTTACTTTCATTTTAGTTGCTTTAATTTACCGTGAAACGCAACAACCGAAGGGTTGTGTATCAATAAGAAGTAAAGTTATAAAGTGATAATTAATAATTGATTATTAAACCAATATTATGTAATCTCATATTAGGGTTTCGTATCTTTTAATGTAATTTTTCATTGATTTTTACAAAAAATGAAACAAATACGATATATCTTAGTTAATAGATATGTATATCTTTACAACGTCTTTTTTAAAAAAAATATTTATTAGCCGTTTAAAAAAAATCTAGTTTCATACTTTTTGTTATTTTACAAATGTAAATGTATACAAGGTGTGGCTATTAAATAACGAGACTGACGTAAAAAAATTCGTTTTTATTTTATACGTACATACCCTAATTTCTTATTGTCTCAATATACACTCCCTCTACATCCCAACAACGCTCAATGCGAATTTTCCATTGTTGTAAACAGTGCTGGAAGCCATCTTCTGTCAGCTCCTTCAGGATACGTGCCGCTTTTTCTTTAACAGCTTCCACAGACTCAAATCTTGTCTTTTTTTTATGCAGATTTCACCTTAGGGAACAGGTAAAAGTCACTTGGTGCTAGATCTGGTGAATGAGGTCGACGTTCTAACACTGAGATACTGTACTTGGCTAGGCACCTCTTGATAGATAACGCGGAATGAGCTGGCGCGTTGTCTTGGTGGAGAACCCATGATTTGTCCTTCCACATTTCGGGGCGTTTTTTCCTTACTCATTGACATAGTTTAGAAAGTACCTCAAGATAGTAATATTGATTAATTTTTTGACCTTGAGGAACCAAGTGAAGGTATACAATCCCATGGATACCAAAAGAAAAAACAATAATTATTGCTTTATATTTTGACTTGCTCATTCGAGCTTTTTTGGCTCTCGGTGAAGTTCAACTCTTTCAGTGCATGGATTGGCGCTTCGTTTCCGGATCATAAGTAAAAAACCACGTTTTATCACATGTTATTATCGTTTCCAAAAAATTTGGGTCTTTTTCAACCGCGTACAAAGTATCAGTACAATCATTTTTGCGAGCTTCATTTCAAATATTTTTGAGCGGCACGTGTCCTGAAGGAGCTGACAAAAGATGACTTCCAGCACTGTTTCCAACAATGGAAAATTCGCATGGTGCGTTGTAGGGTTAGAGAAACAGTGTATATTGAAGGTGACAATAAGTGATTACGTATTAAATTAAAATAAAAATTTTTACAACGTCAGTCTCGTTGTTTAATAGCTACACCTCGTGTTCATGAACACGCAAACATTGTCAAAAATTAATAGACATAAAATTGAATTGAAATTAGTTATATTAATTCTTAGTCTTGGTATATTTTAATTTAATGTAGTCTTTAGTTATTAGAATCATGTAGGTCTTTCTTGATGGCGTTTCATCCAAAATGTTTGCCTGCCTAAAGTAAATTATTCAAACAAGATGCTTGAAATATGACGTTAATATGTAAATCTGTGACCTAAAGCAGAATGTTAAATTTTTAAAGTGTATAAGGGTGATAAAATCTCGTTGTAAGTAGATTAAAAAAGAAAAAGAAGCTTTCTTTAAACTGATTAAATTTCCTATTTAAACCTTTGGTTTTTGCAAATTATTTGGTAGGCTTACTTATAAAATTCTAACAAAATACGCTTTCATTTTTTAATCACTCTCAAGGTTGTGAACTTTATTATTTGCATACTAATTTTTACTTACTCTTGTCCATATGAATATATAGAAAGGAAAATATTGTCTTTCTTGTCACTATTTAAAAATCGAGTTTTCACCGGATATACACGTTTTCAGACTCCCTGAACCAAAAAACATGTTTTTAGTGATTGGTCTGTGTGTATGTGTGTGAAAAAATATCTCAAAAAAAGGAACATTGTACGAAGTATAATTTTGGAACTTAAGTTAAGTACCACTAGAGGACCGACACGGACATTTTCATCAAGATCGGTTAACCGGAAGTAATAGTTTATTCGTGTAATTTTTCACTCTTTTGCAATTTTCTCAAAAACGGCTCCTCCGATTTTTTTTTAATCTCCTCATTTACTACACTATGCTCTACAAGATAGGGTAGGCACCATGTCTGCTGAAATTCTTGGGGAGGCTGTTCTATAGTAGAATAATGTTTTTTCTTTTTTAAGATTTAAGACTTAATATGCATTTTAGCGCAAAAAAGTAGTATATAATCAAAGTTGTGGACTAGTTTACTAAAAACTTACTAGTTACTAGTATACTAGACGCACATTTATGTAAGTTGTTCACAAAAACCTACAACTTTTATTCTAAACATTTTTGTACGAGTGATTTTTTTAGTCATTATATTTTTTCTAAGAAAAGGAAATTTTGTTTGTCACAAGAAGTTGGTTGCCCTACTCAACCGGCATAGATACGGCAGTGTGAGTTGATTCTTCTTGATCCGTGTAAAATTTTGTGCCGTTTCCGGTCGTGTTATGAACAGAATTTCTTTTACCCGAAAACAACGGGTTTTCATTCTTGAACAATATTTTGCTAAGAAATCATAGCGAGTGTGAAAGAATCACTTCAAACTAAATGTTGGTGTTCCTCCACCAGAAAAATTTCAATTTTTAGTCTAACAAACCGATTTTGAAAGACGCTTGTGTTTGCGACAAAAACATAATGGTCGACAACTCTCTTGACAATTGATTTTTTGAAATTTCTGAAATTCTTGATTTTTTAAATTCCAGCCTTAGTATGCATTTTACGACAAAAGTGTATATAATTAAATTTATAGGGAATTAAAGGATCTACAAGGTTTATTTTAAGAATTTTTCTCTTAAGAGCCTAGTTAAGCGTAAAAGAGTGATTTTCCGTATGTTTAAGCCTAAGATTGATTTTTATTTTTCATCTTTCACTCATGATTAAAATTAGGTTATGCTTTTTGAGGTTAGTTTTTCTGTTTATTTCTAATGTATTGCCTATTAATAATGTTAGGTTATATTGTTCACATTTTCAGTGGCGAGAGAAAGTCGTGTAAATGTTCACACCAGATTTTTGAATTTGTAACTCTAGTTTTCTACTTCAAATTCTGATCAGCTGAAATTCAAATTCTCATCATTTTGCTAATGTAACATTGGGTGTTACCGTTTTAAAATTTCTAGACCCTAGCCGGAAATTGAATCAAGGGACCTTTTGCTTTGTAGTTACTAAAATTAAAAATTATCTGATTATTTCTTAGATTAATATTTTATTTTATGGTGTTTTTTTCATAAATTTATGTCACACTATTATTCTGTTACATGTAATACTGCAATTTAATCATTACTACTCATACTGAAATTTGCGTGCATGTAAATAATTTCATATGTTATTCTTTTAAAGTTTATGAATTCTTAATGTAACAGTACTATGCAATAATAATTATTAAAGAAATAAAAGTTAATAAATGCGTTTGCGTGACTTTTCTTTGACTGCAGTGAAGGGCTCCGCCTCCTGGCTATTTGCTGCCCAACATTCTTCTCACTCATTTCACTCATTTATCAAATTAAACCTTCTTCTTCTTCTTCTTCTTCTTCTTCACTTCCAAGGATTAGGTTTCTTGAACCTGTTCTGGTACCCATCTGTTCCTCGGTCGTCCTATATATCTTCTTCCTGTAGGTTTGTAGTTTCTGGCGGCTTTTGGTATTCTCTCGCCTGGCATGCGATTCAGATGGCTGCACCATCTGCTCCTGTTCTGCTTGATTTTGTCTAGCAACTTAAACCTTCTTCTTCTTCTTCTTCTTCTTCTTCTTCACTTCCAAGGATTAGGTTTCTTGAACCTGTTCCGGTACCCATCTGTTCCTCGGTCGTCCTATATCTCTTCTTCCTGTAGGTTTGTAGTTTCTGGCGGCTTTTGGTATTCTCTCGCCTGGTATACGATTCAAATGGCTGCACCATCTGCTCCTGTTCTGCTTGATTTTGTCTAGCAACGGTAAAGCATTAAACCTATAAGTTTAATTCTTTGTTTTTCCTAAAAGCGTAAGCAATACAGAATTTTCAATTCTTTGGGAAGGCGGCAAACTTCTAAAAATCTCTCTAGTGAGTACTGAAGTCGGTTGTGGTGACTAGTGTGAATACCGGACCAATTTTTTCGTTTCACGGAACCAGTAAACGAGATATCAGGAACCGTAGGAATTAGGCGAAAGCCGCTCTTTAAGTATTGATACTACGCTTTTGTCCAGTAGCATGTAAAAAAAGTAGCATGTATGAAAAAGAAAATAATAACGACATCGTATAGGAGTCCACAACTACATATGGTGCTGAGAGCTGAAAAATGAGCTTCAAGAATAAATAAAGGCTGAAGACCTTACGAGATGGTCTGATTACAATGATAGTGGAGTACTTCCAGAGTAGAATACGTGCCAAATGAAGACATTGTAGCGAGATAAAAATAAAATAAGAAATAGAAATAAGAAAAATAATAAAATAAGAATGATAATATAGAAAATATAAGGGGAATATTTGATTCAGATAGTGAAGTAGATGAGGTTAGTGATGTATATAGAGAAAATAGGGGGTTGGGTGGTAGTAATGTTAGTATCAATAACAATATAAATAATCCAAATGTAGTAGGGGTAGAAGTAATGCAACAACTTATTTTAAATTTAACTAATGTAATCCAAGAAACACAAAAAGAAAGTAGAGATTTCAGAAATGATTTTAATAATAAAATGTTAGAACAGTCGAAGGAAATAAAAGAAACACAGTTAGAACAGAGTAAAAATTTAAAGAAAGAATTAGTTAGCAGTTTAGAAAATAAAATGGACGAGCAAGCAAAAGGTTTAAGAAAAGAGATTAGGGCGATTAGGGAAGAGGTGAAACATGATACTTTAAAATTAATTGAGAAATTTAGAAAAGAAATGATAAAAGACGTTGATTGTAAAATTAAAGGTAATGAAAATGAGGTTGATTTATTAAAAGGTGTTGTTGAAAGTCAGAATGTTAGAATAGAGGAAGGTTTTAAAACAAATGAAGTTAAAGTTAATAAAGTTAATTTGAAAGTAGATAAAGTAATGTGTGATGTAAATACAAACAAGAAAGGATTGTCCGATGTAAAAAATAGGTTGTTAGAACAGAATAAGATTATTGGAGAGGTTAATGACAATGTTGAAAAGTTAAAATCAGATTTTAGCGAGTATGTGGAGCAAGCAGGTTATGATGGTCAGAATAATAATAATAATAATAATAACTGTAATATAAAAATAAAATTTTCTAACAGAAACCCAATGGAATTCATTAGTTCACTAAAGTACGAGATTAAAAATAACGAAATAAAGAAATGGAAAACAATTAAAAGTGTAATAAATGAGAGTTTGATGGGTGATTTATGGGGTTCGACTTGGTGGATGTATGTTAGGGATACAATTGATAACTTGGAGGAATTTATTGGTAAATTTAAAGAGAAATTTTGGAGTGACAGTGTGCAGGCAGAAGTAAGGCAGAATTTGCAATTTGGGAAATTTAATCCTAATAAAAACATTAAAATGTCAATTTACTTAATGAATAAAATTAACAAAGCCAAATATTTAGAACCTAAATTGTCGGAAGGTGAATTAATCAAACTAGTGTGTAGACATTTTAATAATAGTGTTGTTAGGGCAAAAACCATTGGATGTATTTCAGATGTAGAAAATTTTGTTAAATTATTGGACGAAATGGAAGGTTCTGGGATTGGGAGAGAACAGGAGAATGAAGTAGGTGGAAATAATCGTTTTAGAGATAGTGAACAGGGAAATTTCAGTAGAAAACAAGAATTTGGTATGGGTAATTATAACAATAGAAATAATAATAATAATTTTAGAAATGTGAACAATAATTACAGAAGTAGATTTCAAAACCAGGGTAGAGATAATTTTACTAATTATAACAGTAATCGGGATAATTTCAGCAGGGGACAGGAAAATAATAGATTTAATTATAATAGGGAGAATACTAGAAATGAAAGTGATAATTTCAGAGGTAGGTATGATAATGACAGAAAATTTGATAAAAAACCAGAGAATAAAGTAAATTCTATGTTAGTTGAAGCAGAGGTACATAATGAACAAGGGAATTTAAACTAAGTAAGGGTGTGCGAAAAATGGAGGCTGTAGTTGAGAATTTATCCTGTACATCTAAAAAAAGTGAAGGGTTTAATGGAAATAAAAATAATATTATTGAATTTGAGAATAAAAGTATAAACAAAAAACGTAATATTGAATTTGAAAGTGTAAATTTAAGTGAAAATGAAATAATGGTGATAGAAAGTGAGGGAGAAGATGATAAACTTGTTAATTTTATATTTAATAACAACTTGGCTGAAGAATTATTGGAGGAAGAAAAACTGGTTAGTGAGAGGGAAGAAGAAGGTAGAAAAAGTATTCAATTAGTTGAAATTAAGGTAGAAATAAAGGGTGAAATTGCTAATGTATTATGTGACACAGGAAGTCAAATCAGTGCAGTAAACCAAGAATTTTTAGTAGAGTTAGAAAATAAAGTTAATGAAAAATTTTCTAAATTGCCAGTTAAAGATATTACGATAATCACAGCCGCGGGTTGAAGGAAGTCAGGTATAAATAAACAAGTTATTATTACATTTAAGATTGGGGATACTGAATTTTATCACACATTTTTCATTATTAAAAATCTTAATACTTTTATTTTGTTAGGTTGCGATTTTTTGTGTAAAAACCAGGTCAAATTAAATTTTAAAAATAACCTATTTTCAATAAAAAATATAAGCGTAAAATTTTCTGAAAATAAGAACACTATTTTAAAAAGTTGTAGTTTACAGACAATAGATGAAGGTCAGATAAGGGATGACTTATGGAGTAAACAAATACAATGTGTCAAAAACATTTTAAGAAAAGACATGGATAGCGGCGAGGGTGAAAATGAAATGATAAATGTGTTTACTAAAAACCAGGATATTTTTTCTGATAAACCTGGCCTTATAAAAAATTATTATTGTAAGTTGAATATTGATCAAAAGATTATAGTAAATAAAAAATCATATCCCGTTCCGTTTGTATTATCAATTTTTCACCCACGAGGTAACATCTCGGAGAGATATCTTCAACAGCTTGGAACTTTGCTTAGAATCTTTTTAACTTGTAAACGCCACGTTGAGTGGTACAAGTATGTTAAATTTATTGAAAATCTAATTAATTATAATGTAAACATTACCATTATTCAGAGACCAGTTGAGGTAATGTTTGGTAAAAAAGTAATTGATGTAGCATGTCAGAAAATACATTTTCCTGGTATAATAAATAAAAATGTAAATTTAGATTTGGACCTGATAAATAAAAATGTTTTACAGAAATTAGAAGAAGTGGCGATTAAAAGACAAAAATATAGCGAAAATAAAGTAGGAAAAATAAAATTTAATGTAGGTGACCAGGTTTTACTTAGGAATTTTGAATTATCTAATAAAAGTAAGAAATATAGCAGAAAATGTACCCACAGGTTCAGAGGTCCATTTGATGTTGTAAAAGTAGTGGAAAATAAAAATATTCTATTGTTAAAAAACAATAAAAATAATTTGTTCTATGTGAATCGTTTAATTTGTAAAAAATATTATAAGTATAATCCTGTAGTATAAACTGTATTTAGAAATTAGATTAATTTAGTAAAAATAAAATAATAAATAAAACAAATAGTTATAGTAGGAAATAGTTATAATTGTATCGAGAATAGAACTGCTAAGTAATTGATATATCAAAATAGTATTGTTTAAAAAATTAAGAGTGAATTGTCAAAATGTAACAAACGAACGATTGGGTCAATAACATTTGAAAAGAAATAAAATCATATGGTAAAATTGAATTGTGTAAAATCTAAAAATAAAGTCAAGGTTTTCTTAGAAAAAGGTTATGGTAGGGGAATAGGAATATTAATTTTGTTTTGACCGTAAGAAGAGAAATGACACATTTAAAAATAAATTTATGGGTTTTACATGTCAAGTTTATTACATTATACTTTAGACGCATTGGATTGTAGAAATTTATGATGGGTTAAAAATATTTTAAATTTTCTTAGAAATTGTTTTCATTTGTATTTTAAATCTTATTTAGAAAGAAAAAAAAAAAAAAAGAATAAATTAAGTATTAGTAAATTAGAAGTATGTATTATTAATTTGGATATCATTACCAATAATTAACAATAAAAATATAATCATTCTTTATCTTGTAGTGCGTAATAAAATATGTAATTTTGTTTGTAATTAGATATATATATATATATATGTAAATGAAGTATAGGGTGCTCATAAAGCTAAAAACCAAAGGGTGTACATTAAATTGTTAACGATTTTAATTTTTCTGTATAAAAATATTCAAAATTTTTTTCAAATTTAGATTTAAATTTTAAAAAAAAGTTTTTTTATATTTTTATAGGGGGTAATTTGTAGCGAGATAAAAATACATGGCTGTATTTAAAGTAATAAATTAATTTATAATGTCAAAAAATAAAAAATAATGTAACGGATGTAATTAGTATTTGTCAAGTCGGGCGTTTGTCGGGAGTAAACCGACATCGTAACCATCAGTTCTCAAGTAAATTTATTGATTATTGAAAGTAAACTTTTAAAATAATTGAACACGTGCAGGAACAGTGACTGTATCAAAGTACTTGTGCCGAGGAAACGGTTGAAATAACAGCTGAGTATGATTGGTCAAAAAATTTGAATTCTGAAAGATGATTGGATATTGTAAATTTAAAAATAGTTTCAAGGTGAAGTTTAAAACGACGCTTCTTTAAAAATAAAAAGCGGGAGACAGTCCCACTTCAGCACTCCTGTAAGTAGGATGTATATGTGCTCAGGACAGATAAGTTTAACAATGTGCTAAATAGTATTACAGTAATAAAATGACTCTCAGTTAATTAATCAGTTTGAAACTAGAACGTCTTGTGTTAAAAAATACTTACAAATACAACGAATAATTAAATATTAACCGCCAACAATTGATTTAACTACATAGTACCAACTTTCATGGGATCTACGCAATTTCAAAGCTATGGCCAGGTATTTCAACATAAGTAATATTCTGTACAGAATTTAACTAAAAAACTGAATTCAATTTAAAGCGCTATTTATTTTTTCATTTTGTAAAAAACATAATTTTAAATGTATTATTGTAACTCCTGTGTGTGTAAAAATCATTATTATTTTAGAGATAATTAAACTTGTATTTCATGTATAAATGTGTTTTGTTTTACTAGTCAACATCTTTCTATACAATGAAAATAGTCGGGGTAACGGTCCTACACCTATAACAAATCTTTTATTAAATAAATATTACTACAAATTTGTCATACCCTTGTGGGGAATAAAATAATTGTACTTCAACATAATAAAACGAATCGGTTTTAAGGGTACCACAGTAAACACAATAAAGTCAATACAGTTGATGTGGTATGGGCAATGCAGATAATGATAGTAAAAACATTGTATTGACCACTACACCATTCGTAAGGTACTAAACTTACAAAACATCTTCTTTAATTACTATAAGAAGAATTATGAAAAAAAGACACTTACCTTTAATCAATAAAATCTATTTTTGAAAAAACTAATTAAGTATAGAGCTGATGGAACAGTTTCCATAAAATTATCCTTTTATATTAAAATTATTCACTTTACATTAACATCACAAAAGTTAATTAATTCACATTTATTAACAATAAATTTTTTACTTTAAAATTCACCTTTTTAGCTAAAGCTTGTCATGGATTATGGATTGATTATCGAGAATCTTATATCATCAGAATTATAATGTTTACTTTCTCTTGTCTATTATGGATTTATATAGGAAAGAAAATATTGTTTTCATGTCAATTTTTTTAAATCGAGTTTTCACCGGATCTACACGTTTTCAGACCCCCTGAACCCAGAAAAACATGTTTTTAACAATTGGTCTGTGTGTATAAACAAAATATCTCAAGAACGGAACATTGCACGAAGTTGAAACTTGACACTCCGTCAAAATCGGTCAACCGGAAGTAGAAGTTCATTCGTGTCATTTTTCACTTGTTTGCGATTTTCTAAAAAAATGACTCCTACAATTTTTTTAAAAATCGCCTCATTTACTTCATTTTTTATACTATACAAGATAGGGTAAGCGTCATGTCTGCTGAAATCCTTGGGGAGGCTATCCTCTCGTGGATTTTTTTTATCATTACGTCCTAAATATGCATTTTAGCACGAAATGTAGATAATAAAAGTTGTAGAACATTTAAAAACCTACAACTTTAAATAAAAATAATGTAAAAATTTTGTAAGAATTTATATATTTATATTGGTGTTACTAAAGTAAAAGTAATATAATGATGATAACAGCTGAAGTTATATTATTATTGTTGTCGTAAGAACAACTTTGTTATTACAAAACTCTGGTTCATGATAATAAGTTACTTAGAATTATTCACTTGAGTAACATAATTAAATTTGGCGATAAAAGGATCATCAACTGTGGTAAATGCAATAAGACATTTTGAATTAGGAGTGAAAGATATGACACGCATGCATATTATGGATATTCGCTTATATTAACCAAAAAATGACTACAGTTTGTAATATTATATTGTGTGACAGCTTGTAGATAGCCACTATTCATTTTTAAGTAACATTGGTTGGTTGAGCGAATTCGTATGGTGACGAGTAGATAGCTAATACACGAATAAACTTCATTGGATGCCTCTATTTGAGTTTAAGTCAATTTTACGTTTAAAAAAAAGTGATAAAATTAGGTGGTTTTCAATATAGTGTACAGTTTACAATAAAATAAATAAAAGCAATCACAATATTGTGTGTTATTAGCCAACATTATTAAAGAATTTATTCATTAGCTATATAGTTTTTCTTCCTGTAAACATAAGTTCGTGTAAAATATAAGTTGTAGTTTTAAATTGTCTTCAACTTTTATTATATTCACTTTTGCGCTAAATTGCATATTAAGGCTGCAACCTTAAAAAACCGTTTTTTTCTACAAAAGACAGACTTCCCAAGAATTTTACCAGAGATGGCGCCTACCGTATCTTCTAGAGCATAAAAAAATGTAGTAAATAATGCGATTTAAAAAAATGCTTTTAAAAAACGAAGCCGTTTTTTGAGAAAATAGCAAAGAAGTGAAAAATGACACGAATAAACTACTACTTCCGGTTGACCAAATTTGTTGAAAATGTTCATGTCGGGTCCGGTAGTGGTATCTAACTTAAGTTTCAAGTTTCAACTTAGTACAATGTTCCATTCTTTAGATATTTTGTTCACACACACACACACACACACACACTGACCAATCGCTAAAAACACGTTTATTTTGGGTTCAGGGGGTCTAAAAACGTGTACATCCGGTAAAAACTCGACTTAAAAACAAAATTTCAAAAAATCGACTTAAAACCAAGACTTTCCTTCCTATATATTCCCATAGGCAAGAGAAAGTAAAAAGGCTACTGTACAAAACTTATTTATTGTGGTATAAAAATTTTTGCCACGAAGACCAGAATGTTTCCTTTGCTATTCTTTATGGTGAAACATTAAATTTTGGAGGTAAAATCCCGAAATAATCATTAGTGATTAATAACAAACTGCATAAATTTTATGACCTCTGTATTGATTCAGTTGTCAAGAATCCTGATACAAAACACAAATTCAAGTTTTTCTTTATATTTTGTAAATCTTCTCCCTTACATAAAAGTTAATGTAAAATTTATTCAGCTACTCATTAAAGTTTTTCTTCTAATTTTATTAAAAGGTAGATCCTGTAAAAAATAAAGATATTGTAATTTATCTTTCTTGTTATAAATTATGTACTTCATGTTTGTAAAATCTGGAAAATGACCTCGCTGTTTTCTCTTATGAAAGCATACAGCCATGATATACTTTATTCTCCACACGCTCAAGAACAACAATTTATTATAAAATATTTTTCACCTAAAGCCAGAAAGTAAATAGAATAATGCAAAAAAGGATTTAAGGAATTTTAGAGAGGTACATAAAAAATGTTATTTTATAAAAGAAAAATGTGTACGACGAATAATATGTTTTATTATACAGTTGTTAGCAGTTTTTATTTATACAGCGTTGAAAATAAATAGATTTGTTTTTAATTTTAGACTAAACAAACACGTAAATCACTTAGCACTGAATCTCTTAGACAACAGCAATGATGTTCATAGACTAAAACGTGCTACAGTACTGGATCTCCCAGGGCGATTCTGATAGTGTGTTTTTACATTGTAAATAATATAATTTTAATATTCTGTAGATGACTGGCGTGTTTGAGTGTGAATGTGTAAATAATTTAATGAAAATTTTAAATTATTTCCAGTAAAGTTCGGTGTACATAATTGGAATCACGTGCTTATTATTTATTACTTCTCAATCTGTTTTATTTTTCGTTTTAAAGGAGGTTTTGGTTATTTTATTTTTATTTGTTTTTGTTTTTTAAAACTATCTAATTTTGATTGTAAAAATAATTAAGAACAGTATAATATGTTTTAATGTTATAATTCGTTAATTACATCAGTGGGTTGTAATTTGTTCATATTTTAATTATAATTGATAAGTTGCATTTATTTTTATACAAAAGATTATGCATTAAAAAAGTTATATGAAAAAAAATTAGCTATGTCAAGAATTAGTATTTTATTTCACAGTTTGTAGTACGATAGGTACACAGATTACAATAGAGTTTCGAATCTAGAACTTTTTGTTTTGCTGTCTACAATGTATACGACAACACTTTGATAGTAGCTACATTTTAAAATTATATTTAATATTGCCCTTTCATTGTTGTAACAGGCAATCGCAGATTGCTTTTAGTTAATTTAAGTTTTTCTAAGCACGGAAAAAAGAGTGTTTGTTTTTTAATATTTTGCAATCGTTAACTGTTACAATTCGAACAACCACTCAATTTGATTGTTGAACTAGGCCTACATCTAACATTTACACATTAATAGACTTAAATTTGAACAGCGCACTATTGATGGTATACTTTTTCATCAAGTTATTACACAATGGAAAATGACTGAACAATTCATAAAAGTCTTCTCAAACGTTCTTAAAACTATATATCGAGCTATGTTAACTTTACAATTTTCATAATATACAAATAATTCTGAAATTTTTGACGCTTAGTCAGACTAAAAACTTCTCGCGTCGACGTGGAATTTTTGTCGTTGTGGTACTGTTGTTTTGTTGGAGCGATAGCTAAGGCCTTCAGCAGAGAGAAAACGCGCAGGGGACAATATTATCCACCGGCTGTAGTCAAAAATACAATCTCTTGTTTACTGTGACACACTCCTTGTCCTTAATAATTCTTAATTCGTGATTTTAACTAGATTCTGATAAATAATTAGTCTGTGTTTGAATTCGATAAAAAAAACATACAAGGCATATTACAATTCCTTTTTTTGCAACTTTTAAAATAGAAAATGTAATGTCATTGTGTAATAACGGTTTCTCAAGAATTGAAAAAGGTGAATGGCAGACTGTGCGTAGCAAAGTAAAAAACGTTGTAAGTGAATACTTCCAGAGGTAGTTTGTAGTATATATCTTAGATTTTTTCGAAATCAATATTGAAGAAAGTAACAGTGATGAATTTAGCGAAGACAGTGAAAATGACCAGTCTGATAACCCTGTTGATATCTGCGCCCTTTTATCTTTTTAATTTATTAACTTTTAAAAAAAAGTGAAATTTAACAAACATCAAAAAATACGAAATCTACGTTGCACCGGCTTAAAGAATGTAAGTTTACTCGTAATGTACTATGCATTAAATTTAAAATTAATAGTATACGTATATACCTATTTAAGATTTGAATCATAAAAATATTAATCATAGACACCTAAAGTAAAACAATACAAATGTAAGTAGTATAATAATATGATTATGGGTAATAATAAATGTAGAGTAATGTACGAAGTACTGCATTATTAAATATGAAAAGGAAGAACAGTAACACTCTCTTAGTCATCCAATAGTTTCCAGGCCGTGCACGCTCCAGCGCGCACAGCCGTAGTTTCGCTGAACGTACTGTATTCGTCGGAATACCATCGACACATGAAGGATTGAATAGACGGAGATTAACGTGCTGGAGGAGAGTTTCAGCGCCTGAACATTCCCATTAGTAGAAGTCGGAGAATCCTTGAGAATCTTTTCTTTTCCTCATTCACCGTAATTATGAGATGTTATAATATGGAGGTAGATCCATAGAAACTATACCACATTAACTACAGAAACAAACTAGCGGTAATTATAAAGAAAAAACATTATATAACACAAAAATTTAAAATTTATGACAGATATGGTTTAATCACTTCTATATGAGTTTCGTTATTTATAAACAATCAAATGATAGATCAACTTAGCATTAGTGTTCTGATCCTTAGCATTTAGTTAAACAAAAATTACAAAAGAGAATCTCAATTTTTCAATATAAAAATTCCTAGGTTTCTATTAAGACCTACTGGGAAAATTTTATTCAGGTATTTTGATTATATAAATAATTTTATAATATAAGTTTTAAAATTAAAATTGAATTTTAGGTTAAAAGATTTTTCAAATGGATTTTCTGATAAAGTAGGCTTTACCAGCATCATTGTAATTTCTTTCAGCTCTATCTATTTCGTTCCAAAATAAAATTATTTTAATTTTTGAGTTATCTAAACGTACCTTACATAAATGACGTTTCCTTAAAACTATATACAAAATTTAGGAAGAAACTCGTGAACCACCATAACCCATTGATCTCAAATCTGGCTACGCAGACTCTCCCAAACAATCCAATAAGACGTTTAAAACATCGATGGAGCCGAGACCTCAATCTATTAACGTAGTACTGTTATTGACTATCCATTACTGTGTTCTAAATGCTGCACTTAATGTTCCTTTTATCTATTCACGTCGGAGTTCTGTCACTGGACTGTGTCTCCACTCACATTTATTTACCATGTTAATTTTTTCCAAATTTTGTGTTATCACATTCACTGATTGTTTCCAACAGATTGTGAATTTCCTAAATAGAAATAAAACAAAATTTTGAGTCAGGTTTAGTGTAGTTAAGTTTTGTTTAAAACTTTAAACACATTACTGACTGTTGATTTTCATTCAAAGAACGTTATAACTCATACTATAATTTACTATATTTCTTTAAATTTTACATTTACATATAAAACTGCTTTAATGGTGTAAAAATTACACCGTTAAAACAAAATAGCCCTGATCGTTAACTTATTATACCTTTCAATAAGAAAGATAGGAATTGAAATCTTTTGAATCATTTAATTATCCTAAATCAAATTTTGGTGCGACGGGTAGTGGTTTAACAAATGAACTAACAAATAGCACTCGTATGGGCAAGTTCGGTTCTGTTGAAACGTATTAATGACTACAAACGTTCGAATGTAACCACACACATCGTACTTCACACATGGGAGTTTCTATAGACATTGGACTTAGAGTAATGGTAATCTAAAATACAATATTTACTAGTCAGCTTTCTGCCGATAGGGAATTTTACTTAACCATCCTCGTTTATTCTAAATCAAAGCCAATGTTAAATGAAATTAATTAAGTGAATAGAGAATTATTCAAAGAATATAAACATATTATTTATTAGTTCATTTGTTTAAAACTTATTGAATGTTTTTACATTATGTTTGATGATTTGAAGTGATGTTGTGTTTATTCTTTAAAGTTGCTTTTAAAATATTGTATTATTTAGAGGATTTTCTTTATTCAGATTTTTATCGTCAGGCTGTTCCGAATAGGATGCTTTGATAACAAAAATCTATTTTATTAAAAACCGAATAATAATAAAGGAATGAACAATATAATAAAATCTATACGAATACAAACGAATAACTTGATAATTTACTTGTAGCTTTTACTGTTCAATGACGTTCATAATTTTGTGTACCTGGTTACTATTCCGAGGTCCCGGGTTCAATTCCCTGTCAAGTCTGCCATTTTTTCATCACTCATCTTCATCTATCATTTTTCTTACAGTCTGCATTAGCAGTAATTGTAAAACAGCCAGTCGCAAAATTAGTATGAGGAGAAGACGTAAGCATCTAAGGTCAAGAGACATTCTATAAAATAAATCGTGCGGATTCTGCTAAGATATCAGTACAAACAAGTTTATACATTTAAGTTATTTAATTTTCGTTTTTAAATTTTCCAATTAAGATTGAAAAAAGTGAGAGTAAAAACAAGTAATTACTAATTTTTTAACTGTAGGACACACATCCGTCGGTTTATTAAGCTGTACTAAGCTGTGTCATCTATCATTTTCCTTTGTCCGTCTGTCCGACCATCCGTCACACCCAGATATCAGAAACTATAAGAGATAGCAACAAACGGTTTTCGGATTCATAATCTACACACAAAATTAGTGGACCTGAATTGAGTTTAAAGTTCCTGTTTTGACAGGAACAGGTCCAAAACTGGAAGTCAAGAAATCGAAGTCGGAAATTTAAAAAAAATTGTGTAATTTGATTCCTATTAAAGAGTATATAAAGAAATCATTGGATTTGAAGTTCCGGTTTCGCCTGGAATTGGCCCGAAATTGAAAGTCAAGAAATCAGATTCCGAATTTGAAAACAAAAATAGTGTCATCCGATTCCTCTTAAAGAGTTGATACTAGTACAGAAATCTCTGATGGTTTTTACCATAACTTAAATGTAAGTTTTTTAAAAATTGCCACCATCCATGAGAAGCAACGTCTCATGAAATGGATTTTTTAATACATAAATTTCTTTTTTAGTGAAAAATAAATTTAAATCCTTATAAAATAAAACTTTTACTTAGTAATACATTTATTTGTTACAATACCTTTAAAAACTCACCTTTGTTAAAAACTAATTTAAATTTTAGTTTGCAATAAAAAAGTTATATAAACTTTTATTTCTAATTTCTATTTACTTTACTAGTATTTAATGAAAGCTTTTTATGTTCGATCGAGTCAATCTCTTTACTGTATAATACTGTAGGTGAACTTATCTAAAAAAAATTAGAAAAGTTTTGTATCTTATTTCATTAATAGTTGATTGAATATTCAATTAATTTTAATTAAATTAAACTTACATTTTTTCTTTTAATCAAGTAATAATTATTGCAGGATTGATCTGTAAAGAATAGGCTACATTTTTTTGCTAACAAACTCCTCCTGTATTTTTTGGCAGTCGCCAATGTATATAATTTTGTTTTCTTTACGTCCGACTGTTTTGCAATTTGCTAATGCAGACGGTCAAAAGGTTGATAGATAAAATGAGTGATGAAAAATTCCATATCTGACCGGGAATCGAACCCGGGACCCCAGTTTAGAAACCAGTTGCGCTACCCACTACGCCACGGGCCTACCATGTATAGACCTACCATCTATGTTCGCCGGTGTTTTATTAAAACAAAAGAAACGTAAGTGTTATTATTCAAAACGAAAGAAACTACAAAAATATTTCCAGTAAGTCGATAACATTGCTTTGGATACCGTTCAAAATGATTTAGTTAGTCTCGGAAGATGATTAAAGGAGTGGAAATCTAACCACATAATTTTTTTCTTTACGGAAAAACGTGTCCTCAATATTTTTGAATAACAAAAAAAAATAGTGAAAATTGCAGTTGCTAATTACTTAGGGCTTCACCTTGACAGAAGGTTCATATAGAGAAATCACAACAAAATTAAAAGACAAGAGTTAATTATCCGATTCGGTAAGACGCCACTGTTGGTGGGAATTTCCGTTACCAATAGAAAACAAAATTTTAGTTAATAAAGCCATTCTAAAATCTACTTGGAGCTACGGTATAATTATTAGGAACCAAGTGTAGTAATAAATTATATCTCCTTAAGCGGTTTAAGAGAAATACCACTGGTTTGTTGCAAGATATTCACAATTATCCCAACGATTACAAAAGAAACCAGAAAGTTTAATCAAAATTGTCGTTTCAACAATAATAATCTTATTACTAGTGTGTTGTTGGTTAGGTCATCAGTCAAAAGGCTGGTTTCAACCTTTAGAGTCTTTAATAAGTAAAACAAGGAGTGAGGTGGTTTATCAAGCCTTCCTCACTTAGTGGAAAAGTATGCTTATCAGCACACCAGGCCCTCCAAAAAGCATCTACTTTTCACGCTGCAAAATGACACGTTCACTTTATTCACCATAAGGTCTGATAATGAAATTCATTACTCTCAGAGGAAACTCACTCTAGTTTCTTTTACACCTCTACCTCTTCTGTTCTTAAATGTTGCAGTCATATAATTGGCTGACCGTGTAATAAGAAACAGAAAGATTTGGAGAACTATTATTAAACTATAATTTTGTTAAATAGTTTTGATACTATGAAAATGAATAGGGTTTCATATTTTACATTTACTTGAAAGAATTGTTTAGTCTTTAATTTTAAATTTAAAACTGTGCACTGTAGCACAATCATTCAAATGGATGAAAGTATTTGCTACCCGTGGAAGGATCACAACCAACACCGTTTCTTTTAGACTGACGTAATCACATTATAATGGTGATGATCTTAATGAAAATGACAATGATAGGCAATGTCAATGACGTAGAAATCAAGAAGAGGTGATGATGATGCTTAAATAGAAAGAGAATGTAATTGTAGGAGATCCCTACACCAAAGACAGTCATATTTTGAGCGAGTTCGTTTGGATGATTTTGTCGTTTCTTAAAGAATCTTCTTTTATAAAGCAAAGTTTCTTACGCAGAGAAAGTGAAGTTCCGAATGAAAATTCGTTTGTCACGTACCAATAAGATCCAGTAGTGAGCCGTAAGTATATAGATTGGAACACCTGGATCTTGTTTCAATTTGTTCGAGCAGCAGCGCTAAATATCTGGATTCCGTACATCCGTAGTGGTTTCAGCAAAGCGTTTCACATGTTAATTTTCTCGCGGTAGACGAGATTGAGATTAAACTAAGTAGAACAAACGTCTGAAGAGTTTATTTAGTAATAAACGTTTGCTCTTGAGGTCTTTATTCCTCACTCCTTGAAGTGAGTCGGAGACCAGGTGATATACTATCTCCTCTTTACCACTTACCTGCGAGTTCGTTCACAATTTTTTAACAACATAAGTGAAGTTGGTAATCTTATAAATTGTTTAGAAACGTTACTTAAATCATTATTTTTTATTTTACGTATTCAGAAAAACTAATACAAAGATTTACTACAGTTTTTAGATTAATACTGGAACAAAATTCTTCATTTTTACGATTGTATGATCAAATTCTTTCCTCAGTAATTAAAAATAAATTAATGAATGTTTTAAAAAGAGGAGTAAAGAAAACGTCTCTTCAAACGAAAATCATGAGTGCTAATAGTCATTAATGTTTTTATTAGGTCTGAAATTTACGCAAATACCTATATCTGTTACAATCTATTCTAACTTATTATTTAAGTATTAAACAGAATAAAAATGTTTACAATGAACTTAAACAATTTCAAACTGACCGCTTCCATGCCACAGTGATTTGCGTGTAAAGGTGCAAAGTGATAAGCTCCGGGTTTGATTCCCGGCCGGGGTCTGGAAAATTATTAGAAGTTTCAAACTCACCGTTCCTTACCCAAAAGTAGTTGTGAATGACCTATTGATGAGACTTAACAATTAAAAAGAAACTGAAAATTGCAATTTTTTAATAAAATCGGGGTTTTTCTCTTTTTTCTGTTAGATATGAAAATGGGAAATGAAAAATTATTCAGTATTATGAGTACCGATATGATATTTCAATTATATGATATTTGTTTTTAATAAAGATTTAATTTTACTAATGGTGAAAAATGCGTGTTTCTATCTGCTTTTAAAAGTTACTCGTAGACGATGTCAGCTGAATGTTTTTGTAACAGACTCTTTACCTCTTGATGTTAAGAGGTTTTGAGAGAGAACTGTGGTGGTATTTTGCGAAGAGGCTTTTCGAGAGTGGCCTATGCATTAGAGTGTGACTAAATTAACCATTCCATTTTAACTGGTAACATGAAAATGTACTTTTTCCTTGTTTATTATTCATTACTACTTACGCCATAAATTTCCTGCATTTTCTTTTTTGTTTAAAATTTGAAATTCTGTTCATAAAAATTGTGTTTAATAAGTGTCTTAACACACCCTTTTTACAATCGATTGGCAACTGCTTTAGAATAAGAAAATTATATGTTTTTGTCTATAGGAAAAATACTAATTCATTGTACATTTTCTGCAAACGTTGCTTTTATTATTAAATCAGGAAACGCGGCAACATTTATTTTTACAATCACGACAAACTTAGATAGAAAGAACACATGAAAAAAAGAAAAGAGCTTGTCATCAAAAATATAAATATTGGTTGCTAGGAAGAACTTTAAAATTGATTTAGTATGATGCATCGGTTATTAAGCGAAGCAAATTCGAATAAATTTTAAGCGCTCGCTAACCCTCATACCTGTTTCCGTTCTTTCACACTGGCTTGGTCAATACCGGAACTTCAAACCCAATTTAGGCTCACTAGTTTTTTGTGTAGATTTTGCATCCAAAAACCGTTTGTTCCTATCTTAGTTCCTGACATCTGACGGACGGATGAACGGACAAACAAAATGATAGATGTTAATTTTAAAAATTGCCACCATTAAAAATTATATTTTGTGTACTGGTTTCCTTAAGAAATTTTTAATTGTAATTAAGCAATTTTCAATTAGCATCCGTGGTTCAGTGGTTCGATGGTCATCTGCCACGCGGTTTTGATTTTCGGCCGATGCATTATTTTTTAATGATCTTTTTCTTCTAACACCTTGTGTTTGTGATTTTATAATGACTTATAAGTTATAAAACATCAAAAGTGAGCTGAAAATAATAAGTATAAAAAAAATAGGAGGAAAGTAAATTCAAAATATGTGTAGGTTAAGCGGATGAGTAGCATCGTTACACGCACATGGAAGAAAAAGTAGGTTAGTTGAAGAGAGTGGGCAGATCAAGGCGATTACGATTGTGGGTAAACATGAAAAAGAAATGACGTCTTAACTAAAAACCCATATTTTTTAATAAATAAACATTGAATAAATACATTATTATAGATGTCAAATACCATCGTACAAGAAAAGGTAATTAATTAGCTAAGTTATATAAAGAAGGAGAAAGTTCTAATTAAAACTATATCAGAAGAATCAGTAGGCGAGAAGAAAAAATGTTCGAAGAATTAAGTTGTTGTTTAGGTGAACAGCCAAACAGCTTGTTAGAAACTATAGGTTTTACTAAATAAAAAAGAGGAGTGAAGTGGTTTACATTTGCCGTCCTCACTGAGTGGAAAGAGTATGCTTATCAGCATGCCCGTCCCTCAGAAAACCATATACTTTCCACCCTGCAAATGACACCTTCACTTCATTCACCACAGGGCTGGCTTCATAATTAAATTTATTACCCTCAGAGGAGAAAATTCTAGTGAAGTCTAGTGAAGTGAGATAAGGCTAGGGTATTTTTAACTTCTACCTCTTCTGTTCTTAAGTAGTTCAGTCATATAATTGGCTGACTATGTGATAAGAAACATAACTTTTTTTGAAGCCCTGGAACTAGCAGATCGAGTACAATTACTTTAACACTCCACCTACCCATTATGAGCAAGTATAAAGTTTATGAATAACTTAAAAAGGGCTGTGACTTATCGAAAAATTTAGTTGAGGACGGGAAACAGAACAAAATGTTGAGAAACATGCTACAAGATGCTTTAGGTTAGACATCCTCGTGATTATGATGAAATATTATATTTTAAATTATATATAACATAATAATATTATACAACTTGGTGTATGATGTTTACAGGTTGGGATGTTGGTATGTCCAACTGTTCTCGAAAACGGCTCCAACGGTTTTCCTGAAAATTCTTGTGTAGTAGTTTTCAGGTCTACAAATCTATTGCGCTAGCTTTAATATTTGAAAAAATCGTTAACTCTCTAAATTAAGAATTATAATTAGAACAATAAGCTGGCTAGAGATGTAATAAAAAAATAACAGATAATATATTAAATAAATACGGTATTTTATATGTAAAGACAACATCCAAACTTCAATAGCTTATCTATTATCAACCCATTGTTATTTTCATTTGTTCTGGAAATGCATTTTGGAACCGTTCGAAACAACCCGGTAATCCGTAACTATATTATATTTTAAACAATTACTACATTAGTATATATGCTATATCTATTTCTAGGCTTAACTACGATTGAAGAGATAAAATCTGTTGATTAAATTGCTAAAATCATTCAGTAAATATCAGCATATATTAATCCCACCTGATATTGTAGTGATGAAATAATATAGGCTAAATTGCAATTCTAGGAAACAGGTTTATTGGGCTAATTTAAACCAGAGTTATTCAATCGTTTATTTGCCCTATATAGTTGCATATGTTTTAATATACGAGGGGGTACCCAAAAGTATCCGGAATAGCTCTGCTGTGGGCGAAGCTTGTGCAGTACAAATTCCCGCCACTAGGCTGCTTGTAGCGCTACTCATTGCCAGTTCAATGCCATTTTGTTCGTTGATCTAGCTTGTTCTGTTCTCGTGCAGTGATTGTTCTCGCTAGTGCTGTTTTGTGCTCGTGTCGTTTTTCATGATGGCAAGTTTTAATGAACAACGTGCGGCTGTGAAATTTTGCTTCTTGCTCGGTAAAAACGCCGCGGAAACAGTTGTAATGTTGAACACAGCTTACAAAGACGACGCTATTGGAAAAACCCAATTGTACGAGTGGTTTTTGCGCTTTAAAAATGGCGACATGTTGATTGAGAACAAACCTCGTTCTGGACGACCGTCGACTTACCGAACAGACGAAAATGTTGTGAAAGTGAAAGAAATTGTACGAACAGACCGACGACAGACCATTGACCAAATATCACAGGTTAGTGGGTTATCTTGGAGCTCAGTCCAACGCATTTTAGCAGAAGACTTGACAATGAAAAGAGTCGCTGCCAAGTTTGTGCCTCGGGTTCTGACAGACACTCAAAAGGAACGTCGAATTGAAACGTGTAGTGATTTGAAACAACAGCTTGAAACTGATCCAGATTTCATGTCAAAGATCATTACGGGTGACGAGTCTTGGTGCTATGGGTACGACCCAGAAACCAAACAACAATCCAGTCAATGGAAGACTTCATTATCACCCCGACCAAAAAAAAGTCGTCAAGTCAGATCGAACATCAAAACAATGCTGATTTGTTTTTTTGATGTGAGGGGAATTGTCCAGAGTTCGTTCCACCAGGCCAGACGGTAAATCAAGCTTTTTATCTTGAAGTGTTAAGAAGACTACGAAACAGCATTCGTCGTAAAAGACCTAATTTGTGGCAGACAGGGGACTGGTTTTTCCACCACGACAACGCGCCTGCACACACGGCAATCTCGGTTACCCAGTTTTTGGCGAAAAACGGCATGGTTTTGCTACCACACGCACCGTACTCACCCGATCTGGCTCCGTGTGATTTTTTCTTGTTCCCACGCAAGAAAAGGGGCAAGAAAGGTCTCCGATTTAACAACGTTGATGATGTCAAGAAAAAAACGACGGATGAGCTGGCAGCCATCACTGAAGAGGAGTACAAAAAATGTTTTGAACAGTGGAAGCACCGGTGGGACAAATGTATTAGTTGTAATGGAGAGTATTTTGAAGGGGATAAGGTTCTTTTGTAAAAAAATTAAAAATAAATAGTTTTAAAAAATAATTCCGGTTTCTTTTGGGTACCCCCTCGTACATATGTATTAAACTCCTAATTAAAATGCAGTATTAGTTTTATATTTCCGAATACAGTTTTCGTGATTTTTATGATTCTGACAAATGTTTTTTTTTTAAATATTGTAACCTCCTTCTAAAGCAATGGTCGGCTATGAAAGTCTGGACAAAGTTCCGAAAACCCGATTGGGATTTCTTCTAGTTTATCTAAAGTCGCATCAACAGCTCGGTCATTAGCGACTATGGTGCTTTATGTAAAATGATAATACTATTCAATTTTACAAAACACATTACTTCAAAGTAACACTTTGTGAGTTAATAAACATTTAGTTTAGTTTGTATTTAAATAAAAATGTGTAAAATAATATATTTTGTTCTCTAATGTACAAACTAAATAATTAATTATGAAGCACTGTTATGTTATATTATTTATAAAACTTTCCTCAGACCTGTGTGGACATAAGGGATACATATTCGGGGTACAAGTACAGTAACGTTGAAATAATAACAATAATAATAATAATAATAGTGTTTTTATTTACCATTTAAATTTACAAACAATAGAAAAGAAACAAAAAATACAAATTAGCACACGTAAAATATAGCAAAGAAAACCAAACCATAAATTAATTGAACCAAGAAATACAATATGCTAATTCACTTTCACTTTGTTGCGTTTCTTATTCTAGGCAAAACACTTGCCAGCATGACCTACCCGGTCGTCTGCCCGGCTGGTAGTCCCCTTACCATTACATTATAAAAAGAAAAAACAAAAAAAAGAACAAAATATTTACATGCACAAATCTTCTCAAACAATATACACAAAGTTTCATTACTCAAGGAGACAAACAAGTCCAATAGAAATAACTTAAAAAAAAACAACCTTCGTTACGCCATTTACTATATTAACGGTACAATACCACAGGACCCAAAACCCAGCGCACCGAGAGAAGAGAATTATCATAGCATCTGGTACCCTTAAACCTTTTAGTACCCTTACATTTCCTAGTTATTTAAACATTAAATTCCCTTACCAACTGGCACCTATACGAGCCAGCTTCTCTTAGATACTTTACCAGAGTTAACCAATTCTTTCCATTTAAGTACTCAATGGTTTCCTCCTTACTCAATTCTCTCCTCCCGAAACATCTCATTCTGAATTCTGCCAACACCCCGCACTTAGATATAAAATGAATGACATCCTCATCCTCCCGAGCACTGCACAGGGAACACATCCACCTGCCCTCTTCCCTCGCAGGATTATAATTTAACGACAACATAGAAGCTCTAGCCTTAAAAACTATGCTCATAGAGCCTCTCCCAATATTGTCTTTAATGTACCCTTTTTCACCAAGATCCCATCTCAGGTCAGCATACAATCCGTGAAAACTCGACCTAGCTGCCCTTTCCACCCAAACTTGTTCAGTTACTTCCTTTATTTTCTCTATCAGTGACCGAGTGACATCCGGCCAGTCTCCGATATTGGCAAATTCAAACCTGCCTCCCATTCCATACCTCTCACTCAGATCCAACCATGTCTTAAACCAACCCACCTTTCTATTAATTACTAAGCTAGTTAGCTGATGCACTAGTCTTGTCTGTTGCAAGCCTAAAACTCTTAATACGAATTTGAAATGCATCTCTAAAACCTGAATCCTCATCAAGCTTACACCCGTTTCCAGGTACAATATATACCCAGGCGTGGTCCTTGGTAAACCAAATAGTTTTTTCAAGAAGAACGCCTGAAACTGTTCAATGTCCTTCCCTGTTTTCCACCCCCATGCTTCAGCTCCGTATGTTACTATCGTCTTGCAAGCCGCATCAAACACTTTCACCTTAGAGGATATCGGAATATTATCTTTTGACATAAAAAGCCGCCAAACACTATTAAGGGCAAATTTTGCTACTGATATTTTCTCCCGTATTTGCAAGTTAAAAGACAGCAAGGGGGTAAAAGTCACTCCTAAATATTTGTATTTGTTAACCACCTCAATATGTTTACCCTCATAAAACCATTTTTCATTTCTTCCTAAACCTCCTCCCTTCCTAAAAACCATTACTTTTGATTTGTTTAAGTTAACAACCAGGTTCCATCTTTCACAGTACGCTTGGAATCTATCAATCATTCTCTGTAACTGTCTTGGAACAGAGGCAACTAACACCAGATCATCTGCATACATCAGTACCCTGACATTTATACTACCACACCATACTCCGCCTTCTAACACCTCATGCAAATCATTAATGAACAAGGCAAATAACAGTGGTGACAACACACACCCTTGTCTCACCCCACGATCTGTAATAAACTCCTCTGTGACCCCCTCCTTGGTCCACACACAAGATGCCGTGTTATGGTATAAATTCGCTATGACCGTAAGAAGCTTAGTAGACACACCCATCTCAGATAGTTTATAAAACAAAGCATTCCTATTCACAGCATCAAATGCCGCGCGTAAATCCACAAAAAAACAGTACAATTTTTCCCCACCTCCACCTACTTTTAAAGCGATAATATTTAACAAATTAAAGATGTTATCCAATGTTGAATAACCCTTACGGAACCCCGCCTGATATTCGTTTAATACACCCTTCTTCCTGACCCACATTTCTAATCTACTTAATAAAATTCCTGTAAATACCTTAGACATTACATTTAAAAAGGAAATCCCCCTGTAGTTGACTAGATCACTTAATGACCCCTTTTTGTGGATTGGAAAAATGATTGACTTCCTAAATGATTCTGGTATAACCCCAGATTCAAAAATATTATTAAATAGAGTAGCTAATAGCCGTAAATATTCTTTAGGTGCCTCCTTAAAAAACTCAGCTGGTATCCTATCTAGCCCCGGTGCTTTATTATTCTTCATTTTTCTAATAACACGCTGCACTTCCTCTATCGTAATTACCGCATCCAATCCTTCATCCTCCACCCTCCTTGCTGCATATGATGTCAGCAGCCCTGGTTCCGTTGAATGTAACAATTCTCTGAAGTGTGCCACCCATTTATCTGCACTAATACTACTCTGTGTTAGAAATGGATTCGACTTTAAACCTTTAACCAATTCCCAGAACCCCCTCGAATCACGAACGCTCCTAAACCTCTCTGAAAATTCAGAATAATAGTTAGATTTCTTTTCCTTGCACAATTTCTTATACGTTTTATTAGTTTCTAAGTATTCTAGTCTCCAATGTTCCGTACTAATTTTCCTATAATTATGCAACACTCTGTACACTCTTTTCCTTGCATTCATACATTCCCTGTCAAACCAACGCTGCTTGTGAGTTGTCCTATTCCCCACCCCCAAAACCAGTCCACCCGACGCTGCCTGCAATACTCGTTCTGTTAGGTCGCTTAATGCCTGATTAACATTATCTGAAAGGCAGCTCTTTTGGGCGCAAATATCCTGCATTCTACATTTAAAACCTAGGTCATCATTTTCTGTCCATCTCAGCTTCGGTAGCAGAGGCAGTACATTGGGAACCGGTCCCCCATCCACATTCTTAAGAGATATTACAACAGGCAAATGATCCGAGAAGCTTTCCAAGCCCACATAAAACTCCTCAATCAGATCAACTAGTTCTAAGGATATTAATGCCAAATCTATTACTGATAAACCCCCACCCCTATATAAGTATATTCCCCTGACTCATCCCCTTTACATCGTCCATTAACAATAAGTAAATTGAATCTGTCGCAGAGCTCCAAAAGACGTTCACCCTTACTTTTTACTACCATATCCTTTGAATGTCTATCCTTTGTAAGTGAATCCCCTAGTACCATTTATTCCGGGACAGATTGTCTATTACCTATTCTACTATTAAAGTCTCCCAGCGCGATAAAATTTTTATTTTCATTTCCCTGTTCCAAAGTCTCCCATACCTTATTATAATCTTCTTCCCAATTTTCAATATTGCCACTTCCACTTAGATATACCGGAACCAACACAATTTTCTGACCCAATTGCTGTAAAAATAGCACCAATTTATTCCCCATGTTTACATATTTTACCCTCCCCTGTAAATCATCCCTAAATCCCAGCAACATTCCCCCCTTAGCTCTACCATATTTACAATCTCGCACTGCACACTCCTACTTTGTACAATAACCCTGGAAATAATTTTCCCCCCAATCATCTATTTCGTGCTGCTCCATGTGAGTCTTAAAGAGGACAAAAATGTCATGCTCCCTAACAAAATTCAGAAAATCGCTATCATATCTCTTACCCCTGAGTCCTGCAATATTATACCCCAAAATCTTTAGACCACCAACTACGTCCCTACGAGTGCCAGGACGCAGCCCGTGATCCGATGAACTCCCACCAACCTGGCAGACGATCCCCTCCTAACTTTTTTCTAACGTTGAAATAATTCAAAGGTCTTAATTCAAATTACTTCGTAACTTCAAAAACTCGCCTCGGTACATACGCAACACTATAATTATAATTCTTTATTTTTTAAAAAATCCAATTTTATTCTTAAATTTTTTTATAAATTTTGTACACACAACCATTTTTACTACATTCATTCCAATAATCGCGGCGATGGAAATCGAGATATCCAACCTATGGTTAACAAACCATGTGCCAATTTTTTTTAACTATTTACCACAAAAAATATGGTAAGTAAGCTCACCGTTAACTTTGTGTTTTACCTATCATCACTTCCATGTTGTCCCTTCCGACATTAATTATTATCCATTTCTGCATTTCATTCTTAAATTTAATTTCATTCTGTTCAGTTCTGTGTTTATGTAGCAGGTTATAAAATTTGGGAGTCAAGTCAGAGCAGTGTCGTTCATGCAACGCACTTCTCGCTTTATCTGAAAGAAGCAGGTGTTTGTTCCTTATGTGTTTAATCCCTAATAAGATCTATTTTGGATGTTCGATTTACTCATATGCAGCTTTCTCAAGATCTCACTTACAAACAGTTTTCTGACATTCATTACTTGAAATTCCGCAAAAAGTTGGTATGACGGATAACGAGGAGGTTTCCTACTTATAACTTTTAAAATTAGTGTCTGTACTACTAACAGGGATAATATATAGAGACACAAACAATCTGACAGTATACGACGAAATACAGAAATTTTCTACCAGTTACCTAACACCAATTGAAAATCATTAAAATTCAGAAGCAATCAAGCTCCGAGAAAATAGTGAAACTCACAAAAGATTAAAAAGACTACATTTTACAAATTGTATTTTAATTTTTTTTTATTGTACATTAACGTGAAGAAGAAAACAAAACCAAAAATTGAAATTTATAGAGTGACACCAAGGTGTGCTACTCACTCTTGATTAATACTCACAACACATCTACTTATTTTTTTATAAGAGTAGATCGTAAATTTACAGTAATATAAAATAAAAACATTAAGTACTTGAAAAAAGAATGTGGTAAATTATTACAAAGAAGATGTTGAATATAAACAAGTAAGCAAAAAGCACACTAGTGCATAGAATACAGCACCTGAGATTCCAGCAAACAATTAAAATAAAATATCTGAAAAAATTACTGGAAAAATGTACGATTGAAAGAACACAACGCGTGAATTTTGTGAACCATCTCTATTTAATCTGAATGAGAGAGAAAATATAAAAAACATACTATGATGGATGAGATGATTACAACGGGGTAAGATGTATATAGTACACAAGTCGTCTAGGTACTATAAGAAGAAATAACATTTAACAATTCCTTCAACACATACATAAAAATACACCAACCACCATTGTTGAGTTTATTTACTGTATTGTAAAGCAAACAAAACACCAAGAGAGTTTTTTATACTTTTATTTTTATTCTTTTGTTAAGTCTACTGGAAAATTAATTGTAAAATTGTATTGAATATAAATAACAATTTAAACATAATAGAAGAAAATTATAGTAAATTTATTATAACAACACCAACAAATAGTATACTTTTGTATTTTACAAAACTTAATTATTAAAAAACTACATTATTCCTTCAAAAAACTAAATACATAATATTAGTAGTCCGTGCCTACAATCAAGATCAGGTAGTAGGTCAGGTAGTATTTTGTTAGTTATAAACTGATTTGTACATTTTAATTTTATTTTATTCATGTATAAGATTAGTTTAATTTTTATAAACAATATTGTTAGTTGTAAATATGATATTTCTATGCATTGTATTTTATTATTAAATTAAAATAAATACATTATTTTTATTATCAGTCGTAAAGCTCTCGAAGTGGAAGACGCTAAGTAAATCTGGCTTGTTTTTGGGATTTCTTGTCCTTTTTATCCGCCCACCAGTTTTTCATTCTTTGTGAGAATTCAGCTTTTCTCCGTTCACTCCACTTTGTTCCGGTTCTTGGAGCTTTTGTCTCTGGTTTAACCTCCCATTTTTTAACTTTTATTCTAAAATTGTCTCTTATGAAAATTTCTTCTTTGGTGATTTTGGCCAATTCTAAATCTTTTTTAACACTTTGTATCCATTCCCCCCCCCCATTAACAAGTGATGATACATATTTTACTATTCTCTTTGTGAGTCTATTGTCCGGAAGCCTCATAATGTGGCCATAAAATTGAAGGCGTCTTTTCCTCATGTCTGTCTCTATGTTGGAATATTCTTCAATTTTCGATGTCTCTGTAATCTGTACCCGTTTTCGGTCCATCTAGGTCCAAGAATTTTCCTAATTATTTTCCTTCTTCTTTAAACTTTCCATGTCTGTTTTCCTGTTAAGTGTCATGGTCTCACTGGCATATAAAATTGTTGGTTTGATTACTGTATTGTAATGTTTAATTTTGGCATTTAAAGATAAACATTTTTTATTATAAAGGTTTTGCACCAATCCTAGGCCTCTACGAGCTTTTTGTATTCTCTCCTGTTGTGAATATTTTTCAAAAATAACTTCTTCTAGATATTTAAATTATGGTACCCTGTAATTTCTCCATGCCTGGTTTGCAACTTTGAAATTTCTTAATTTTCAGTAGTAAACACTGTTTTTTCAAATGATATCTGTAAGCCAACTCTTTCTTATTATTATTATTATTACAGGAATAGTAATAAAATAAATTTCATGGAAAATGTTGAAGCTGTTCAGAAAAGGTTGTTCACCAAGTGAAGATATCGCGGACTTGGATATAGGTGTGACTCCTACAGAGAGGAGTGCTTGTCCTTCGGTATCTTGACGTTAAGTGATAGGCGGCGCCAGCTTCAGGATCTGCTATTCCTGTATAAAGCATTGTCGGGATATGTGGAGGTTGATCTATCTGTAGTTGGGTATTGTGTTCCATACATCAGAACCAGGAAACACTAATTATTCCAGTATATGAACAGAGGTAGTCTGGTACCTCTGGCTAGGTGTATCGAGGGACTGAATGATTTGTTAAAATAATGACGTTGATATTTTTATACTCGGCTTGCGCTCCTTTAAGCAAATAATCTCACGCATTAACAATTATTAAGTGTTTTTAAATCTATTACATCCTAAGTTCTTAAATTTCGGTCAGCGAGGGATAGCTCGTGTGACAAGCTGTCGAGTGAATCGAGTACCCTGGTAGTGTTACAAAGTTACACTGGACTCCCGATTACAGAAGATTTTCCGAACTTATCCTCGTTTTGGGTCGTTATTATTATTATTTTTAATTTTAATTTTTGTATTTTGTTATCTGTGGTGTCGATTTTTTTATTGTTTGTTACACATTTTTATTGTCACCATGTGAGTTAGGTGCCGCACTTGATTCTTAACTTTAGTTATTTTAGGTGTTTATTCTTTTGGGTATGTCGTGACTCCCCTTAGTCCACGATAGGTGTGCAGCAAATTAAGGACTTCGATCTGTTCTGCTGCCTTTCTTCCACTAAGTAGGTCCGTCCCACTACCCTGGTTGTATTTTGTTGCTTCTCGAAGGATAGGGATGGCTATAAGGGGTGATGTGGAGACCATCAAACAAAAAAATTATTAAATGGTAAGTGTATTTATTTCACAACTCTCGTTTTAAATTAAAGAAGATCTTTTTGTAAGTTTAGTACCTTGCGGATGGTTTTACTGGTCAATACATAATGTTTACTACCATTCTTTACATTTCCTATACCATACCTACTGTCTTGTCTTTATTGTATTCACTGTGGCACCAGGAGAACCGATATTTTAAAAATTAATAATTTCTGAGAAAATGTTCTTTATGTTAACATGGTGGAAGGTAGGAAATCTGTACCCCCTTAAAAAGTTAGAGAAGGATTTCATTCATTGACACTCACTATCATTTTATACGTATGGTCTTAACTCTTTAATAACCAGCGTAAATAAAGATTTTATTTCTAAAATGATAATTTTTGATGATTTTACTACAAAAAAAAATGTTATGAAGTAGAGTACCGTAGGTATAAAAATAAAGAGACACGAGGGAAACTGAGTTTGTTTCGAGTTATAAAAATGAAAATATGACGTAAGGCAGATAGTGGAAAGCCTTAATTACAAAATGCTTTACTAGGCGACGTCTTACGAATGATGAGATGTGAGTTCAATGTTATCATCATACACCCTCTGTCGTCTAGGTTATGTTTGTTCGTAACTTAACTTTTAATCTAAAATTCCATCATTTTTATTATTAAAAAGTTTTTCTTTTACCGCAACTTATTATAATTCTACAGAATAATGGCAAAGTATTTAGATTGTATCTCTTTATACAGGTATATTTTTATCTTAATTCTTAATATAACAAAAAATATATTTTTATTTAGAATTACTTTTTTTAATTAATAATTGAACAATTTGGTAAGTTAACAAAAAAATAAATTATTACCGTATAATTCTAAGATTTCTATCCTCGATTCTAAGACACCCTTGAATGTAAGACGAAGCTTATTTTGGCAGTACAATTTTTGGAAAAAATGAAATGTAGAAAAATCATCAAAATCTTATTTATAATATTAAGTAAATTTTATTAGCTGAAATAGGCGGTGAAACAAAATTAAATGTAACACGATATTCATAGAAAATAATAACTTCTTAAATTCAGTTTGTTTTTATTGAGTATCATATGCAAGGAGGAAGTTGTTTTCATCGGTTGTTATGCATAACATAACTGTTATTCCCAGTTTCTCGTACCCAGTAGATTTTTATTGTATTTCTTTAGCACCTTTCATATCAACCGTGTAGTTTCTAGGCATATCGAAATAGACTGGAGTTTTGTCTGTAGTCTATTACCTATCTGATCAAGAGTGTAGATATTTTCAGCTCTTAAGTTAATAACATGGGGCTGGAAATTCACAAGCTACATTTCAAAATCAAACATTACGTTTATGTGCGTGTGGCTTCTACGAATTCCGATAATTATTTATGAAGTTTTATTTAACTTTTATTTTAAAATTTAATTTATTTTATCTTATCATGCATAGTAAATGTCTAATTGGTAGTTTAGAGAGCTAATATGCCGATACAAAGATATTAAGTGAATGTGACTGCAACATACCCTCGAATGTAAGACGCAACTCGATTTTTGAGTATCAAATTGTTGAAAAAGGTGCCGTCTTAGAATCGAAGAAATACGGTATAATCTTAAAAAATTATCTTTCCATTAAAAAATGTTCGAAGATTATTGTCATTACTGTCAAAACATTTGTTCTAAATTTTAAGTTTTTCAAAGTAACTTATTAGGCCAGTGGTTATACTAATATGGTATTTTAATATTTATTTATATTACTAAGGAAAAAATCTACAATCTCTTGTAGAACAATGGAGATACACTTCACTGTAGAACAATGGAGGATTGAATGGATGATTCACTCATCAGTGCATCTCCTTTTAATGATGTCACTTAATTTGTTACAGTTGGTAGATAACCATTCAAACCAACTACGCACTCTGATATGTGCAAGGAACTGGAACAACCGTGTGATGTCTAAAGCAAAATGAAGGAGAGACCTATTCTGCCCTACTAAGAAAGAAGACAGTAAGTGCAAAAAGCAGAAGTCTGAGAAAATGGCTTTAAAGTATTTTCGACAGCCGTAACACAATTATTTATGTAACATCATGATTTTGTGATAAATGTTAAAAAAGGAAGTTTTTTAACTTTTTTAAGTTAATATTGCTTTCTTCACTGAGTTGAAAGAGTATGTTTTCAGCATGTCAGGCCATCCAAAAAGCACCCACTTTTCACCCTGCAAATGACACCTTAACTTCATTCACCGCAGGGTCTGGCTGTATAGGGAAATTCATAACTCTCACAGGAGATAACTCTGACTAGTGTCTTTTACACCCTCTACCTCTTCTGTTCGTAAATAGTTCAGTCATATAATTGGGCTGACTATGTGATAAGAAGCCGAACTATTTTTTGTAGCCCTGGAACCAATAGATCGAGTGCAACTAGTTTAACACTCCATCTGCTCGTTATTATGACTGTTAAATATTTTACAAAAAAACCATTACAGATAAACACAATAGAAAAAATCATCTCTATCTTTCTCACCTGAGATTATGATTAACCGAGAAAAAAAACAATTTTTAATATACATCTTCTTTCTTCTCTTACATTTATTAAAGTTACGAGTAATAAAGATATGTTGCAATGTTTAAATCATTTAACAAGTTCAAACAAGATTTAACGTTCCTCTGTTTCAGTTAATTCTCTTATTCTAATGTTAAAATTACGTAGACTATAGTTTATTATTTAGTGTTGGTAGTGGTTTTATAAGTTAAACTTTTAATATAATATTTTAGACTTTAAATGTTTAGCAAAATAAATAAGAGCATACTGTATTTGAAATTTCAAAAAGTTTAATTAACACGGTGTTCAAAATGATCTTTAAAACTTTAATTATTGTGTTAAATAAAGGTTGAAGTAATCTGTTTTAGAGAATTTTCAAGTTTGTTGGTAATACTGATTAAACTTCCCGTAATACTATTCCCTAACTAAGTAAACTATGAATAATTGAACAAGTTTGTGCTACTTAGGGTCAAATATATGTCCCTTATGTTGCAACATGATTTTAACTTTAATTTAATCTACTAGGTATGATTATTTTTTATTCACAGTTTAGAGTAGTATACTATATAGATATTCGATCTGTCCTTAAAGTTTAGTAAAACTATATACTTGTAATTTAAGTGCAAAAGGAGTAACACAAATCCAATTAAAATTTTCTTTCCTGTTCAACAACATTAAAAAAGTCTTTATTACTATTACTTTACAAGTTTTGTTATACAGAGTGATTCACGAAGTTTTACCGGTGCTTTCTGAGCTAACTCTACAGACAAAAAAAGGAAAAACTTTATATGAATATATATCCTAAAACGCTTTGGTAGCGAAATACAACTAGCGAAAAATTTCGCCCGGAACTCAGTATTCTCAGTGAAATGAAGGCTTACTGAATTTCTGAGAAGGTAAATTAAGGGGTGTAAGTTAAAAAGCTTAACCAGCTTAAGGTTAAAAGTTAACCAGCTAATCTCATCCAGATCACTATTTAAGGAGTTTAAATTGCTTACGGTTCCTTCACTACATTTTTGACATGATAATGTATGTTGAGAAAAATTTCAATGTCTACTACCATAACACAAGAAAAAGAAAACTATTATTATGTTGCTAATCACACCACAAAATATTTTGGACAAAAACCTACTTATGCGGGGGAAAATACATCAATTTTTAAAATGTGATAGTTTTCTTTTAAAAAAATGCATTTCTTTAAAAAAGTCTGAAAAATTATTTGATCGGTGAAACCTTTTATATCGTACAAGAATTTCATTCTAAGTCGTAGTAGTATTAGAACAGTATGAGATTGTAACAGTTCAGGTAATATAACTTCTTGACATGTCCCGTACTCGTCTCCGGGAGTCCCTCGGACGCAATGGATAAAAAATAAAACAAAGAATCTAAAGGGCGTGCGACGCTCTACGGCTCACACTGCACCCAATCGCCTGTGTTTTGCCTTTTTTATGATGATAATTGTTAAGCTCTGTACTTCCATGGCCCATTTCGGGTTATGAAGTTTTTCGCTCCGTGAATCCGGAAACCATGTTGACGCTTGATAATGCGTTTCATCGTGTATGTACTGTCATTTTAATTAAGTACAATATTAGGACCTATTCCGTTATTTCACATCACATCATTTGTAACCTTAAAGTCTTCTCGTGTAAACTCATCTTTACAATTATTACTGATGACTCCCACTCACTATAAATTATAATAAATATTGTTTGCATGTTTATTAATACACATTAGTTGGTTGTTTGATTTGCACGTGTTCTGTTCAATACATAAAGAATCTTTTGGAATTGGCTCCTATTATTTCTACTCAGGAAAGAGCCAATACGTTTCCTTCAAAAAAAGGAATATCGCATAATCCGCACATTTGTTTAAATTGAGACGATATGATACAGAACAACACTGGCCAGGATCATTTGTTGTTATAAAGCAATCTGCATAATTAGTAAACCTCTCAGATGTGACACATTTCTCGCTAATACGAAGTTGGATTATCGAACCATCATTCTCTTCATATACAGTTACATTTAAATAATAACATACAGTTAAATAAAAATGAAAAAACCGAAATAAAGAAACAGGCGATTGCTAGTCGAACAGTACAGAGCAAGCGCTGGCGATTGCTGTGTTGGCAATTTTTAAAATGTGATAATCTGTATTACTTTTTAAAAAATCTGAAAAATTAATTGATTGGGGAAACTTTTTATGGCTTAAAAGAATTATTTTCTGAATTATAATAGTACTAGAACAATGTGTGATTGTAATATGTACTTCAGGTGTTATAACTACTTGACATGTCCTATACTCCCCTGGGAGTCTCCTGGAGGCAATTTTTAAAACCGTTCATAAATCTTTTACAGATTTATTATTTTAACAGTTTGGCAATAGTCACTCGCCAACTAATATTGCATGAAGTACAGGAAAATATATAACCTTATTTTTATTTATAGGTTTAAAAAGGAATTATTGTTGACTAATTAATTGTAAGTAATTTGGATTTTTATTTGTTTATACATCATAGTTTACATAACCAATTTTGTTTATTTCATAATTACAATAACTTATTTAGATATTAATAATAAATAAGTAATCGCTTAAAACAATAAGAAACGTGATAAAAAGTTGCATACTCTAACCTAATAGTGTAATAGATTTACCACAAAATAATTTGGAAGATCTTTGAAAAAAATTCGGTAAATTTCACCTCATTTTTATTTAATTCTTTCACTGTTGTTAAATTTTATAATAAATTTACATATTTTTCAAAATAATTTATTTTGAGTAGTATATCTTTCCTTGAAAGCGTTCCAGTTTCTTCATAATAAATTGTTTTGCTCGATGAGCCCTGTACTTCACTCCATTCGTCCACGACGGTTGTAGAACTACTTTACAGACAAATAATTTATTTAATTTTATTTATTTATTTATTTGTTTAACGTCGCATCAACTCCAACGGTCATTAGCGACGACGTTGGGGCATAACTGAGGAGAATAAAATGATTTTTTGTAACCTATGAAAATATGCCGTTCCTGAGTGAGATTCGAACCCACGACCGCATGAAGAGAGGTGAGCACATTTCCAACTACGCCAATGTGGCCAGCTTATTTAATATTGATATTGTAAATCATTTACAAAGTGTCCGAAAAATCTTTTTAATCTTCAAGCTCTTTACGCTAGTTTAAAATTTAACCATTGCTTTGTGGAATAATGTGGCATTACAGCGTAACAATCTAGTTTTTCTCTTGTAAAAAAAGGAAGACAGATAAGAAATTTAATTCCATCATCTCTGGATTTTAAAAGCATTCACTTTAACTTCTGATTCACTTTAAAAAAACAACTTTCTTTAATCCTTCGTGTTAGAGCTAGTGGTTTCAACCAAATTATTGTTAAAAATAAGTAAAATAATAAATTATAAAATTATCGTGCATTTAAAAACGCATTAGGATTAAATTTTATTAGACGATATTCTTAGTAATATAGGTCACCAGGTTGTGACATTTACCATAAATTAAAAACATGTGCTTGCATTTTACTATATTACTTGCTATGTTGCATTTTATTCAAAATCGATACTTTCCAAATGCAATAAATTTCAAGAGCCTCGCAAAATAAAAAGATAAGATGAAATAAGTCGAACGTACGCACTGGTAATAATGATAATATTTTTTATTACCACTGGTATCGTTTAATGTAAATGAAACAGAATATGTAATATATGGCCGTTAAGGGCAATAAATTATACAACGTATCACATTTCTGATAACCAATGAGTTTAACTCCAGTATTCTAAATTTAGAATAAATTTTCTTATCATAAACTTTAACCAATTATAAAAATTGAGAAATTCTTTAATTTTAAGTTGTTATATTACTACTACGTTTAAAACCAAAAAAATTTAACGCAAAGAAAAGTACTGATTTTCGATTTTCAATAAAACGATTTAATTTGTGTCGCCTCCATGGCCCATTGTTTAGTGTGCAAAGCAGTAAAACGGAGTGTTACGCTGTAGAGCGGAGGTCTCAGGTTTAATTCCCAGCTAGAGTCTGAAATCTTTACACGTTCAATTTTACCGTACTTTAAAACAAAGCAGTCCTTCATCACAAAGATGTTAATGCGATTATATATTAACTAAAAAACTTAATTTTATCAACGGTTTCTTATAATTTCATAATTTTGCTAAATTTAGCTTCATAACAATACTACATAAATAAATACAATAGAATAATAAATAAACAGTTTATAGCTAGTCAAATTTGTTAGTTGCAGGGCTAAAATAAATAGTTCTGTTTCTTATCACATGGTCAGCCAATTAAATAACTGAATCATTTAAGAACAGAAGAGGTAGAGGTGCAAAAGACACTAATCAGAGTTATTTCGTCTGAAAGTAATGGATTTCATTATACAGCCAGACCCTGTGGTGAATGAATTGAAAGTGTCATTTGCAGAGTGGAATATATAAGCTTTTCAGAGGGCCTGGCATGCTGATAAGTGTACTTTTCCACTCAGTGAGGAAGGCATTGGTAAACCACCTCACTCCTCGATTTACTTAGTAAAACCTCTACAGGTTCAAACCAGCCTTTTGGCTGATGACCTAAACAACAACAAGCTAGTCAAAACCCACCGTCGTCGCTAATAACCAAGCTGCTAGGGGGTCACTGAGTACGGGGTACGGCGAGATTAGTTTTTACGTCACCCAGACATTGATGTGGCATGGTTGCTTTCGGGCGTATCTCCACCGGTTCAGACGATCGGATGAAGCAAGCTGTCTGGATTGTCAGGTGGAAGAGGACAACGCATTACATGCGATTTTTGACTGCAGAAGTCGGATACCGGAGAGGGAGGTCCTAGTGACCCAGCTTGGGTCACCGATTTCTCCAGAAAATCTCGGTGATGATTGCAGAAGAAGAAAGCTGGAAGGCCATTAAAGTGTTCATCCAGAAGTTGATGAAGAACAAAGAAGTCCAGCTGCGTTAGTCTTAAAAGAAATCACTGATAAAGGAGGAACAATGGGTGGTAAGGAGAAAAATCGCGCTGAGATAACGTTATCCAGCTAATAAAGAACCACCGGCTTGCTGTGAAGGTATGCCTAACGTGATCCTTTGGCAAGTCGGGATGGCATAGAAAGGAACTGAGTGGTTTTGGTGGATAGTTGCTTTCGGCAGAGCTCTGTATACCCCAGGTGAAGACCTACCTGGGTACCAGAAAATTCAATTTCCTCTCGTATAAAAAATAAAATAAAAGAAACAACCAAGCTGTTGATGTGATTAATTACATTTTTAAAAACATTTGAATTCTATAAAATAATTTTTTTAGTTCATCTTATAGTCTATTATAAGGCCTTTTGTACTATTGGATCGAAATGAATTTAGCAAAATTGGTAAATGCTTCTATCCGTGACGGTCGATAAGGTCCAGATTTCAATGTGCGTCCTCCATCTTGTAGGCTGAATAGGTTTTATTTAAATCTTTTTATTGATTTTATTTAATCTTTATTGATTTTCTTTTTTTGCGGTCTAGCCTTCTAAGGACTACGCAAATACTAATTAGGAAGGTTTATTTTTATATTCTTCATTTTCCGTTGCTGCCAGTAGGCTTTCATTTGGCTAGCAAATTGTTCTTTTCTTTCTTGGGTTCATTTGGTCCCCGGTTTACTTTTAGGTTTTTCGCATTCAAAGACTTCCACTTTTTCAATGTGTTGTTCTTTTCTCTGTTTTGGCAAAGTTCTTCTGTAATTTTATATCTCTCTAGGAATTGTTTAACTGTTTTACTGAATATATGAGTACTATTCTTCATGTTAAGGGTTTTATTGTAAATCTGTTTCATCCATCTTTGGTTATTCATTCTCATAATGTGTGCATGGAATTTTAGTTTACGCCTGATTATAGCTGAGTCTATGGGTTCCAAGACTCTGTATATCTCTGATGTTGGTCTCCTTCTGTACCCGTCTTATTGATTTTATTTAAATCTTTTTCATTTAAATAAATTAATTGATTTTATTTAAATCTTTAATACCTTCATTTATAACTGTAAAATGACAACACGAAAATTTGTTAAAGAAAAGGAAACGGCATAGGACTATAATAGATTAGTGACACCCAGTGGTGTTATGTCCTAGTTTAAACAAGTATATGATTTTTTATGGTACTAAATTTAAAAGACAACAAGTAAGAATAAAGAGACAGTGTTGTTGTGTTTAGGTCAACAGCCAAAAGGCTGATTTGAACCTGTAGAGGTTTTACTAAGTAAAACGAGGAGTGAGGTGGTTTACCATTGCCTTCCTCACTGAGTGGAAAAGTACGCTTATCAGCATGCCGGGCCCTCTGAAAAGCACATATTTTCCACTCTGTAAATGACACCTTCACTTCATTCACCACAGGGTCTGGCTGTACAATGAAATTCATTACTTTCAGAGGAGATAACTCTGATTAGTGTCTTTTACACCTCTACCTCTTCTGTTCTTAAATGATTCAGTCATTTAATTAGCTGACCATGTGATAAGAAACAGAACTATTTATTTTAGCCCTGTAACGAACAGATTGAGTCGGTATAAGAGTAAAAGTAAAAATCGGTAAAAGAGACAGTATCATTTTGATTCTACTTTTTTATTTTTTATGTAATTTATTTATGTCACATCAGTTTTCTATTCCCCAGTCGCTTTGGTGAATTTCCAGGAAGATGTAGTTGTGCGATTTATTAACGAGTTAGCTACAATTTAAATATTTTTTTTAACGTAAGCAATTGATAGTATAATATTGAACAGCAATTATTATTTTAACTGTGTTTTAGAATTTATTAAAAAGAAAAAATTGATGTAGCAGCTCCCTATTTCTTTAAATTGCTATCTAGTTTTATGTTATGTTTATTCTATCTAATATATTTTATTCTTTACTTGCAGAACCTTTGTTGTAAATGCAAAAGATACCTTTCCTCAATTGATACTTATAAATCGAAGTTTCACATGGATCTGTACTGCCTCCTATTCTATACAGCGTTTTTAGACAATACAGCAATTCTTTCCAGAATTCAGTCACTCTAAGATGTTTCACGCGACCCACTGTGCTACTTAACAACTCTCTGAATGGTTTCAAAAGTGAAAATCTTATCATAATACTTCTACCTCCCGGCTCCAAAAAACACAACACTGTCAATGTTTCCACTGAAAATTATGTATAAAATCCGTAAATTATATCTAATACTTATTATTGACATCAGTCTCTCGAGTGGTTTATGTACTTCTCCAAGCTGTACTATCTTCAGCAAGTCGTTTTGTATCTACAAACCTGCAACTCCCTACATCTTTTGTTATTTGCTTTAAGTATTCTAACCTTTCCGCCCTCTACAATTCACTCCCTCAATATTACCCTCCATTATTAATAGAACAATACCTGGATGTCCCAAAATATGTTCCACTAGCCTATACTTTCTTTTGGGTAAAATGATTCCATATACTTCTTCTTTCATCCACTCGTCTAAGAACCTCAAAATTAACTATTTTCTCTACCCACCTAATCTTTAACATTTTTCTACAAAACCACATTTCAAAAGTTTCTATCCTTTTCCTTTCTACAGCTCCTATCACCCACGTTTTGCTGCCCTTCACTTCAAACACTTCAAACATAGATTTTTAAAAAAAATTTCCTAATCTGTAAATCAATGTTTGTAGTCAGTAAGCTGTTTTTCATTTCAAAGGCTTTTCTAGCTTGAGTAATCCTACTTTTGATATCACTTGTGTTTCTGCCATCCTTTGTTATATTACTCCTTAAATAACAAAATTCTCCAACTTTTTCACTCTTGCTACTACACAACACTTTCGATTTTCTTTTTAACACTTTCTCTAATATTTTAATCTAATACTTTATTTACTAAATATCTATTTGCAAAAGGTTTATTTATTTTACCGGATGATCCTTCACGATTGCTAAAACGAGCTTGAAACAGAGATTTATTGCGTCTTCGAAAATACAGACTATAAAGATTTCAAATATTTAAACACTTTTAGTGCAAAAGTAATTTGGAAAGACAATAGAAATTCAGTCCAAGAGCAGTCTGCTTCCTTATGTCATTTATTTTATGGTTCGTGTCATCATCACCAACACATAATTTGTAATTGTAAAAATCCGCAGACACAAAGATAATAAAAAAAAGAAATCGTTCTACAATGCGTAGGCTTAATAACCGAAACATCCCACATGTACACTACTATTCTACAATCTCTAACGTTGTCGAAATCTCGAGGGAGCCATTTACTTATTCTGTGTGTCTGAATAAGTGAATTGGACCGAAATTTCCTGCTGTAAAAACAACTTACCACGGAATAAAACTCAGTTCATTTACATCCTAAACGCTTGGTTCTTTTGTTTCAGTTATTTTATATTTTGGCCGATATAGCTCAAATAAAACTAGGAAACAACGATTGAACAAAATAACATTTACTTTTATTGTTTACTCATAAAATGTTACTGAATTTTCAGTTTGGTTAAAAAACATGTTGTAAAACAAAAAATTACCTAATTGCTTAACACTCTATTCCCAACTATTAACCAACTTTAATTGTATATTTTTATTAACCTATATTATAAGATGTTATTTTTATTATTCCTTTTTAAATATAATTGTTTATTAACTTATGTTTAAACTTATTCAAATTTTTGTTCAAAATATGAAAAAAAATATGTTTAATTGTTCTAAATCAGCAAGTACAGCTAGTTTATCAAATATAGAAATACTGCAGCGCTTTCAATCAAAATGCCTGAGACTAATCACTGCAGCAGGTACGTAACCAATTAAATATTACATAACGATCTATACTTGCTCTTCATAAAAGGAGAAACAACATAGCGAAAAAATTTACAAAAACTAGAAGACCATCAGAATCCATTAACGATTAACCGCCTTGACAACAGCAAAGATACTCACAGACTAAAACGTTTTAAACCATTAGACTTACCTTTAAGATTTTGTTAATCATTTAAACTTTTTTTCTTTTCTACTTCAACTATCATCTTTATCTCTTAATCGGCGTCATTTTCATTATTATCGTCGTCATCGTCAGCTCCAAATTCAACAACTTTGTGTTTCAAGATGTTGATTCACAGTTCATCAAGTTTGATTTTGTATATATATTTTTTCTTCACAGTTTAGTCTTTTTGAAACACACTATTGAGTGTAGTTTATATTTTAATTCTAAGGACATTTCTCAGATTTTCTCATATTTGCTTAAAGTTATGGTATTTATTAACTGATTGCAAAAGAATTACACTGTTACAAAAAAAATTGTTGTCGTATAAACATTGTTTGTTTTTAAATTAAAGAGCTCACAGTTTCTCTGAAATCAATAATTAAGTTTGGAACAAAGCTCATATTAACAAAAACCAAAATGTTTTATTTAAGTCCTTAAAGTGTTGATTTAGATAAAGTTTTCTCCATATTTGTAGAGTAATAAATCGAACTTTTAATAATGGCATTGTGATTTTTATTTCACATTCTTGAAAAATATAGTAAATTTTATTGTACCATTTATTGTTAACTGGTGTAAGTTGGCTATAAATTATGCATGAGATAGGTTTAGTCAAAAAAATAAGAAATCCGATCAAAAGGACTCAGAAGTAGAATAGAATCCATTGAATATTATATGCACACTTCAAGGTAGGACTTTTATTGAAACTGCAAAATCCTCAAGAAGAGCAAATCGTGCGGTTTGATTGCTTGATATATCTAAAGAGATATAAAAGTTTTATTCCAGTCAGAAGGTAGCAGATATGTAACCGTTTGTTTAACTTGTGTTTTCTTTTTCATTTGATATACTCGTAGTTTATTCTAACTGAAATATGAAAAAGACTTTTTTACGTTTTTAAAATTTTAAAAATAATAATGTATTTTTTTAAATTAATCTCCGGTTGATTATTTATTTTTTGTGATTCATTTGTACATAGCGATTTTATTCGTTACAATTGTTAGACTGACATTTTAAGAGCTACGCTTTGAACATTTTCTATGAGAATGAGACTCTTAACGTCAGATACAGGCGCAACAAACATGATTTCTGTATGAAAGAGGAATTAAAAATATTTCTAATAAGGACGTTTAATTTAATTTCCTTGTTTTATATTCATTTAGTTATTGTTTTAACTTCCCATGCAAAGCATGAGTATAAATTATAATATTGACAATGTTTTATATTTTTTAATATCGTAAAACACAGTATTTTTTTATAACTTATTTGTATTTCCATTTTTTAAAAACTACGAATACGAATGAGCTGTTAATGACGGTAAACAACACTAATGAAAGTAAGTTCGGGAAGCAGACCATCCCTTATTTAAGTTGTTTTTATAATGTGTTTTACTGTTCACTATTGTTTTGTTCTAGAAAATTTATCTCATTCAGAGTGGCACGCGGTTTTATAAGCTTAAAGAAATCCTTCAGTGCTCATATTTTCTGGTATTGAGATCATTTTTTGAAAACAAATTTTATAAGCTGAAAAACGGAGATACCTTTTCTAGCATGCACAAAATCAATGCCGGCGTTCCTCAGGGTTCTGTCCTATAACCGAGTCTTTCAACCAATTTTACCACTGATATACCGGTGAACAAGAACAATGCATTCTTATTGCTACGTTTGCAGATTTTTGTTTCGTAATTTAAAAAATTTTAACGGCAGAAGGTTCGTCAAGAGAGGTTTAACAATATCTAGAAAAACCGGATAAATGAATAAAGAAATGATGGATTAAGGTTAATTCTGAAAAATCTGTTCAAGTAACGTTAATATTTCATAGAGACAACTTTCCACCGGTAACCCCGAGCGGGGTCAATGTATCAACTAATAGCAAGATGAAGTACCTAAGGTTGTGGTTAGACAGGCCACTCACGTAAAGGGAACACCTAAAGAGCACAGATTTATTGCTAAATTATTCTCTCAGATGTTTGTTCCATTTAGTTCAGTCTCAAACTCGCCCACCACTGAGGCAAAAAATGAACTTGTACAGCTCTTCACTAAAACCACTACGAAAATTCAGATAATTGGCGCTGCAGCATGAACCAATTAAATCAGAATCCCGGTGTTCCAATATAGATATTTCAGACTCCTCACTGAAGCACCTTGTTACGTCAGAAACAAAATTATTTCATTTCATAATATTATTTTGTACTTTCACATGCCGTACGTCTGTGCTGAATGAAATGAAAGTGTCATTTGCAGAGTGGAAAGTATGTGCTTTTCAGAGTGCCCGGCATGCTGGTAAGCGTACTTTTCCATTCAGTGAGGAAGGCAATTATAAACCACCTCACTTCTCGTTTTAATTAGTTAAACTTCTATAGGTTCAAACCAGCCTTTCGGCTGATGACCTAAACAACAACATGCCGTACGTAAAAAACGTCGCAAGAAAGCTTCATAAAAAATTATTTAATAAAATACAAAATCATCTAAAGTATCTCGCTGGACACATGACCATTCATAATTTTCTAAATTTTGGACGTACTCGTCGTCTTTGGTGAAGGGATCTCCTTCAATAATATTCTTTTGTCATTTTATCATTATCGTCAACATCTATTCTTACTTTATTTATCGGTGGTCATCAATGATCATCTCCATCGTAGTGTTACTACAACATTCTGGAGGAAATACTGCTGGGTGTGTCCCCCTCCTTCGAAGCCTAACTATACTGAAACTATAATATTATTCAGCCATTCTAGTGATTGTGCCATATTGTATAGTTCTAGATTGAAAATTATAAAAAATACGTTTGGTATTTTTTTCAACATAAATTTTTCAACTAAATTTTTCATAATATTTATAGCTATTTTGAAACAGATTGTAAATAAACTCAAATGTTAAAAAAGACAAAACTAAATGACAAAACAAAATAAATGATTACAATAGATATTTTATAATTTCTCAAACGGACATAAAATATCTTTAATTTTTAAATCGATGTTTAAAAATAGTTGTGTAAGTAGATATCTTTCATTTTCAATATTGTTTTGTCTTTTGTTAGAAACAAGTATTTTTTTAAAATAAATTCATAAGTTTTCTTAAGTATGATAGTAAAGTTACTATCTGAACAAATTATGAAATAGGAAGTTATTTTTGCCCGTTCTTATAACCTAAAACTTCCAAGGATTTTGTATCGTTGGATTTATCAAAGGTAGACCATGAAAAAAGAAGTTATGATAGTGAACAGAATATGTAATGCACCCTAACGAGTATGCAACCTGAATGTTGTAGTGTATATCGTATTGCATCTCTAACGCCTTGATACCTAACACTGAAAGAATACGAATAAACTGCTGAATTCTAAATTACAACAGTGTATTACGTATTCCAATCGTTTAATGATACATTAATCATGATTTTGGTTATTGGTTATGATTTTCAGCAGTATTTTTTAACTGTTTACACAGGTTAAAAGATATTATAGGTGTTACGTTAATTAAGAGATTATAACGCAACCTAGATTTTCGTTCCAGAGAACTAGTAGAGATGCATTTTTTGCAACAAAATATATTCTCAATCTACAATTATTGCTGGCTTTACAAACTACTTGATCTACCTGAAGGCTGGATCAGATATTCATGAAGCTATTGAGCCTCTTAATTTAGTACAATATTGGAAGACTAGTTGTCTCTCAACGTAAAAATGCTCCTTTTTTACACATACAAATCCCAGAAGAGGCTTGGCGAAACATGCTCAACCCACAAAACAAACAGAACCTCCCACATACACAAATTATTATTATTTAATTATTATTACAAGCTATAATCCGATTCACGAAAGAAAACACTTGTCTTTAAACAGCAATATCTTTTGAACCGTTATGTGTAAAAATAATTACAATGCATCAAATTGAAGCTTGTTTTATTGTTGGTTACAGTATATACATTTACATTTTTGAAAATTAATAGTGTATTAAATACAACGAATTACGCATAAAAGTACCCTGTTTTTAACCACTTTTCCAGTATACCCAACTTCAAGGTACTTTTACTCTATTCACGCGTAAATTTAAATGCATAGGGCTACAAAGTATTATATGTTAATGTAATCCTGTAACTAACAATAAAACAAGCTTTAACTTGATGTATATATCGTAATTGTTTTTATATACAATGGTTCAAAACATATTACTGTTTAAAGACTGGTGTTTTCTTTCGTGAATCGGACCATGCGAAATTCATAAAACAATTGTTATTATGTACTTATTATCATAACAACATATTTCACAATTACATATTGACCTCCCATTTAGATTTACCGACTAACTTACATTGTAAATGATTGTATTTCATACAAACATCATTAACATCGTCAACATCATCTACATTAACATCATCTTTTTCCTCTACGTATTTTACTGACATTGCTATCAATTTTGTTACTTTTTCTATACTGTTATTCATGTTTTATCTAGTTAATATTTTCAAAAATTATAATTTTGTTTTTTTCAAAGTAATACCATTGAGTATTATCTTCGTTATGTGAACACTTTTACGTTATTTACTTATAGTTTTTGCTTTAAAAAACTGATTGTAAATATTCTCAGATGTAAGAAAAAAAGGTTTAAAAAAGGGTATCGGTGTCTATGAATGTCAAAGCATTGCTATAAGCACACTCTCAAGCTCTTAGTAACTCTCTACAGCATGGTTTGAGGTTTGAAATGGATTTCCTCGCTTATTTCTTGCTTCAGTTCTTGCAGTTTCCTAGGGCGACATTTGAACATTCCTGCTTTCAATTAACCCCATAAAAAACATCTCACGGGGTTGAATCGAGGAAACGTGCAAGCCATGCAATGTCACGTTACCGAGAAATCAACCTTCTATTCTATTAAGTTACCACCATAATTCCATATTAATATGCTAGCGCTGTAATAACGACACTTCAAAACATACTGTGTTGTAGAAACTTTGCAACGTCGCTGCCAGGAGAGTAGCACTATCTAAACTTTCATGCAATTATTTTTTAATGACTAAACAAAATCTGGTTACAGATTTTAACAATTTTCATTTTTAAATTTTCTGTCGAATCCCATAATGTCTTCTGTTTAACCACATAAATGTTTTTAGATCCTTTAGGTAGAATTATGTATCTAAGGACAAAAATGTAATATTGCCAATAGGCCACAATGACTACGTACTGGCCAAAATACAACTTTTAGTCAATAGAGATCTTCCTTCTTCCTTGTCGTTTTGCCAAAGATTCATCATTGTTTCAGACCTCTTTTTCCTTATTTCTTCAGAGATTATTCTAGAAGTGATCCTTGATCACTCGTGGAAGCTACTCTAACACCATACATTTTCTTAAAATTTATGATTTTTTTAATTATAAAAAATTACTAATTAAATTAATTAAATTTAATTAGGTATATTAAAAATGTAATTATTTTTTAATCCCTAATATATTTTGTAGGTTGCAATCTGTTCAATTAAGAACGATTTCTAACTCCGTGACTCAATGAGATAAGGATGATAATGTTTGACGTGCAATTGACTTTTAGTCTTAAAAACACAAATTTTCTCTAATACCAACGACTAGAATCTCGATATGCCCGATAAAAAAAATTTGTAATATTAAAATATTTTAGACACGACATAATTTTTAACCTTTATATGCTGTTCTAATAATGTAATTCCAATTCATGTATTTGTTGCTTAGCCATGACATTCACAATTTACAGGAACGGTATTTTTGAGCAACCAAAAGATTTTGTCGGGAATTCAATTTCTTTGAGAATATGAATATGATTGGTTTAATGAGATTTCCCAGTATATTGTAACGTATAACCTAACACAGGAATTTCAGTGAAAACATTTTTTAAACATACTCTGTATCTGTTCTTGTTTAGGAACTACTGATTTTTTATGTATTTTGTTCGTAAGTGGATGTTAATAATATATCAGCTTGTTGATAAAATATAGGTATTTTATGTACTATGGAATTGGTAGGCTTTTCTGCAAATATTCTGATTGGAAATGTTCAAACATTTGAAGTGCTGGATGTACCCCACATTTAAATTGTATGTGTTTATATTGGTTTGGAGACATTCTAGACGAAACCTAAGTAATTTACTTTTATGTCATGTATAATTTAAAGTTACAAATTTTTTTCATCTCCATGAAATTAAATCATACGCGCCACAAATAAGTGTTTTTGTATGTTTTTTATCTGTTATTCACGTTTGACTTCTCTACAACTCCAAACATGATTAGGCCTACACCACTATGCTTGAAGACAAAATTATTGCCCTACAATTTCAACAAAACTCCTTACAACTGTATAAAAGAAATGTAACGAATTGGAGAACACAATTATCGAAAATAAATTAATACATATCACAATTCACACTTGCGAAACATTTTTGCTCATTGGTGGCTAATGATATGATAACAAAAATTTCAATTATATTACAAAAATTTAGAGCACAAATTGGATTTTTAGTACACGGGAATATTACAGTAAAACGCATCTACCCTTGACTTTTTCTGCCTTGAACAATTTTAAGGGTTTTAGGAAGAGACTAGGTGAATAAAAGAAAAGTTTGAAAGAAGGTTGACAATAGAGTGCCGGATATTGAACGGTATCGACAGACCTCTTATAAAAGTTCTTTTTTATTTTAACTTTTTGCGATCAACGATCAACTTTTATTAAAATACTTAAATTACCATTAATTAATTTTGCCTTGCTTGATTTGCATTTAGAAGTCATGAAATATTATTTTGCATTTACATTTTACTATCAAAATCGTCAACAAATATTTAGTTTTAACAGCATTCAAATTTATCACACAGACACGTCTGATAACCTCGTGACGAGGTAGCTTCGTTCTAGGCAAGTAGTTTAACTAAGGGAGTTGTCTCGGCTGAAGTCAACGGTACTGTAGTCTAAATTTATAATGGTGTACAAGAATTTGCTGGACACAACGTTAAGGCGACTTTAGGTCCTATTTAATACTTTATTTCATTATTAGTTAGTATTCTTCGTATTATTTTCTTGACTGTTAGGACCCTTCTATTAATTTCTAACGGGGGCCTCGAGCCCTGGGAGGCATCCATGACAAGAGGGCAAGCAGAACACTCTCCCCAGGTCGGCCGACCTGACTCCAACTCACCCTTGAGCTTATTTTATATTTAATTTAATTTAATTTAGATTTTATACAAGGTGACAGTTGCCGTCACATTAGAAAATAAGAGTTCTACGGAACGGCCTCCGGGTCTATGCCTTCTGGCGACCAATCGGAGGGGAGGTGGTGGGAGAAATGCCAGCAAACCATTACCATTATCACACAGACACAGTAAAATGTTTTGGTTACATCCTAGATAGACGCTTAAATTAGAGAACACACATTCAGCAGAAAGGGAAATAGTCAGACTTAAAATTCAAACGATTCAATTGGTGACTCGGATAAAAAAATTTTCATTTAAAACAAACTTTTAGTGAATAGAACCGCATGCAAACCGGTTTGGATTTATTATATCCAGCTAAGGAGCGTAACCAGTAACTCAAGTATCTAAATATTGTTCACCGTTTTCAGTCAAAAGACCTCCGAGCTCTATCATTTGCAACCTGGTATTGATGCCAGCGTATAAGATTGCACGGTATATGCAACCCGCAGAACGTGTGTACTACTGTGGCCTACCTAAAAACAATAATTAAAGGAAACAGCTGATATAAATTTAGATAACATATGTCATAGTTGTTATCGACAGTGTGATGACGTGTAAAAAATCAGCTGTCAGCGTTACTATTCTAATACTATATTATTATAAGAAAGGCATGACTGTTGCACCGTGTACCGCACCCGGCCACCACTATCTTTTCTAGCAGAAATTCAATCTTATACGCCGATAATAATACGTGATAAACCACCAAACATACAACGATATCTGTTTCAACAGTAAAGTACGAAATTTCGGAGTTTATTTTAACGTTTGAGAAACAGCTTGTATCACACAATAATTTTTTGGCTATAAATTTACTAGATTACAGTGGTACAATGGGAAGGCCTAAACCATGGAATCCAACAAACTTATTTGTTCAATTAATTAAATTCCTTTTTATGTTTTTCAAAATTTGGCTTCATTATATTGTAACGGCCTAGATACACCTATTTTTATAGTAACTTCTAAGTTTGGGATCTAGGTATAATATTTATATAACAAACAAGACTTTCTTTAACTTTATAACAGTTAATTATTCATTGATAAAATTCATAATTATAATTAATTATTAAATGTAATCTACTTATACATACAAAATTAAATTACTTTAATTACGTAACTTAACTCGTAAATTAATAAAAAAACTTAAGCTAAACTAAACTTGATTATAAATAAGACACTGTCACTTAACAATCGAAACAAAATTGATTTACCTGTACACACCCAACTGCTACCACCCGTACGCATACGTACCATTAACGTAATTCAGAAAAGATCCCGTAACGACTATATTTCAAAACGGCCCGATAATACTAATTCTATTCATAATAACTGTTTTATAACTGCGGTATGATTGTTGGTTGAGACCCTTTTCACTTTTCCCGTTTTACTGGAACATTTCTGAAGGAATAAAAAATACACGTTTCTACTGGTTTCGATTTCCTAGAATTCCTATTCAAAACATTCCATTCATCGGAATCAATTATCCTTGTTCAATACACAACACTTCATAGAGTTTCTTGCAATGAACCATTTATTCCCTTAGTCATTTTTAAAAAATCACTGTTCCATGTTATAATATTTTAATATTACATTAGCAGTAACTTGGTTTTCATTTGTAAAAGTATCCTCCACTGGGAGTAACCTTATTATGACATCTTTCTTTTTTCAACAAATTTATTTATTCTTCTTTAAAAACAGATTGTCAATAAAATTATTTAATAAAATAGCATTACAAGTGAACAAGTATTTTATTTTTGTCAACAAGTCATTTTTGGAAGAGTTTATTTAAAAATTAAAATATAGATGTATATTTTTCACAATGTATTAGCTAATGTTTCAGGTAGGTTTTAATCGTACTTTAAGCTACTATTTAACCAATGCCCTTTCTCATGCAAAAGAATCTTCGAAGGGAATATATTTTTCATACCAGGTTAAAGCATTACTTTTTGCCTAATTGCAGAAATTTTAATAAGTAGGAATGTTAACAAATAATTTTATTAAAATGTGATGAAATTTCAGAGTGAAAATGAATTAAATTGCCGTGCATATATTTTTCTTCAAATATCAGTGCTTTATTAAACAGAAAATTATACACAATTATTTGAATTACATTTTTTATGAATTTTATAATAACGAAACGAGATAGGTAATAATAAATTTCGTATTACTTGTTCAGATAAATTTTGGTATAACTGTCTCCGTATAATTTTCTCCGTATTTTACAAAGCTTAAGTAAAATTACAAGCGAAGGCACGTCTTTAGATACTAATATCATTAAATTTGTTTCGTAAGAGCAACGAAAAAATGAGTATAAAACACATTTACCTTCCTTTGTTACTTACCATGAGGTTTTTGTCGAGCGTATACTTACAAAAATATTTAATACCCTCCTTTCTAACGATCATGTGTGTTAAAAGAACCAAATATTTTCTCAATTTACTGTAATGAAAGTTTCATTAAAAATTTTATAATATTATTTTTAAGTAAGTTTTCTTTATTTTAGTAATATTTAATTAAGTTTAGTTTTTTTAATTGTTCAATTAACTGTATTGTTTTAGGAAATAAACCAAATTCCAGACGGATATAAAAATGTAGAAAAGGAATAAGAAAATAACGTGTTTCAGGTAAAAATGTTGCTTGATAGCAAAGCTTATATTTTATCACATAATCTAAAATGTAACAAAGACACGAAATAACTTCATGTAAAAATTCAATCGATAAGCAACAAATTTCTTATTTACAACCTTTTTATTGACGTTTAATAACAAGTGTATTATTATGCTACATGCAATAATATTGGATTTAAGCATGGGCACGCGACTCTAGAACAGGTTTACCGAGTTGTCGCCTCAATTAACAAAACGTTTTAGGAACGTAAGACGTCCTCAACAGCTTTCCTTGATATTCCACTAGCCTTTGATAAAGTTTGGGATTAGGTACAGTATATTTCTAAAATATTAAATTATTATTGCCACACGCTTTCTATTCAGTTTTAATCGAAGGCTACATCAAATGTCAAAATTCATTTTGACCATTCATCATTGAATCCAGTTCAAGAAACCTCTAAACACAAGACACAAATCTATCTACGTTTGTAGATGACACAGCCATTCTATAAATTTTGCAGTTGATTGCACTAAAAACTTGTTTTGACACTTTCAATTGAAATTTACTAGTACCTGTTATTAAATAAATACAACAATTTCTAATTGTGAAGCTAATGTTCCAAAACTTGATTTACTTGAAGGAGCATGCAGTCATCACCACAGTCCTACAGTTGGCCAAGAAGATCTCTTGGCCAGAGGCGCTTCAAACATCTGCGCTGAGCCCGGTATCCCCCTAGTGTAGATGTTTTGTATGAGAGGGTTGTCATGTAATTCAAATTTGTCATGTATCGTCTTGTATAGTTGTTTCGCGACATCAATTACGTATGAGATTTGTAAGTCTTTGTCCAGCATTGAGTTTGTGATGTAAGAGGGGCATTGCGTTATCGTTCGTAGAATCTTGTTCTGAATCGCTTCTATACGTTTCGTGTGTGAAGGTTTAGCAGATCCTCAAAGTTGAACTCCATATGTCCAGATTTGTCTTAAGGCTGTCTTGTAGATTGTTAATTTGTGTGACATGTTTAATTTAGAACGGCTATCGAGTAAGCGTTTTAGTTGATTGAAGCGTGTTTTGAGTTTGTGGCGTGTGTGTGTAATTTGTTTTCATTAATTAAAATTCTCCAAAGTTTAAGCCATGGCTCTATCTGGTGCAAATGGTTTTGTGTCTTTTGAGTTGCAATTACAGGATCGGTATCGACCGCAAGAACTGCCATATCTTCAGCAAACATAGCCATAGTTGTATTGATACAAGTTGGTATGTCAATGGTGCTTTCAGAAAACAGCCTTGGTACAAGTACGCTTCCTTGCGGTACCCCAGCACTGACTTCGTACATTTCAGAGAGTTTATCACCTTGTTTTACTCTAAAGTAACGTTCTACTAGAAAAGATTTCTATTAGGTAAAGGTTATCTGGAAGTATTAGTTTCAATTTGTTTAGGAGTCCATCATGCCAGACCCGATCAAAAGCTTAAGGTATATCAAGAAACACGGCTGAGCAATATTGACTGTTTTAAAGAGCTGAAGAGATTATATCAATACAGAAGAATCCATGAGTTGGATTTTCATAAAAATAACTAAAAAAACCTTCTTTTTATTGACAGTAGAGTTGTCAGTTTAAAAACTAAAACGGCCACCTTCGTGGCTCAGTGATTAGAGCGCTAGATTGCACAGCTAATGTAAGCTACAGTATTTGCTAGTAACCAAATCAGTTAATGTTACTCTAAATTAACTATAAAATGTACAAAAACGAAAAAATTGAAAACAGATGAAAATGTTAGTTAGCAATGTTTACCGATGTAGAAGAGCTTTTAAATTTTGATTTGCTGGATAGTTTTGTAATAACGGTAAAGTAGTATTTTTGAATAATATAACTACAAATCTGTAACGTTTACATTTTCTGTTGTTTGGTGGAAGTTAAATAATCATACAAGAAAAACAATAACTAGGTTACTCTTTATCAAAGACATAATTATATAAAACATTTATTTACTGTTAGGTATATAACCGCATTATGCATTTGAAAATTTTTTGTGAATTTGCATCTCTTATTAACCAACTCCGCTTCAAATTACAAGATTTTAGTGTCAATTTAACGTAATTATAACTAATTTTTTATCTCTTCTAAGCCAAAAAGATAAATTACTAAACCACAACAACAATATTCACCGACAAAAAATGTTAAAGGATATCACTAATCAAGATCTTAATAAGTTCATGATTAAATAATAAGCCACAAGGAATATTATGCATTTCGACATTAAAGGTAGTTTCGTAGCTGACAGCTCGCTGCCTTTGATGTGTCTTTTGGCATTTAACATTAAACTGAAGGATATGAAAACGTGCTATGGAAGTTGGTATAAAATCTACCTAAATATACTTGAGAACAGAACACTAAGAATTTAAATTCCTTTGATACATTATTCTTGCATAATGCCATAAATTTGGATTAAGAAACGTATATAGAAATTTCTGTTTAAATATTGACCGAAAGTGTATTAAAGAAACTGTCATAAAAACAGTATTTTTATTTATTTTATTTATTGAATATAATAAATATTGACCTAGAAGTGATAGCAAGGGAATAGATGGTACGACCACAAATTCTGTTACCAACTTCATCTTCACAATCGAAATACTTTGTCGTGTATTTCATCGGGGTTTTAAACATTATTCCTTAGTGCTGTTTTTGTTTTAAATAATAATTAATTTTTTTCTGGATGATTCAATGAAAGCATGACACAAATGTCCCAGAATATAGCATAGCTGGCCCGTAGCGTAGTGGTCATTGAAACTGGCTTCTACACCGGCGTACCGGGTTGGTTTCCCGATCAGTTCTAGCATTTTTCATCACTCATTTTTATCTATCACCCTTCTTATCGTCTGAATTAGCAGCAATTTCAAAACAGTTGGACGTAAAACCGAAAAAAATAATGGCATTAGGAAGCCGATCACCTAAGTGGTGTTAAAACGTGTGTATGTCTTATTTTTTAAGTAGCCTATATAAATTGTTTACTTCCAAGTAATGTATTGCATTGTGTTTAATTAAAATGTATTGTATATCAATGATGAAGTATGTAATATTTGCTCCACTTTCTCTTTAACCTTCTTTTGTGGAACGTCAAATATTATGTGTATAGTTTTGAAGTCGTTTTTATATTATTTACGTTTTCATATGATTGTTTGTAGTGGTCATTAATATTATTACTTGAAAATTATTAGGTTGTTGTAAAAAGCGTCGTACATATTCTTATAATTTAATAAAGTTCTGTTGTCGCACAGGGTGGGGATAGATTTCTGGCCCGGGGGAAGGTACAATAGCCTGTAACTTAGTGGGAGGAATAGCCAATCAAATTTACTCTCCGCTGTACTAGTAGTGACATCAGAGAAGGTAAATTATACCAAGAAGATTTAATGATAATCTTTGTATCTGAGCTTTACAAGCTGTAGAACCACCTAGTTAACAAGTGTATGTCTAAATAACTAAGACGGTGGAAGTTGTCGAATCCAGCTATGGTTAAAGTACCATGTACCAGGATATGTAAAAAAACGTTATTTCACTAATTTTTTAAACTATTTACCACAAAAAATATGGTAAGTGAGCTCTACTGTTAATTTTCTGTTTTACCTAGCATCACTTCCATATTGTCCCTTCCGATATTATTTAACATTTCTGCATTTTATTCTCATATAATAATAATAATAATATTTCATTTCAAATAGGTTTACCCTTTACTTTGCTGTAAAGCTGAGGTCCTACAGAGTTACTCCGCATTCCACTTCTCAAACACCATGCCCACCTGTCCCACCAGTCACCCTACTCCAAGGTTCTTGCCTCCATTTTCGTCATCACACCTTCCCGCCACGTTTTCCGAGGCCTCCCTCTGTTTCTCCTCATCACCAGACAATAACTCAAAGCCACGTGAGTCCACGTATCTTGATTTTTAACCAACTATTTATAAAAACAAAGGTTTTAGTTGTGAGATTTGTGCAATCCAATAGGCCAAGAGATAAATTTTGTTTTGTTCTGTAATGTTTGATCGTGTACTTAGTCTACCTGATCTACCTCAGTCTAACCTGGTCGAATCATATTATGATTCGACCAGGTTTATTGTATTTATCATATTATTATAACTCGTAATAATATAATTTGGTTTTAATGTGAAATTTCTGAGTTGCTTATGACAACATATGGATAAGTTATGGATTAGGAAAGGTCAGATGTGTTTTTAACTTTTCCTGCCATGAGCTTAGTGTTCAAGAATCCGACATAACCCTGGACACCAAACTGCAGCTTCTGAGATGCTGTGTGTTCTCGGTTCTTCTGTATGGATTAGAATCTTGAACCTTAAACAAAGCAACTACCCATAAAATCGAAGCCCTTGAACAGTGGATATATAGAAGAATAATGAGGACACTATAGTTGCAATTATTCTGTTATATTGTTCCCCGAGCGACCAGGTGTTCCTTAACACGATGTCGCCATCATAGGGCTTCTTAGCCCTCTCAACCAGGATTCAGGATTCAGGACACTATAGGCGCAGAACACCACCAGCGTAGAAGTCTTTTGGAGAATGAATAAATTTCTAGAATTAGTTAACATCGTTAAATGTCGTAGGCTGCAGTACCTCGAATACATCATTAGGAATAAAAAAGGAATGAACTCCTTTTCCATTCTACAAGGGAAAATAGAAGGAAAATGAATCCTGACATGCCAAATTCAGGACCTGGTTTGGTACGAGCTCCACGGAATTGTTCTTGATAAAAGCCAACAACGTCAGAATGATTGGTGAAATCCGAAACGGATATACACGCCAAGATAAAGATGGACAAGTACCGATACAAAGAGACAATAAATCATTCAGAGATTTATTAAAATTTTCTTCAATCAGAATTTTAATATTTAATTTTTTGACATAACTTGCAGGTTAATTCATAGTACTAGTTTATTTTATGGACAAAATATTGTTATAATTTCTAGTTAGTGTAAATTAAGATGATATTAATTTTGGTTACAGTAATATGGTTAATAACTTTATGAAATTGTTTAATACCTATAGCCTACTACGCTTAATGAAATTTTCGGATCCGTCATAAAATGACTAATTTTGCCAACCGTAAATTTTGACCGCAATTGATCAAATTATAATTGAATATGGCTAGATCTCCTTTTACTATTAAAATATCCGTTCATGATACTCAGTTTATTTCATCACTCTACATTCTATTATTTTCAGAGCTGAAATAGTATACTAACTTATATAAAAATATTTGTTTTTGAACATTCTATTAATTTTTCCTCATTGATTTTAATAAAATAATGAAAAATATTTTCTTTAAACAAACCAAACAAAAGCCGTTTTTATTTTTATTAATATTGAATATTTTAACTGTCAATAAAACTCTGATCGATCATACTGATAAATTTATTATTGTCACAAATTATTACATCAAAATGTATAAAAACTTAAGCCGTTAAAGAAGTTTTTATAGAAAAATATTTATTTTCTGCCTTGCATAAAATACGGTTCCTAATTTATTTAGTAGAAACTAAAGAAATTTCTTGGATACTTTTCTTATTAATTCAGGAACTATAAATTAGAGTATAAGCCCTAACCATCAAAAAGTTAACTTATTTTTTAAATAAACAAATGACATGAAAGAAAAAAAAATCTTTAAAGTATACCTTCAGTGAAAAATTCAAGAGTTGAACAATAAAATGAAAAGTTATAAAATTAAAGAGCAAAAGTAGGAAAAATTTATCTTAATAAAAAAAATGCCTTTCATGAGACGACGCGTCTATAAACTATTAGTTTTTATGCCAGAATTAGTATTTATTAGTGTTTAAACACCATTAGTATTTATGTATCTACTCTTTAAGAGGAATCGAACGACACTATTTTTGTTTTAAAATTCTGACTTTGAGATTTCTTGACTTCCGGTTTTGGGCCACTTCCGGTCGAAACCGGAACTTTAAACCCAATTTTGGCCCACTAACTTTTTGTGTAGATTACGAATCCGAAAACCGTTTGTTGGTATTTCTTGTAGTTTCTGACATCTGGGTGTGACGGACGGACGGACAAAGGGAAATGTTTTTTTTTTAACGTTAATTTTATTTAGAAACTATACAGTACAGTATAACCATCCAAAAGCTTAACTAAATTTTGAAAAAAACAAATAACTTGATAAATAAACAGAAATATATTTTTTTAAAGAATACATCCCAGTGGATAATTCAAAAGTATAGTGGATTTCAAAAAAAATAAATTAATAAAAATATAGAACAATTAGATCAATAGATCTCTACTCCATATTCTTCGTAGGCGTCGGTGTGGTAAGTTTCGTCTTGACATTTGCTGTATTAGGGGATTGATGTGATCTGTTAATTTCCTGTTAAATTTGGAATATTTTATTTTAGCAGTTTCTGTTACAAAAGGGATTTTCAAATCGGAATGCAATGTTAAATTTGTTACGTAATATGGGGCGTTCGTTATCATCCGAAGTATTTTTGACTGATGAGTTTGAATTTTTTGAATGTGAGTTTTGTTTGCGGTCCCAAAAATTTCAATACCGTAATTCCATATCGGTCGTAAATAGGCTTTGTATGTTAATAATTTAAATTTTAATGATAGAGTTGATTTTCTGTTGATGAATTTTGAAAGTAATTTTGTACGGTTATTTAGTTGCAAACGTTTTGTTTTGATATGATATCCCCAAGTCAGTCTACGGTCTAAATGGAGGCCCAGATATCGAACTTTATTTTCTTGCGGTATCTCATTGTTATCCAGGTAAACAGTTGGACAAGTTCTTCTTCTTAAAGTAAAAGTCACTTGCACAGATTTCAGCGGGTTAACTTTCATTCTCCAGTTTTTGAGCCATGTAGATACCTCATACAAGTGATTTTGGATGTTCATCGAAGTTTCTTCTGGAGATTCACTGCTGCATAACAGAACGGTATCATCTGCGTACGCTGCTACTGTCGTGAAGTCATTTTCCGGGAAGTCAGACGTAAATATGGAGTACAAAGCAGGAGATAATATGGACCCTTGAGGAACTCCTGCTTCGATATGCCAGATATTAGAATATTCCAAACCTTGGTGCACAACAAAATATCTATCCTCTAAAAATGATCTCAGAATTCCATAATATGTATCAGAAAAAATAGATTTTAATTTATACAAAAGCCCGGGATGCCAAACCTTATCGAACGCCGAACTAATATCCAGGAATACAGCCGATGTGTATAATTTTTGTTCTAACCCTACAGAAATTAAATCAACCACTCTGTGCAGCTGATGAGTTGTTGAATGCTGCCTTCTGAATCCAAACTGATAATTTAGAGTTGTAGCTTCAATTATCGGCGAAAGTCGATCTAACAAAATTCGTTCAAAAAGTTTAGACACGACCGAAAGAAGGCTAATGGGCCGGTAAGAGCTTACATAGTGAGATGGTTTTTCCGGCTTCTGAAATAAAACAATAGTTGACAATTTCCATTGTAAAGGAAAATGCGCAGTTCTGAGAATAGCATTAAATATGTTTCGTATAAAAATTATCCCTCTTTCTGGTAACTCCTTTAATATCTCTGCAGTTATTAAATCCAGACCGGGTGACTTGTGTAATGGAAGACGTTTAATAATATTCTTGACCTCGTTTAAACTCACAGGTTTAGGCGGCAACGATAGCGTAGTTGGGCACGTTACGAATTCCTGTACATCCCTGTCAAACTCAATGTCTCCTGTTTGTACATGAGGTTTAAATACGTTGCTGAGATGTTCACCAAGTAAATCAGCTTATTCTTGGTCAGACTTGGCCCAGGTTTGGTCCTCACGCCGAAGAGGAGTCGAAACTGGAACTTGCTTTAGAAGTCGCTTTGTTGCTCTCCATAACGAGCCATCTTCTGTGTCCAGGGAATTTAAGCGGCTTTCAAAGCGGTCGAGTTTAACTGCCCAGATTTCCTTTTTAAGTCTGTTGGATAGCCGATTGACAGTAGATTTATCGTCCGGAAGTCTTGTACGATGCCATCGACGACGTGCTGCCCGTTTTTGAGTAATTAATTCCCGTATGAATCTGGGATAATGAGGTCCATTGCATTCGTTTTTTGAAACAGTTATTGCAGAATCCCATGCAGCAGATTGAATGATAGAGGTAAAATCGTCTATGGCGCATTCTAAATCGTGAGCAGTTTTTAAAACGACGTGAACATTTAAATTGTCATTTACAAGATTTTGAAATTTGACCCAATCCATCTTACCGGTTGGCGTTAGCGATGGTAGTTGCTGTTTATAAAGAGGAGTAGCACTTACAGTTAACAGAATCGGAGAATGGTCGGATCTAAAATCGTCTAAATTTTCAACCGCATGGTGAAATCGACTTATACCTCGTGTTATAAATATATCTAGTATATCAGGTAGCTTTGTGACGACAGAAGGCCAATATGTCGGCATCCTGGGCGTTATTACTTCAAATCGATTGTAGTCAATTACATTTAGCAGTTGCCTGCCTCGTGGTGTATTGACTCTACATCCCCACTGAGTGTTCTTCGCATTATAATCACCACCTGCAATAAATGCTGGTCCCAACTCATCGAAAAAATTTTGAAACTCCTCCTCAGTTACTCGAAATCGTGGCGGACAATAAACTGATGCTACATTAAATTTTAACTGGTTTAGGTATAAAGAAAGTACAGTTGCCTGAAGAAAATTTGTTGGAGGTTCAGTGAAAAGGAAGTCATGTTTTAAAGTCGCCTTGATGATAATTGCCGTGCCCCCTTGGCTCCGGTCGGCCGGGTGATCAGTCCGGTAAACGATGTAACCGGGAACGTAAAAACGAGAACGTGAAGTCAAGTGAGACTCCGAAATGAGGGCGATGTATATTCTTTTCTCATGTAGTACATATTCTAGCTCATTGAAATGTTGTGAAATACCATTAGCATTCCACAACAAGACGACAAGGGAATTAGATGTCATATTATTTAGCATTATTTTTAGACATTAAGGCTTGTATAAGTTGAGTCATCAACGAAATCATTGGAGACAATAGAGTTTTCATTTCCAACAAAAAAGTATTAATTTGACTTGACGGCCCCAACGCAGCATTATATTCCGCAATTTGGGCAGATGAAAATATGGAAGGTGAATGTACCTGTAATAATGGAGTTTGTCCTGCTTGAATTTTATTTCCGGTGGATTTTGAAGGCAACGGTGGAAAAGATGAAGAATTAATGTCAGGTACTGGGTGCCTTTGATTTTTTGAATTTTCACTTGTTTTATGAAGGGGTGCCCGACGTTTCTGGATTTCCTTGTATATAGCACACCCTTTGTAGTTAGCTGGGTGAGACTGGGAACAGAGCGCACACGTGGCTGGCGTATCGCGTGGTTTGGTACAACTGGAAGACTCATGATTCCCTGCACAACGCACGCATTTAGGAGCGTGATTACAATAACGTCTTGTATGTGAATATTGCTGGCACCTTAGACATTGAACTATATGGCGTTTCGGACGCGGCGGCTCAACTTTTATTTTAGAAAAAAATAAAGACGTTACATCAAATATTTGTTGTTTATTTTCTGCCTTCTCTAGGTCTACAAACAGCAGCGGCAAATACTGTTTTGTGCGATGGGACATAACATTCGATACACTGCGTACTGTATGACCTTTCTCCTTCAGTTCTGAAATTATCAGGCTATGATCCATCGACTGGTGCAACCCACGTATGACTACACTGAATGGTTTATCTTCAGAAAGCTGATAGCAGTGAAAGTCAGCATTATTTTCTCTCAAATATTTGACACACTTTCTGTAATCATCACCATTGGAAAGGTAAATAGTGATACCTTGAGTTGTCGAAGAACATTTGAAACTGTCTCCGACTAACTGTTTTAAAATGTTGCATAACGGAACGTAATTTACGTTTGACTTTAAGAAAATCGGCGGGGGCCGTTGAATATTCAACTTAGTTTTATCGCTTTCTGAGTTGTCGTTCGAAATATCAGAAAGTAAGGAATATTTATTACTGACAGGAGTTTTGTTTTCATATAAAATTGAATTTTTCGACCGTGGATCATTCGGATGTATTTTTTTAATAGCATTTTCATCAATAGAAACGTCAGTAATTTTACGTTTGTTTATTACTTGCCTCCATTCCGTGTTATTGGAACCGTAATTATCTGAATTACTATTTTTGGTTACGTTATCCAAACTCAAACTAGTTTGGATAGTTTGGACAGTCTCCATAGTAGGACACGGGCCGTAACCAACGTTGTTACTCGGTTGCATAGCAACCTAACCTAAAACGAACAAATTTATGGTGTTCGTTGTATTTTCTTGGAACAGTTTTCAATATAAAGTAAATTAATTCTTAAAAACACTTACAATGAAACTGAAGACCAGACGATATTATTTTTACGAAAATGTTCAATAGTTCAGTACATTTAACATAAAAAATGACCAGCACAAAAACATAACAAACATCAGCTGTCAAGGGAAATGTTAAATGACAATTTTAAAAATTGCCACCAGTAACTGCTTCTTTATAATTAATTACTTGTAACTCTCAAAAAATAAAATATTGCAATCTTTTAATAATAATGTCTTTAAATTTCAATCAACTTTTACGTTTAACGTTTACCTAGTCTATTATGACAATTTTATTGCTTAAGAGTATTCGCTCGTTTTAATTTTAAGATATGCACATGGATCGCAGTTTGATCAAACGTCATAAAAACATTACATAAAATAAAAGACTGAACATTCCATAGACTTTATCGGTAAACGCTCACCATTATCATTACAGAACATAAAAACATGTCAAATTTTTGTAAAATCTGTTTGGACGTACGAACAGCAATTTTGGATAACGTAAAGCAAGAGAAATATCAAGCTTATATACTAAAATAAACATCTTCGGAACACCTCAAACGCCGCATGGTTCACAAGAAAAAGTAAAATTCTTGAAAACGTTGAAGTTACTCTGGTACATGAAATTCATAGTTTAAGGGGGTTCGCACAGTCGAAAACGAAAAAATATTGATTTTTGGTTTTTTTATTTTCAAACTATGGCGGATTCTGGTTAAAATGTTAATGTATAATACTACTGTAATCTGTTTATAATAGCCTACGTTGCTATTTTTGAACTTTCTTTTCATGCAAGACATTTTTTCTGAACCTCTGAAATAAAATTTTACGCGTTATATTTTCTTTGTTTTGTGTTTCTGTTCTTTAATCGACATAATTATTTATTTTTTTGTTTTTACGTTTTGTTAGGTTAGAATTTTAGCAATAACGATGCATTAATATTTTCAGTTGCTGTTATAGGTTAGTTCACATAATGGTTTTTGTTTTTATAGCCTAAACTTATTGGCAGAGGATGAAGATAAATTTCATGCTCCTGAAATGCACTAATACAAACAACTGTAACGTTAAAAATGCGTTTTTCCAAAATTTTTATTTTATTCTTACTTAGGTACATTTTTCAGCAACCAGTAATAACCAGTAAGTAAGTTTATTTCAATAAACGTGTTTTTTCATTTTTTTCTAAAACACCTAAATTTTAACTCAAGATTATTTCTAAATACTGAAAGGAAATTTGTTTGCAAACTTTTTCTGTTAATTTATTCTCATTTTTCGAAGAGTAGCTACTAGAAACAAAATTTTAAGAAAATTATTTTTTGCTAAAATACAAAAACGACTGAGTTAAAGTGAAGAGGAAATAAGAAGAACAAAATAAAAAAATCATGGAGTTATCTCTACTGGTTGTTGAGGAAATGAACCAAAATATTAGTAATTTTAACATTATCGATATAGGTTCGTGCGAACATCTTTAAGTTAAAGTTAAATCGTTTAAGGTAAAGATTCCAACGTCATGACTAGCAACGACTGGTACGTTTTAAGAACCACTTCGCGTTCAACTGCTTGATAATTTCTGCTGATGTTTACCGAATAAACCGTTTTCATATTTTAGATCTACAAAATGATTATTTCATTAACATAAATTCTTATACCCAATCAACATCAAAAATGTTTAAAATTAATTTTGTTCTTATTACTGTTTTATTTTAAATTTATCAATAAATTGTATTTCCTGTATTTAATTTGTAGACTTAGTGAGTGCTCAATTGTAAGTTAAATTGTATTTTAGTAGTATCAATGGACTCCTTCTCTTTGATTACATTCTGCTGAACATCGAATTTACAGTCTAACTGACAGTAAATTATTTTTAACAAAAACAGTAGGGGTACTTAAAATAGTTTATTTAAAGTCGCATAAACAGCTTCGTTATTAGCGACGTCGTTGCGTTTTGTTACTGGAACTTTTTTATAATTTTGATTTATTGTTTTGACTTTAATAATTTCCAGACCCTAGCTGGAAATCGAACCTGAGAACTTTGGGTTGGAGGCTAGCGCGCTAACCACTATTTTTATATAGTTTTATCGTTCTATAAAATATGATTAGGCCTAATCCGCAAGCAAAACGTAAGAATGGCTTGAAAAACAGATATCTTATTAATGTTACTTTCAATAACAAAATAATAAAAAAATTAGATTTCTTTTAGCTTAAATGTTAATCAGTAGTTATTTTGATTATAATATTCCTTTTAATACAAATATATTTCAGGATTAAGAAGGTCTTACATATCCTACGCTACATTTTACGCATTCATTATTCCGGTGTAATTTGCGTACTGAGACAATTTCGTAGGTGACTTTATTCTCTAAAAATATTTGTAGGTCTATTATTACAACGAAAGACAATATTAGAAAAAATAATTAAGTGTAAGATTTCAAAAGCGTACAAAATATTTACTAAATTATTTTGTCCTCTACCATTTAAAGCTTCGTGGTAATTTAATATTTACAATTTATTTTTCGCACCAAAATCAGTTCCGGACAAAGTCAAGTGCCTTTCTTGAAATTTCAATATTGAAAGCAACGATAAAAAATTAAATTTATAATTTTTGTGAAGTCTAACTGAAGTATTACTCCTTCACTGGTATAAAACATTGTATTTTCATACATGTAATATGCTGTTAGTACAATCTCTTTGTTAGCTGAATCTTGTTTTATGTTATTCATCCTTTGACTTGTTCCATTTCCTTTCCTACTTCCAACTTCCGCTTTCTCAACTAACCACAAACTCGTCTTCTATAATATTAAACCACTTGTTCCTACCGTGTTTGAGTGAATGGGTTTATGTTTGTACGTTTTCAATTGAAAATTCAAATCGTAGACGGAAATGTATTATTTTTATTAGGTTTAACAATCTTAACAGATTGCAGAGAGGAAAATATTTTTTAACTTCAATTACGTATCTTTTCAAATGCTCGTGCATGAAACCATTAAACTACTAATTAAGTATTGCTAGTTTTTGCTTGAAAAGTAGTTGTATGTTATGTATTTGTTTTCTGATCGAACTACTATTTGTTACATCTAGATCTGTTACATCAATCTGAATTTAGATGTCTGCAATAATAATGTTGATTTCTTTTAAAACCTAATTGGAGCTTTTAGTTTTCATCAACAACACGTGTCTATGACATTAAGAATATAAGAAATTTTTTTTATATAAAACTGTAATAGAACCAGTAATGACGTACAGGATTGAACTAAGAAGATCAGAAAGCACAATCTAACATTGCCATTTTCTGCAATTGAAGATCTTTTGAATTATCACCAACTCTTCTTAGTTTTTACCCACTGACATAATTCACCATTATTTACACATAACACAATTTTATTCTAGACGTAATGCGATAACGAAATAAAAATACCAATACATATTTGAACGTCATCAAATTCCTGTGGCAATTAACCTTTTGGGCAATACTGACTATTACCACGGACCTTAAGTTAAATATTTAGCATTACCGTACAGACAAAATTAAAATGACATTGGTGACTATCGAAAACAAAATTTTCAATACTTATTAATTTTAATTAGCCTGTAAAATTTGTTCAAATGATTTTTAATTTGGAGTTAGGCCGAGGAAGTAAACTTTTTCAAGATTTATTTTCTATGATAAACAGTTTAGTTATAGTTAAATATTGCAACAGATTGTAAATAGCCAAACGTTCTAGATCCACGGCTTCGTTGATCTGCCGATCACTTCTGGTGGCGCCCTTATTATGAACCAACCATTGCACATTGTACAGAACAAATTGTAGCTACATTGTACAGCACATTGTTATCACATATATCATCGTACGTTACAATTTTATTACAGGTTATTTCCAGAGAAAGACAAAGGAAGTGTTAAATTATTTGCACTCCATCTGTTAATTCTAGGGCTAAAAATATAGTTCTATTTGTAACTAAAAGGTCAATCAATTATAGTTAATTATTGTAGACTATAGTATTTAAGAACAGAAGAGGAAGATGTGTAAAATTCACTAGTCAGAGTTATCTTCTCTGAAAGTATTGAATTTAATCATCATAAAACCAGACACTTTGGTGAATGAACAGTTTTATAGACTGGAAAGTAAGAAGTAAAACATTTAAAAGAAAACGATTACGTATGCCGAGGCATGGCGCTCCTGACAATGTTTGGCGGTGCACACTTTGAGAACCGCTGCTTTAAAACTAAAACAGTTTTAAAAATCAATGCTAAAATATTATCTGAGACTTCATAGGCTACCTGTCAATTTTTCCTTGAGTAAAATTCTTGTACCATAAAACGTTCATATGGAAAAATATACTAGTCAATCATTCAAAAAATCTACACAAATGACATTTCTTAATAACGATTATTCATGTCATTTTAACGTAAATAATTTGTTTTAAATAGTAATATGTTTTATTTGGGGTGTTATTTTATTTTCGTGTGAAATATATGGTAAGGTTCAAATTTTTTAACCTGTATTATTCTAAAAAAAGCCAAATACTTTATAAATATCAAATTTTAAATAATACGAATTTTATATTCCTGTCTCCTTTTGGAGGTTATAAATAATTATATTATACTCAAAGGCAATATTTGGTGATATTTCAACTAGGCTTTTTATGGGGTTTTGATCAGAATAATTTGCTGGTGTTAAGCGGAACCACTGATGCATTTCACATTCATTAATATCAATCATTGTCTAAAAAAGATATCGTTTAATTATATTCATAAAATGTATATAAAGAGTGGAATCTAAAATTTCGCATAAAATTATTGAATGTTTATTAATAAATCTATAATGACGTCAGCCTGTGTAACCAAGCGGAAAGTTAATTAGTTTGTGGTTGATTGTTCGTTAAATTGAGCCGAGTAATAATATACAATTTATGCAAGCCTTTGTCTCATTTATGTTTTCTGCACTAATAAATTTTTGTAGTTTTATGGTTAGAGGGTTGAAAGCCTACGTAAGGTTTAGATTATAAAACCTTAGTGTTTTTAAGTCTAACACATACAGTAAATGTAGCCTGCAGTCCTATAGAAATACAGTGTGTGTTGGTATCTTTTTGATTTAGATACATTGTAGGACTGTCAAAGGATAGGTTGAAATTAGGATAAGTTTATTATGAAAACAGACGTACAAGTACGTAGACAACTGTTCAGTGACAAACAATAAAACTGCCCTTAAAAGAGTACGTTCAAAACTAGGTAGTTTCTGGCTAACATTTTTTATTGTTTTATTTAAAGTTCCGTTACATCTATGCATAGCTTAACCGTCAGACTTGAATTAACTATAGTTTTAATTAAAACTGTAGTTTAGTTTTGATTGAAAATCGAAATTGAGGATCGATATTACCGCTACTTCACATGTTTTCACTGTTTAATGACGTTTTCTCACGAGGGAGAATGCCAGTTTGTATTACGATAGAAGTAAAAGAATGATCTTCTATGATATTTCTTGAATTTTGTATGGGGTGAAATAATTTTATACACTTTTTTTATGTAGCTTCAAAATTCATTGGTTTTGTCTTTTAACATTTAAAATAACTCTTAGTTATTAAGAACAATATCAAATAAGAATTAATAATTTAATAATAAATAATTTAGTTTGAAACAGATTTTGAAACAAGTTGATAAACCTCCAAAAAACTTAAAAATGTCTTTTAACGTATTTAAAAACCATTTTAGAAAGTTAACTTTTGAAATAAAACCGTCGAGCTAAATAAAAAGAATAAAGTGCTAAAACATATTAGCAAAACGCAAAGTCTAATTCTATAAAACCCTTTAAACAAATCTTAATGAAACAAATTTCAAACGAAAAAGTAAAAAATTCTTTAAACAAAAATAAGAAAACCTGGTTGAAGAAAACTAGCAAAAGTTCCAAACGTTCCAATTAAAACATCAACAAAACATCATTGCGTTATATTTCTGTTAATGTAAAATAAAGTTTAAATCTCATATTTTCTTTATTCATTGTTAGATAAAGATTAATTCACCAGTTTTAAATATTTCAAATCCGTAAGATTCGTAAATACAATATTATTTATGACAGTTATTATTATACAGGGTAATTATAAATGAAATAGACAGTTTTGATAGCTTATAGAAAATTTATTTTTAAAAAGTTAAGGTATTTACTTACATTATTATATAGAAGAACTCATTAAGTTGTTATTAAAAATATTTACAGAAGTTCAATGTGTGCACCATTTGTAACACGACAGATATCAACACGGTAGTCGAATTCTTCCCACACACGATTAAGCATATGACGGTCAACTGTGGCAAGAGCATTTGCGATACGTTGTTTTAGATCATCGATATCTAAAGGAAGCGGTGGTACAAAAACTTTGTCTTTTACATAACCCCATAAGAAAAAGTCGCAGGGCGTTAAGTTTGGACTACGAGGTGGCCACGGCGTAAGCACAATGTTTTCCTCACTTGCACGGCCGATCCATCATCTAGGAAGACGTTCATCAAGATTATTTCTGACCTGAAAGTGCCAGTGAGGTGGAGTTCCATCTTGTACAAAAATGAAGTTATCACTACCTTCCTGGAGTTGAGGCATTAACCATGCATGTAACAAGTCCAGATAAATTACTCCGGTTTTTGACACTTCGTGAAAGAAGAACGGCCCTTAAACCTTTTCACGAGATAATGCGCAAAAGACGTTAACTTTAGGGTAATCGCGTGTATACTCTAAAGTTATTTTTGGGTTTTCCGTGCCCCATATTCTAACATTATGTCTATTAACTTTTCCACTAATGTGAAAATTACTATCACCACTGAAAATTAGGCGATTAAAGAATGCGTCGTCATTTTCAACACAATGTGGCATCTCCAGACAAAAATTTTTACGTACGACTTTATCACTGGTATTTAAACTTTGTACTAACTGCAATTTATAAGGTGCCATTTTCAAACGTTTCCCCAGAATTTTTCACACAGTCGGTTGAGGAATTTGCAATTCTAAACTTGCTGATCTAGTTGATGTTCCTGGATTTCGTACATAAACATCACGAACACTATCAATTTGTTCTTCTGTAACAGAAGATCTTCCAGTACTCTTCCTTTTACACAGACATCCACTGTTTTTAAAATGTTTATACCAGTCATAGATTGATTGCCTTGTTGGTGGTGGTTCACCTTATCTTGTTTTGAAATGACGTTGCACAACTTACTGTAACTGAGTTTGTTTTGGCTAATTCAAGAACACAATAAGCTTTCTCCACTTGAGTAGCGGCCATTTTGCTAGACTGGTCGTTGTAACAGCGGCCAACAACAAAGTACTAGCAACAGTTGTACTACCATAAACTTTAAAAAATTCCCTACAAACCTATATCATTTCCTATATTCAAATACACCAGTTTGACGTTTAAGAAGCTGTCGAAAGTGTCTATTTCATTTATAACCACCCTGTATTATCATTGGTTTCGTTATATTACTAATAAATTTTACATACGTTTAGAATCAGTCGTAAACAGTTTTCAAAGTAAATTTTTACGACTGATTATATTCATTGCCCGAGTTGCGTATCCAATAGAACACTACACGCTGACTTACGCGTTCCTTACGTCAATGACATATCTAAAACTGTACCGTAGGTTCAGAGACAATATTCACAATTCCTAAGTATGCAATATGAATTCTTTGAACTTACCAAGAATCGCACAAAGACGACTGAAACGCCGATGGAGTAGAGACATGATATATTAACGCAACTGTAACATTATTACGTATACAAAAATATAATTTAATAGAACACATTTATCGTTATCTGGAGAGATATCGCTGAGTGGTGTCCTCAAACCCAATTAACGCGGTTGATTTTTTTAAATTTTTTTTGTTAATTTAGTTGTGAACGTTTTGATGGTTGTTCTTCTACAGTTGCAAAATAAATCAAGTAATAAATAATAAAAAACGTACGTTTATGAAATACACAAACTGTAGGTTAGGCGTTTGTTTATGAAATAACCAAAACGTAAACAAACCCTAGGCTATATGAATATGTTTGTGAACGACGCAGCAACTCAAGTTTCTCCAGCCCCGACATGGTGTAAACTGTTGCTCAGTTGCTCAGTTTCCAGCAGTATTTCGTGTTGGTGTTTACGTATTGGTACAATATTTAAGCCGCTGCTCTGGCAACTAATAGAAGGAATCAAAATTAAACAAACTTTTTTACTAAATTTGATTTCTTAGAACGCCTATTCAAAATATCTCATTTATCGCAATTAACTGTCCTTGTTCAACACACTCCACCTCACACAGTACACAACTCTTACAATAAACAAGATAACTCTGACTAGTGTTTTTTTTTACAATTTTACTTCTTCTGTTCTTGAATGCTTCAATCATATACTTGACTGACCATGTGATAAAAGACAGAACTATTTTTGTAGCCCTGGAACTAGCAGATCGAGTGTAAATAATTTAATCCTTCACCTGTCTATTATGGACAAAATAGAACATTTTTTCTAGAATAATGTTACAGTATAATTTTTGTTAATCGTGTAATCAAACATATCTGAATAAAAATTTATTACAATTGAAATTCTGTCGAAGCGGAAACTTGGGACTTCAATTAATCAATTTTATTCAAAATGTTATTTTTTATAATTTCAAAAGATATTTTATTTCTTTTTAAAATATTTTCAACGTTTAATAATTCTAAAAACTTAGGTTCTATTTTGAGTGTACGCTGAAGATATCATACAAATTTTACTTTCGCCTACCATTAAGTAACAGGGATTCAGAGAAACAGGAAATTTTGAAATTTGTGTTGGTAGCCGTGGGCAATTTTTAGCAATGGATATCTTACTCCAGACTGTCCACAACACCTTGAAACTTAGTTATCATGGATATTTAATGGTGCGCAATGTGCTTTTGCGATTAAAGCTTTTAACAAGTAGAATGACAGTGTAAAGGCGGCATGTATAGAATTGATGTATAGAATTTTCCCGTCCTTTTAATTTATGACGTCACGATCGCGTTCCATTAGCCCATGCAATAAACACATGGATACGTAATTTCGAGGAATCTGGTTCGGCAATGAAACAGAAACCTTCAAGCCGCGTGCGAACTGCTCGTACATCAGACAATATCCAAGCTGTTCGAGATGCTGTCATAAGAAGCCCAAATCGGTCAATCCGTCGGCGATCAGTGTGTCTACAGTTGCATAACTCAAGAATGCAAGTATTCGAAGAATATTGGTGCGGGACTTGCATTTTCATCTAAACAAGTTCAGATCATCCTGCTACAATGGAAGAATTGAAAGCCAAGATCAGAGAACCAATTGCCGAAATTCCTGTTAAAATATTATCTCGAATTATCCGCAATGTAACAAATAGACTGCAGAAATATTTTTATAAAAATGGAGCTTACCTGCAAGATGTTATCTTCCAGAAATAAATTATATCGTGTGTATTCTTAAATGGCATTATTTTTACTATTTAATGACAAAGATAAAGTTATTAAAAATTTTTTTTTCATTATATTATTTTATTTTCAAAATTTCCCGTTTCTTTGAATCACCCGATACAATTTAGGCATGTGAAATGAATTTTTTAATTACTAAAAAAAATTATTATATGGTATTAACTTTTTTTAAGAGATAATGTAACAATTCCTTTTGTATTTCAAACAATATGAATTAAAACAATGAAAATATTCATTGTACTATATTTCCTTTACTCGAAATTTTATACGTTTTTAAAAATTGTAAACATCCACTTGATAAAAAAATAAAATTCCTCTTCAGGCATTCCACAATACGAATGTATCATTATGGTTGCGTGGGTTTCTGCATATTATAGCAAATTAATATTGTTGTTGTGAAATACTGAGAGCACAATATTTATTCAAACGTTCCTTTTTTTTATTTTAATGCTAACTAATTATTTGAGTGAATTATATACGTAAAATACAAACATATGAATATGCATGCGAGACACAAATGAGAGCTTAATGAATGCAGGATAAAATATTGCATTTCTATTAAACACTATTGAAATTCACCTATCATCATGGTATTGTAACTATTGTTCCTGATTAGTCTAGAAATGGTTAATATAATTGGTTATTTATTTAAGATTAGGATGTTTATTTTTGTATAGGTTCCCTTCATTTCTAATAAATTGTGTTAAGTTTGGAGTGGACTGTTTTGAACAAAGATATTGAACTGTGAATAATGGACATGTTTTGAAAAAGGATTTTAAGAAATCGAATGTGGTAGAAAAAAGTTTATTTTGATTTTGATTTCTTCTACGAGGTAAGTGTTAGATTAGCGGTAAAGGGTCTTGTATGTTTGGGAAACTATTAGACCGCGGGTGAAAAAAATTTAGCGCTTTTGTAGTCAGCAGTCAATAACTGAATCGTTGATTGAAAAGGTGGTATCCGGAAATAATGTTGTGTATGTGGTGTGTTTGAAATAATTTCGTTACGGGACCGGTTCTGAACTACGTTTGTGGTGATTGTTCGTGCGAGTGTAGCAAGTGTTTGTGGACAAGTAATCGTTTTGGTTCTTAAGAACGGTGATCTATTGTTATAGTGCTCGCCACGAAAGAAGTTCGTTGTGTTTGAAGAACTCTATTTCAAAAACGGCCGAAGGAAAAATTTAAACGCTACAAAAATTAAAGCCGGTTCTTTCCTGCGTTGATTCGTTTGACTTAAATTGTTTAATTTTACAATTTCTCAGAGATAAACAATTTAGTATAAAAAGTACTTTAGTTCTTAGCCGGTTTTCTATGTGTACGTTTTAAACGTTTGTTAGTTTATCCAAGCTTTAGTTAAGAGGGAGGAAAGGCGGGAGAGAGAAAATTAGAAGGGAGTGAGAAATGGAGGGAAAGGAGTAATAGAAGGTGGGTATGGAGAGAGGGAGGGAAAGGGTGTGAAAGAGAGGTAGTGGGGTTGAGGGAGTGAAGGGAGGGTACGAGAGGTAGTGGAGGAGAGAGGTAGAGAGAGAGCGTGTGTGTATACGCGTGTGTTTGTGCCCGCGAGCAAAAACTATTTTTGAATACAGTACGGGGGAATTTACCAAAAAGTTGTGTACGTGCGTGCGTTTTGGAGTATACAGTTGATCTAGCAGCGACACAATTTCTGTTACATATTTATTTTTAAAAAATTGATTAGCCCCTACACAATATGTTTCGCGTGCGAAGCCGCGCGGGCCATGCTAGTAATAAATAACACATATTTTGTCAGAAAACTACACAATAACGCTAGACAAAATATCGGGATTATTATCTCCAGGTTTAATAAATAACATCACAGATTTAGTTATGCATGGCTAATGGTTATCGGCTAATGGTTTGATAATATCGTAGCACTGTGGCTTCCTCCTTTAGTGGAAATTCATCAGTTAAAAATAAGGTAACTTACGTATCAGTTCATCAATGATCCCAAAGTATATAAACACCCCCTGTACATCCTGCAACCCGCAATGGTGTGTTGTAGTGCATGTTGCATTTGCAGGTTTTGTAGGCGCGGTAACAGTGTGCGGGGCGTCTTAACAGATTAAACCCAAGTTTTGTAATTCATTTAATTTGTATTATGTATTTAATTTACATCATTGTATTTGTTAGAAGGCTAAGCTTAATTAACTGTATTAACTGAAGTAATAACAGTTAATTAGTTTAAATTTAATAATTAATATTAATTTTTTTCAATAAATTATATCAATAAGATGTTATTATGTCTGTTTATTAATATTTATTAAACCCAGTTTTGGAAAAACTTAGGTGTGGGTGTTACTATTGTATATGTAATCCTATGTATTGTTTATAGGTTAAATGTTTTAGGAACAAAAAACCAACCTGCGAAAGAAAGTTTAGGTATGTTTTAGATGGATCAATATGTCAGATAGTTACTATCAGTAAAATAGTACATTTGTTTTGTATTTTTACGGATAACATTTGTTATTAAAGAATTGTTTTATTTTTTAACGGAATAAAGTTTACTGTGTGGAGATCATAAATTATAAATTTTAATTTGGATGGACGTGTATCATCATTACCTTGGAATACTCCTCGACAATCCTATAATAACGACTATCCTGTAATATTATTTAACTATTTCACGGAAACCATTAGATGACAGACGGAAAATATAATTTCCTATACTTTCCAAACGATCAATATAACAGTTAGGTTTCTCCAAATTGAATACAAGTCATTTAGATTTGTGTGAATCGGTTTTCATGAAGAAACCTTCATAAACGTTCCGAAAAATCATAGATATCCTTCACACAAAATAATAATTTCAAAAAATACTTGAATATTAATTAACTAAACATCATAACCAATAAACTTCAAAAATTAGTTATTTCTGAAAATAAAACAAGTAAATTTTTAAGAGCCGAGTGTGAGAAGTTCGCGCGTAGAGTAAATGTATCTGATGCTAGATTTTGTATTTACAGTAAAATTCCAGTTAAACTGATCCGGGTTACCCGAAACAAGTGAAAATTAATAAACTTCCCTTGTACATAATTTACATGAACGAAATACAAAGTACACTTTTAATCTGCGCGTTTAATTACATTATGCAGTAGGCTACACTATGCTCTTTGTTAGTTGTTTCTTTTACAGTGCACACTTCTAGACCTAAGTAGTGTGTGTTTTGTTTTTTTTTTTCTAAAAAAGGATGTCTTGGAAACGATAATTTATTACTTTTACTATTGATGAAAAACTTAAGGTAGGAGAAAGAATAGAAACGGATGGATTTTTGCGCACCAGTGCCGTGAATTTTAGGATTGTCCGTATCAGGTTGAACAAAGAAAAAATGAAGAAAACTAAATCAGCACGATGTTAAGACAAAATACATAAAATTACGAATAAGTTCAGTTGGTTTTTGGATTTTTAAATACAGTAAAATTAAATAGGTTTAATTTTTATTTAGAATTAGTATTTAATTTTTTTAGTACTTTTTTATGTCCGACTGTTTTGCAATTACTGCTGATAATTTTTGTTTTTAACCGCCACCGTGGGGTAGTGACCAGCACACTAGCCTACAAAGCGAAAAGTCCCGAGTTCGATTCCCGGCCAGGGTCTGAAAATTTTAACAGGTTGTAACCTATTGTTACAGTACCAAAACCCATAGTAGTTGATGATGACCAAAATGTCGATGCGACTTTAAATAAATTTAAAAAAAACATGTAATACAGTAAAAATTTATCTTTTAATTTTTATTTAGTGTCATTTTTTGTTTTGCGTTCGACTGTTTTACAATTACTGCTAATGCAGACGATATGAAGGGTAACAGATGAAAATGAGTGATGAAAGATGTCAGACATGTCCGGGAATCGATCACGGTACCCGGGTCTATAATTTAGTATCGTATTTCTGTTAAAGTTCATTGAATCCGTACTGTATATTGTTTTTGTTGGTTAAAAAAGCATGCGGTATTAATATATTATCATGGTATTCCTGGCTAGTCCATATTTTTTGAATCTGGGTTATCCAAAACAATCGGTTTTCTGAAATTGTTCCGCTCAAATTATTTAGGATAACCGAAATTATACTGTAGCTCAACGCAGTTGAAATAGTTTACGTGTTTAATCTACTCGTGTACAAAAAGAAAACATTGTAAACGAAATAATTCTTTTAATTGACCACCACCGTAGCGGAGTCGTAAGCGCGTTAGCAACGCGGTGGTCCCGGTTTCGATTCCCAGAAATAATTAAAAAATTTGCCCAAGTAATGCCCCACCATTCTAGATACAAAATTCAAAATTGTCGCTAATGACTAAGCTGTTAATGCAACTTTAAAAAAACTGGAAAAATAAAAAATAAATTAGACAAATGAACATCGTTTTAATATTAAAAAATGTTAGCTGTTACTTCAATTTCTAACACAAAATATAAGTTACTTACAGTTTTATAGTTCATATTTTGAAGAATATTGTGTTTTTATTATGCATAAAGTAAATGTGTCTGCTTCAAATGTTTAAAGTGATGGTAGTTGGTGACGCAAATTAAAGCATTTTTAATTTATTAATTTTTCCCAGTTTATATTTTGTCGTTAGAATTATTCTCGTGACACGGGAAATGTTCCAGAACTTTTAATGTAATTAAAAAAGTTTTTATAGAACCGTTATATTACTTCTGGGTTTTATACGTATATTTACAAATTCACATCAAAAGTAAATAAAAATGGAATTTTACTTCGTAAGTGTAACTTTATTTGTAAATAATTCTTATTAATTCATTAAAAGTGTAATATTTAAATTTTAAACTATTTGTTTTCCCTTTCAAATTGCATACGGTACAGCACATATAATCTAAAAATGTTCATACGAATGTACTGTAATCGTAAGTAAATTATTATTTGATAATTTAAACTGAAGTATTTGACCTTCACAAAGTTATTCCCACCAAAGTGAATCATAAAAATTAAAAATATTTTAAAATATACTAGTAAACCCCCTCCCACTGTTAACTGCGTTTAATGGTAAATTAAACTGATGCGTTTAACTTCTCATACAATGTTACACGTTAAAATCAAAATCAGGCTGTAAAAATATAAACTTTTACCACTGGAAACAGCAGTAATACTGACATCAATACCACAATATGCACAATAAATTTAGGCGGGTGGGAGTTTGCTGTGTAATTCTCCACTTCCCACCTCACCGCTCCCACCAGTCGAGCAATTTCTCCTCTCCTACTGCGCATATTAACTTGAAAATTATACCTTATTATATTTGTGAAGTACGCGTTCAAAAAAAAATTGAATTTAAAAGAAGGAAAATTTCTAACTCTTCTATTTTCCTGTTTAAAAATTAGCATATCGTATTTGATTTTTCTGGTAACCAATAAAAGTTGACGATCGTCAGCGAGAGTAAGACTGGACTATGCGGAGGTGGAAGTGCTACCATATGTGCTTTTCTAAATACATTATAGCGACAGTTTTAACCAAGACATCATGTTGTAGTTTTACTCTTACATTGTTTTATATTTATGTTTACAACTATGTCGTTTTATAAACATCCCATTGTATTATTTATTGATTCTTAATAATTATCCTAAATAATAAACATTCATTGTAAATAAGCCCTTTTTGGTCATCAGCAGTAAACTGAACTACTGCACTCTGACATTTGTAGTGATAGACTAGTTAGTCCGTGAGTTCCGTCGATGCGAGTTTATCATCGTGAGTAATACTAGTTTTACGGTAATTTCAAAATGTTATTGTATTTTTAGGGTTTTCATATTTCATTATTTTCAGTAGAGTTATGTTAAATTGCAATTGAATTTTAAACAATTCACTTTCTATAAATAATTACATTATTCCTTACTTATTTGGTGTGACGGGTCATGAACTGAATTTTATTACTTAAGTGTTTGTAATTTACATTTTGAGTTACACGCTTGGTACAGGTCTTATGCTTTCGGGTTGGCCGATGTAAGTAGGATAGATAGTATACTGTCCTCCGCATGATAGGCGCAATCGTCAACGTACGAGTATATCGCGTTACCTGTACAGGATGACTGAACATATGCTTTATTACCTGTAAATGTTTAAATTTTGTACGAAAATTAAAACAAGTTGTAAATTGCATAACAATAATAAGAGATCAATTTCGCGCAATGCCAAGATAAGACACTACCAGACGGTTGCCAGACCGGAGGTGCTGTACGCGGCGGAAACCCATCACTTGAAATCTAACATCCACCTGCGCTCGATAGAAACTACCGAGAGGAAAATCATCAGAAGAATCATCGGGCCGACTCAAAATAAAGAGGGAGAATACAGGCTCAGAAGTAACGAAGAAGTATATTCCTTCACCACACCCATAAGAGAAGTCATCCAGCAGAGACGACTGGCATTCTTCAGCCACATAGCGAGGATGCACGACTCCAGACTAACGAAGCAGTTATGGAAGTACTGGGAGGGCAGGAAAACTACAACGAGATGGCACAAGGAGATCCACGAGACGATGCTGGTGAATGACATTACGGGCGAAACACTTCTCAATAGAACAGAAATGAAGCAGAAAATTGAGAATCTAAAGTGCTTGGGAGGGCCGAGGAGAACGGGAACGGCCTGGACGGAGGAGCGAAAAAGATCACATGCAGAAAAAATGAAGGCAGCATGGGTCATCCGGAAACTGGCTGGAACTAAGAGAAATGCATCCCTAGTAGGATCTAACAAGAAATAATAATAATAATATATTATCCCACTGCAGTAAATAAATAAAATAAATAACAAATACTGTTTGGGTTAACACCTTGTAAAAATGGTTTTGCGGATTTTGAGATAAGAATTTGCCTCGAAATTAAACCTTTGGAGGACCAATGCACATTTATAGCGGTCAGTGCATTAGACCAAAAAAAACTTGTGATAGAACACGTAAAAATAAGGAGAGAAAGACACAGGAGTATTGACCAATTGTACAGCAAACTATTATCATGAGCAGAACGCACTTACTTGGTTGAAACTTGATGCAGAAACACATTGATTGGAACACGGCGCACTGCCGACTTGATGAACGTTAGAATACACTTTTAAGTACATAAACAAATAATAAACACAAAAAGCACATGCAATACAAGCCTTAAAACGATAGCAATTGTTAGCGTCATGTGAGATGCCAACCGAGAGAGTAACGCCTCAAGCACGTCAGCCCACGATACGTTTCAATGTACAAGTGGCCAACAAAGGGAAGAAGAAGGAAGAAAGAGGAAGAAAAAGCAAAGAGGATTACAAGATATTGCAAACCCCGGTGCACAATGCCTTAACAAATACAGTAAATGGAAAAGAAACAGTGAATAAACTACTTTTATTTAATCTAACACGTAAAATCAGTATACTTCTTGTATTACCGCAAAGTGCGTAAGGGGAGTACTATGAGTTCACAGGAGGTTGTGGAAGAGATCACGAGCGAGAACTCGACCCGCCTAAACCTTTCGTTGTTAGTATAATCAACAGTGGAAAACGAGAAATAGACCTGAAAATAACTGAAAATGTGCTTTTAGAATATCAAAATAGGTAAAATATTTTTTTACTTTCTCCTGCTATCTATGAACATTTTTTACAATCCCTAATGTGTTTACATTGTGATCTGTTCAGATCACAACAATAAGCAACCTCAAGACACATGAGAATTATGTTTAATGTGTAAATTAGGTGTAGTCTTGTGTAGACTCAGCCCCGAACATTCCTGAAAGAGTATGGTTAATTGAATCTCAACCATCAACTATTCAAATTTACTAGGAATTGAATCACAGAACTTTCGACTCTCTATAAGTAAAATGTCAATACAAGATATTGAAATTCAAATTTAATTATAACAAAACCAGACTAAATTGTCACAAAAATTACTGTTTTTCAACAAAATGAGACTTTTAGTTTCTCTTACCTATATAAATATATATGAAAGAAAGAAATGTTTTCATGTTGATTTTTCGAAAACGAGTTTTCACCGGATCTACACGTTTTCAGACCCCTGAACCCAAAAAAAACATGTTTTTAGCGATTGGTCTGTGTGTGTGTGTGTGTGTGTGTGTGTGTGCGCGCGCGCGCGTGTGTGTGTGTGTGTGTATGTGTGTGTGTGTGAACAGAATATCTCAAGAACGGAACATTGTACGAACTTGACACTTGAAACTTAAGTTAGATACCACTAAAGGACCCGATAAGAACATTTTCATCAAAATCGGTCAACCGGAAGTAGTAGTTTAGGCCTATTCGTGTAATTTTTCACTTTTTTGCGATTTTCTCAAAAACGGCTCCTACGTTTTTTTTTAAAAATCGCCTCATTTACTAAATTTTTTATTCTCTACAAGATAGGGTAAGCGCCATGTTTGCTGAAATTCTTGGTGAGGCTGTTTTCATGTAAAAAAATAGTTTAATAGTTTTTTTAAGATTGCGGCTTTAATATGCATTTTAGCGCAAAAATATATACATAATAAAATTTGTAGAGAATTTTAAACCCTACAACTTTTATTTCAGACATCTTTTTGTGTAACGCTTAGTTTAACGGTAATTAGCGATTTTCTGTTTTTCCTCTCAAAATTGCGTAAAAAATCATTTTTTTTATATTTTAGCCTTAGGCTATGCATTTTACGACAAAAGTGTATATAATAAAATATATAGGAAATTAAAAGATCTACAGCTTTTATTTGTAGTATTTTTCTCTACAGAGCCTAGTTTAGCGTGAAACAGTGATTTTCCGTATTTTTCAACCAAACTGAGGTTGATTTTCATTTAGCGTCCTTTACTCATGATTAAAATTAGATTACGTTTATTAAGGTTGGTTTTTTTGTTTATTTCTAATGTTTTATTACTAATGCTAGATTATTGTTTTATTTGCATTCGCAAGAGAAAGTTGTTGAGTGTTTCACACCAGACTGTTTTTATCATAAGTTAGCTTCTCAACTGTTTATTTTAATTTTGAAAACAATCAATAGCATAAAGGTGTTGCTTGTTACCAACAACTGTCATGCTAAAAACAACTGGTTTGAAATAGCCTCTATTTTTTTCAAATATGCATTATCTCGTCGAATCTATTATTTTCTAGTATCATATAAAAGCATAACTGCAGGAGTAGCCTAATTTAACAATTTCTCCAGGTTCTATTATTCTATACCTTAGATCGTTTGGGCATTAACCCGTTTTGTAAACAAATAGCTTCAATCAACCCCAAAAGACAAATTTTGATTTATGAGGCCAGAAAATCGTGAAATAGATAGTTGCTAAGCTACTACCACTAACTAATGAAACAAATATTTATTTTTGTTGCAAAGAGTAATATTTTAGTGACAATTTAGCCTGAATTTTTTATTAATAAATATTAGTGTTTAGTAACTTGTATAACACTGAGTATTTTACTAGCTTAATTTATATCAATTTTCTACGTGGTGATCAAAAAAATATTAGTGACTTATATAAGTAGTTAAGAAAGTTATTTTATGTAAGAAAAGTTATTTTCGAACTCTATTATTTGTGTTTCATATCAAATGTCTTTAAAACTATACATGGTACTGTTCTGGGATCATTTTTTTAACTTTTCAGGTTAAAAACCATATGAAGCCACTACTAGCATCTCTTAATTGTGTATTAACAGGTTGACTCCCAAGTCAACTTTTGCAATTTAGCTTAAAAAACCCATACCTATTTTATGGTTTATTTTTCTTTTTTTACTAATTTTCTTCAAGTCTAGAGTATTTTAAGGCTTAAATTGTTTTATGCTGTTTTTTTAGGTGAGAGACTGATCAGGTACTCAAGAGTTAAAAAATCAAATTTAATGTGAAAGACTGACGTGGTCTCACTGAAATTTTACTTGCATTTCTATAAAATGTTATATGTATTTTATAAATAATTTACTTTGGGCTATTTTTCAATAAAACTACATAAATATCGATGATGCGTCTCTCTATCAAGCAGTTTTTCGGCGAGTGGTAAATTCAAGCACCAGTTGTCTACATAAAGGCACCGACCAGAGTCAACTTTTACAATGCAAAAAAATATTGTAATATGAAAACCATAAAAAATTAACAATAAAATAATTTTTCATTATATAATATTATTAAAACATGTTTGATAATGCAATAATAAACTATATTAATTAGTCAATATTATTATGTAATAGTAACAATAAGCTGTCAAGTTCACCAACTTATTTTTTTTACTCGATCGGGCCAAGTAATTCACAAACCATGACTGGGGAAAAGTTTTTTGAACTCATTTCTAACAGCCAGTGTATGATTCAATGCAAACAAGCATCCAATCTGTCTTACGATTCTATTAAAAACACTATTACATGAGAGACGGATCAGTATCTCAAAAGTAAATTTTACAGATCTGGTGAGAGACGTTCAAGTGTCTCATGGGAGTCAACCTGTCAACGTCAGTATGATCTATACTCGGCTTAACTGAATTCCAGGCAAAATGTTTCGCCTGCCGTTACTTGCTTACGAAGAGTTTCTGGACTTAATATGCACATGTTTTTCTTATATTTAGCTATAAAATAACTTCCTAGAGTTTGGACATTTTTACCTTTTAAAGACATCCTATGAAATAAAGAGAGATCTTTTCCAAGTAATTTATTTATTTATTTATTTATTTTATTTTATTGTTTGCAACAGGCCGACTACGGCCCTATTACAGAAACAATAGTTCATTACAGACAAAAGACAATACAAAAGTAAAAATAAAAGAAAAGGAGAGAAAAATACAAACAAAAATAGTCAATAATGCAAACGGAATAAATATACCTAAAACAGTACTATACAAATAGATTTCACAATTAATTTACTGATTAAAAATCATGAAATGATTTTTGTAACGTATGAAAAAATTCCGTGCCTGAATGGGATTCGAACCCAAGACCGCATGATGAGAGGCGAGCACGTTACCAACTTCGCCAATGCGGCCGGCTAAAGAATGGCTGACCTAAACGATGCTCGGTTCTGACAAAATTGATCTATTGCCGCAATTCTGTCCATGATAGTATAAATTAACTATCATGCAGTTAACCGGCGAATAAGCTGCGTAATTAGTGGAGAAGATTTGTGATAAAACATATATTTCGAATGGTTATAAAAAGTAATGAAACGCTTATGCTTTAATATTCTTGTTGAAGTAAAAACAATAATAATTTATGGCTTATACATTAAAGACTGAGTTATTATGTCGATGACTTCCAAAAAAAATCTGGTGTGAAACACTCACACAACTTTCTCTTGCCAGTGAAAATAATTAACAATAAACCTAACATTAGTAATAAACCATAAGAAATAAACAAAAAACTAACCTCAAAAAACATAACCTAATTTTAATCATGAGTGAAAGACGCAAAATGAAAATCAACCTCATTTTGGCTTAGAAATACGGAAAATCACTCTTTCTCTCTAAACTAGGCTCTGTAGAGAAAAATGCTCTAAATAAAAGTTGTAGATCTTTTAATTTTCTATAAATTTAATTATATACACTTTTGTCGTAAAATGCATACTAAGGCCGAAATGTTTAAAAAATCAATTTTTCTCACGTTTTCGTGAGAAAAAAACAGAAAATTTCAAATTACCGCTAAACTAAGCGTTATACAAAAAAATGTTTGAAATAAAAGTTGTAGAATTTTTAATTCTCTACAACTTTTGTTATATAACATTTTGCGCTAAAATGCATATTAAAGCCGCAATCTTAAAAAGAAAATGTTTTTACGTAAAAACAGCCTTACGCAGAATTTCAGCAAACATGGCGCCTACCCTATCTTGTAGAGCATAAAAAATGTAGTAAACCAGGTGATTTTAAAAAAAAATCGTAGGACCAGTTTTTGAGAAAATCGCAAAAAAGTGAAAAATTATACGAATAAACTACTACTTCCGGTTGACCGATTTTGATGAAAATGTTCGTGTCGGGTCCGGTAGTGGTATGTAACTTAAGTTTTAAGTTTCAAGTTCGTACGATGTTCCGTTCTTGAGATATTCTGTTCACACACAGACACACACACACACACACACACACACACACACACAGACACACACACAGACCAATCGCTAAAAACATGTTTTTTGGGTTCAGGGGGTCTGAAAACGTATAGATCCGGTGAAAACTCGATTTCGAAAAATCGACATGAAAACAATACTTTCTTTCCTATATATTCATATAGGCAAGAGAAAGTAAATATATAATTTATATATCATTTTTAATTAATTTCCAAAGCGGTTTCTCTATATAGGCCTATCTTTTAAAAATTAGTTTTGCATTACATACCGAAAACAGATTAATTGAAGTTTTGTACTGTATACTGTGTAGGCCTACTTATTCATATCCTAAATTAAACTACTCCCACGTACTCCCTAAAGACATGTATAACAAAATTGGAGTAAGGTGTTCTTGGTTGACCAGATTTAATTTCAGTGGTTACAAACATTTATTTGTATTTAATTTTGTAATGTCATATCAGAAGCTTTGCGCTGAATATTACTTTCTATAACAATTTAATTTAACTTTAACTTTCAACAATTTTAATCAGTATTTATACATACACTTTAGATGTTTTAAAATTTTCTGTTTTTTTATTGGGTTATCAACAATACTAACGATGAAATTTTGAATTTATCATCTCAATGATATACAGAAATCTGATTACAAAAATAAAAAATAAATACTGAAAAATCTGTTCACATTACATTAAAGTAACGGAAAGAACTCAGACCATCAAAACAACAAGATTCTACGAACGATAACGCAATGCCCTTTTTATATCACAAACTCAATGTTGCACAAAGACTTACAGATCCCATACGTAATTGATGTCGCAAAACAACTATACAAGACGATGCATGACAAATTTGAATTACATGACAACCCTCTCATATAAAACATGTACACTAGGGCGATACCGGGTGCTCAGCGCAGACGTTTGGAGCGCCTCTGGCCAAGAGATCTTCTTGGCCAACTGTAGGACTGTGTGATGACTGCACGCTCCTTCAAGTAAATCAAGTTTAGGAATATTAGCTTCACATTTAGAAATTGTTGTATTAATATAATAACGGATACTAAATTTCAATTAAAAGTGTCAAAAACCACAAGATCATACGTTAAGACAATAAAGTAAATTATTTGGTTCTTCATCTTGACCTAGAATTTACTATACTGTATATACAAATTGAGTGGCTCTCCTAAATTTTCAACAAATTTTAAGTTAACTTAAGTTTAAAGTTACGGTTTATGAACGCTTTCTAGTGCCCGTACGAATGTACGGTTTCAACTTTTTGGCAGAGCAAAATCTAGAAATTTAAAAAAAATCAATTCTTTCAATGTAAATGCCTTCGCCAAATCACTAATCCACTATACTACATCTCAAATTTAACTTTACAACATAATTACCTTACTCATCTCATTCATAGTGAACACTTCCTAAAAACTTACTTTAATTCTATAACAGATTACATCATCAAAATTAGTTCAAGATATCATACAGAAAGATGTATGTACATCGAAGATTAAAAAGAAGACGGAGCAAAGACCTCTTAATAAAATATGTTTGTAAAAAGGAAGTATTCTTAAAAATTTACTCTAGGTATTTTCACTTTTGAATGTTCGTATTCTATCATGTTTTTTCATTATATGATTTCTTACAAAAGAGTACTTTTAAATAACAAATTTAATTTTCTCTCTCGTTTTCTTGAAAAGTGAAACTGTGTCAATGAACTTTAATTTTATTATAATGTTCAACAATTTACACTTTTCTTGTACAAATCCAAAATTTGGAACTGTACTTTTTATTTAATAAAAAGTAAAGTAAAAAATAATTTTTGTTGATTAATTTTGTTTAACTGGGAGACGTTAAAAGCTGTCAGCTGAATCGAAATTAACGATATATAATGCAATTTTGAAGTCTATGTGGACGTACGGGATTCAATTCTGAGGGACAAAATTCCAATATTGACATTATAAAACGTTTTCAGACAAAATGTTTACGAACAGCTCTTAGGAGACCATGGTGCATAACTAGTAACAGATTTATTATGATCTATATAAATCTATAACTACATTTTATGGTCTGTCTCAGTGAAAAAGGAAATTATAGGATTCAGCAGAACTACAAAAAAATACTAAACGGATATCCGAGTTACTTCGCGATAATCTTACTGGAAAGAGCGACTATATTTTACCCAATTTTAACAAATACGATGTGTTAGAATTAAGTATAATTTTTTTTTTAATTTAACCTTTAGGCCTTCGGGCCAGCCCAGTCAGTCAGCTGGTAGAAAATCGCTATTATTTGTTAAGTAACACCGGTTGGGCAAGCGACTTTGTATGGTGACCAGCTGACAGCCATCCATGAACAAACTCTAATGGGGGTCCTTGTTCAAACTCATGCCTTATTCATGTCAATTATACAGCAAAACGCAGCAATCAAATTGGGTAGTTGTCTTATTTATAAAACAAATTTATAAAAATTTCTTAAACTATTACTGACAGAAAATAGTTTATTGTTAATTCTAATCAACTTGTTATCGCACAGTAATTTTTTGATTCTAATGCTAAGAAATTAAGTCCACAATTTCAGTTTCAGTTCAGTTTTAACTTATCACTGTGTTTTATAAGTCCGCTGTTTCATCATTACAACATTCAAACAAATGTTTCATGAACCTTTAACATCGATTTTTACCTTCTTATCTTTAATACTTTAAACCTAATATTAAATATTTCTATATTATCTTTCTGTACTTTGATATTTGTTATTGCTAAAGTTTATCAAACTTCACTTTATCTGCTGAATAATATAAAGAGAATAATAGTGGGAATAATGCTTGTAGATTAACTTAATTTTTTATAAATTTGTTGAAAAAAATCTAATCGGGAATTGGAATATTAATTTATCAAGTTAGATTAACCAATCGTTGAATTTTTATCAAGAGGGAAGTTTTAATCCCATCTTATTAATATCTGCTAACAGAGAGAAGGAATTGTAAAACAGCGATCAAAATATTTTTGAAGAAAAATTAAACCATGAATCTCCCGAGGATTTGTATTTTTGTTTTTACTGTTATGGAATTATTTATAACAGTTAAAAAAATAAATACTCGGGAGATTAATGGCTTAATTTTTCATGTAACAAATCTATTCATATTTTGTATAAACATTTGAAAACATTTCCATCATTAAGTTGAAAAGTTACGGGGTATTTATTTTAAAAAGTTTGAATAGAAATTTTAAACTCCCTTTCAAATCAATGAAACTTTATATCTTAATAAACTAAGGAATTATTTTCTTTATTTTATAAAAGTAAAAGCTAATTAAATAAGTTTTCTGAAACTTCAGAATTATAAGAGCATTGTCTGAGGTTTGGAATAAGTTGTGTAATTATTGTAAACCACTCTTTATTTTTATTTATTATTATTTAATTGATATTAATTTATATTTTTAATATATTTCGATTCCATATAGCCTAAGTAGTTTCAACAACAAAAATAAACTAAAGTAAGATGATTGGTTAACAAGTTTTTCTGAGTAAAATTTTATAAATTCTACCAACTTATTGTAATGGAATTACTAAAAATCACAAAACTTTCATTGGTTCAAATTTTATGAAAGTTTGTATTTACTTCGAAGTAGATTTTAGAAAGTTTTACATTTTGTTATCTGCTCAAAAGATTAGATTATTCAGTTTAAAATGAGTACTTAATCAAAAGATAAGCGAGATTTAAAGTTATAATAAGTTTGAAATTGAATCACTTATTTGAGAAACGACATAAGTCAATTTTTAACCAATTTTAGTTTTTGGCAGTTTTGTATTCTACACATGTAAATACATCATTCTGTGTAGACATAGCATAAGTCAAGTCAAACCTACTCTTTCTAGGCTCACAAAGTAACTCTTGTTTAGAAGAGAAACAGCATTAGTCACTGACTTGTGCTGTTTCTCCGTGAAATGGCGGGGACTGATCAGCTGATGTATTCCCGCCATTACTAATACACTTGCTGTCGGATGTTAAAACTTTTAGGTTATATCTATCTTCAGTTCAGCTACAGCAGTTGTATGTAGTACTTGTTTGTGCTTTTAATAGTTACATTAATATTACGTACTTATCGTACTTATATATTCTATCTTTGATAATATATGAATACAAAATGGATGTTCAATCGGGAAGTTTAAATGTTGACCAAGTTCCTCAACGTAAGAGAAAAATAGGAAAGAGGCATCAGGATTCTTATAAATCTGAAGTTATAAAAAAAGCAAGAGTTAAAGGTGATTCCTATACTTCTTTTGAAGGAAAACAAGTGGAGAAATTGCAACCAGGAGATGATTGCAAGTAAGTATTCAACTTATTATTTTTTAATCTTACGTTTAATTTATTTCAGTAAAAAAGTTTAATGTATAATCGTTGGAATTATTTGCCTAACAGCAGAACTATATACAGGTATATCTATACTCACTTAAGTATGAAAACGTGTTTCACGCCATTCAGCGCATCTCTTGAACTGGCAACTCCAAGTTTAAAGTTTAATGTGTCAGTAAATACATCGTTGGATAAGACTGTACGCTTGGCCCCTATAGGTGGCCGTCCGTATGCAAGGGGTTAACGTAAATTACATTTGAGGTCAAGGATCTAAGATAAGGCAAGCAAAAATCATACTCCAATATTTGTTAAAAATATTGCATTTTAATATTATTTAATATTTTAATACCATTTTATTATATTTGAAGCTAAAGTTTCCGGGTTTTTTCAGATGCCGCAGAAAATGTTTCACTAAAGTATCGGAAGCTGATCGAATAAGAATTTACGAGAACTTCAGAGGCTTGGATTCGAAAAATGAACAGGATAACTACCTACAATCATTAATAGCAGCATCAGAAGTTAAACAAAGAAGAAGAAGAAAACCAGCAGAAGAATCGAAAAAACCAGACAGAGGAAGTTGTTTCACTTACGAGGTAACAACACCAACCGGAAAAATACAGGTATGCCTAAAAGCATTTTTGAATATTCATGCCATAACACATGCTCGAATAAGAAGATTGAACCACTTGTTGTTATTGGGAAAATCTCCTAAAGACATGAGAGGAAAAGAAACGCCAGGTAATGTTGTACCAGATATTGTGGTGAATGCAATAAAAGCTCATATTTCTTCTTTTCCTATTAAATTAGCTCGTTACAGCTCTAAGGAATATGCATATCTCAATGAAAGGTTGAATGTACTTGAAATGTACAAACTTTTTAAGCAGGAATCTCCAAACTACAATGTCAAATACAATTTTTATTTGAAGGTTTTTAGGGAAAATTTTACATTGCATTTTGGACGACCACAGGTCGACACGTGCTGCACTTGCGAAACTTTAGATGTTAAAATAAAAAGCCAGTTTTTAAATGACACAGCTAAACGCACACACGTGGCTGAAAAAATTGTACACATAAGACGAGCTAAAAAGTTTTATAAAAAAATCAAGGAGCTTCAAACCATTGTTCAAAAGGAACACAATATTGGGGCAATTTGCATAGATTTTATGCAGAACCTACAGCTGCCACACATTCCGGTTCAGGAAACATTTTACTTACGTCAACTGACAGTGTCGGCCTTTTGCATTCACAATCTAAAAGATAATACCGCAGTATTTTATATATACCACGAAGGCCAAGCTGGTAAGGGCCCGAATGAGGTTTGTTCCTTCATTTTAGATTATTTCAAAACTTCGCTTTCAAATATCGAACATCTCCACGTATTTTCTGATGGGTGCTTTGGTCAAAATAAGAACCATTCCCTGTTGCGACTTTTGAATGCATTGGTAACTTCAGGAAAATTAAAAACTGCTGAACAGTACTTTCCGCTGAGAGGACACTCTTTCCTCCCTTGTGACAGAAACTTTGCTGTAGTGAAAAAGGTATTACGAAGACATGACCGAGTGTACACATTAAAACAATATGCAGAACTATTTTTGACTTCATCAGCATGTAACAAATTTTTGGTTGTCCTTCCTGAATCTCAGGACATAATGGATGTTAGTAGTTGGTGGCCAAAGTTTTATAAAAAGATGGTCCTGTCTACTGAGACACGTGGGAAAAATATTTCAAGAGAAAAAAAAGTTTCATTTAAAATCTCCAAGTTTATGCAGTTTTCTCATAATGCTGATGCTCCGTACACTATCACAGCAAAAACCTACATTGACGGTCTTCAAGTTCACACTTTTTATTTAAAAAATTCAATTGCACGACTGAGTATGCCAACCAACATTGCCTATCCAAAAGGTTGCTTACCTATTAATTCTAAAAAAATGAATGACCTTCTTAAGTTTAAGCAGTATCTACCTGAAGAAGTTGATGTCCAGAAATTTTATGAAGAAATCTATGCCTGGGAGACTGTTATCAGAGACGAAAATGAAGAGGTAGAAGTTATCAATTGAAATTAATAACGTATCTGTCTTAATTTAAACTTATTACTGAAAAATATTTTAATTTTGTAAACTTTTTGGCTTTAAAAAATCAATAAAATCTGTAAAAAGAAACTTTGTTACTTTGTTACAACCCGTTCGTTAGAGAAACAACATAAGTCAGAAATAATTATTTTAAAAATTAGCATTTTAAATAAGTGTTAAGATTTTTTGAATTACACAGTAAAATTAAAGGTGTTTTTAAGAGTAATTACAAATTTTTTCAAATTTTTAGCTACCATCATTAACAAACAGTACAGTTTTTTCAAGTTTTCCGAAAGTTGGTATTTTTGACTTATGTCGTTTCTCAAATAAGCGATTCAATTGAAGATGTAAAGAAGACACTGACCGCGCACGCAGGAATTCTCCTGAAGAAAAGTTGCTCTGTGGTGGCGAAGTTGTTTAATCCGTAGTTCTTCTTCAGGTGCTTCTATTGCTGAAAAAATTGCTGCACCAAGGACCAAAAATAGAACATAGAAGACGAAAAGGAAGCCGAGGCGAAGTGTAGACGGCCGCAAACCGGCAGTCGCGTGCACCCGCATCCTATGCCGACGCCGGTCGCAAGTACTCTGCCGCCCCCGAGCGCCACCTTCAGGGCGCATACTCATCCCCCACTCTTCTTCCTCTGACAACTCGTGAGTTGCCCAAACCCTGGGCGATTGATCCTCCACCTGCCTGCCTACCTCAACATAGGATTCGTTCACTTTTACCACCCAGCGAGATTTTGAGACCTTGAAATCCAAATCATCCCTGCACTTATCGGGTATGCACGCACGTATAGCCACAAAATACGTGAACCCAAACGGAATAATTTTAAACGGAACCAATCTTAAAGTTCAAGATCATTTATCAAAATCTAAATTACTTAAATTTGCTACACGAAAGTTATAGCCTACAGTTGGTCAGTAAATTTCAACAATCAACATTCAATTTCTGAGACTGATAATTTCAAACAAAAAAGACAATCTTTTGCGCCTTGCAATGATTAGGAAATTCTTGTTAAAATTGTTACCAATTTTAAGTGCCACTGAATGTCTGCAACCATTTTAAAAAGGTTTAATTTGGATGTAGCATTTTTAAGAAGATAATTCAATAAAAAGGAAGAAATTCTAAAAATATTGTTTATTCTATTTACAAATATAGAATACAACGTAAAAAATTCACAATTTAATATGCATTAAATATTTATTTTATTACAAGAAATATATTGATGAAATTTGAATATGTGCGTTTATAACAGCGTATAACAACCGATAACCTACTCACCACTTACTAACTAATCAAGGTTATTTACAGTGTACAAACCATTGTGGCAGGATGCGTTGACATTGTAGGTTATTGGTAAAATTTTGCACATTGTACATAAATATATTTGTTAATGAATAATCAGTAAAATTTGCAAATATAGCGAAATTATTAATTGGTTGTAAGCATTTATGTGGTAATTGATTGGAAATATATCGGTAAAATTGAAATTTATACGAGACAGTGAGTTTATATCGGTAGATATAAGATATAAGGGCTTATAAGTAATTCCACAGCGGTTTGGGTGCAAAAATAAGTTGATGTTCGGATTTTACTTAATGTTGAACTTTGTTACCGACGTTGTGTAAAGTATATGTTCAACAGGCTCATAGTGTATTGAGTAGGAAATTCAAGAAGATGGGCATACAGACTGAGAAGGGTTATTTGTCTACGCTTTTGTCCGCGGATGATCAGATGGTGATTGCTAATGACGAAGAGGACATATTGTTTATGCTTAGGAAGTTGAAGGAGGAGTATGAGGAATAGCGCATGAAGATGAATATGAATAAGACGACATATTTGGTGTTAGGGGATGAGGGAACTGATTACAGCGTTGACGGGAATGTGGTGAGATGTGGCGACAAGTAAAAATACTTAAAAACGTTGATATTTAAAGATGGTGGATGTGAGGTAGATTTCAGGGCAAGAATTTTTCAAGGCAAAGTGGCGATCAGGAAGCTAAACTCTTTGATTTAGAACTCAAAAATAAGCATAAGGACAAAAAATATGCTTTATGGGGCGCCAGTGAAGCTGATTGTTATTTATTCTTCAGAATCCTGGAAAAAAAGTGGACGGAATGAGGAGCGTTTAAAAACTCTGGAGATGGATTTTTTACGAAGAGCTTGTGGGGTCTGCAGTTTGGATCATGTACGAAATGAAGTAGTGAGGGAAATAGCGGATGTGCAGGACACTGTGGTGGGAAGAATAGCGAGTAGGCTGTTGATTTGATACGGGTATGTAAAACGGATAAATGAAGATAGGTGGCCGCAAGTGGCTTTGAATTGTTGTCCGGTGATGAGGAGGAAAAGAGGGAGGCTTTGGAAAACGTGGTGGGGGCGGTGTGATGCGGGCAATGGAGGCAAAACACTTGGAGGAGGATGACTGGCGGGGCAGGAGGTTACAGCCTTTGAGATGTGGGATGCGGAGTAACTATGTAGGACCCCAGCATTAAAGTAAAGTAAGTATTCGGATTCAGTACACAAAAAAGTATCGATTTTTAAAAAAAATTGTTACAATCGGTCAGAAGCCCTGTAACTCTATAATTATCCCAAAATTATAAATTTTTAATTAATTCTAAGCAAAGAACGTTATTTTTAGGAAAAAATGAAAACTTTATAAAATATTCCTTTTCCATAGTACCTATATCATTATAAAGGAAAATCATATGAAACAGCATGAACATCAGTTTATTCATTATTCTTTGAAAATCTAAAGTATAAAACAGTTTAACTTTAAAAGGAACAAATATTTATTTAATAGTACATTGTGAGAGACAGATTTAAATTATTATTTTAGAGTGAATATTACAATTTGTCTCTGAGAGAACGGATAAACCGATTTCGTGTTTTAATGATGAAAAGCTGTTTTTGAATACAATAATTAATCGTGAATTATCGTCGGAAAATGTAAGTAACGGAGACTGTTTGAACGTTAAGATATACAGTACCTACTTGTTTTGTCATACGATGTTAATACTAAACTAAATTCACTCACACAAACAAATCAATTCATTTATCTTCTTCGAACAATCACTATATAATTCAAATAATACTTACTCCAATCTTAGTTGTCAAATACACCATAATAAGCTCCATATCTATAGACTTTTTTGCTATAAAAACGATCATCCACATTTCCAATTAGCCGTATCTGAATTGTTTCCCACTACTAGGACACACACATATACTACAAGTTAATAATAATAATTATAATATGTCTTTATTTCAAAAATACAAAATAATTTTAAAAATATATACATAAAACCAAATACATATTACAATACTTATTTAAATGAATTTATATTTTAACCAAAATTACGCAGACATTAATCTCATGGTCCTTTGACCGTCTGAGAGATTGACAAGAAAAATAAAAAGAAAGAAAAAATATATTATGATCCAAAACTAAACAAAAATTACAAAATTACAAATATACATTAAAAAATACACAAAACCTTATTACTTGATATATGGCGCTAAAAACATTAATAATTGAATTCCGTGATTAATTGGAATCTATACTGCCAAGCCTTTTGACAATAGTAACCAATACTAGTCCAATTTTCACCATTTAGGTACACCATCAGTTCTTCCAGACTAAGGATACGCTTGTTGAATATTTCAATTCGATATTCCGCCAGAATTGGACATCTTGCTACAAAATGGTAAACATCTTCTTCCTCTCCCGTATTGCATAGAGAGCATTTCTTTGAAGTGGCAACATACGAGTACTTGTTAAGTTGAATCAACTCGGTTCTAGCCTATACTACAAATTATTTATAGACATAAACTCCAAACTCGTGCTCGTACGTCCGAGCATACACAGTTCAGTAACGTTTAGAATGAATGCGATGTATGAGAAGAAAGACGAGGTAATTTTTTTTGCACGTGCGTTATTACCACAACACTCTCACTACTATCGGTTTCATAATCATAGACACCCGAGTTTGAACCCAAAGCATCTCCAAAACTATGAGTCGGATTTCAATATACTTTACATCAAAATTTAGTTCATTTTATTCTGCGTTTACCTATAATAAACCTATGTTTTTAATGTTGTATTACCATATCTAGGTTGAAAGAGGTTTTCTTGATACCGCAACAAATTTCATGCGTTTGAGGCGTGTAACTTGATAAGTATTTTACCGAAAAGTTTGAAATTTTAACACAACATAGAAAATTTTATTCTTACAGCGTGTACGAAATTTCAAAACCGTAAGTTATTTAATTTTGATTTATTAACAATATTCTCAATTCTTGCTATCTCGATAACCACTTGATCGTTCAGCACGGGCAAACTATCGTTTTATTCAGCGTAAAAAACTTAGTACAGATGTGTTAATAATATGAAATATCGACTGGCCAATGTTGTGGTAGAATTTTTAGAATTTTGGAAAATAGATGGGTGATGTGGGGGGGGGTGTTACTATCCATGTTGCTAGTTTGTGTACGTTACATCCTGTCGGACTATCTACCTGAATTGACAGACTGCATTGTCAATTCAGGTAGACAGTCAGATTCAAGCAAAATGGATAGTAGCGCCCACCCCCACATCACCCATCTATTTTCCAAAATTGTAAAAATTCTACTACAACATTGGCCAATCGATATTTCATATTATTAACATATCTGTACTAAGTTTTTTACGCTGAATAAAACGATAGTTTGCCCGTGCCGAACGATTAAGCGGTTACCGAGATAGCAAGGGTTCAGAATATTGTTAATAAATCAAAATTTAAATAACTTACGATTTTGAAATTTCGTACATGCTGTAAGAATATAATTTTCTATATTGTGTTAAAATTTCAAACTTTTCGGTAAAATACTTATCAAGTTACACCCCTCTAAACGCATGAAATTTGTTGCGGTATCAAGAAAACCAGGTCTTTTTATCTTTCAACCTCAATATGGCCATTTTTTAAACAACACTAAAAATATAGGATTATTAAGGGTCAACGCAGAATAAAATGAGCTAAATTTTGATGTAAAGTATGTTAAAATCCGACTCATAGTTTTGGAGATGCAAGGGTTCAAACTCAGGTCTCTATGATTATGAAACCGATAGTAGTTGCACTAATGAATTACCGGAAATGTCTTCGAGCTTTTGTAAATAATAGACGTTCTATAGTGTATTCACTGTAAGAGCTATCCTGTCAAGGTCATCCTACCGAGGAACAATAAGTTACAAGTTCATTAACCCACGTTTAATCTAGGTAATAAATTGTTCCTCCTATTTTCCTAAACTACGTTCATTTTTCTTAAATATTCCCTTCTCCACAATCCACTTGTCATCCCTTTCCGTAATTGTATTTTTGGGCGTATTGTTTTAAAAAACCAAAACCGATTGATTTATAAATTTTATAAAATGATGTTGTTTTAAAGTAGGTAAATCGGTATTCTCATTTGTAACTCTGCCCATAACAGACAAGTGGAGTGTCAAATTATTTACACTCAATCTGTTCGTTGCAGGGCTAAAATAAATAGTTCTGTGTCTTATCACATGGTCAGCCAATTAAATGATTGAATCATTAAAGAACAGAAGAGGTAGAGGTGTAAAAGACACTAATCAGAGTTATCTTTTCTGAAAGTAATGGATTTCATTATACAGCCAGACCCTGTGGTGAATGAAAAGAAGGTGTCATTTGCAGAGTGGAAAATACGTGCTTTTCAGAGGGCTCGGCATGCTGATAAGCGTACTTTTCTGTTAAGTGAGGAAGGCAATGGTAAACCACCTCACTTCTCATTTCACTTAGTAAAACCTCTACAGGTTCAAACCAGCTTTTCGGCTGATGACCTAAACAACAACAACAAAAGAGCCTCTATAAAAAAAAACATTTAAAGATCAAGAAGGGAGAGTAAAACGTCAAATTGTTCAATATGAAATAGACTCTGGGATGAAGATGGCCATTATCCTTAGAGAATAAATTATGGTTATACAAAAGTTCATTGAACCCATTTTGGATGCGCGGAATACAACTGTATAGGGTACATTACTAGTAGGCCTAAATGTAACATTCATTTGATAATCATCATGACCATATTATGTCAAATGCAGGAAATTTAAGAAAATTTAAGAAATATTGTAATATACGTTAAAAATATATCTAAATTAATTTTAAAAAAATTATTTTATATTCAAGAAAGTTTACGTTTAGGATTTTAAATTAACAAAATAAAATAAATTTGTAATTTATTTAACGTTCATTTTATTATAAAAATAACATTTTTATAAACTTTTAGTGTATTTTTTTAAGTGTGTCTTGCACCAACTCATAAAGCATTGAAAATTATTAACTAAAAACATAGGTACCGGGTGGCTCATATGTCAGTTTTCCCCATGAAATAGAATATTTTGTATCAATAAGTTTGTATAACATTGCGTACTCGTATAACATTAATTGTTGTCCGTTATAGTGAGGTGAGTCTCTAAGCCATATCGTCCATCTTTACTCCAAGTTCTTCACGTGGGTGATCCCGATAGGCGATTGGAATTCTGTGAGACAGTCGCTATTCGTACAGAAGCCGATCCAAATTTCTTGCGATCAATTTTGTGGTGTGTTGAGGCATGTTTCACGTGTTAATCGGTGTAACTGCGAATACTTGGCGAATGAAAATCCTCATAAGGTAATTCAAGAAGAGTTTAATGTGTTTGATGTTATGGTATGGGGAGAAATTTCGAGTACTGCATTGAATTTTTGAGGGAAATGTTAACTCGGAAAGTTACTGACAGGTGCTGCAGGAACTAGTCTTTCCGAAACTTGAAAACAATTCTGCTTACAATTTTCAATCGCACGTCTGGGAACAAGATGGGGCTCTGGCATATTTCGCTATCGAAGTTCAAGAGCTTTTGAATTCTAAATTTACTGAATGGATTGGTCGCTGTAGTACAAGTGATTACCCTACACGCTCGCCAGACTTAACCCCTTATGAATTTCACTGTGAGGTATTATAAAGGATTGGTGTTTTCTTCAAAACCACAAAACCTAGCCGAACTAAAAAGCATAATAGAAAATGCATTTGACACCGTCAATAAAGATATTGTTATCGTTGAAAATTTGTCAATTAGTTTTGTTTTAAGTCGTTGTATGAAGTGCATGGACACTAATGGTGGAAATTTTTAACAACCTCTTTAACAAAGGTATTATATAAGTAGGCTACAGTTCAAATAATAAATCTGTTTTTTCCCTGTAGGTTTCTTATTCCGTTAAGTTGTAACGCCTTCATTTTTACTTCGTTCGTATGTGGAAGGTTTTTACTCGTGGTTGTTTTAAGATCGCGGCCTTAAAATGCATTTCAGGGCAAAAGTGTATATAATAAAAGTCGTAGAAAATTTTAAAATCTATAGTCTTTATTTGAAACATCTTTTTGTATAACGCTTAGTTTAGCAGTAATTAGTGATTTTCTGTTTTCTTTTTCATGAAATTTTGTAAAAAAAAACCTATTTTTTTTAATTTCGGCCTGAGTATGCATTTCACGACAAAAGTGTATAATTAAATTTATAGCAAATTAAAAGATCTGCAACTTTTGTTATAAGCATTTCTTTATAGAGCCTAGTTTAGCGTGAAAGAGTGATTTCCCGTATTATAAGCCAAACTAAGGTTAGTTTCATTGTTGCACCCCATTCACTCATGATTAAAATTAGGTTATGTTGTTTTGTTTATTTCTAATGTTTTCTTACTATCCTACATCATCTCAATCTCTTACACGAATGGTGTGAAACATGGAAAATAAAACTTAAAACGGCATAATCTCTTCAAGTAACTTTCACACTCCGTCATGGTGATTTCCCACCAGCGTGCATACACAATGAACCTCTCACAAAAACTGATACGGTCAAGTATCTCGGTCTGACTTTTGATTAACGACTAACTTGGAGTACACATATCAAACGGAAACGTTTTTTACTGGATTCCCAACTTAAACTTCTACATTCCCTACTTCACAAACGATCAAAATTATCTATGGCACAAAAATTGCGCATACATTGTTCTGTTTTGAAACCTATATGGACCTACGGGTCCCAAATTTACGGTTCAACCAAACCCTCTTAACTTGCAATGAATTCAAGCATTCTAGTCAAAAACATTACGCCTTATAGCAAATGCACCTCTTTACGTTAGCAGCAAAACCTTACATACAGATTTGAAAACACCATTTGTACAAAATTCTATTGAATACCTATAGTAGTAGGCTACAAACGCTTTCACGACAAGTCGCACGAACACGAAAACTCACTGGGACGTACACTTTCCACCTTCCATTTACCTGATAATCCCGCTAGACGCCTTAAAAGACGCTCGAGTAGAGACCTGCTAGATTGATATAAAAATTTCATTCTTGGGGAAGCACCAATGGGGGCCCTACCCCTCTCGTGCCTATCATGTCATTTACATAATTATTAAATCATCACATTTGCTTGTTGTAAAAATTTTACAGTAGTAAATAAAGAGTTAAAGAAAACAAATATTGTTCATTGTTCGCATTGGCATAAGAAAGTAGTGTGAGTGTATCACACCAGATTTTTTCGTAACAATTTAAATGAAGCAATAATTTATACAACTATTAGTAATAAATGAATAAAATATTCATGTAATAATCTGGGAACAAGTTAATAATTTTTATCAAAAATAACGAAGATTTCAGAACAAACTATTAAGGGTGCGCCTCATCACTAGAAAAATTCGACAGAGCGATTTCGGTTGCGTCCGCTAGGTGCGATCTTCATAACCTTGATTAGTAAATCTAAAGGTGGGAGTAATCATGCCGTGCTAGTGTGCTATTCACTTCCGCACGCAACAACGATGCGTAGCGTCGATGTTGCCAAGTGTACAGCGTAATCTATATTTATTACACGTACATTTACAATGTACTGTACGTATACTGCAGATGGCTGCGGTTATGCCGAAATATGTTTACATCGTCTAAATAAGAGTCCATTTTATTAAACTTTTATTTACATTTAGTTTACATTGCTTACATAATTGATTTCGGAATTAAATTCTCTACAATTTTCTTGGGAAAAATAATTTGATTATTGGTCATTTAACAAAGTTATTGGGCTCGAACGTAGAAGACTGTGTTTTTTCCAATAAGCAACCCCATCACTCAATGAGATTAAAATCATATATGACGTGTAAGTAAGATGTAGAACATCTGGTACAGACCCAAGCCGATTCCTGAGAGATTTTAGTTAATTAAACTTCAACCATCAAATTACACCGATAACCACTGTCTAGTATTCATTTATCCACGTAAAAGGAACTACCTTTACTAGGATATGAACCTAGAACCATCGTCTCCGAAAATCAGTAGTTAAACAGCTACTGATTTACGACTTTACTTCTGGACCAATCCGGTAGGTTCTGTTTAATAAAACATATTTTTACTTTCTCTTGCCAATATGAATATATAGGAAGGAAAGTATTGTTTTCATGTCGATTTTAAAAATTGAGTTTTTACCGGATCTACAAGTTTTCAGACCCCCTGAACCCAAAAAACATGTTTTTAGCGATTGGTCTGTGTGTGTGTGTGTGTGCGTGAACAGAATATCTCAAGAACGGAACATCGTACGAACTTGAAACTTGAAACTTAAGTTACATACCACTACCGGACCCGACACGAACATTTTCATCAAAATCGGTCAACCGGAAGTAGTTGTTTATTCGTGTAATTTTTCACTTCTTTGCGATTTTCTCAAAAACTGGTCCTACGATTTTTTTTTAAATCGCCTGGTTTACTAATTTTTTTATACTCAACAAGTTAGGGTAGGCTCAATGTTAGCTGAAATTCTTGGTGAAACCGTTTTTACGTAAAAATTGTATTTTTAAGATTGCGGCTTTAATACGCATTTAAGTGCAAAACTTTATATAATAAAAGTTGTAGAAAATTTAAAATCTTACAACTTTTATTTCAACCATTTTTTTTAAATAACGCTTAGTTTAGCGGTAATTAGCGATTTTCTGTTATTTTTTCACGAAAACGTGTGAAAAATCGATTCTTTTAAGATTTTGGCCTTAATGTGCACTTTACGACAAAAGTGTATATAATCAAATTTATAGGAAATTAAACGATCTACAACTTTAATTTAAAGCATTTTTCTCTACAGAGCCTAGTTTAGCATGAAAGAGTGATTTTCCGTATTTTTAAGACAAACTGAGGTTGATTTTCATTTTGCGTCTTTCACTCAAGATTAAAATTAGGTTATGTTTATTGAGGTTAGTTTTTTGTTTATTTCTAATGTTAGGTTTATTGTTATTTGCATTGGCAAGAGAAAGTTGTGTGAGTGTTTCACACCAGATTTTTACCTGATTAATCGGTGCGCACCGCAATAGTACTTGTAAATATAAAAAAAATGCAAGCATTAAAAAGGTGATAATATAATTTTTGAAAGCTAACTCTATTCTAGATTCGGCTTCTACGATGCTACCTAATACTAAAATAATTATAGTTCGTTAACAATCATATTGCACGTAATAATACCTATGTAATATTAAATTTTATGAACAGCGATTTACTGGAAATTTGATTTCTGTACCGGGAAAAGTGAATATATGAAAGAGACTCTCTCTCTCTCTCTCTCTCTCTCTCTCTCTCTCTCTCTCTCTCTCTGTCTCTCGCTCGCTCGCTCTCTCTTGCAGGAAATCGTCGTGGGATTCAAGGGTCGATCAGCTCTGGAAGAACATATTTCATACAAAAGGATTTCAGAGGCTGAATCATTTTCTTCTCCCAGAATAGGTCATCTCGATTTATCTTCTTAACCGAAATATCAATTGGGGTCCACCCAACAAAGAGGCAATACTTTCTTCTGGTCACATGTAGTTACCTTGTACCTGATAAAATAATTTTTTAAATTGTCGTTTGCGACTATTTCGATTAGCTGATATGCCTATACTGTTAGTTCCTTTTCCTTTGACCACCCGGCATATTAGTTCAAATACAAACAAATTCAACAACAACCACCCAACACGGTAATTTGCACCTGTCAAAATAGCAAGTAATTGCCACGCGGTGAACACTAGCTAATCGGAAAAATCGACAATGAGAGGTATCTATCACAAAGGCGAGCCCGTAGCAAACGGTGCCTGCACTGTTCCAATAAACCAAACAAAGACCAGTATATAATTTACTAGAAAAAGTATTCTGCAAAATAAATGTTTTTATGTTACCTATGTAAAGATTTTGTTACAGATCTGAGATTAATAAAGTAGTAACATCCTCTTATTTGTGTTTATTTTGAGAATTAGCCTAATTCGATGTTGTAGGATATATCGAGAAACGTAACAAGAATTTTTTTCAATCCGTAATGCAGGTTGTTTAAATCTATATAATGAGATCTAATCTATCTACTGATCTAATCTATTTCTAAAGCCAGCGGCATATATTACAAAATTACATAAAAAATCTGGTGTGAAACACTCACACGACTTTTCCTTTCAATGTAAATAAGGAACAATATAACCTTTGTTTAATCATGACTGAACAAAGTAAAATGAAAAACAACCTAATTTTAATGAGGGAATGACGCAAAATGAAAATCGACTTCTGTAGAGTAAAATGCGTATAATTAAAGCTGTAGGTTTTTAATTTCCTGTAACTTTTATTACATACTTTTTTCTTATAAAATGCATAATAAGGCCGCAATCAATTTTGATGAAAAAACTAGAAAATCAGTAATTGCCGCTAAACTAAAATTTAAGATTGCGAACTATGACAAAAATGTATATAATCAAAGGTCTAGAACATTTAAAAACCTACAACTTTTATTTGAATTGTTTTTTGTATAATCCCTAGTTTAGTGGTAATTAGTGATTTTCTGTTTTTTTCTTCTATCAAGATCTGTAAAAAATTGAATATTTTACGATTTGAGCCTTAGTATGACAAAAATTTACAACAAAAGTGGCTATAATCAAATTTGTAGAAAATTAAAAAACTACAAAACCACAAACCTACAAATTGACTTTACAACTTTATTTTACAAATTTTATTTCAAGCATTTTTCAGTACAGAGCCTAGTTTAGCGTGAAACAGTAATTTTTCCGTAGTATTAAGCTAAACTGAGGTTGGTTTTCATTTGCATTATTCATTCATGATTAAAATTTGGTAATGTTTTCAGTTTTTGTTAGTTTAAAGTCGCATCAACAGCTTGATCATTAGGGACTACGGTGGGTTAAAAAACTGTTATGATGGGTTTTGGCACGAAATAATCTTCAGACCCTAGCCGGGAATCGAACCCGGGACCTCCGCTTAGTAGGCTAACGCGCTACCCACACCTCACGTATGGGTAGCCTACCCAAGAATTTTAGCAAACATGGGGCTTACACTTCTTTGTAGAGTACCTATATAAAATGTAGTAAACGAGGCGATTAAAAAAATCCATGTGCTTATGACCACCCGATAGAAGTGAAAACTTATATGAGTTTATAGTTTTAACACGCGACCTCAGCCGTCGTGGTAGGTTTATGTTGTCTAATCGTATCTAAGTGAAGGTTTTTGCCTATTTTGTCTCTCATTTTTTTTATTCAACTCCTTAATGGGGAAACCCGAATTTGTTACTTTATAACCCATAACAAGAGAAAGGATTAAGAAAAATGTTCAATAGGTATTGTCGAACTTTCATTATCTAACTACGTAGGTACCTAATACATAACAATATTTTGAGTGGAGAATGTGGATTTTTAAAAAAAAATCAAAGGCTTTAATAGATTTTTTGAAATAAAAATTCAGGTTAATTATGTACTAAATGATTCAAATTAAATCACAACGAAATACGGAACAATGCTTGACGGAGCTTTTTCTAGATATTTAAATAAATTCGATTCTGAAGTTCATTTATATTATTTTATATAATAAGATATTTCAGTTTTCATAAATCCATTGTTTCATTCATAGAATACGGACAATGAAGAAGTCCAATCAGAGCAAAATTGTAACTAACTTTATTTGTAATATAACTTTATCAGATTAGAAATAAACTTGATACAATATTAGAATGTAGTGATAGCTTGAACGGAGCAAGTGTTCAGTCTCTTCACGTAATTTTGTTAAAAACTTAAGCGTTTTGGAAAATAAATATAATATACCATTAAGCTCAACAAAAAAAGGTACGAATATCTCAGTTACATATGTTAAAAAAATTAAACACACCGACCAGGAATCGATCTCATGCCGCCCGCGTGGTAGGCGAGCAATGTACCATTGAGCTAACCTTGCTTATACTTTACATGTCATTACAAACTGGACATAAAGCTTCAGATAGCTGTAAGATTTTACCCATCCAAAACTATATTCACCCAACGTGCCTACAGAGAAGTTTTCACTTCAAAAATTTCGTAGGAACAGTTGTTGAGAAAATTGCAAAATAGTGAAAAATTTCACAAATAAACTACTACTTCCGGTTGACCGATTTTCATGAAAATTCTTGCGTTGGATCCTCTAGTGGTACCTAATTTAAGTTCCAAGTTTCAACTTGGTAAGTTATTCCGTTCTTGCAATATTTTGTTCATACACGCGCGCCCACACAAACACACACACACACGCACACACACACACACACACATACACACACACACATACACACACACACACACACACACACACACACACACACACACACACACACACACACACACACGCACGCAGACCAATCGCTGAAAACTGATTTTTGGGTTCAGGGGGCTTGAAAACTTATACATTCGGTTAAATATATTTTCGGAAAATCGACATAACGATACTCTCCTTCCCTATATATTCATACAGGGCAAGAGAGTAAAAAGGAGCGTAAAAAAGGGCACGAGAGTAGTATTTAAAAATTAAAGAATTTTGCTATCCGAACAATAACAACTTAACACAGAAATAACAAACTGTAGGCCAACCATATAATTTTTCTATACGACAATATTATCGTTTTCATAATAAATTGAAATTAATCTTTGTTTGGGTTGGGAGAGTAATTAATTTTAATTCTGTCAAAACATACTTACAAACACTCTACATGAGACTATTATAAACGAAAGACTATTATAAAAATGAAATTATTATAATGATAATTTATAACACGACCCGGCAACTCTGTATGATCTAGAAATGAAAACACGTTAAGGGGAAATGACCTTGGTGACAGAAAGCATTATGCGTAAGTAGTTCCGTAACTGTCAACTCGGAACGCTATTGAACGGCTGAAAAATTTGTGCTTGTAAAGGTTTTTTAGATTGCAATACATCGCCGCTGATACATAAGTAAACACGTTAAAGTTTGTATATTTAGAATCTAAAAGAGATATTCTTTTTACTGATACAGATTAATTTGCGACAAATACCTGCCTATCTTAACAAATAATTTTAGAAAACTTTACAACTTTAAGAGTTTTACTTTAATTTTTTAAAGCTTAAATTTAATGCTCATACAAAAAATGTTAACTGGTAAATAGAGCATATTTTAATCTTTAAAATGCACGTCAAACTTTAATTATGACTTGCATAACAACCGAGTTGGTTGTAATCATCTAAACCCTTACATTGAGCGGCGCGGCAGAGGTAGAGCGCACCCTTAAGGTTTAGCTCCAATGCTAACTGGTTCGTCCAAAATTAGTGAAATCATCAATAGACCTATCATTCCGTTACTACAGAAAAAAGTAATGAAATCAAAAGATCAGCAAGCAGTACCTTAATCGTCTTCAAACCCATTTAAATCCTATTAACTGTTAGATAAAAAAAAAGTGTTAAGAAGACAAACATGTTTTGAAAATAGCAGATTCCTTGCACAGGTCGCAGTCATACTGATGGAGACGACGGGAGTGTGAGGAGTCTGTCAAAAATTTATTATAATAAATAAAATTCTTGGATAATGCTTTCTAAATTAGAATTTTTCGTCATTGTAACCATTATAATCATAAAATTTCAGCTTTAATACTGCATCAAATGTTTTGTCTTTAGTAAACATTTTATCATGTTTATAAATGAGAATTGCAAAAAAGATCTTCTACATAACGAATTTCAATACTTTTTTTAGAATATTTTATTCTGATAATCAAAATACTCGTAGATTATTATTAAAGAAGGTTTACCTGGCCATCTGCCAATATTAAGGAATGTCAATAATGTAAAATTTTAAAACTGATAGAATACTCTCACACAAGATCCAGTTAACAGCAAAATGTGAATTTTATTAAAGATCGCGAGTAGTTAAGTGAAACTTACCGACCAGTTTTTTCTTCGACATTAAAACACTTACTTCCTCTTTAGTACGTTTTCTTGGCTTATTTTTTTCCTTGTCTTTTATTTTTACCTTCAGCTATTTTTCTGCAACACGCTTTCTCATTTTTCATTTTATATTAAATTTTGAAATGGAATATACTTACTGTTATTAACTTAATACCATGAAATATAATTTCTCATTTTTATTCAACATTAAAAGTTACTGGTAATTTAATTTCTCCCCGCCTTTTATATTCATCTTAGTATAAATATATTCTTTTATACGATTCTATTCATGAAACTTTCATTTTTATTATTATCCACTTAATAATTCTAAAGAGTTATTTTACAGTTTTCCTTTTTAGATACTGTAGATGTATTATTTTTATTTTTATTTAAGAGGAACTAAGGAAGCTAATAAGCTCTCTAGCAGCAGTTTCCGGAGACAATGAACTTTCAATAATAGACCTAACCAGTCTTGTCAAAATTTAGAGAAAGAAATTAAAATTTTCACCCTATTATAAGTTGTAGCTCTTTTTCATCGTCTTAAACTTCTCTGATTTTTATGCCTTTTTATTATTACATTATGAATGAAAGAATACTGGATGAAAGATTTACATTCAGTAATTTATAAAAATCCCAAAAACTGATTAACTCTTATTGTATTTATATTGTGGTGTTTTTTACGGATTATTTCGGGATCTGGTTGTTAACAAATAACAAAACTTACAGATTCAACTCGAAAAAAACAGAATAACTAAACCTGATAGGTTCAAGAAGTGTTATAGATTCTTTTAAAAATATTACTTTTACAATAATTATTCAAGACGGTGAAGTGTGATAATTGAGAACGAATTAATAGATAAATTAAAAATGTCAAAAAATTTGGTCTTGTGACAAACTTAAGACACTATTCAAATTGAACAGAAATATTTTGTTGATAAATAATAAATTTTATTTCTGGTTACGAACAAAAATATGTGTCTTCTTTAACTTAATACTAAATAATTTACCACTAAGAAATTTGTGAAGTTTTCTCAATTATTTTTAGTCTAATATGTGTACAATATAAGAACAATAAACAACCCCCATGACCGAATAAGATGAGGATGATGTGTTTTCCTGAGAGAGTATGGTTAATTGAACCCTAGCCATCAAAGCACACTGTCCAGGTTTCACTGTCTAGTATTAAATTGGTATAAATATGTGATATAAATACCTTGATCAGTTTTAATTGAAAAGTAACTACCTTTCCTAGGATTTGAACCAGAAACCTTTATCTCCAAAATTCAACTATTAAACAACTAATTCGAAGCGACGACTTTACCACTACACCAACATGGTGGGTTACATATCTCGAAATAATACAAAATAATTTTTAAAATGCTAAAGAATTTTGATACCCCTTAATTTTAATATTTTATAAAAAGTCTCATTATGAAATTTGATTAAGTTTTCAAATATATTAGATTTATTACCCTTATGTTAAGAGGGTTGATATATAGGATTAATTTTAAATACTTAGAAGATACCAGTTTTCTTGTGTTTATAAAATGGTTGTGATACCATACTTTGTCTCTGAAAAATAAATCCATTATTGTGGTTTAGATACAAAGGTGGGAGATTACGCACCACAGGTATGGGCGATAAATTTGGTGGAAAATAGCTTCACTACTTAACCCGTTGAATATTAATTGTAGCCATTGTGTAATCAAATGTAGCTCTGTTATATGAAAATGTCTACCTGTAAAAAAACATACGTGTACTTCATTTCTTAATTTATTTATCGCGCAAACATTTGTCCAATAAATGTTTTCTGTCAGTTTTATTACTTACCTCGTGTCAATATTTTAAAGTTTTTAGTGATCATTTTACAGAAAGAAAACGAAATACATATTGGTCACCAAACAAGTATTACAATAATGTGCATTGGTTTATAAGTTAGTAATAGATTGGTTTATAATAGCCTAGTATATTTCAGTTATGCTACATTACAATCTCATTTTCTGATTATATTATTTATTTTTTACAAATTTCTTCTGATTCACTGAAATACTTTATTTTTAGACTACGATCCATGGATTACCTAAAAATTATATAGGCCTATCTTACTTTACTTAATCCTTTCTCTGAAAAGTTTTTAAACGTTCTGCACGATAGGGCAGTGGTCACCAACTGGCGGACCGCGGTTCCTGTTAATTTTACTTTTGCGACTCATATTTTGCAAACTTTTCGAAATCAACAAATAGTCCTAAGGTTTAGCATGATTCCTACAGAAAATTTTTTATAATCGGCTAGGCAGGCTTAAGTAAAACGTTGGCCGGACCGTGGGAGTTTCATCGAAAGTTTGAACGTACCTTGATCAGATTTAGGCTAGTTAATGGCCACTGATATAGGGCTTCTGGAAGAACTAAAGTTTGACGTATGTTATGTTTTATTTTATAACCGTACATTACAAACCATTATAGGTTTTATGTTGTGTTAATTATTTGGAAGGTTCTGGAATATTGAAATCTTATATAAAGCTTGCCTAGCAATCTACAGGGCGTTTCATAATGTTCTTCAGGGTTCCGAAAATTCAGTACAATAAACTATTTCACTAACCTAAATGAAAGTTGTACGGGCCAATGCAGTGACTCAAATAAATGTGCTTTAGTGAATTTTAAACATATCTTGTTTTAGATAATTGTATTGTAAATTTGTATAAAGTTTGCTATCGTTCAGAATTCAATATCTTGTTATTTTTTAATATCAACTGGTTACGTTACAATTTATTATCCCTTGGTTTTAAATTTTTATATACAGATTTTTTATTATAAATATCAGTTGTAAAATTATAATTATTATTCAATTTCCTTTTTTGTACCCTGTTTTTCATACCGAATTTGTGTAGTATAAAACCACTAAAACATGGTTTTATTTTTTACTTAACAAAACAGAGATGGACCTATTGTTTGTTTGAGCAACATAATATTTTACATTATCAGTTGATACTAAACTCTCTTTCTGTAAATAATTAAATTGTGATGCGAGTGAACGCATAAAAACAATAGGGATAGCTGATGTCCTAGCAGAATATAAATAATTTACGCTTACGGGTGGATTTATTCACAATGTTTCATACATGAACGGAAAATAACAACAAAACAGAAATTATTGTTAATGTAAACTGCAGGAAAATACAATTTTGTAAACATGTATTCTTTATTGAATGAAATTTGTAATAAATTTAAGTAAAGGATTAAATCAAGTTTGTTACCATATTGATATTTTTAAAAGTAACATTTGAGATTTAAATATGTCTAAATTTATTCGAGAACTAGGAATAAAACTAAATAGGTTTTTGGCTAGACGTCCAGTGGTAACGCCCCATCTGCTGCACACATGAAAAGATTACAAAAAAAATTTGGTGTGAAACACTTACATGTTTTTCTCTTGCTAATATAAATTAGGAAAAATAAAACCTGCGAATATATTACTTAATCATGAGTAAACAATTTAAAATTTAAGAAAACATTACCTAATTTTAACCAAATTTGAATGAGGCTGATTGAAAATCAACCTCTGTAGGACGTAAAACTCCGGAAAATCACTAATTATCCGCTAAACTAGGCTTTGTAAAAAAAATATCCCCTACTTGAAAAAACCTTGTAGGTTTTCAATTTTCTGTAAGTTTAACTAGGTACGTACTGTATTGTCGAGAAATGTATACGTACTATCATTTTTATGGTAGCCATATTTTACAATGCTGTGACAATTTTTACCACAGGAGCAAAAGCCCCCAAGAATCTCAGCAGACATGGCGCTTACTCTATCTTGTAGAGCATAAAAATTACAGCTTAACGAACTAGAGACTGCAGATGAAGGCGGAGTGTAGTGACCTAGATCATAGCACAGAGCCAATTGTCTTTCGTTAATCGTATCCTGCGTTGTCACATTGTGATCCCAATGTAGATGATGGCTTAACGAGATGTAAGCTGGAGTTTGGCAAAACAGTGTGACTTAGTGAAGGGACAACCTCACACCCGACGTTGGCTGTTATTGCCTAGATCTCACCTGCAGTCTTTAGTTCTTTGGGTATAATCAATTATTAATAAATAAAGTGAATTAAAAAAATTGTGTGAGCCGTTTTTGGGAATATAGTACAAAAATGAAAAAATCGCATGAATTAGCTACTACTTCTATCGACCGATTTTGATGGAAATGTTTTTGCTGCATCCCTTAGTGGTACCTAACTTAAGTTTCAAGTTTCAGCACGATATTCCAATCTTGAGGTGTTTTGTTCGCGCGCACGCACACACTCACTTGTAAAAACTCTAATTGACATAATCGTAAGAACAATATCGAACCTTCCTTATATATTCATGAAGGGTAAGAGAAAGTAAAATTTACCAATTTGTTTACGAAAACTGCACTTAACACTGAACTCACGTGCCTAGAAACCCCTTTCATCGTTAAAAAAGAAGATGAAGAGATTTTTTGTTTAATAAATAAATAAACTATCTTTTACATCTTTTCAAATTTATTCTTCTCATAAAATAACCGTTATAAACTAAATTTTCTTTTATTGCATTTATTTGTTTTAACTGAAAATATTCCCACAGGGTATAGGCTTACGTATTTTCCTTTCTTTATCATTTTTTTTCCAACTTTATACAGCTATCAAATTTTCTGTGTACAGTAATAAACAATAGAATAAAAAAGATAAAAAGAATCTTGGAAAATTAACTTACTCTGTAAAAACAGAGATAGAAAGTAATCTTTGCAATACTTAAAAATGTCTATAAGTATCATAATCAACGATCGAGCTAGCAAAGCACATCACCCACTAAAACACTTAGGACCGTTTCATTTATTTCTACTTTCTCTCGCCCTTCATGAAAAGTAATAGGTAAGGAAACCTGTTTCGTATCATGTTTTGACCGGAACCTTTGCCGAAAAGAAAACAGTTTTTACCGGTTGGTGTGCGTGTTTGAGCATGCGCACGGGTATGTGTTTGTCTGTCTGTCTGTCTGGGTGAATAAAAAAATTTAAAAACTGAAAATTTTACAAAGTTGAAACTTGCAACTTTACTTACGTACCTCAAAGAGACCTAACGCGAACATTTTTATCAAAATCGGTCAACCGAAAGTAGCAATTAATTTGTAACGTGTCTAACATTTTCAATTTTTTTTTAAATAGTCCCAACGTTTTTCATTAAAATTTCCTCATTTAGTACATTTTTTTGTGCTCTAAAAGATGGGGTAAGCTTAATGTGTGAAAGAATTTCTGAGGCTGTTCTCTCGCGATAGATATCCTTTTTTTAAGACTACTGCCTGTAGTTTGTTTCTATAGGGCGTAGTTCAGAGTCAATTAATAATTAAACCTATAATAATAAAATATAATTTAAATATAATTAATAAAAATATTTGTCTCATTGAAATCGGTTTTGGGAGTTTCAAAATGAAATTTTTTTGTAATATTATTTGATATAAAACTTGGGTCAAAAAATATTTTCTGAGTTAACAGTATCATAAGTTTGATAAAGGTACACCAGATGTCAATAAAACGTTTTGAAAATTAAAAACTCTACAGATATTTTTCTAGCATTATTTTTTTATCTTACTTCGTTTTGAGGCAGTAATAATAAAATTATGAATACTGCTCGTAATAAATTTATCCTTTTTGGCAAGAAAAAGTCGTATGAGTGCTCCCGTAAGATTTTTAGTTTTAAAATTGTGTATTTAAATTTCGAATAATTTGATGATAATCCTTAAATTTAACTAACAAAATACTCCTTTTATCATTTTATAAAATTAGTAGTGTCCTTCAGAAATTATTATTTTAGGCTAAATCTACAATCTCAGTGACTCAGTCGTCCATTGTTATAGTAAAACCCCTATTATCCGAAACCCACCTTAACCGAAATGGATCCGAAAAAACCTGTTTTTTCAGCTTATTTAAAGTCGCATTAACAGTTTGGGTGGGTTGTACAACTCGAACAGTGGGTTTTGACTTGTTACAATTCCTAGACCGTGGTGGATCTGTGTACACAGTACAACATTTAAATACGTAGGAACAACATTTAAATACGCCGTTAAATTACAGAACATTGTTCAATGAAATAAATTACAATATAAGGTTTCACTGTACTGGAAATTTTTTTACTTATTCTTCACCTCCAGGACATGCTTCCAAAAAACGATGGCGTGATGTTGGCGCAAAATACAGTTTTATTAAACATTCTCACAATTTTTTTCAAAAAACAGTAATTAATTTTAAAAAATACATTGTGTTCTCTCGAATTTCTGTATTTTTCGTTTATAATCGCTATAAAAAAAAATACTGTGTATAATCATTTTTACTATTTTCCCTAAAATTATGATTCTCCGTGACACCCGGAATTTCAAATATCCGAAATTTGGTTTACCCCTTATATTTCGGTTAAGCGGGGTTTTACTGTATTTTTTTTTTTTTTGTTTAACTGTTTGAAATGTGACATTTTTCGTAGAAATGTAATTCTCATTAAGACTAATGTAGACGGTGAAAGATCATAGATGAGAATGAGTTAACACAAATAAAAATTTGTCGAAAAGGGTGATGTGATGAACGTAAAATACAATAAAAAAAATTGAAGAGAAATATTTCGTTGAAAAGCAATAAATTTCATTTTATTTCTGGTCACGAACAAAACGATATATCTTCTTGAACTTAATACTTACAAAGCAATTTATAGAATTTTGTTCAGATTATTTCGAAATAAGATCAGATTAAAAAATAGATAAAAATAAAATATAATATCAAGGAATACGTATTTTGAATTCCTGATACGTAGACAAATTGTATTATGAAAAATGATTGAAACAGTTTTCAATTAAGAATTTTAATTAAATTAATGAGTAAAAAAAACAATAATGTATGTTTATTAATCTACAGTAATAGTATTCTACAGTGATAAGTAATTCCACAACTTAAAACGCCATTAATTTGTATTAAACAAACCTCATCACCATAGCTCTCATAACATTATCTGTCCATTCCTTCCTGGGTCGTCCTCGCATTCTCCATCTAACTGGAACCCATAGCCAGGTAAAACCAGTGTAGGGGTTGCCATCTTTGAGTCTCCAGACAGGTTATGGGTTTCTTTCAAAAACCCAGCTCTTAAGGTCAACCGTTCACAAAGCCATTGGGAGACTTTCTGACTTTCATCTATAAACTTAGACAAGGACTTTGTTAGTTACTACCATCCAGTCGAGATGTACCCTGGTTTTTTAGCAGGGTAGTCCTTCAAGGTACTCTTCCTGCTCCTTATTTTCCCCCACATTCAAGCATTGAAAGAGTTGCATTCAAGTGTTGCAAGGGTTTGCAACCGGTGGTATTAAAAAAGCACCATTAGGGGAGTAGAGACGTTGATGATGACAGCTGCTCATTGAAAGAATAAAAAACTGCAGAGATGGAAGTTCTGAGTACTGATGTCTGTGGTGGGTTATTCCAGACCGGAAAAACAACGGAATGCAGACATTAGACACCAACAGTAATTTATCTATTGGTGATAACAAGCGACAGCATCTTGATCATGAGCGACTACTGTGGATTATGGAACAGCGGTTTTTGACTTGTAATAACTTTCAGACGCTAGACGAGATTGAAACACGGGACCTTCCGTTCTGTCTGCTAGTGCCCTTACAGCTACGCCATGGCAGCATTATTAAGCAGTGTATTTATTTAGAAAATTGTTTCTAATTAAGTGCTGTTAATTCTTTTGCAATCTGTTATAAAGGAAATTATAAACTTTGAACACATATATGAGAAAAATTTGAGTAATGTTCTCAGAATTAAAATACAAACCACACTCAGTAGTGTGTTTCAAAAATGACTAAACTGTTAAGAAGAAAATAAAATAAAACCAAATTTAATGTGTAGTGAATTAATATCTTGAAACAAGTTGTTGAAGTTGAAGATGAAGATGACTATGGAGATGATAATGATGCCGATAATGAGGTGACGAAGATTTGTAATAGAATTAGAAAAAAAAATTAAATTAATAAAATCGTAAAGGTAAGTCCAATGTTTTAAACCGTTTCAGTCTGTGAATACCTTCACCGTTGTTTAGGAGGTTAATTGCATAAAAATGTTGATGCGCATCTAATTTTTGAAGATGTTTTTTGCTACATTGCTTAATTTATTCTTTAATGAAGGGCAGGATAGGAGTGCAATATTTCATTTGTTACCTTCCACGGGTATTTAATCTATTAGTTGGAATTTGTTAAGAATTGGCACTTATAGAATTTTATATTAGTAGAAGAAATAAATGTAAGATTTCAAAACGTTTCCGGTTGTTAATGGAAGTACGTAAAAATGAAGGACCTAATAATAATAATGTTACAAATAATTACAATAAACTTGTTACTCATCCGAAACTTTGCAAATTTATCTTCCCATCATTTTCCAAACAACATTTGAAGACGGTTAGACGGAATTGAAAAAGGGATCTGCTGTTTTGGGAAATATATGTTATTAAAAAATCAATTACTTAACAGATACATAATTATTTAATAGGTTAGAGACCTGTCCAAACACGTCACCCATGTAATTCATTCACTCACGACCATCTTTACTGTTTGTTTACTCACAACAATTGTGAATTTCACAAGGTAAAGTTAAAAACTAATTTTTACAAACGTATTTTTTTCAGTTTTTCATATTTAGCGTAAAATAAATAATTCTGTAACTTTTTTAAACTTCTAGAAATTAAAAACGCTATGAAATTTAGCCTACAATATAATTATTTAAAAAGTGAAAATAAAATAAAAATACAGTCAGGAAAAAAAAATTCCTTTATGGTAGAATGTACAAGGGTTTTTCAAAAAATAAATTTTGTTTTGTTTACATCATTATTACGGACGGGCGAATCTGTTTCTAACGGAATAAATTGGAATCGTTTAAACGAAAAGAATACGTTACGAAGAGCGTAACTACGAAAGAACGAGAGAGAAAGTAAATAGAAATATAATGATAGCAAGGGAAAGGATAGTAAATGATAGTAACTACAAAAGTAACGGAAAGGAAAGAAGGTGGAAAATCGGGGAGTGAAAACAAGGGATCAATAGAATGACGCCTGCTCCAGACGTTATGTTTCCAATAACAGTAGAGAAACTGCACACAAACTGAACACCAAGCCGCACAAAGCTTCTGTTATTTAAAAGTAAGTAATATAATTCTATACCTGTTATTCTATTTTAGATACAATAAATTTAAGCGTATTCGTTAATTTCAACTTGTTTAAAATTTCAAGAGTTTAAAATTAATGTAAAATCTACAGGCATAAAATGTTGTACTTAAATTAGCAAACAGATTTCAACATTCAAACGCAAATATCTAGATTGTTTAAGTATTTTCACTACATATTTCCCTTATTTGAAGCAAATGAGAAATGTCATAATATTATATTTTTCAAGGTTTCTTTGTAAGTTTATTGTAACCTACTAATACAATCTCATTGGTTATCTTTCCAATGTTGTTAGGGATACGAACGTTGTTTCCATAGTTTTAATATTTTTGTAATTTTTTTTATTTTATTTTTCTGTTATTAAATGAAACTAACGAATTTTTCACACCAATGAAGTAAATGTTTATTTGGGGTGTGGTTTTTTTGTTATATTTAATTGTTAGGTATTAGAAATAAACTGAAATATACTACAGAATCCAAACAGGATAGAGAAACAATGAATATCATTTTGTAGCTGTCAAATACAATGAAAAATCACAAGCTGATGCCACAAGATTTGTACATAGAAATTTGGAAATATTTTTCCCCAGTGGGATGTCAAATTTATGGCTAATAAAAAATTATGTGTGGGTTCAAAAATATATTCTGAGTTTGGATGATTTTGCTTTCAACCCAGAATTACAAATAGCAATAATATACTATACACAACTCGTGCATTTTTTGTCCACATTACTCGACTTTTTTAAAACTTATTGATTCACTTCTAAATAAATGGCTTTCCTTTACCAAAAATATAAATCACAAAACTAAATCTTACAGTGAAAATTGTGTCTTACATTCTTGTTACCTAATTCAACAAAATTCTTTTTTGTCATCACATGGGTTATTAAAAATAAATATATTTACATACTGTTTTTTAAAAACAAACAACCCTTTTCTAGGCTGATTATGGAATTTATTGATGAAATTAAACAATTTAAATAATAGCTCATTACAAAATACTATCTAATTATATTAGGTACTTAATATCCGTACAAAATTACAGATATAAATATGGATTCTCAGTTGACAAGAAAATTTTATAGTTTTCTCTAGGCTTGGGTTTGTTTGGTATACAGAATCCATGTGCATGGATTTACGTATGTACACAAACAATAGATTTACTCCACAAGTGTATTAAAAACCAAGTAAACCTGCAGTTACTAATGATAAATGATTCATGTAAAACTAATAAAATAGGGTTTCTTAGTATTTTACCATTTTCTGTAATGTCTCATGTTGTGGTAAAATAATAAAATTAAAAACAAATTAAAAATTACCTACATATTTTTTATAGTAGCCTAATATATGTTTGTAAAATCAAAGTTCAGCACGCTCAGGAATATGAAAAAATGAAAGTAGTATTGGTACGAAAAACAAATTTGGTTTGAACTTTTGAGAACTTGGTATTTGAGAATATTAGTTTCAAGTTTTATCATAGATTACGTTCTTTATTTAAATTTAAAATTAATCAAGAGTTAATGATAGACTGTAAGTAGCAAAATTAAAGAATTTCGGAAAATGCATGTGAATGCTAACTCTAACAGAATATGTCTACTTTTTTTATATAGGTACTTCATTGAGACTTCATTTTTACTCGTTGTTTTTTTTATAAGTGCTAATGAAAAATACACAAAACAAAAAACATATTAAATAATGGTAACCCACCGGGTTGGTCTAGAGGTAAAGTCGTCGCCAAAATCACTGTTTAACAGCTGATTTTCGGAGACGAAGGTTCCTGGTTCAAATCCTAGTAAAGGCAGTTACTTTTATACGGATTTGAATACTAGACAGTGGTTGCCGGTGTACTTTGATGGTTGGGGTTCAATTAACCATACTCTCTCTGGAGTGGTCGACCTGAGTCTGTACAAGACTACACCTCATTTGCACGTCATACACATATCATCCTCATCTCATTGGGTCATGGGATTGCTTATTGTTCTAAATTGAACAGATTGCAACGTGTACACATATTAGGAATTAAAAAAATAATAATAATAATAATGGACTGAATGCTGCTGCTGCTATCTAGCGGTAAGGTTTTGTACCAATTTATATATCATTTCCATTAATGAATAATTAAATAAATATGATCACTTAACATTTTACAAATAGTATTTATATTACAGTAATATTAATACAATATTACAAAAGATTAGGTACAAAATCCATCTTCAGTTCAGTGAAGCAATTATGGCCAAAAATTCATAATTGAATTATTTCTTAAAATAATATTGTTCTTTTAAAATATCTTGGTATGTAAAGTTCAAGGTTATTAAATACATTTGTGAAACATAACTGTCATGTAGAACAAAAAAAACACGTCATCAAAAATCAATACTAATATTCAATAAATTATTAGCACTTTTCATTTATTAATACACTACTTGTATCTACTATTTTAGTTGAGGTATTTCATTTTCAATCATTTTATCAGACATACCCTTCTACATATATATGTACTTTGTTATGTAAATAAACTTTGCCCATAACAGGCAGATGGAGTGTTAAATTACTATTTCCATTCGATCTGCTAGTTATAGGGCTAAAAAAAAATAATTCTGTTTCTTGTCACATGTCAGCCAATTATATGACTGAAGCATTTAAAAATAGAAGAGATAGAGGTGTAAAAGACACTTGTCGGAGTTATCTCCTCTAAGAGTAATGAATTTTATTACACAGCCAGACATGTGGGGAAAAAGTGAAGGAACTTTCATAATTTGCAGGGTGGAAAATAAAATGCTTTTTTGAGTTAGAGGTGTAAAAGACACTAGTCGGAGTTGCAGGAGTTGCCTGGTATGCTGATAAGCATACTTTTCCACTCAGTGATCAAGGCATAAAATCACCTCGTTTCTCATTTTACTCAGTAAAGCCTCTAGAGGTTCAAACCAGGCTGATGACCTAAACAACAATATGTAAATAAACAGGTTATTCATGTAATAGCTTAAAAATATTTTACTGTCTGTAATTTTACATTGCTTACTAGCATACCTAAATGCTTTTTTACATACAGACTTTTTCTTGAGTAATTGATATGATTCAGTGGAGAGGTCATGATAGATTAATTGGAAAGGTTTAGTGGTAGGGTTCAAAAAATTTAACACAACCTCTCAAAGCAACATATTGCTATAAAGTCAAAAAATGAAATATTTTGTAAAGAGTTTTCCTGACATTTAGTAATTTTTTAAGATTTTTCTATGATGAAAGATTTCTCCAAGTATCAAATTCAAAGTACAAATAATTCATGAGTTGATTAACCTAAAATAATTTTTCTTCAGTTTTCTCCTGAGCGCTCAGAATTCTGATTGGTTTTCAGGAAGGTATGAGATGAATGAACGTATTTAGGGTTGATTTGCACAGATGAAAATAATTATTTACATTTTTAATATTTTTTTAAAACATTTATAACATAGAAAAAATGTTTATTACTAAAAGTTACGTATATTTATTTACTATTTTTGACATAATCACCTTAATGATTGAGTCATTTGTTGTACCTATTGATAAGCTTTCGAATATCCTCTTCTTTAAATATTCCGCAATGAATTTAAATGAGTCTTGATGCTCCTCGTATTTTTGATAACGTTTCTGCAACCAAGGACAACAATTAATGCAGATTTTTATTGAGAAACTTTACAAAGTTTGCAAGAGCCTTTCAAAACAAAAGAAGAGGCAAGCTGACTTCTGAAAGCTATCTGATCTATGACAACACCATCCTCATAGTGCTGGTTCAACTCAATCGTTCCTTGAGCAATGATCTGGTCGTCACTGCAATGATCTGAGCATAAGCGCACATGAGTCTCAAAAGTGTAAGCAGAAACTCACATGTCCAAAATTAAATATCATTTATATGAACTAATTATGGATTTTTATTCAGACTGACCATTTTAAATGGTTTCTTTTGTTCTATTAAGTAGATAAAACATCAGTGGCGCACATATTCTTGAACAAAATCATAGAAATGTGTTTTTTTGACTTTACTGAAAAATCTAATTATGTAGAAAAATGAGGTTTTGAATTTTACCCCCTTTATTTCAATGGGACATTTTCAATCGCCCGCTGTACAATCCCGGTCTAGCACCAAGTAACTTTCATTATTTCCCTGAATTGAAGAAGTGGCTAAAAGGGTAGTGCTTCCAAACTAATGTGAATCTTCAAGACAACGTCAAAATTCATTTAAATTTATAAGCAGGAACATTGTATGAAAAGAATATTGGAAAGCTTGTTCACAGGTACACTAAGTATTTCAATTGTCATGGTGATAATATCAAAGTAGCCATAAGTGTAACTTTTACTAATAATACATTTTTTCTACATTCACTTAAACTTTAATACACATAATTTTAAACTTTATTGAATGTAACTTGAATATAAACTTTATGTAAATTAAACTTTAATTCACATAAACTTCAATAAAACTTGTCTTTTATTTATGGCCTATCGGAAGTTGGAAAAAAAGCCTTCATATTTTAATAAATTAGTTCAAACTTTTATCTAAAATACACTCCTTAGATGATGGTGGTTTCACCGAAATATTTACCTAAGTGTAGAAAAATAGGTAAAGCTAAATTTGAAGCAACAGAAAATAATAATTAGAGAAATCATAAAATATTTTTACATTTGGAATAGATAGAAAGACAACAAAATTGACATTTACATTTTATAAGCAATATTCAATTTTATGTATCTTTCAATTCACTAAATATTTATAAAGTACTTTTTGAAGTCAAGCACTTTGATAAAATGTATTATAAAGAGACTGTAAATTAATTTAAACTAATTAAATTATTGAGTGTGGCGTATTTTTAAGCGTAGGAGACTTCAGGTTTCTGAATAACTTGAATTCAATTAAGTTTCTATTTGTTGTAGACCATAAATAAAATTTTGTGTGCATATTAAATTTATTTATTCAGCTATGACGATATATAGAAAATTGACTTTGATTTTATCTCACCACTAATAATTAATTTATTAATATCATACTTTATACAAGCAAAGTTTAATTGAATTTTATTTTTCAAAAAATAACCTTCGATATTTTTTAAAACATAGTTACCGAAGAATGTAATCATTAACTATTATGTAATTTAATTTTACCCTATTTTTTAACAATATTTATCTGACAGTCGCTTTATTTAATAGAAATTTTCCATTTTCTGAATTTATTTCATCAGAGTCTTCCATTTAGATAAGTACTTTCTTTCTGCAACAATTTTTTTTAAAATAAACTAGGGTAGTTGTTCATACCATTTTTATTAAAACCCTTGATTACCCATGGTGATTGCTCCAATCATCACCACAGAAATCTTTTGTTATTGTCAATAAAATTAAAGATGTTTCATTGATATAACGGACATGAAGTTCATCATGTAATGTTTTATAAATACATAAATATCTTGGAAAGTTAACCTAAATCATGCATCTTAAAGAGCCACAAATAAAATTGTAGCATTATGAGAAAATTTTTTAATTTAGGCTATGAAATTTTTGCGTCAAAAAATTTTCATTGACCCTTACAGTGCCAGGAGAATATTGTTAGTGCCTGCTGAAAATTGCCAGGCATTTTTCACTATGTAGGCCTACTTCTTAATAATACCAGCCTATTTTTGTGCAATTTGTAGCATTTCATTTGTGTATCCGTAACTTGGCTATTTTTAAAGATAACTTAAAAAATTACAAAAAATAAAAATTTCTACTTAAACATTTAGTTTGTGGAACTTTCTTTTTTAGGTAAATTTTAAAAAAATCACACTAAAAATTATGTTACCCAACTTCATTTATATAACTTTAAAGTTGATTTCGTTATGTACAAAGTCACCTAAACTCACTTACGTATTGTAAAATATAAAGATACTGCGATAATTGAATGGGTCAACGGAAAAAACGTTGCAAGTAACAAAAAAAATTTTAACAGAAAGGAAAAGATACCATCTGTTTCTTAGCTGTATAACGATTTTTCACTGTATGACGATTATGTTTCACGAATTTCCAAGTTTTTAGTTACAATTTTACCCATTAGAATTCACTATTATTATCAAATAGAGGATTTATAGAACGTATTCCACTGAAACCTCACTTTTGTAAATTTTGTCACTTGCAACGTTTTTCTGTTGAGCCATTCAATTGTTTTGAAAATCCAATTTTTAGTTGTTTGACTTTGGAAAGTACATAACTAATCTACTGTAGAATATCCTAATTTCTAATAAATTATTACATTAAAAGTTTGTAAATTAAAAATGTATTTATAGCACTATAAACACAAGAAATAATCAGCAATAATGTCAATAAAAATAGAGCGAAAAATAAAAATTCTATGAATTTTTTAGTCAACGAACTATAACTGAAGGACACTGGAATTTTTTTGGTTGAACTTCTGACGTCCAATATTAGGACGCTGGCACTGTAAGAGTTAAATTCACATAAAAGATTGAATTTGATATTTATTTTCTTGTAAGGAATATAATAAATGAATCACCAGTTCATTGTGTGAAATAGTGGAAAAAAAGAAATATAAACTAAATAAATGTAACAGTATTTCTATTAGAAATTGGGAACCAATACAAATAACATTAATGTAGGCCTACAGTACAATCATATGCCATAAATTAACAGAAGGGAAATGACAAGCAGAAGAGCTCTTACATTTTAAAAATGTTGTACATTTTGTATACTATCATGAATAAGGCGTTCATTTTTTTATTTTTCTTACATTATGGCTGTTTTACCTCAGCATTAAATAAATGTACAATTATTTTTGTTACTAAAGGGTTATTTAAGAATTAAATTTAATACCACTTAACCTACATAAGAAACATGAAAACTGTATAGAAAAATTATCTATACTTTAATGAACTAGATACTGCAGATGAAGGCGGAGCATAGTGACTTAAATCACAGCACAGAGCCAATTGACTTTTGTTAATCGTATCCTGCGTTGTCACGATGTGGTCCCATTGTGGATGACAGCTTAACAAAAAGTCAGCTGGAGTTCGGTAGAACTGAGTGTGACTTAGTGTAGGGGCAACCTCACACACGACCTTGGCTTTTATTGGCTAGATCTCATCTGCAGTCTTCAGTTTGTTGATGTTTAGTTACCAACATTAACCTTGTTAATATCTACCAAACAAACACATAGGCCTACATATAAATCAATACACCTTTGAGAATCACAGATACTTAAGTAAATACATTCTCTGATACTGATTGTAGATAATTCTTATAGATAAGAGACAATTTCTTTAAATACTGTACCATATCTGCATTTCTATAGTTACAGTGCACTTACAAATTCTTGACCTTTACTTTAAACTGACAATGTATTAAACCTGGAGGCCAAATAATAACATTTTTAATTAAAAATTGTATTATTTTAATTTTTATATCTTCAATACAGGACACTAATCTATGAAAAAAGTAGGGTTGTTACAAAGCTCTTTGAAACCTTCTAATCTTTGAAAAAAGAAATATTGAAGTAAAATGACACTTGACTAACTAGGGTGTAACACATATTCAAACCTTATAAAACATTATACATACATTCATGATAAAACACGCTGTCTTTTCACTTACTAAAATACATTGAAGAAGCCATAATTTATCTAGTTACTTAAAAAAATAATTCTAATGTTTTTATTACAGTTTTACTGTAGTCAAAATGTCTTTTGTGATTAAATTTCATTTGTTGCTTGAATGGCTTCTCCCAGTAACGTTCCAATTGATTTTTTTTCAGGAGGTAATAAAAATGAATTATTGCAGTATTATTAACAGATTAATATTGTTTTAGTAAAGTATATAGTAAATTCTTTTATGAAATGAAATATTATAATGTTACTATTATATTATAATGTAATAATATAATTGTATAATAGTGTATAGTGTAATATTATAATGTTAATATTATATTATTATAATGTAATATAAAAGTTATCACCAAAATCAGGAATTTTAAATGTGACTACATTATAAATTTCAATCAGTTGCAACGTTTTTACAACTTTAAAAGGGTGAGCTGATCTACATCATCAGCAACAGACCGAAGCTCGGCAAAGTTTACATCCTTTGATGCTAGAACGTTACTGCATCACAAGGCCCAAAACTGGCGGTATTTCAACTGGCCCAAGCACTGGCAACCTAAGAGATTTCAAGATATAATGTACTGTACACTAGTTCAGCATGTTGATTTGAATGTTTCTACATAAAGAACACAATTTTGAAAAATGTGTCATTTAGAACATTAGTAGCCATTCACTTGATCTCTCAAAATTCTTTTCAGGGCAGGAGTACGAGCCCTTGGTAACTTATATAAACTACTTTTTTATTAATAACATTCATTCATGATGACTTTGAAAATTTATGAATACCTACTGAAAATGTAATTTAATTCATTTTATTAATATTATTAAAAGTTTAATCTAACATAATCATAAGTTAAAATTAAATTATGTTTTTTTGGTTTACATCTAGAAGTTTCTACGATGGAGGGTTGTTCGGAGTGCAACTGGGAGTTAGGGCCACCTCCTGATAGCATTATGGACATTCCACCTCCTCCCATGCCCGCATTCCTTCACCTTGCGCCAACTAATATTACTACACCACCATGCAATATACTCTGTGACTGGAATACTGGACAAGGCGTTGAGTTTATTGAATTACCTAGGCAAGGTATGTAATTAATAATAAAAATGTTTTATTAATAATAATATGACAGCACAGTTATTTTATTGCATAATTTAATGTTTACTCTAATTATTAATGTTTTTGAAACCTCAATCTTAAATAAATATTAAAGTAGAGTGTCAAAAATCTGAACATCAATAGTTTGATTTGTCAAAAATTTGAACAATTGAACTGTATTGTTACTAACTGTTGAAAACTGTTATTGTTCAAGACACTCAGAACTAAAATGAAGATGAAGATGAGAGTGATACAGAAGAGTACAATCATGCTGGTTCTGCATATATAGATGCATTTACTGCCCTAGAGACTGCCATGTCATGGTTTGAAAAACAGCCAGAAAGTACCCAAACATAGCTTCTGCTTATGAAAAGAATCTACGATCTGGCTGGAAATAAACTTTCAAGATAATTCAACCTAAAAAAAGAGACATTTTTGAAAACTCTATTTTTTACATGAGATTTTCAATCACTACAGTATTTACTTTTTAACTTGTAATTCAGTATAAATATGTTTTATTAGTTAGCTCTCTTAAGTTTAATGATGTTTAATCAAGGTGTACTTTTTTTATTTCCATCACAATACAAGGTCTGTTCAATATTTATTCAAGTTTTTCAAATAAATTTATTTTTACAAATATCAAAAACTTTCCCTAATTCCATTCAAAGTAGTCCCTCTCTAATGCATTCACTAGTCCCACCAGTGCTATCGTTGTCAGATGCATTTCTGGAAAACTTTTTTAGGTATGCTGTTTAAGCTAAACGTCAAATTTTCCATTAAAACTTCTCTAGACTCAAATCATTGTCCTTTTAAAAGCATTTTGAACTTGGGGAATATCCAGAAGTCACATGGTGCCATATCTGGTAAAAGAGGAAGCTGTAGAACCACTGGAACATTACGTGTTGCCAAAAAACTTTGGATAAGATGTGACAAACAAGCAGGAGCATGTTGCCGAGTTCAATAACGGTGTGAAACATTTAGAATATAAGAGAAACTGGTCTAACCATATTATACTTTGTATGCTAACACACAGACTTCCTCTATGAGCATTGAAATATAAACCTAGAGGGAGGGGAGGCTTGGGAAGGCCCAAAAATAGAGGTGCTACTATAGTACGCAGCCTACCGCATTATGTTTAGTGAAGATCATATTTGTAGATGTAATAGCACTGTCCACTAGCATTTTTTGCTATACATGCTTTTAATACATAACATTTTGCAAACGAGGTGTGGCTATTAAATAACGAGACTAAGGTTGTAAAAAATTTTATTTTTATTTTACACACAATCAGTTATTGTCACCTTCAATATACACTCCTTCTCTATCCCTACAATGCTCCATGCGAATTTTCCATTGTTGGAAACAGTGCTGGAAGTCATCTTCTGTCAGCTCCTTAAGGACACGTGCCACTTTCTCTTTTACAGCTTCCACAGACTCAAATCTTGTCCCTTTTAATGCAGATTTCACCTTAGAGAACAGGTAGAAGATAATAACATGTGATGAAACATGGTTTTTTACTTATGATCCGGAATGAAGCATCAATCCATGCACTGGAAGAGCCAAACTCCACCGAGAGCCAAAAAAGCTCGAATGAGCAAGTCAAAATTTAAAACAATGATGATTGTTTTTTTTTTTATATTCATAGGATTGTGTACCTTCACTGGGATCCTGAAGGTCAAACAATTAATCAATATTGCTACCTTGAGGTACTTTCTAAACTACGTCAAAGAGTAAGGAAAAAATGCCCTGAAATGTGGAAAGATAAATCATGGGTTCTCCACCAAGACCACCAGCTCATTCCGCATTATCTGTCAAGAGGTTCCTAGCCAAGTACAGCATTTCAGTGTTAGAACAGCCACCTTATTCACCAGATCTTGCACCATGTGACTTCTACCTGTTTCCTAAGGTGAAATCTGCATTAAAAGGGACAAGATTTGAGTCTGTGGAAGCTGTAAAAGAGAAAGCGGTACGTGTCCTGAAGGAGCTGACAGAAGATGACTTCCAGCACTGTTTCGAACAATGGAAAATTTGCATGGAGCGTTGTAGAGATAGAGAAGGAGTGTATATTGAAGGTGACAATAAGTGATTATGTATAAAATTAAAATAAAATTTTTACGTCAGTCTCGTTATTTAATAGCCACACCTTGTACATACACCAAAATAGATGGATGCCGGAACAGGCCACTGAGCGTAATCCTTGACAGATGATGATGAATACCTTAGTCATTCTTGTTTAAACGCGTCACTAATATAGTAGTGTTATGCACATGCGTCAGATTTTGAACTGTGCTATACTGGCAGAACGAACTGATCAGTGCTACAACGTTAAATTCTGCCACGTATTCGGTGATAATCAAGCCGAAACTATTCGAAAGATTCAAAAAACTTATGGAGAGGATGCTACAACCTGGAAACCAAAATGTAGTCTTCACAATGGCAACATTCTTTATCCCCTTGACTGAAAAAAAACACAACAGGTGCACAACAATACGAAGGTCATGCAAACTGTTTTTTTTATGATAGTAGTGGTGTCATACACCTTGTATATGCTCTGAACTGATACCAAAGCAGTGGCATATGCATACCAATGCCTTTTACCACTAAATGCCCTTTTTACCACTTTTTAAATCAAAGGTATTCTCTTGAATAAAGTATACCAGTATAAACAAAGTAATTATTTTCGTGAAGTATTAAAACATGTGACTTTCAGTTTGTCATTTGGGTATGCCATCAAAACAATCAGTTTATTGTCTCATTTCTTCAGTAAATTGATTCATTTTATTATTATTTTGTAATCTATATTTTATTTTTAATATTGTGTGCATGTTTTAGGACCACTGATGGACAATACATGGTTAATGGTGTTGGTTTCTTTCTGTGTTGGTGTCTTGCTTCTTGGTTCCTTGCTAGCACTTATACTTCTCAAATTTAGAGGGTTAGTATTATTCTTTAATTTTATTAAGTGTTATATGAACTGTAATTATTTCCAGTCAAGCCAGTAACAGACATTGGTGAGCAAATTTATAATTACCCACACAACATGCAATACTTTTAATTGTATTGCATTTATTTCTTTGTTTTTAACAAAGAAAGGCATTTACAAAACTTGTCTGAGAGTAACTACACTAACCTCTCTTTAGTCCTGGTACTTTTGGGACTCAAGTGATGCCAGATTACAGATTTTTTCAGATTACTAAAAATGTGGGTAATTAAACTGAAGATAATCAGGATAAGGAAATTTAAGAACACAAGCGGTTAACCAAGTAGGTACATAATAATGTATTCACAAATTCTAACCGCTTACACAGTGATTGTAGGTAAATACCCAGTCAGACCACAAACGTTTTTATCATTCACAATCTGTTAAGAAAAACACTAAATTTATTCCATAATTAATTATTAAAGTTATTATTGTCTTTGGGACAAAGTAAAATGTACATTTGAATGAAAAATTACGGTAATTAAAACATTGAAAAAGTAAACATTCCACGATTAAGCGTACAGTAACATGGAAGTTAGAAAACGGTAAAAGAATTAAAATTAAAAACTGTTTTAAAAAAATCTGGTGTGAAACACTCACACAACTTTCTCTTGCCAATGTAAATAATTAACAATATAACGTAACATTCGTCATAAAACATTAGAAATAAACAAAAAACTAACCTCAAAAAACATAACCTAATTTTAATCATGAGTGAAAGACGCAGTATGAAAATCGAACTCAGTTTGGCTTAAAAATACGGAAAATCACTCTTTCGCGCTAAACTAGGCTCTGTAGTGAAAAATGCTATAAACAAAAGTTGTAGATCTTCTTATTTACTATAAAATTTATTATATACACTTTTGTCGTAAAACGCATTCTAAGGCCGAAATCTTAAAAAAATTGATTTTTCACACGTTTTCGTGAGAAAAAATCAGAAAATCGCTAATTACTGATAAACTAAGCGTTATACAAAAAAATGTTCGAAATTAAAGTTGTAGAATTTTAAATTCCCTACAACTTTTATTATACAGGGTGATTCATGAAGTTCTCCCCCCACTTCTACAGCACATTGTACTAGTAAACATAATGAAAAAATGTTATATAAACATAGGTCCGAAAACGCTTCGTTAGCGAGTTACAGCTAGCGAAAGTTTCGCCTGGATTTCAGTTCACCAGGTGAAATGAGGTCTTCCTGGAATTGTGGTAAGGTAGATTAAGGGGCGAATTCAATCATTTCTTATGGTTTTTGATCTGATAAATTGAATAAAACAGGTCCCAGAACTGTAAGTTAAATAGTTTTTGAGAAAACCAGTGTCAAATGCAAAAAATGGAGTGAAAATCACATTTTTTCATCTTTGGGCAAGAATAACTTTGTTATTTCACCAAGAAACAGTTAAAATTTTTCAATAAAAAATGTAGAAAATTTTATTCTGAACAAACCGGTGTAAATAAAGTACACAGAAAGCGAATAGTTTTTGAGAAAACCAGTGTCAAATGCAAAAAAATGGAGTGAAAAAAACACATTTTTTCATTTTAGTTTTTCCGGTTAATTTTACTTTGTACTCTTATGAATAAAAACTCATTTAATCAAACATCTATTCGCTTTCTGTGTACTTAATTTACACCGGTTTGTTCAGAATAAAATTTTCTACATGTTTTATTGAAAAATTTTAACTGTTTCTTGGTGAAATAACACAGTTATCCTTGCCCAAAGATGAAAAAATAAGTTTTTCACTCCATTTTTTGCATTTGACACTGGTTTTCTTAAAAACTATTTAACTTACAGATCTGGGACCTGTTTTATTCAATTTATCAGATCAAAAACCATAAGAAATGATTGAATTTGCCCCTTAATCTACCTTACCACAATTCCAGGAAGACCTCATTTCACCTGGTGAACTGAAATCCAGGCGAAACTTTCGCTAGCTGTAACTCGCTAACGAAGCGTTTTCGGACCTATGTTTATATAACATTTTTTCATTATTTTTACTAGTACAATGTGCTGTAGAAGTGGGAGGAGAACTTCATGAATCACCCTGTATACATTTTTGCGCTAAATTGCATATTAAAGCCGTAATCTTAAAAAAACTATGTTTTTACGTGAAAACAGCCTCACCAAGAATTTCAGCAAACATGACGCCTACCCTATCTTGTAGAGAATAAAATAATGAGTTAACCAGGCGATTTTAAAGAAAATCGTAGGACCAGTTTTTGAGAAAATCGCAAAAAAGTGAAAAATTACACGAATAAACTACTACTTCCGGTTGACCGATTTTGATGAAAATGCTCGTGTCGGGTCCGGTAGTGGTATGTAACTTAAGTTTCAAGTTTCAAGTTCGTACGATGTTCCGTTCTTGAGATATTTTGTATACACACACACACACACAGACACACGGACACACAGACACACACACACAGACCAATCGCTAAAAACATGTTTTTTGGGTTCAGGGGGTCTGAAAACGTATAGATCCGGTGAAAACTCGATTTCGAAAAATCGACGAAAACAATACTTTCCTTCCTATATATTCATACCTCTCAAAATTACAATAAAATTGTAAACTGACCGGTAAGAGTTTTGCAGAAACTGCGTTGTACTAACAATTCAAAGGTGTAACAAAAGGTTAAGGATATCTGGAGTAGGTAAGAGTTTGAAAATATGGCACAAACATCACAAAAACGTATAAATTAAAAATCTAACATCACAAAAACGTATAAATTAAAAATCTATATTATTATTATTATTATTATTATAGTTTTATGGCCTTCATTGGACCACTGTAGTCAGTATCTTCCGGCCCTCTTTCGTCCTCTCTCCGCCCAACATCTCCTCATCCGCTCAGAAATCAATTTCCTTTCCTCGTCTGAAATCACTCTTCCCATTCTATGTCCGACTTTGATCTGAAGTCTTGTCTGTTTGTCGTTCAGGATTCCGATGCTGTCTGACTTGTCCTTCAAATCCTCGAATGTTATGCGCAACTCTCTCATATCCTCCCTGAGTTCTTCAATCCATTGAATATTTGTCTTACTTTTCCACAGCTTTTCAATAACTCTTCTGCTCAGTCTGTCCTCCGGAGCTCTAATCAAGTGACCGAAGAAAGATATTCGTTTTTTCCTCATTGTACTTGTGACAGGTTCAATTTCTTTGTATACAGTTTCGTTGGAAGCTAATCTCCAGTGTCCATTTTCATGATAGCTTTTGTTGATACAAGTTCTGATTATTCTTCTTTCAATTTTTAGTAATTTGTCTATTGCGATGGTATTAGTGGTTTTAAAGATGGTTTCACTTGCGTAAGTTATTATTGGTTGAGTAACTGTCTTATAATGATTCAATTTTGTGGCTATTGATAGTGATTTCTTGTTGTAAGTGTTCTTTGTGGCATACTGTGCTCTTCTCAACTTATTTATTCTACTGTCCCATGCTTGTTTCTCATTGAGATTGTACGTTATGACTTCACCCAGATATTTGAAACTGTCCACAATCTTTATTTCTTGATCTCCTATACGGATTTTCTTTGCAAGAGGTGGATCAGTTAGCATAAGTTCTGTTTTTTCAAAAGATATTCTAAGGCCAATTCTCTGAGAAATACTCTGTAGTGTATTTATTTGTTTCTTGGTTTCTTGAATACTGTTAGCCAGCAGTGCCAGGTCGTCAGCAAATCCCAAGCAGTTTAAATTTATGTTGTCTCTAGAAGTTCCAACTTTGATATTCTTTGGATTACTCTTATACCATTCCCTCATTATATATTCCAGGGCACAATTGAACAACAGTGGCGACAGGCCATCCCCCTGCCTCAAACCTGTTTTTACTACAAACGATTTGGACAGTTCTCCTCTGAATTTGACCTTAGATGTTGTATTCGTCAGGGTGAGCTCTATCATTTTTATAAGTTTTGGATGGAGTCCCAAGTGTCTCAGAATTTTCAACATTGATCGTCTGTGGATGCAGTCGTATGCTTTTTTGAAATCTATGAATGCAATTGAAAAAAAAAAAAAAAATCTATATATTATATTGATTTTTAATTTATACGTTTTTGTGATGTTAGATTTTTAATTTATACGTTTTTGTGATGTTTGTGCCATATTTTCAAACTCTTACCTACTCCAGATATCCTTAACCTTTTGTTACACCTTTGAATTGTTAGTACAACGCAGTTTCTGCAAAACTCTTACCGGTCAGTTTACAATTTTATTGTAATTTTGAGAGGATATCATAACGTTTTGTTGAATATATTATATAATTTCTAAAAATAAATTGACTATTGATGCGACCGTTTCTGCAAAACTCTTACCGGTCAGTTTACAATTTTATTGTAATTTTGTGAGGATTTATGTTCTATCATAACAATACGCGAGATGATAAGTATGACGTTAAAAAATAATTTATTATTTATAATAATAATAATAATAATAATAATAAAAATAATAATAATTTATTATAGTTTTACATTTTTTGTAAATAAATTGTTTGTATAAAATTGATTTTATGAAGAAAAAAATTAACCGCCCAACGTGGGGCTCGAACCCACGACCCTGAGATTAAGAGTCTAATGCTCTACCGACTGAGCTAGCCGAGCATGCCAACTCACAGCAAAATTATAGCATATAAGACAGGGCAGCCGAACCGTAACATGTAACATGTATACGGTGCTGCCACCTAACGTCAATCGGAGGAGGAGGACATTTTCCGAGATCCGATATAAAAAAACATACTAAATCGGGTCCCGCGGCATTAAAATTATTGAAAATAAATGTTTGCAGTTTGTTTTTAATACTGAAATGAAGACTAAATGTCGTTTAAAGTGAAACAATGTTATACTAAAGCATTGGAAACATGTTTTGATCAATAATTAAAAGAATAAAGATAAATGTGAAATTCGATCAAAGTTGTTAGCGCTAAATAAGCAGTTCGCTTGCGCCGGCTGCGAAAACTCTTACCGGGCGCATTTCAAGCGAAATGCTTAATTAGCGCTAAATAAGCAGTTCGCTTGCGCCGGCTGCGAAAACTCTTACCGGGCGCATTTCAAGCGAAATGCTTAATAGGCAAGAGAAAGTAAAAATTAAATTACGCTTACATTACTGCATGTGTATTATAGTGATTGATATAGGTTAGGTCTATCGTATCTTACTTAAAACTCTGTGATAGGTATCTCTTTGCCTAAGTGATTCCAGTTTTTCTTCAAAAAACCATTACAAATTATACATAAATTTAAAAGTTCTGTATAATTATAAGCTTTTTGATTCTACAAAGTTTTATACCTATTACAGTAGGCCTACTACTAAGTTTATGTTGCTGCAAAATATGTAGTAATTTTTTTGTCAGATCAATATCTGAGGCGTGCCAGACTATAGAATGCTGGACTAAAATAGGGTATGTTGTAAATATAAGAAAATTTAGTTAGTTGAAATTACTTTTAGATCAAACAATGTTAATTACTTTTTTAATGAGAGTTTACAAATCCATATATTTGTGACTGTATGCAAGTAAAGTCATTTGAAAGCCATATCACCCAGTAGTCTCTTGTTTTTCATTTCTCAAGACCACAAAGCTTGCCAAGTTTATCTCTTTGTAGCTGATCTTTTCTCGGTGTTCTATTGCAACTGTCATGTTCGGACTCAGATCCTGCATGCTTCTGTTGATGTTCTGGGTATTATAATTAATAATTCAAATAAAATTACTTAAATTTACTATTCAGATGAATTTTTTATTTCATTAATTAGAAAACATTTCCTCTTTATCAAAAGTTTTTGAAATGACTGCATTAAATTTTTCTTCAGTTAACCCTGGTGTGTTTTATTAATTGTGCCTTAATTTTTGATATTGAGATCGGGTTATCTGTATCAAAATTGAAACAAAACAAAAGAGAGTAAAACTATCTATCTATCTATTTGGCCATTGACAAAAATGTTTTAAAAATGATTGTCAAAGTAGATGCTAGCTAGAAAATATGCGATTTTGTAAAAGTTTTTCATACAAGGAGGCAAATTTTTACTTGCAATCTGAGTCTTCCTCATAATAAGCGAGTATGTGATTGTATGTTTAACATTGAACCAACCAATTTATTTTCATTTACTTGTTGAACCCGAGCTCTCATTAAATCAGTGATTGTTATAACCAAGTTCGACTGTATCTTATATATTCTGGAATACATAACATAGAAATAGACTAGGCCTAAGTGATATTATTTTGATTTACTTCATGAATATGGTTAGTAATACTGTCAGTTTTTGGGTTAACCATTCCAAATAATATTAGTGTACAAGGTGTGGCTTTTAATAACGAGACTGACATTGTAAAATTTATTTATTTTATTTTTTTTTTTTTAACAGTATAGTATTTCTTTTGTAATCAGTTAATAAATACAATAACTTTAAGCAAATATGAGAAAATCTTAGTAATGTCCTTAGTATTAAAACACAAACGACACTCAGTAGTGTGTTTGAAAAAGACCAAACTGTGAAGAAACAAAAAAAATATATCTATACAAAACCAAACTTGATGAACCGTGAATCAACATCCCGAAACACAACGTGTTGAAGCTGGAGATGACAATGACGATGGTAGAGATGAAAACGACGCCAATTATGAGACGCCGATGATTAGGAGTTGAAGTAGGAAAGATAAAAATAAAAATTTAAATGACTAACAAAATCGTAGAGGTAAGTCCAGTGGTTTAAAGCGTTTCAGTCTGTAAGTATCTTCGCTGTTGTCCAGGAGGCTAATCGCTAATGGATTCTGATGGTCTTCTAGTTTTTGTAAATGTTTTTCGCTATGTTGTTTAATTTCTTTTTTTATGAAGGGCAGGTTTAGGTCATTGTGTAGTATTTCATTTGTTACGTACCATGGGGCTGCAGTGATCAGTCTCAGGCATTTTGATTGAAAGCGCTGCAGTATTTCTATATTTGATGAACTAGCTGTACCCCATAGCTCTAACCCATACGTCCAAATTGGTTTGAGTATTATTTTGTATACGAGTACTTTATTTTCAAGGGAGAGTTGAGACCTACTGCCTAAGAGCCAGAATAATTGACGTAACTTCAGCCCAAGTTGCTTTCGTTTCGCCCATATATGACTTCTCCACGTGAGTCTTCGATCTAGATGTAAACCCAGATATTTAACTTCATCCTTCTGTGGGATTACTGTCCCGTTCAAGCTGACCACTGGACATGTTGGTTTCTTTAATGTAAATGTTACGTGCGTTGACTTATCCTCATTAATCTTCACTCTCCATTTCTTGCACCATTCGTGAATGTCGTCAAGATGGGTTTGTAACTTCTCCGAGGCACATGTCGGAGAAGCGTCCGTCGCTAAAATCGCTGTGTCATCTGCGAACGTTGCCGTCATTACAGATTCATGTTCTGGAAGGTCGGCTGTATAAAGCGTATATAAGAATGGGCTCAAAATGCTGCATTGAGGAACGTCGGAATTAAATAAGTAGAACTTGGAAAAGACATTATCATATTTAACTTGGAAGAAACGATTTAAAAGATAGTTTTTAAAAATCAAGAAGTATGGATATTCTAATTTCATTTTAATTTTGTATAGCAGACCTAGATGCCAAACTTTATCGAACGCCTGCTGAATATCCAAGAACACAGCTGAAGTAAACTTCTTCAATCTAAGCTCTTCTGAATGAGTTTGACTAGTCTGTGGACTTGTTCTACAGCCGAGTGTCGTTCTCGAAACCCAAATTGAAGATCTGGAATCAGTTTAAACATAATTTAATTTATATATCAGTAAAAAATTTAATTTTAATTTTATACATAATCACTTATTGTCACCTTCCATGTACACTCCTTCTCTATCCCTACAACGCTCCATGCGAATTTTCCATTGTTGAAAACAGTACTGGAAGCCATCTTCTGTCAACTCATTCAGGACACGTGCCGCTTTCTCTTTTACAGCTTCCCCACACTTAAATATTTTTCCTTTTAATGCAGATTTCACCTTAGGGAACAGGTACAAGTCACGTGGTGCAAGATCTGGTAAATAAGGTGGATGTTCTAACGCTGAGATGCTGTACTTGGCTAGGAACCTCTTGACAGATAACGCGGAATGAGCTGCCGCATTGTCTTGGTGGAGAACCAATGATTTGTCCTTCCACATTTCGAAGCGTTTTTTCCTTACTCTTTGATGTAGTTTAGAAAGTACCTCAAGGTAGTAATGTTAATTAATTGTTTGACCTTCAGGAACCCGATGAAGGTACACAATCCCATGGATATAAAAAAAAACAATCATCATTGTTTTAAATTTTGACTTGCTCATTCAAGCTTTTTTGGCTCTCGGTGAAGTTCAGCTCTTCTAGTGCATGGATTGGCGCTTCGTTTCCGGATCACAAGTAAAAAACCATGTTTCATCACATGTTATTATCGTTTCCAAAAAATTTGGGTCATTTTCAATCGCATACAAAGTGTCAGTACGAACATTTTTGCGAGCTTCATTTCAAACATTTTTGAGCGGCACGTGTCATGAAGGAGCTGACAGAAGATGACTTCCAGCACTGTCTCCAACAATGGAAAATTCACATGGAGCGTTGTAGGGATTGAGAAGGAGTGTATATTGAAATTGACAATAAGTGATTTTGTATAAAATTAAAATTAATTTTTTTACGTCAGTCTCGTTATTTAATAGCCACACCTCGTATATATCTTTTAAAAATATTTAGTTTACTCCTTCACACAAAACCATTGAATGTCGTAAACTGTTACATATTGCTTTAGAAATGAGAACGGAGTGAACAAAGAGAGCTTCTGTCAAAGATTTAAATACTGAAAGCATCATATAAGTAGACTGTTTTATATTACAACATAGGTACAACGCTGCTACATTGTGGTTAATTAATAAGTTTTATTAAAAGTAAGTATATATTTCTTAAAAAGATGTGATGAGAAATTGTATTATATTAATTCAAAATGTATGTTTGCAGAGATGATGGTGGAAAGGTAAAATCTTCGTCAAGCAATAACAGTAAAAATTGCGAAGCAGTTCTTTATCCAATCGCAGCTGATGGAAGAGCAATCTGGGCAACATTAACACCAAGGGGTATGACAACAATGATGGCCCCAATAAACAGTTTTGATAATTCAGCATATTTGGATCCAGATGATACTCTTAAACCAAGAGTATCCTGTCCAACACGTATTGAACATCCTAATTTACCTCCTCTTAATTTACACCGTTCATTACGGAGAAATAAAGAGAATAACAATGCCCCAATAGTTTAAAATTTATTGTTCTTTTCAAAATTTTATTCTGCATTGAATACTATATGCATTATTATTGGTACCTAAAATAAGATTGTGAAATTTCATTGAAGTGTCACCATTAATAATATTTTCAAAAGTCATTATAATTTCTTTATCCCTTTCTAACACTCACTTACTAAAAATAAAGTCATTGTTTATTATACAATAATGTTATTTTTAACATATCGACTGTGGCTGCGCTTGGAGCAAGTTCTTTTATTTTAAAACTTAAATATAAATGAGTATAAGATTTTTTGAATAATGTCTTGTATTGTTTTAGTACAAGAACTAATAAATACTTATGCAAGTCTGAACATAAAATATTTGTCAAGTTTAAAAAATATACTGGGTGTCCCACGAAGAGGTTGCTATTTTTGAATTAATATGTCGATGTATCGCACACTCTACAGACTGGAAACTTTTCAGTTATAGTGTAAAAAAGTACCCTCGAGTTTCATTTGCTTATGATTAATCAAAACAAAAAGGCAGAAATTAATTTTATTTGCACAACCATTTCAAATTGATTTGTTACAATGGTACTTAAGTAATAAAATAAAAAAGATATTTTATTGGAACTGATGTCCATCAATACCCTATGCTGATTGATTTGGAATGGCAAAAACAGCTGTTTTTTTTCTATCTAAATCCTATTGTAAAAGTAGTTTTATCCACAAGATTATTGTTCATTTTTGATATTATTTTCTTATTCCACCATTTTGTTTTGATCAATCAATGAAGCTTGAGCGTACTTTTATTACATACGTATCTATTGATTATAACTATAAAGTTTCCAGTCTGTAGTGTGCGCGATATGCCCGGCATATTAATTCAAACATAGCAACTTCTTTGTGGGACACCCGGTTTGTAAGATTTTTTAAAAATATTTATTTAAGTATAAACAACAAGAGAGAGAATTTTACACAGAATATTTTATCATTAAATTTTACATAACTATGAATTTTTTTTTTTTTTTTTTTTTTTTTGGTTTAACGTCCGACTGTTTTGCAAATTGCTGCTAATGCAGACGGTGAAGGATGAAATGAATTTTTTGTAACATATGAAAAAATGCCATGCCCGAGTGGGATTCGAACCCAAGACCGCGTGATGAGAGGCGAGCACGTTACCAACATCGCCAACGCGGCCAGCATATAACTATGAAGCCTTATAAAATGAATAAAATTACATTTGACAAATATTTAATTCTAAAAAATTATGCAGGCGAATTTCTTTCTGGCATTTAAAAACACTTCCTTGTAAAAATTAAAAAACTTTTATACACATGTTACATAAATGAGATTACTTTATTGTAGACATCATGAAATCACCATAAGGTACTGATTGTAAGATACTTTGAAAATAGTACTTAACTAACATTGTGTAGGACACAAATATCGTGTATTGCAAAGTGTTCATGTATAATTACTTTTGTGTGTTAGGTCACAAGTCTTTGGTATCAGTACAATAGCCCATCAGTCATTAATATCTCTTGAATAGTAATATTCTCATTAGCAATTTAAAAAATCTGTGTTTTTATAAAACAATTTAATAAATTTCCTGCACTGACAGAAAATTGGGTGGATCTGATTCACATCATTACTTGTGCTATTATAAATTTCTCAGATTTTATAATACTGTGTATATTACACTCTTGTGCCAAGATCTTTAGTAAAAATTTCGTTTGGTCCAAAGTAATTTAATTATTAATGAAAACACTTCCTTGTAATTTAAGTCTTAAAATACATGTTTATTTTTCATATTATACACTATAAAAACAATCAGTTATTCAACTAAGTGCAATATTATTACTTAAATTATCAGTGTTGTCAAACATTTAAATACACATATTTATATTTTTACATATTTCTTGAGCTGTACACATTTCTCTACATTTATTGTACTACTTTAAATGTATGTCTTATATTTTGTTATAGTATATTATAGTACTTACATAAAAATGACTGTATTTTTATCTATTTAAAATATTGATAGTAACTTTTATTTTATTTGTTCTTTCTTTCCCAAAACTATTTCAATCTATTTTGTTCCATTTTGTAATTTTTCTTATATGAAGCAAACTTGAAATTTAGCTGGATCGAGAGAAGATATTCCATATTATATCATCTAATTTCTTTTCTTACTTCAGATTCAGTGGAGTGGCCTTAAAAATGATATCTTAGGAAAACATGTTGATAAAAATAACTTCTAAATCAAGGATTTCAATTCTCTATTGTTATGGTAACAAACCTTGGCCTTACCATTGAAACTTGGTTTCACCATTGGCTACTTTAGTTACTTTTTATTTAATTAAAATTTAACTTCAAAATATACGAATGTTTCATGATAGTGCAGCACTTCTTTACTTTAATATTCTGTGACTTACAAATTAAGTCATGACTATAATATAATGTCACATATAAAATATATGAAAAAATACACTTGTTACAGACTCTAGATGCCCTACAGAAACTTGAATCACTTTATACTGAGTATAACAAAATTGGCTCATTTTTGAACAAAATATCTTGTTTAGCTACTAGTAATTAGGAATATTCCAAAGCAGCATATCAAGAAAAATTATTTCTAAAAGTATGCTTATTATGTAGATAGTCTAAGATTTTTGTATCAACAAAAAAGATTAAATTATTTTAGTCAACATCAAATTTTGTTTAAACATATACTACTACAAGTGCAAATTATTCTATATTATACTAATAGGTACTCTAAAAGAATCATTTATTACAAAATATGTAAGAAATATTTGATTTATACTGCAAAATAATTGTGACTTTTTGGTCGCCTCAGTAACGCAGTGTTTAGCAAGCTGACCTATAAAGCGAAAGATTTGGGTTCGACTCCCAACTAGAGTCTGAAAATTATCACAATTTAAAACCCTTTCTTCTGGTTCTACAGTTAATAATAGTCACTAATGACCAAACTGTTAATGTGAATTTTAAAAAAATCACTTTGTTTTAATGAACATTTTGCATTTTAAACAAACTTTTTTAAATGAACTATAGTTTTCCTAAATTTTGTATTGTAATGTAGCAGACTACTTGAACTGTTCGGTCAATTTTTAACTTAGTTAAAAGTTAATAATTTTTTTTATTTTGGTTTAGCGTCTGATTGTTCTGCAATTACTGCTAATGCAGACAGTGAAGGATGAAATGATCTTTTAGTAACGTATGAAAATATGCCATGTCTGAATGGGATTTGAACCCATGACCGCATGATGAGAGACGAGCACGTTACCAACTATGCCAATGCAACCGGCAAAAAGTTTGTTCGTTTGAATATTACAGTATTGGTTGTATATCTGAATTCAATTTTTAAGAAAACATGACTCAAAATATGAAAATTGTTCACTTAACTATCCAGGAGCTTAATATACATTTTAAATATAAAAAAATTACAAGTTTAGTATTGTTCTATCTCTTTAGTATTGTAAATCATTTGTGAAAATATAGAAAAAACATGTTGGCATATGTAATTACTAAGCCGTATATGATTGAATAAATTATTAATGTATTATTATCTACACCCAAAGTGAGTAATAACATGTGACATTGTAGTTATAATTTGTTAATCAATATACATCTTTATACATCATAATAACTTCCTGTGTTTTGTGGCCTACCCTAAAATGAAATATTTAATAACTTACTGGATATACTACAAGTTGCTGATTTTTTTGTATCAAATAAACGATGAATTTTCAAGCAAATTACATTAATCTATTTATTTTAATTAATTAAAAACAGTTTCTTTATTCAATATATTTCCATGTATTAATTTTGAAAGGTAAATATTTTTTCGTAATAAATAAAGTATATTTTCAATGAAAATTATATAATAAAAATTACATTTAATAAGATTTTTTTTAACAGTATACTGTGAAATTTAAAGCAATAACTTGTTTCACACATGTTAGATCATTCACTTTATTGTAAAGTATGTGTATAATATTAATTTTTTTGTAGTATTAATAGTCATATTTTCTGTAGTGTATAGTTACCATTTTATTTACCTGTAATGTACAATAATATTATGTATTTGTTAATTGTTTATTTTATTGTTATTTATTTATGTTGTTATTATTATCGTTATTGTACTTAACAATAACTTGCGGAATAAAGTACTTAATTCAACTAATCACTATTATAATCAATATAAATATAATGTAAGTGTTTATATAACAATTTTGTGAATAAATAATATTTATCTATTTGTATTTAATAATTATTTATATTTTATTTATGTTGTTGTTTAAGTCATCAGTCAAAAGGCTGGTTTTAACCTCTAGAGGCTTTACTAAGTAACACGAGAAGTAAAGTGGTTTACTTTGCTTCCTCACTGAGTGGAAAAGTAGCCTATGCTTATCAGCATACCAGGCCCTTCGAAAAGCATCTTCTTTCTACCGTGCGAATGACACCTTCATTTCATTCACCACAGGGTCTGGCTGAACAATGTAATTCATTTTTCTTAGAGAAGATAACTCTGAATGGTGTCTTTTATACCTCTACCTTTTCTGTTCTTAAATGTTTCAGTCATAAAATTGTCTTTCCGCTCCTTCCTCCTTTATGGGTCACCTGTTTGGTGGCCTCTCCTAGCAGAATCTCACAAAAAATCATTCGCCTTCTTTCACAATCAAATCCTACGCCTTATTTCAAATTTCCACTATAGAGTATGCAACACCCTTATACAGGAATACTTTCTCTTTCCCTCCCTACAGGAATACATTCACAACATCTCAAGGAGTCTCCACGACGCATGAAAGAGCTCTAACATCAAAGCCATACGTTCCATCTACACCAGGCCGCACCCTGTGGAGACAATCCATGACTATTCCATGCCATTCCACTGCCATTCCATGACTACTTGTAACAACACTACTTTCAGTCTAAGTTTAACATACATATAATTACATACATATATCAACGCCAGTTCTACCCGCCCAACTGCATTTTTCATGATATTAAATTCATAATAATATTGTGAAAATTATGGTAACTTCTATATGTATAATTATATATATGTTGATTTTATTATTGACGCATATATTTATCTTTTCTCCCAAGCTGCATTTCTCTGATCCTGAAACTATATATATACTCAATAACTACCCCTCAGAACTGTTTTTCATTGAAGAAACCCAGCCCCGTTATATTCTTCGAACGATCAGGTGATATCTCCCACGAAATTGTCTATCACCTTCAATTAGTCTCAGTTTCAAAATTGACTTACCTTGTGATAAGAAACTACATTTTTTTGTAACCCTGGAACTAGCAGATCAAGTGCAATTAATTTGACATTCCTGTTATGTTTGTATTTGTTTGAGATTAGTTATTTACACCAACAATTATTACTATGTAACTAATAACAACACTAAATTGTTTAAACAAAAACTTACTTATGCAGGTAGAAACTACATCAATAAAAATTACCACAAGCGTTAAAAGATGTGGTAAAATTGTTTTAAAAAAAAACTAAAAAAATACTTGATTGGTAAAACATTTTACAGTGTACATGAATTCTCTTCTAAATAGTTTTGGTTGAAAAATATAAAAACTTTTAAGTAAATTTCGAGGCAAATTGTGTATTATTTGAAATAAATGGTTGGATGACATGCTTGTAAAATAAGCAAGTAGTGAAATTAAATGAATTGGTAAGAATGATGATTAATGTTACATGGTTTTAAAAAGTATTCTTTTCTGACTTGCCCAAAAGTTCTAAACTTGAAATTCATGCTAATAAAAGTTTCAGTTTATGAAAATAAATGATTAAATTTTGTTTACAACATAATATATAATGCAGTTTTCCCACATTTAACTCCTCCATAGTCATATTCCATAAGCATACAGGATATTTGCACCTCTCTTCTCATCGCAGAACACACTGTGTTAACGCTCTTTTATATAAAGTTTTAGTTCAAATAAAACTGTTCATTCCAGGACGAAACTATTGTACTACTGTGCTTTAATTGTTACTCACCGTTCTTCTAAGAACGGTTAAGTTTTTTTGTTAACTTAAATCATTTATTTAATGATTGAAACCCAAAAACATCGTGCGAATTTATTCACAAGGGTTCACTAATTTTTAAAATGTTGTGATAATTGGCATTCCTTTAAAAAGAATCTGAAAAGTTACTTGATCGGTAAAACTTTTTACAGCATACAAGAATTTCTTTCTTGATAGTAGTGATACATTATGTGATTCTTATTATGTATTTCAGGTGTTATAACTGACATGACCTATACTCCTCATGGAGTCTCCAGGGCGCAAAAAGAAAAAAAAATAAGCTAGGATCTTAATTAATAACAACTATTAATTTCTACACATTTTACCTTAGTATTACTGATAAATTTATTCATTTTTAATAAAACAAGAAGAAAATTTTTCATTTCTTGTACCTATACTATTAAAATATGTCAATAAAAAAATTATTTTTAGTTTTATTTTAAAATACACACTAACATTATTATCATAACTTTTTAAAAGCTTGTAATTTCCTCCCTCCATAAATAGGGTTTTGCTCAAAAAAATTTAGTGATGTTATTAGCAATGCAGTGATAAATTTTATTTTATTTGGACTTTAAAATTATGTATGTAAAATGGTATTTTGATTTATGTACATTGTTCCTTTGAAACTGTAAAGAGAAAGAACTATAATCAATTGGAGCTCCTTAAATAATAATCTTAATGAGGTTAGATAATTCTCTGATTTCTGTACCAAAGAAAACACATGTTAATAAAAATCAGTTTAAGATGTATTACACACAGTCACAATGACTTTTAGTTTTCAAAATGTCAGAATTGTTTCCAAAAGTATGGTAGTTTAATCCTTTTTCATATATTACCCTAAAATAATTGCAAGTTCTTCAAATTACACATTGTAATTTTTGAAAAAGTCTGTTATCCTTAATTCATAAAATTGCCATTTGTGAAAATGATCAAAATACAACAAAAGACCATTGTCAATGCAACTGGTTTCTGTAGCAGGATTCTTGAGGTCAGTTTCTGATCAGATCTGGTATTTATTCAGCACTCATTTTCATTGGTAATCCTTCGTCATCTGTATTAGCATTTAAGAGCAAAACAGTCAGTTGTAAAACCAAAATGAAAACAAAAGATACAATATTTTAAAATATTTACTTCAAAATAGCACTTTTACATTTTTTGACTTAATCCAAGAAGCCAATTTCTTCATTTACGGTGGATGGTTTAGGTGGATATCTAGCGCCTTGATTGTTTGGTTTGTAAGTTTCTAGTTCCTTTGCATAACCGTCAAAAGCAAAACCGAATTCAGTACCAATATCCTTATTTGTATCATTTCCATTTCTTGGTAAAACAACTACACTAGTTTTCCCAATTACCCCTGTTAAAAAATTACTCCATTCGTTCATAGATCCATTGAAATTAAATCTATTATAACCTAAATTTTTAAAGTCTTTTTCAAAAATTTGTTCTAGAATTTCAATATGGAATACTTCAGGAGTTGTTATTCGCCTTCTTAGTATATCTGGTTGAATTCCTGCAAAATGAGTTATAAAATTTATTTTAATATTATCTCACTGAATTTTTTCAAGTAACTAGAAATAGTTTTAAATTTTTATACTACCTAGGTTCTGCCTTTTTTAATGAATGATTCAGTGTTGGACACTGACTGCTCAGTAATGACGTTAAGACTTTCACAGTGGCATCAGTTGCTGGACCATAAAAGAGATGAAGATATTACGCATGAACTTAATATGCAATAGGTTGATTTCAACCTTTTAAAAATACAGGCAAGAATGGTGTAGCTTTGAGTGACAGGCTACGACATTAATAACCACTCAATGGAGAGCCTCAAAGAGGCAATTGTTACACAGTGTATCCTATGATTTTTTTGTTACAAGAGCAGTAGCTTTACATTGTAACTACGTACCTTAATAGTTCCTAAGCATACCACTAGAAGTGTTGTAACAATTTCTTTTTTTGAATACTGTTAACCTCAATCTGTTCTTGATTGTTTACATCTAATTGTGTGTTCATCATATGAGTAGTGATCTTATATCATCCATCAATGGAATTTTATCCATTCAATTTACTTACCCCTCAAAGGTACAAATATTTTTTCCAGATACCAGATGATCAAACATCTAAACAGGTCTTTACTTAAGCCAACATGGTCTTTGTTACAATCTCAAAAAGATGGGCATCCCAACTTCTTTAAGAAATGGCAAATTACTAAATTAAAGTTGAAATATGCTAGGAGGCTAACTTATATCATTCCTGATGATATCTTGCTGAAAATGAATGATTATACCAGATGATTTCTCATTAAGAAGTACAAAAAAACTTTTCCAAGTTTTCAGTATGGTAGTAGATATTGTTGTAGTTTGTACTGTGTTTTTATATAGTAAGTAGTTTCTTTCAGAGTGAGAGAAGTCTAGTTTGAGATCAAGAAGTTTTCCATTGTATTTTAAGAAAGTTATGTTCAATGCATAATTTGTAAATACAGTACTGACTTATGCTAAGTAAACACAGGCAAGTGGTGTGAAGGCAGAGAGTAAAATCCAAGCCATAGGAATGAAGTTTAACCGGAATATGTGTTAGAAAATACAAGAAAGAATAAAGAGAGAATTTATGTAATTATAGGTATATTATATTTAAGTAACTATGAGTCAAAGGTTGTACCCGATTAGATAGAGTACTTAACGAAGCTATGCACATCGAGTTAAATGTTCAGTCACTTTGTGAAACGTTAAGAATATTTAAGGGAAACTGGTCCAACCATTTACGTCCTATGCCAGCACACAGACTTCCTCTGCGAGCATGGAAATATAAACCTAGAGGGAAGCAAGGCTTGAGAAAACCTAAATAGCGATGGATGCCGGAACAGGCCATTGAGCCTACTCCTTGACAGATGATGGCGATGATGAATTTATGTAATTGAGGAGGTAACATGCAAAACGTGTTTTGTCACAATAATGTCATTTTACACTATAACCAAAAAACTGTTGTTTTGATTTTACTGCAGATTTAATATGGGGTTTAGCTACCAGCATTTAAAGGATGATAAAAAGCGCTAAATAAACAATTTCTGAAAATATTGATATGGGAAAAGTGTTCAAAAACATTATTTTAAATTTGGACAAAACACGTTCTGCATGAAAGTAATGGAATTAGGGAACAACTGGGGATGAACAGCCTGACAGAGTTGATGAGACTAAGTAAGAGACTACGTTTAATGGTTTTGATATATCAGTATGTTGGAGGAGGGTAGGCTGCCTAAATGATGTTGTACTTAGAAGAACAAGGAAAAATGATAAGGAGTAGACCAAGAGTGAAATGAATGGTTTTAGTTTCTTTGTCATCAGTCTTTTTACTGGTTTCATTCAGTTCTCCAAGCTTCTATCTTGTGCAAGTCATTTCATATCGACATACAAGCAACACCATACATCTTTTGTAATTTGCTTTAAATATTCTAACCTTTACCTCCCCCTACAATTCACTCCCTCAATATTACCCTCCATTTGTGATTTAACAATACCTGGATGTCTTAAGATATGCGCCACATTTCAAAAGCATCCTCTTCCTTTCTACATCCCCTATTAGCCACGGTTCATTCCTGGATAATGCTACACTCCAAACATAGTGTTTTAAGAAATTTTTCCTTACCTGTAAATCAATGTTTGGAGTCAGTAACGTGTTTTTCATTTCAAAGCTCTTTCTAGCTTGAGCAATCTTGCTTTTGATATCACTCACACTTTAACCATCCTTTGTTATTTTATTCCCTAGATAGCAGATTTCCCAACTTCCTGTATGTTTCCATTGCCTACTTGTAAATTTCCCATTTCCTCTAAACCACTTTTGCTACTGCACACCACTTTCATTTTGTTCTTATAAATTTTCATGAAGTTATCCACTAACATGATATTATTAATTTTATTTAAGATATCCGTTAGTTCTTTCTTTGTCTCGGCTAATACTACGATATAATTTTTATAGTTTCTCCTTGAATTTTTATTTAAGGAGAAACAATTAAAATGCTGGTTTTAGTAGCTACTGAATGAATTGGGAAAAAGATCTGCTGCCAAAGAACTATGGATAAGAGATAGTTTAATGTTTTAGAAAGAATTGAAGAGGAATTTTGTTTGGCTTGACCTGAGAAAACTAAGAAAAGGAATAAACAGGATAATGATGTATACATCAGAGACCACTGTAACTAAGGTAATACTTCTATTAGTCTATAAATAGATAAGTATGAGAGCTCAAATTACTTGCGTTCATTGGTGACAATTTTACAAATTATCACCTATCATTTTGTTTTGTCTATCCATCTGTCACACCCAGATGTCAAAAACTACAAAAGACAGCAACAAATAGGTTTTGGATTCATAATCTACACGAAAAGTTAGTGGGTGTAGATTGGGTTTGAAGTTCCAGTTTTGACTGGAAATATCCCAAAACCAGGAGTCAAGAAATCAAAATCGGAATTTGGAAACAAAATAAAAATAGTGTCATTTAATTCCTCTTAAAGATTAAATACAGAAATCACTAACGATTTTAGCCCTAAGTCAAAGGCAGGCCTTTTAAAAATTGCTACCAGCTATGAGTCACGTCTCATGAAAGGGATTTTTTTTTAATTATAAATACCTGCCGAGATGAATCCTATGTTGTCTCCTCTTATCCCTCTGAATAAATTATCACCCTGAAAAATATTTAATGATCCAACTAAAAATTTTATTTAGAATACAATATCATAATATATAAATTAACAATGATTAATATAATTTGTATATGCTTAAACTTTTATGAACAGCTATTTCAGAAGTTTCTGGAAATTAATTTTTTACAAGGTGCATAGTTTATATAGTTCAAATTATGTTTTTGATTTAGAATATTACGTTGATGTTGATGTTAGATCTGAGATTATGTTTGATCTCCTGTTTTGGAAAATGTAATATGATATTTGTGGCAATTTTTAAAATTGTCATTTATCATTTTCCTTTATCCGTACGTCCATCTGTCACTCCCAGATGTCAGAAACTACAAAAGATAGCAACAAATGGTTTTCGGATTCATAATCTACACAAAAAGTAAGTGGGTCTGAATTGGGTTTGAAGTTTCGGTTTCGACCAGAAATGGCCCAAACCAGAATTCAACAAATCAAAATCAGAATTCCGTAATGAAAACAGTGTCATTTGATTCCTCTTAAAGAGTAGATACAGAAATTACTAATGGATTTTGTCATAAGTCAAAGGTAAGCCTTTTTAATAATTGCCACCAACAATGACATTCATGAAGGGATATTTTATATTGTTTTGCTTGATAAATATACAGAGTTGCTGATGGTATATATTTAGATAGTATTCAACATTTGTTTGCCAGGAAGGAGTTTTTAATAGAATAGTAATGAAGATCTTCTCCTCAGCAGCTCATGAAGTATCTGATACTTTACCTCGCTTTCTCAGTTTATTTTTGGTACGGGTTTTCCAATGCCTAGCATCTAGTGTCATACATTTTTTACTAGGATTAAAAGAATTAATAAAATTAAATTAATTATAATAATCTAATGAAATCAAATATTGAATAATTATACTTACTGGAATATTAGAAACGAGTTTCACTAAGTATCCTTTAGAGTAAATTACCAAAGTATATTTCAACCGCTAAAAACAAATAATTTTTTTTTTATTTTATAAATAAAACAAGAACATTTTTATTTCTATAAATAATAATTAGTATCTAAAAAATTTCTTCTGTCAAGCGAATTGTTTATGGTGAAAACACCATAAGTTAGGTGTCCTTTTATGTGAATTGTTAAAATGCTGTATCTACAGAAATAAGCACAAAAATTAAATCACCTGCCTACAAAAACATATTGAAGGTAAATATTATCAAACAAACTTTACAGACTTGCTATTATTACAATAAGTATAGTAGATACATTTTTTGAAAGTATTTTAATTTCAACACAGAAAAAGAAAAGTTTTCAGGGATTTTATAAGCAGACAGGTTAGGGATGCGCTCAGGGGCACAAAACCTGAACAAACAAAGATAGCAAAGAAGAAAGAAACAAATGAAAAATTTCAAACAGTTTAATCTTGAATCCTAAATAATAATGATAGTTCAGTAAAGTTACAAGATACCCCATGTAATTGTTCCTTACATTTCCTAATTCAGAGTTCGTTTTAAAACTAGCAAACCAAGAATTGAAGTCGCCATGTTCATTAATGGGGCAGGGATATGCTACCCCATAGAGTGCTAATGGCATCAAAATGAATCCCGTCAGTACCTAATAAAAATAATTCCCCTGGCCAAATAAAAGCGTTTAAGAGTTTATTCATTAAAAACAAAACATTCTACTAAAGAGTTACTTAATTTTTTTTTTTTTTTTGGTTTAACGTCTGACTGCAATAATTGCAGAATAGTTAGCAGTAATTATTACTGCTAATGCAGACAGTGAAGGATGAAATGATTTTTTGTATTGTATGAAAATATGCCGTGCCTGAATGGGATTCGAACCCATGACCACATGATGAGAGGCAAGCACGTTACCAACTATGCCAATGCAGCCGGCATACTAAAGAGTTACTTAATACTGAACTACAAAGAAAAATCTACCTGATATTAAAACAATTAACAAATGGAGTAAAGTTTCAATAACATACAGAAATTAATTACTAATACAAAACAAATATGTTTAATAATAAAAAAAGGATCGGATACAGGCAATTTGGAATAAGAAATATAAAATAAAATTGATCAGGGAAGTTAAAAAAGATATGGAGGAAGTGCAGATTACACTGGAAGATTTAAAACGTAAGTCAGAAAAAACTTAAATACTAAAAAACAAACACACTATATTACAAGCTAAAAGTAGAAAATACACAGAAAGGGTGTTTTTAAATGAAGAAAGAAAAACAAGATCCGATAGAATGGAAAAATACTAGGAACAAAAACTTTAAAAGAGGTCCAAGAGGTAATCGACTAAAGTAATCCCATTCGGTCAAACAAGAATAAAAAAAGGATTGAAAAATTACTATCGAAAACAATTTATATAACCTTGGAATCCATTAAAATTTAATTAAGGCTTATAGCAGTTTGTTTTAGATTGTTTTTACTTCTTTTTTATATTACACTTGTATAACAAAGCAATAAAATACATTATGAATCAGCAATATTATCTATGCAATGATAATGCAACAAGCAACTCTCTCAGAGTTTTGGACTAATTCATTCCATCAACAAGGAAAGGAGTTCCTGAAAAATAAAAAAAATCATACGGAAAATTTAATACTGCTTTATGTGAGTAATGATATAAATGATTAAATTATATATTTTTTCGTATACGAGTATACGAGTATATATTTTCTCGTATAACCAATTTTAGACCATGTCTGGTGACTAGCCATTAGTGGAAGTTCTTTTTGGAGCCTACGTTCTCAGCATTTGTTCATTGTAGTAGTCTTTTCACCTTTCTTCTGTCCTACTAGTGATCTGTTTTTACTCTTCATGAAAGCCCTTTATACATAGTTATTTGTCTGAATTTGGTTCGGTTCATTAAATTTTCTCGGTTTATTCTGGTTTCATCAATATCCTTTCTGACTTTTTTCAACCATTTATCCGACTATTAGTTACCCCTATGCCCAAAATAGGCTGGTGGAGTGTTAAATTATTTGCACTCGATCTACCAGTTCTAGGGCAATAAAAGATAGTTCTGTTTCTTATCACACGGTCAGCCAGTTATATGACTGATAGTTGCACTAATTCAAAGACACTAGTCAGAATTATCTCCTCTAAGAGTAATGAATTTTATTATACAACCAGATCCTGTGGTATGAAGTGAAAGTGTCATTTGCAGCGTGAAAAGTGGATGCTTTGCAGAGGGCCGGGCACTCAGTGAGGAAGGCAATTGCAAACTACTTCACTCCTTGTTTTACTTAATAAAGCTTCTAGAGGTTCAAACTAGCCTTTTGACTGATGACCTAAATAACAACAAAGACCCCTATACACAAGTATAGACCCCTAGACAAGCATACACAAGATCCATAGACCCACAGACCCTAGACCCTACACCCATAGAGGAGTCTATAAACGAGACCCCTATATCTTTATAGTCTTAAAAGAATAAAATTACTGTAATTTTTAAAATTTTTGAGACTAATTTCAAGATATACTTACTCTTGACACACATGGGACTCTGATCAGCCAATCATTAACATTAACAAATTCATCAATTTGTATTTTATTTCCCAAAGCATTCAGCATACCAGAATGTAATACTTTTTCAGATTTTGTAGTCACAGACAGTGCACATGTCCTATAATTAGATAGAAATAAATTATTACATCTCATTGAAATAATGTATTTTTGATCATTAATCTAAATTTATTGTAGTACTACATTATATAATTCCAAATACAAACATAAGAAAAAATAATCAATTTTAGTAATATTATTGTAACAAACAGTATTTTTTCCCATGATTGTATATACCTGAAAATATTACAGAATTATTATTTTTTAAACCCTAAAGTGTGTATGTTGCAATCTGTTCAATTCAGAACAATAAGCAACTCATGGCTCAATGAAATGAGGATGTTTTGTATGACATGTAAATGAGGTGTAGTCTTGTACAGACCCAGGCTGACCATTCCTGAGAGAGTATGGTTAATTGAACCCCAATCATCATAATGGTAACCACTGTCTCTGTCACAACAATAACTCTGTCACACACTCTGTGTGTATTCAAATCCATATAAAACTCATTTTTTATTGTAATGCACTAAACAGGTACAAATTGTTTTTCCTCGTCCAGGGCAAATTTTAGACTTCATGAGGTGACTTTAGACGTTTCTGGAAGCTCTTTTGGTAGCCCATATTCTCAGTATTCATTCACTGTAGGCTTTACTTCTTTCTTGTCCACCTAGTATTTTTCTTTTACTCTTCATGGAAGCCCTTCAAGTTCATAATTATTAGTTTAAATTTGGTTTAGTTTATTAAAACTTCTTGGTTTATTCTGGTTTTCTCAATATCCTTTCTGACTTCTTTAAACCATTTATACGACAACTCAGGTCTATTGTTTAGGGTCTTAAAAATTTGTTTTGTCAACCAGTTGACATACATTTTTTTGTCATCCATCTTACACAGGTATCCATAAAATTTTACTAACCATTTACATTAATTGTTCATTTTCCTTATATTGTTGTTTTTTAACTCATAACCTATATTCTCCGTCTTCTATCTTCGGACCTATTATCTTGCGGAGGATCTTTCTCTGAAATTTCTCTGCTTCTCTTCGAACAGCTTTCCCAGTCATTCTAAGACACTCACTCGCATACAGGCACACAGGTTCCATCACAGTGTTATATTGCACAGGTACAAATATAAAAGATAAAAAAAATTATAGATTATTATATGGAAAATTTATCATACCTTGGAGCTCTGGAGTAACGCCAATGTGTTTTAGTTTTAGCTCCACCTTCAAACTCTTCGTCTATTTTATATTTTTGTTGTCTTGTTTCGATTTTACTTTCTAATTGAGGTTGAGAGGGTTTACCATTCAGTACATTAGCGGCCGTATTTATAAAATTTGTTGGTATACTTATAATATTCATTGGTATATCGAAGATACTTTTAAGAAGTCCACCATTATTTGAACTATTTACTAAACTGTAATAACATGAAAATAATAAAACTAGTTTAAATATTAATCGCACTGTATTCATTGTAAGAAATTTAATAGTTTTATTTATTATATGTTGTAACGTTTTGTACAAAATGCTGAATGGAAGTAAATGTTTACCGTATGTTTTGTTTTTGTAATTTTTGATACGTCTCTGATTTATTTGCACTGTATATTTACTCTTAAAATGAAACTTGTTTGTTCTAATATTTATTAGATCAATAAAATTATAATTACAATTTTATTCTGCTTAAAAATTAAAACTCGAATTGTTATTTAATTCTTTTACATTGTTTTAAAAATTTAACTACATCAAAACATCTGCTATTGCAGTGTATAAATTAATAAAGACTTTAATAATCAAAAATGAATATACATACAAGCCGATTAAAAAATTATACAACTTTAATGTAATGAATAATTTTTATTATATTTTCTGTGTTGTCTACCAACACAACATTTTCTTTATTTTTATTATTATTTCTTTCCACCAGGTTGGTCAAATGGTAAAGTCGTTGTAGTGAATCAGCTGTTAAACAGCTTATTTGATGCAACAAAGGTTCTGTAGTCCAAATCCTAGTAAAGGTAGTTTATCAACACATTAATTTGAATACTAGACAGTGGTTACCAAAGTACTTTGATGATTGGAATTCAATTAACCGAACTTTCTCAAGAATGGTTGAGCTGAATCTGTACAAGACTGCATATCATTTATTTTCTGTATTGACCACCTCAATATTTTTTTTTAGTATTATTACTATCCACCAGCTTGGTCAAGTGGTAGTCTCATAGCGAATCAGTTGTTTGCTGCGACAAAGGTCCCGTGGTTCAAATCCTAGTAAAGGTAGTTATTAATAAACAAATTTGAATACAAGACAGTGGTTATCGATGTATTTTGATGGTTGGAGTACAATTAACCATACTCTCTCTGGTAAGGTTGACCTGATTCTGTACAAGACTACATAATCATTTACTTATCATATATTTTCTATATAGTCGACCTATAACATTTTCTTTATTATCATTTATTATTACTACCCACCAGGTTAGTCAAGTGGTAAAGTCATCAGCCATGGAAAATTGAAGTTGTCAGCTGTTTAACAACTGATTTGCTGTGACAAAGATTACATGGTTCAGATCCTAGCAAAGGTAGTTACTTGTATAGAAATTTGAATAAGTGGTTATCCATGTACTTTGAAGGGTGGGCTTCAATTAAATATACCCTCACAGGAATGGTCTACCTGGGTATATACAAGACTATTTTATATAATTTATACATAATGCATATCATACTCATCTCATTGGGTCATGAGGTTGGTTGTTGTTGTTTAGGTCAACAGCCAAAAGGCTAGTTAAAATCTGTAGAGGTTTTACTAATTAAAAGCGAGGAATGAGGTGGTTTACTATTGCCTTCCTCACTGAAATGAAAGAGTATGCTTATCAGCATACCAGGCCCTCCAAAAAGCACTCACTTTCCACCTTGCAAATGTTACCTTCATTTCATTCACCACAGGTGTGGTTGCTTATTGTTCTAAATTAAATAGATTTCAACGTACATAAATTAGGGATTAAAAAAATTACTTTATTCCTATTTATAATTTATAGGTACAGAGCCAAAAAAAAAAAAAATGGCTCATAAATATTGATTGAGTTTGAATTTTTGCAGAGTGTATACAATAATGAGATTACATCAAACAAATGAACCATCCATCATGGAGTAACACTAATAGATTAAATGCAACCAGCTAATGATGATCTTAGTGAAATAAGAATATAACAATATTTAGATACCTTGTTTTAAAATGAAAATTGTCACAAAATTATAAAAAGATTCCATAAAATTTAATCATAATATTGTAGGGACTCAAAGAGAATTTAAAAAGATCAGATTTTGATAGAAATATTAAACAAAATTATAAACATTTTTCATAAAAGCATAATTTTTTTGGATCATTCAGTGTTAAATTAAAACACGTTTAAGATGCATGATCTTTACTCTGATTAAATTAAAACAGCTTGGTATTTGTTAGTTTCTCAAATATATGTTGCACTGAATTTTATCTAGAAATAATAAAGGTCAGCTTTTATAAAAATGTCTATTTAAAAAAGTATATCAGTCACCTAATGAAATGAACTGAGAAATGTTGTATGGAATATAAATTCAGCCTATTTACTTATTTAAATTAATGAAATGTTTTTTATTTATATAAAATAATTCTTATTATTTACCCTTTTCTACAGCTTTCTTTTTCTTCAACTTGTTACAAGCACTTTCCAGTGCGCTCCGATTCTTCAGGTAATAACATAAATTTCTAGAATAATTATTGTGAAGATTTCATCATCCTTTGTCAAATGTTTGATTCAAACTCAAACTTATAAGCTTTGTTATTTATAAAAAAATAAATCTTGAAACCATAAATTAAATAATATTACTAATTACTGCATTTTAAAAGAATGTTTCATAAAATTTACAAAACTGTTATTATTTAAAATTTAATGACATATAAATAGTATTTCAAAATATATCAATTAAAAAATTTTAAATGTACACTGTACGTTGAAATACAATTTCAAATGCACACTGTACAATGAAATGTAGGATTGTCGGTGTAGGATAGCCGAACCAGAGGTCAGCATGTTCCAGGATGACAAAAAATAGTCCTGTTTCTTATCACATAGTCAGCCAATTATATGACTGAAACATTTAAGAACAGAAGAGTTAGAGGTGCAAAAGACACTAGTCAGAGTTATCTACTCTAAGAGTAATGAATTTCATCATTACAGAGCCAGACCTTGTTGTGAACAAAGTGAAGTTGTCAATTGCACAGTGGAAGGTAGATGTTTCAGAGGGCTCTGGCATGCTGAGAAGCATTTTTTCAACTCAGTGAGGAAGGCAGTTGTAAACTACCTCTTCCTCGTTTTACTCAGTAAAACCTCTAGAGGTTCAAACCAGCCTTTCGGCTGATGACATAAACAACAAAAATTTAATATTTTCATTTTGCTATTTGTTAGTTTTAATAATTAATTTTATAGTACTTCAAATCTTTATAGTACTGAAAATCTAAGGTAAATGATTCAAAATATCATAGCAAAAATTACTTCTCAAATATCAAGTGTTAATACAATGAGAAAATTTGTTGAAACTGAGAATTTTAAGTTATTCATGTTTATAATTCTTTATCTTTCTTACAGAGTTTCGAGATATTAATACTCAAAATTTGATATTTTTCAATTAATCCTTAATACCGACGCGACGGTTCAAAGTATGTTACTCACTATAAGAATTTGGATAAATTTGTAACTACTACGATGGTTATTTTCTTAAAGAACTAAAAATACAGAACGCATGCTAAAAAAACGTAGTCTTACAACACTAAATATAAATTTCCATGCTTTGTCGGAATCTGTGTTTGTTGAAACACACTTCAATTTCCATATATACATTTCAGAGAAGATTATGCAAAATATAAGAACATGTGTTTGTATAATATAAAAATTCCAAATATACTGGGTGTCCCAAAAATCTGAGTACGACAAAATATTTTGAATTTAAGGGAAATTTCAAGATATATGCATATGTGAATCTCACTCGAGTAGAAATATAATTTTATGATGAATCAAAACATTAAATTTTTTTTGTACCCCATCTTGGATTCGCCATCTTGGATATAACATATAGCTATGTTCTACTATCATTTTCCGTACATTGACATTTTCCTATCAATCTGCAGTCCGAATCCTTTATAAAAATTTATTGTGACATGGTTTTTTACTTTCTCTTGCCTATATGAATATATAGGAAGGAGAGTATTGTTTTCATGTCGATTTTTCGAAACCGAGTTTTCACCAAATCTATACGTTTTCAGAACCCCTGAACCCAAAAAAACATGTTTTTAGCGATTGGTCTGTGTGTGTGTGTGTGTGTGTGTGTGTGTGTGTGTGTGTGTGTGTGTGTGTGTGTGTGTGTGTGTGTGTGCGTGTGTGTGTGCGTGTGTGTGTGTGTGTGAACAGAATATCTCAAGAACGGAACAACGTACGAACTTCAAACTTGAAACTTAAGTTACATACCACTACCGGACCCGACACGAACATTTTCATCAAAATCGGTCAACCGGAAGTAGTAGTTTATTCGTGTAATTTTTCACTTTTTGTGATTTTCTCAAAAACTGGTCCTACGATTTTTTTTTTAAATCGCCTCAATTTTTTATTCTCTACAAGATAGGGTAGGCGCCATGTTTGCTGAAATTCTGGGTGAGGGTGTTTTCTCGTAAAAACGTTGTTTTTTAAGATGCCGGCATTAACATGCATTTTAGCGCAACAATTTATATAAAAAAATTGTAGAGAATTTAAAAACCTACAACTTTTATTTCAAACATTTTATTGTAGAACGCTTAGTTTAGCAGTAATTAGCGATTTTCTGTTTTTTTTTTCACGAAAACGTGTGAAAATCGTTTTTTTAAGATTTCGGACTTAATATTCATTTTATAGGAAAAGTGTTTATAATCAAATTTATAGAAAAATAAAAGATCTACAACTTTTATTTAAAGCATTTTTTTCTATAGAGCCTATTTTTAGCGTGAAAGAGTGATTTTCTGTATTTTTAAGCCAAACTGAGGTTCATTTTCATTTTGCGTCTTCCAGTCATTATTAAAATAAGGTTATATTTTTAGAGGTTAGTTTTTGTTTATTTTTAATGTTTTATTACTAATGTTAAATTATATTGTTAATTATTTGCATTGGCAAGAGAAAGTTGTGTGAGTGTTTCACACCAGATTTTTTAATTTCTAAACGCGTTGTAAACAGAAGGCCATTTTGAAGAGTAGTTCTCCGTCGTTCTGTCGTCTTCATACATGAGTCCATCTCACGCCGCTTTGGTTTCTTTTTTCAAATTAGGCATAAACCAACCATTAAAGATTCAATGAACAATATCTTTAGTAATTTGTTTGCGGTTTTTGGTTAGTACCCACCGGATTGGTCTAGAGGTAAAGTTGTCGCCGCGAGTCAATTGTTCAATAGCTGATTTTCGGAGCCGTAGGTTCCTAGTTCAAATCCTAGTAAAGTTAGTTATTTTATACAGATTTTAATACTAAGACAGTGGTTACCGATGTACTTTGATGGTTGGGGTTCAATTAACCATACTCTCTCAAGAATGATAGGCTTGGGTCTGTACAAGACTACCTCATTTAAACGTCATACATATCATTGGGTCATGGGGTTGCTTATTGTTCTGAATTGAGATTGCAACGTACACACATTAGGGATAAAATAAAAAGATATTTGTTTAGTAATTTGTCACATTTAGTAATTTGTTAACATGTAATTTCATGATTTTTCAACATTACACCGCCAGACAATCGTAGAATATTTCCTGATTTCGCGTACGATATGAAAGAAGAATGCATATTTTGCTTTTTGTCCACTGTCTTTGCAAAATGATTTTGGATGCACTTCTTTTCTACTATTGCATGTCATGTAACTAGGTATCGCCTCATTTAATCGTTTTAACAGTTTTACAGTAAAGAGATGTTGTTGTTTAGGTCATCAGCCAAAAGGCTGGTTTGAACCTGTAGAGGTTTTACTAAGTAAAACGAGGAGTGAGGTGGTTTACCATTGCCTTCCTCACTGAGTGGAGAAGTACGCTTATCAGCATTCCGGGCCCTCTGAAAAGCACGTATTTTCCACTCTGCAAATGACACCTTCACTTCATTCACCACAGGGTCTGGCTGTATAATAAAATTCATTACTTTCAGAGGAGATAACTCTGATTAGTGTCTTTTACACCTCTACCTCTTCTGTTCTTAAATGATTCAGTCATTTAATTGGCTGACCATGTGATAAGAAACAGAACTATTTATTTCAGCCCTGCAACGAACAGATTGAGTGTAAATAATTTGACACTCTACCTGTCGGTTAAGGGCAAAGTAAAGAGATATATAAAGAAAATACTTTTTCTAAAACATAAGAAAAATAAAAAATGGACAAACAGTATATTATTATTAGCCTAGTTGTACGGTTGAACACAATGCGATAAAACATTAAACTTAGAAATTAGGGAAATAGCACACTTACTAGTCAGACCTGAACCAAGGAGACCTATTTTAATATTTATTCTGCGACGATTTTCTGGCATTATAAAATTCTGGACAGTGACTACAGATTTCAGGAAAAAATGTTGAAGGTAGAATACAGTACACCCATCCAGTTTTACTTCCTTTTCTCGCTTACATAGCCAGAACAAACGAAATTTTCTATAGAAATGACAGGAAAAATGAAGGGCTATCGATTTAAGCTAAAAAGTTTAAATATTAACGAGTGTGGGGGGACCTAGAGTGACGTTAGTACCATCCAGTGTACCTTGATTTTCTCGCAAGTATGAGCTGAAGAATTATAATTTTTATGTTCCGAAACAAAAGAAGGACTTTCGATAAAGGTAACGATAAAGTTTAAATTAAATTTCTTAGCGTATCCTCCCCAATCCTAAGTTTTTCAAAATTTTCCAACTAATTTCGGCAGATCAAACAAAAATTTTACAGAACAATCCAGAAAAAACGAGAGCTATCATTTAAAGAAAAAACACTAAAGTGTTGAATACATGGCTTATCCTTACCTCTCCAAAGTTTTCTTTGATTTTCTCGCGTATTTGAGCGGAAAAAAACGAGCACGTCTAATGGCTGCAAGACAGATGTCATCCCTACCCAAAATCACTACTTGGTCGCACTTTACGGCCGAAAATCTTCTCTTGACATCTTCAGTAAGATGTTAAGTCTCCTTTCTCTCTTCCTCTTTCACCGCGGCTTATTTGTCTTCCCATTCTATTTTCTATCTTTCTCCTTCACCGTGGTTTATTTGTCTTCTCCCTCTCCTTTTTGTCTTCCTCCTTCACCGCGGTATATTTGTCTTCCTCCTCGTTTCTGTTTTTCTCCTTCACCGCGGTTTATTTTTCTTTCTCCCTCTCCTTTCTGTCTTCCTCCTTTATCGCGGTTTATTTGTCTTCCAACCCTCCATTCTGTAATCCTCCTTCACCATTGTTTATTTGTCTTCCTCCTTCACCGCGGTTTATTTGCCTTCCTCCATCTTCTTTCTGTCATCCTCCTTCACCGTGGCTTATTTGTCTTCTTTCTCTCCTTTCTGTCTTCCTCCTTCACCGTGGTTTATTTGTCTTCCTCCTCCTTCTTTTCTGTCTTCCTCCTTCACCGCGGTTTATTTGTCCTCCTCCCTCTCCTTTCTGTCTTCCTCCTTCACCGCGGTTCTTTTATCTTCTTCTCTCCTTTCTGTCTTCCTCCTTCTCTTTTCTGTCTTCCTCCTTCTTCTTTTCTGTCTTTCTCCTTCACCGGGGTTTATTTGTCTTCCTCCTTCACCGCGGTTTTTTTATCTTCTTCTCTCCTTTCTGTCTTCCTCCTTCTCTTTTCTGTCTTCCTCCTTCACCGTGGTTTATTTGTCTTCCTCCCTCTCCTTTCTGTCTTCCTTCTTCATCGCGGTATATTCGTCTTCCTCCCTCACCTTGCTGTCTTCCTCCTTCACCGTAGTTTATTTGTCTTTCTTCTTCTCCTTTCTGTCTTCCTCTTACACCACAACAGAACCAAGCTCACCCTATCTATCGGATTTCATTGGAACTAACTTTACAATATGTGTGGAAGCTTACGCTATCTATCGGATTTGATTGGAACTAGCTTAGTGTATGTTACGCTATCTATCGGATTTTATCGAAAATAACCTTCCCGTAGGTATGGAACCGTAGCATACACCAAGTTAGTTCCGATCAATTCCGGTAGATAGCGTGAGCATCCGCATCTATTGCAAAGTTAGTTTTAACAAAATCCGATAGATAGCGTAAGCGTCCACACCTATTGTAAAGTTAGTTCCAATGAAATCCGACAGATAGCGTAAGCATGCTTCTGTTGTGCTGATGAAGCAAGACAGAAGGGAGAAGGAGAAACACAAAACAACCATGGTGAAGGAGGAAGACGGAAAGAAGAAGGAGGAAGACAAACAAACCGCGGTGATGGAGGAAGGCAGAAAGAAGAGGGGAAGACAAATAAACCGCGGTGAAGGAGGAAGACAAATAAACCACGGTGAAGGAGGAAGACAAATAAACCACGGTGAAGGAGGAAGACAGAAAGGAGAAGGAGGAAGACGAATATACCGCGGTGAAGGAAGAAGACAGAAAGGAAAGGGAGGAAGACAAATAAACCACGGTGAAGGAGAAAGACAGAAAGTGGGAAGTAGGAAGATAAAAAAACCTCGGTGAAGGAGGAAGACAGAAAGGAGAAGGAGGAAGACAAGTATACCGCGGTGAAGGAGGAAGACAGAAAGGAGAGGGAGAAGACAAGTAAACCATGGTGAAGGAGGAAGACAGAAAGGAGAGGGAGAAGACAAGTAAACCATGGTGAAGGAGGAAGACAGAAAGGACATGGAAGAAGACAAATAAACCGCGGGGAAGGTGGAAGACAGAGAGGAGCATGATTAAGATAAATAAACCACGGTGAAGGAGAAAGACAGAAAGAAGTAGGGGGAAGACAAATAAACCGCGGTAAATGAGAAAGACAGAATGGAGAAGTGGAGAAATAAATAAACCCCGTTGAAGTAACGGTTTCCGGGATATGGTTTCCATGATATTGCTTTGAACGCTAATTCTTCTCCTTATTTTGGAATTCGGAATTCGATTGATCCGCGACACACCACAGCTCCGCCTCCAGAAATCCATCTCTACCGCTTTTAGGCGATTCTTCTGTTTCTTTGTCAATACGCACACTTCCGCAACATTATATTTATTACACTCGTACCCAGCTAAATATCATTTCCTGGCTCACCAACAATAAGGAGTTCAGTCTTGTCAACATTTTTATACTGAGGCCCCGTCTTTCATACTCCTTTTGCAACTTCCTTTTCATATAGCTGGCATTACCGTGATCTGCAGATACGACAACTTGATCATCTGCAAAGAAGAGAGTATAAAGTATATTCTTGGCAACAGGAATTCTCATCCATAACATTTCCTTTGCCATCCTTTCAAAGCTTCACTGACATATATTTTGAAAAGTGTGTGTACAATGCAGCCACCTTGGCGTAGTCCCTTTTTCACTTCAAACTCGTGAGACACTGCTCGAGAGCTCATTTAAACTGAACTAGTAGCCCCAATGTTAAGGTTCTTGATCAATTCTATGTACTATGCACCGACTACCCCTCTCGTCAAACTGCCCCATAGCTTACTCAATGGGATGCTATCGTATTCTTTGTGCAGGTCTACGAATTTTAAATGAACAGTTCCATTTCTGGCTTTTATTTTTGTCTACAAGCTGCTTCAAAATAAAAACATTGTCTTTACATGATCGGCCAGCCTGAAAACCACTCTGTTCCTCCCATTCTGTTACATCCTCTTCTAACCTACTTTTAATCAAACTGACATAAAGTCTTCCGATGGCGCTCAACACACTAATTTCTCTATAATTTCTGCAGTCTCGCCTACTGCCTTTCTTAAATATCGAGGAAATAATATATGCTTTCTTCCATTCTATTAGAACCTTTTCACCGTTCAGTTGGGTATAACTTTCTTTTTTGAAATGGGAAGATGGTCATGCGACACATGATTTTAATGCAATATTTCAAGACGTTTTGAATGGCATAAACCGCACATTAATATCTCATGACAATTAAAAAGGTGTTACTGAAAAAAAATAGCAAACAAATGCAAATATATTCCAAACCGTATGAGATGTCGATGTGCGGTTTAAGCCATTCAAATTGTTTTGAAATTCACATTGAAATCATTTGTCACATGACCATCTTCCCATTAGAAAAAATAAAGTTACATTCGAGATGGCGGACAAATTTGTTTGTTTCATCATAAAATAGTATTTTAAAAATATTCGAGTGAGGTTCACATCCATGTATCTTGAAATTTCACTTACATACGAAATATTTTGTGGTACTGCAACTTTTTTGACATCCAGTAGGCCTATTTCAGTACAACATTTTTTCATACACAAAATAATAAAACTGCGTATTCATTTTTAAAGAAAACTTATGCTGATATTCTCTCCTGATTTTCTTTTGGTGCAAAGTGTAGGTATATTTCATTCAGTATTACCAAGTGGATCTCGCGTTTATTTTCGTATAGAAAGAACACCGTAAGACATTTATGGAAATATTCAAAAAGTGGAACGTGTATTGAATGATAAAACGTTACTGAAATCCGTGTCAAAGAATGCATATATAACACTGTTTTGAATTTACTATGGTAGACGACAATCCGATCGATAACTCATCTTTTTATCTGCTTTCAGTGTGACTTCAAACAAAAATGCTTTCTGAAAATATATAAAAGAAAATGAACTTTCCACAAATCTTCTTGTCAAATTCAATTTAAAAAAATTCGTTGAAAATTATGGCTAAATAATTCATTGGCAGTTTTTGTGTATTAAATACAGTTACCTCAATTTTGAAATCTAAGTAATTGTTTCATGTGCAGAATAATTCACCGGTGATTCTACCTAATTGTCAATAACGCAACTTCAGGGTAGTTCTGTGGAACTCAAGAGCAAAATGTGACAGATATGTTGAAGTATAAGAACAAAGTTTTTGAAAATTTATTATAACAAAATTCGTAAAAGCTTTTTATGTTGTAATTTTTATTGTCATATTTTTCATATTATACTCAAGGACTCCCCCCCATAACAGGCAGGTGGAGTGTTAAATTATTTGCACTCGATCTGCTAGTTCCAGGGGTACAAAAAATAGTTCTGCTTCTTATCACGTGCTCAGCTAAATATATGACTGAACTATTAAAGAACAGAAGATGTAGAGGTGTAAAAGACACTAGTCAGAGTTATCTCCTTTGATAGTAATGAATTTCATTACACAGCCTGACCCTGTGGTAAATGAAGTGAAGATGTCATTTGCAGGGTGCAAAGTAGATGCTTTTTGGAGAGCCTGGCATGCTGATAAGCATAGGCTACTCTTATACTCAGTGACGAAGACAATGGTAAACCACTTCACTCCTCGTTTTACTTACTAAAACCTCTAGAGGTTCAAACCAGTCTTTTGGCTGTTGACCTAAACAACAACAATTCAAGGACTATAACGTTCAATGAATATTGAATTTTACTTTCGTGAGTCGAGACGGAAATCAACATTTTTTTTAGAAAAGTATTCGTATTAACGTGAAACAAACTTGCCAAAACATGTAACCACGGAAAATTAAAACAGTGATCTGAAAAGCTGCTAACGAGAAGGTCTACTGCAGTGGTCATTAACTAATTTGATTAAGGTCCGTTGACAAAAAAATTGTGGTCTACAAATAATGAGTCGTCGGTCCGGAAGCGGACCGCAGTACGCCAGTTGGTGACCACTAGTATAGATACTGAGTTACAAGAATGCCCTTTGCGTATGGATGGGGAAGGGAAGAGAAAATCTACCAGTGCTGCCAACCTCAACAGTGAGACACTACATTTTACTACCATTCCGTTTGTTAACCAAGTTTTGCCTTTCAATTAATATCTACTTCTTTGCGACTGGCTTTTTAAACCCCATTTTCTTTAAAAAAATTTCTTAACGGAGGTACAAGGTTTTCAACTAAAATTTAGCCTTTCTTTTAAAACCGGTAATAACTTTACAAATGTTAGCACCACTTTCTTATTGATATAAATATCTTTCATAATTTCGACAACCACCCGTCCATTAAAGCCATCCAATGAGGCATTTCTATATTCTGACCGTTTCCTTTATTTACCAGGTGTCAACAAAACTGTTGATGAAGAATTATTTGCTTCACTGTCTTTAACTTCCTTCTTTATATTTCGAATTGTGGAAAGAGAAACATCACAGTAGTTAAGCGCTCGCGTATGGCTTTTGTTAAGAGGTACGGAAAGGTATTTTTGTTTAACTTCAACTTCACAACATTTCATTACATTATATATTAGATTTCGTTCAGACTCTGAATAGTCCGACCACGTTTTCGAGAAACCGACATTTCTATCTACGATAGAAAATAGTTATATTCGTACAGTTAACCTACAAAAGATTCTGCAATATACTGTATGTCCTCTAAGTATAGTTTACGTTGTTGTGTTGTCGAAATGATATCAAAGCAGTTGTGCATGCGCACTGATGCTTTCTCCCTTTACCCCTCGTTAAAACCAAAAGCAAACTCGTGACGAAGTACTATAGACTACTACTGTAGAGTAGACTAAAATACAAAGAGTAGACAGTACTCAAAATTTTAATAAAAATTTGTCAAGTGTAAATTTATAAATCTCATAAAAATTATTATCATATTATGTTTAAGATTACCATAAATATAATCAATTTAGCTTTAGAATTTTTTGAAATCAAAGAAAAATCATTACTAAAACGTAAATTGTTTATTCTGCCTGATTAAATTTTTATTGATATCAGAAAAACAACGTTGTAAAAAACTCTGTTTCACTTACATGATGCACAAACTATCGTGCAACGAAAAATATAGGCATACTAACACGCAATATGTAGCGTTATTCTTTCCTTTTGTAACAGAATTTAATAGGTACTGTTTTAGGAATGTATTATTTAAATAAGATATAATTTATACATCTAAAAATTTGTTGCTGTAAAAATATACAGAATATATTATCATAATAACCACAAAAACTGAATTTAAGTTTAACTGGCGTATTATTTCAGGAAATCAATAATTTCCTAAGTCTTTTAGCTCCATCCCAAGAAGTTTCCTAGATGATAATCTAAATATTTAAAAGGATTGATTAAAAATTTCATGGTTTGAATTATATTACTTAATATTTAATTATGATAATAAATTCTTTCAAATTTTTAATATTACTAAACACAAATCAAGTTAAGCTCAAAAGTTAAGTAGTTGTAAGTTAATTAAGTTATTAAGTTGAAAAGTTTTAAATTTACATTTTAAATAAATATTTTAAAATGAAAAAGGTTTTTAGAGTTAATAATATCGTTTAGTAACGCTACTTTTTTCTTTTATCATCATTTCAGTAAATCTTATAATTCGGGGAATAACTTCCTGAAGAATGAAATGGATTATAAATATTATGCACAATCTTAGAACTGAATATCTTTTTGTTAACCGTAATGTGTGTGCTTTGCAATTAGTTCTATTTATAAAAATAAACAACCCCGTGACCCAATGGGATAAGGATGATATGTATAACGTTTAAATGAGGTGAAGTCATGTATAGATTCAGACCGACCGTTCCTGAGAAGTATGGTTAATTAAATCTCAACTATCAAAGTATACCGGTAACCACTGTTTAGTATTCAAATCTGTATAAAAATAATTGCCTTTATTAAGATTTGAACCACGGAAACTTCATCTCCGTACATCAGCTCTCAAATAGCTGACTTACGGCGACAATTTTATCATTATAATAAGCACGATAAATTTAGGCGGGTGTAAGTTTGCTGTGTACTTCTCCTCTTCCTCACCTTGCCACTCCCACCAGTCGAGAAATTTCTCCTCTCTTACTGCTCCTATTGACTTAAAAATTATACCATATTTTAAAGTTTACTTCACCCTTTACGCTCAAAAAATATAATACTCCGCCTATAATAACTAATTCACATCAAGTGATACATTTATTATATTTGCAACGTATGCATGGCTTATTTAAAAAAAATCAAATTAAAAAAAGAAAAATGTCAAACTGTTCTATTTTTGTGTTTAAAAATTAGCTTATTGTATTTCATTGTACAGGACTGCTGCACGTATGTTTTATTACCTGTAAAGTTTATATATCGTACGAGTAGTAAAACAAGATGTAAATTACATTACAATGCATTATGTAAATACAGTTTATATGTAAATACATTACAATTCTATTTATACTTTAATTATATTAATAATATTGTGACACTTATCGCTAAGGTCTGTTTCGGGATCTAGGTAATTAAATAGTTGATACACTAAAGTTTAAAATTACAAGTATTTGTTACAACTAAAAGATTTACAAAATAAATAATAAACTAATTATAATGGAGTAATACAATAAATAACTTAAATAATTTACTTAGTAGTCTACTACTTACAAATTATTATACACAAAGCACATACACAAAAACTGAATATAGGGTGATTCAAAAAGAGCGCCGGTTTTGATATATCAAATTAAGAGATTTATTTTATTGAAAAACTGGAAATAAATACATCAACAAGTTCATCTTACCTTCCGATTTCATGTATGAAAAATGATGTCATGCATGTGTCCTCCTCTACTGCGCTGGCACGCATCAACTCTGTCCATGAAATTGGATATTACTGCACGACAAGTTTCGACTTCCATTTGCCCGATAACCCGTCGAATTTCCTCCTTCAAGTCATTGATGTTTCGGGGTTTATTGGCATACACCAATGACTTCAGATGACCCCAAAGATGAAAGTCACACGACCTTGGTGGCCATTGATGGTCGGAATTACGAGAAATGATGCGATCCTGGAACCGTTCAAGGAGCAACAACATTGTTTCTCGTGCAGCGTGACAGGTGGCACCATCCTGCTAAAACCACAACTCGTCAATGTCCATTCCATCCAAATGACGCCACAAAAACTCCCTAATCATCGTACGGTATCGGTCTCCATTTACTGTCACGGCTTGTCCTTCTTGATTTTCAAAAAAGTAAGGGCCGATGACACCGCCCGACCAAAAGCCGCACCAAACTGTCACTCGCTGTGCATACATTTCCCTTTCATTAATCACGCGAGGGTTTTCTAAACCCCACATACGGCAGTTCTGTTTATTAACAAAACCGTTTAAGTGGAAGTGCGCCTCATCACTGAAAATGATTTTGTTTGCGAAGGTGTCATCATCCTGCCGTTTTCTCAATACCCAGTCAACAAACTGTCGTCTCTTCTGGTGGTCTGCCACTTTCAAATGTTGCGTCAACTGAATTTTATACGGGTGATATTGGAGATCGTACCGAAGAATTCTCCGTACAGAAGAACATCGTAAACCCAATTGTTGAGAACGGCGACGTATTGATTTTGCTGGGCTAACAGCCACACTGTCACGAACCAACGCAACGTTCTGCTCAGTTCGGCCAGAACGACGACCTCCAGAACTTTTAAGGTCGACTGTTGAACCCGTCTCAAAAAACTTTTTCATGAGCCTGCGAACTGTTGATTCATTCGGTGCTTCATTACGTCCTAGAGTACCGCGAAGTCGCCTGACAGTAGCCGCATAACTCTCTCCACTCTGGTAAAATGTTTTGACGATTAACACTCGTTGTGCAATAGTAAACTTCTCCATGGTTAGACACAGACTGCGAGAGTACTACACTGCGAACAAGAGAAACTACAACTGAATCGTCAATCGGAATGTTCTCCGAAATAGAAATGAGGTCTAACAATGTTGCCAACCGATAAACAAAATTTACCAGCCGTTTAAAAACCGGCGCTCTTTTTGAATCACCCGTTATAATGCACATACACAATAAGATAATATAAAAATAGTTAACCACTACAATGCCCGGATACTATGTTGACCTGATCCAACGCAATAAACACTTGTCAAAGATCAAACGGATACTAAATCACTGACCACACTCGAGGCTCTATTTATATAGGCGGTTCAAAAAGTTTTCTCAAAAGACACCAAGATTCGATACAAAAGTCCTTTCTGGAGAAATCTTAACTAATGTAAACAAGTTATAATTGGATAAAAGGGTGTTACAGGTAAACAACCGACTCTTTCACAAATAGTTGTACAACAATAGACCCTACCTTATCATACACAATAGCGCGGCCTTTTTTTAAATAACCTTTTAAAACTAGCCCTATTGTTACTTTTTAACTCTATTATCTACTTTTTACCATTTTATGAATTAAGTACTAGAAATTTCACGAATCATACCCTTCTTCGATATTGTCACAATATATTATCCAACCGCAGTAAAAAAATACAATAATAACAAATACAGTAAATGAAACAGTACAGTGAATAAACTACTTTTATTTACTTTAACACGTACAAATAATGTAACTTACTTTTTGTAACACTGCAAAGAGAGTAAGGGGAGTACTATGAGTACATAGGAGGTTGTGGAAGGGATACACGAGTAAGGACTCGACCCGCCTAAATCTTTCGTTCTTAGTATAGACCAACCCGGTGGTTTAAACTAAACATCATACACAACTTATATCTGAATATCTTAAGCAAAACAATGCGATAACTTCATAATATTTATTGATTGTTGTATTCCATTGTAAATCTAAACTTAGATTATAATTAGTAACGTTAGTTTGTTTGTTGTTTGTAATCTTAGAAACTACCAAACCGATTTTAAAGATTCTTTCACTATTCTAAAGCTTAGAGCTTCGTCAGTAACATGTGTATGGTATTACTTAGCTTTAAAATTTTGGAAAAAAAATTTGGGATTGGTGAAATGGATGAAGTCACTGTTTTGGTTAGTCCTTTTTATTTATCTATTCTATTGGTTACCATCTATTCTATACAATATATTGTACGAGTATAATGCAGGTGGTGGGTACGTTACACAACATCAATCTTTATTCATTCAATCTCTTTCTCTTTTCTGCAAAGAAATTTATATAAACCTTTCAAAAATCAAAGAGGCTGCCATTTTTTTAAGAAATTTATTTCACCTACTTTATTACACTAATACATATTCAATTATTCTCAGGTCACATTTCTTCCATTTCAATGGTGCTTTATATCAATGTCAACCGAACTCCTTGTTTCAAAAACTAATTCGTTTTATTTGTACAGTCAGGATTCGGCTTTCGATGAGTATAATTGTGTGAGAAATTAAAAACTGTACTAATTTTGATTGGACGTGAAGCCAGTGGCAGGGAGTTGTTAGTTAAGTAATAAAACAACACACTTAACACTTTAAGAAAATCATATTTTTCGAGGGTTTTCGATGGAGCCTAAACCAGACTCTAAATGGAAGAAGTTACATTTTGTTTTTGTTGTTGTTTAGGTCATCAGCCGAAAGGCTGGTTTGAATTTGTAGAGGTTTTACTAAGTAAAACGAGGAGTGAGGTGGTTTACCATTGCCTTCCTCACTGAGTGGAAAAGTACGCTTATCAGCATGCCGGGCCCTCTGAAAAGCACATTTTTCCACTCTGCAAATGACACCTTCACTTCATTCACCACAGGGTCTGGCTGTATAATAAAATTCATTACTTTCAGAGAAGATATCTCTGATTAGTGTATTTTACACCTCTACCTCTTCTGTTCTTAAATGATTCAGTCATTTAATTGGCTGACCATGTGATAAGAAACAGAACTTTTTATTTTAGTCCTGCAATGAACAGATCGAAAGAATTTTCTTTTATAGTCTCCATTAACGCAGGATATGCGAAAAAATTGAGTAAAATAATAGAAAATAATTTACCTTTACGCTTAGATGAAACCTTTAAGGCTAGATAAAACGGTTGTCCACCTGTCACAATCAATAACGTTCAGATTTCGTTTAACAGTGATGTGCGGTATCTAGGCTTATATCTCAACAGATAACAGACGTGACGTAGACACATTACAAAGACAACACAAATTTAAAACTCACGTAATATATCTCCTTGGATTTTAGTTACGAAATATTTATTTTCCTTTTATTGTATCACGTGAGATCCTAGATGGTAGAAGTAGAAATGAATGAAATCAAATGTTTTGGACTATTGTAATTTAAAATAAGTATAATTGTATAAGAAAAAAATTACCACTTTGAAAATTATAACTTTTTGCCTATTACTGTGGAAAATAAATATTGAAACACATTATTTTACTATACTATTAACTCAGTACATTGAAATTATGGTATTAAAGGCTGTGCAAAGATTTCATTAAAATCCATTCACGGTTGCCGGAGAAAATGTTCCTTATGTGTCAAAAATTGCTATTAACGGGAAACAACAAAACTAAAAGAGTAGAACTATCTTCTTTTTTATTCCTAATTTGTGTACGTTACAATCTGTTCAATTCAGAACAATAAGCACCCCTATGGCCCAATGAGATGAGGATGATGTGTGTGATGTGTAAATGAGGTGTTAGTCTTGTACAGACCCAGGCCAACCATTCCTGAGAGAGTATGGTTAATTGAACCCCAACCATCAAAGCACACCGGTAATCACTGTCTAGTTTTCAAATCCGTATAAAAGTAACTAACTACTTTTACTAGGATTTGAACCAGGAACCTTCGTCTCCGAAAATCAGCTGTTAAACAGCTGACTCTCGACGACGACGTTACCTCTAAACCAACCCGGTGGGACGAACACACTATAAGTAAAATAATTCAATATTTAATATTTTACAGTTCACAGTTCAATATGTTACATTTACAGCTGCTCCGATACTAAAATTTTAAAACAAAAAATATTGTTCAAAATAAAAAAACATTATAAATTTATCTGTTGTTTTTCAAAAAATAGAGAAGTTTGTGCAATGATTAACATTGAAAAAATAACGTAAGGGTTCAACATGGCCTATATTTTTGTGAAATGAAACTGCAAAAACCTCAACAAATTGTACATTGTTGGATGGAGAAAACTATGAATTTAATAATGTGCCAAAAACCGTAAATGTAATATATTCAATTTTTTCTGTTCCGGTCCACCTTAACAGCTGATTTTCGTAGACTAAAGTTTTGTAGTTCAAATCCTATTAAAGGTAGTTACTTTTATAAGGTTGGTTGCTATATCTACTTACAGCTGATGTTTGGAGACGAACGTTCGTGGTTCAATTTTAAGGTTTAATTTTTTGTTTGTTTGTTAGTATTAATCATAATGTTTTGCAGTTGTAGCAGTTCTTCGTAGCGAGCAGATAGTGTACAGTGTTTTATAGTTTGTTGGTAAGATTTAATTAATTATTTGATTGCAAGTGACCATATTTTGTTCTACTTTAATTTTTGGTTAAGTTTGCACGGCCTGCATGATTAACGCAGCCGACGCGTCGTTAAACACAAATGTTTTGCAAACATCGCGACTAATGGCGTTACCTGTTCATTCAAATTCATTTCCCTCCAGAGAAGAACAAGAAGAAAGTATCGATAGGCTAACAGCTGATATTTCTCATCCAACGTTAGATTGGAATAATGTTGTTTCCAAAAGGAAGCGCCAAACAGAAAACGCAAACGCAATTAGTAACGTTAGTTCCGCTAAACGATTTACAAGAGATCCGAGACTTACAATTGGTAGTCTCTACACTGCCAATAAATTTAGCGTATTAACGGATATGGAAACAACTGCGACAGACAACACAAATAATGAATCTCCAATAAAAACAAGACCGCCTCCTATACACTTACATACTGATGTGCAATTTTCAAAACTCATTGATTTCCTTCAAGGCATAACTGAAAAAGATTCCTTTCATTGTGGGAGTACAAAAGCAGGAGTCACCATATATCCACACACACCGGATGCTTATAGGAAAATAGTAAAATGTTTAAGAGAAAACCATGCGGAATTCCACACGTACCAACTTGCCGAAGACAAGGCGTACCGCGTAGTAATACGTGGATTGCATTGGTCAATCGGAGAAGAGACCATTCAGAACGAAATTTCTAATTTAGGTTATCAAGTTAGAAGTGTTACAAACGTCATTTCTCGGGACAAAGTGAAGCTCCCGTTATTCTACGTAGATCTTGAACCCAATAAAGATAATAATAAGATATTTGATATTAGATATTTGTGTTATTCAAGGATATGGGTAGAAGAACCAAGACAGAGGAGGCATCCCGTGCAGTGCGTGCGCTGCCAGAGATACGGCCATACGAAAAGTTATTGTAATTTACTGCCTCGATGTGTAAAGTGTGGCGCAGGTCATGAATCTAACTCATGTACAAAATTAAAAGAGGAGCCGGCCGTATGTTGCCTATGTTCGGGACCACATCCCTCTTCCTACAAGGGGTGTTCAGTCTTTCGGGATCTGCAAAATCGCCGTTCACCAGCCACTGCAGCACGCCCTCAAGAGAGCTCGCAACAATCTCCATCTGTTACAGAAAAATCGTTCCCCTCCCTTCCGAAAAGCGCAGTAGCAGGAAGAGAAACTTTTTCACAACAAAACCAAACTCGTAATCACCAATTCATCAACCCTCATAAACAATCAACCATCACCTACTCACAAATCGCCGCCGATAATTTTGGAGAGCAAGAACGCCAGTCACAATTCAGTATTCAATCGCAGCTAACAACTTTCATGACAGACCTAAAAGCCCTCTTCACACCATTGATCACCCTCATGAGTCAATTAATACAATCACTCACTTTCGCATTTAATGGCAAATAACATGTCTAATTCTATATCGGTGCTATTGTGAAATGCGAATGGGATCATCCAACGTTTGGCGGAATTTGAATATTTAATAAATGAAAAACGTATCGATATTGTTTTACTAAGCGAAACACATTTAACAAAAGACTCAAAATTTTACATAAAAGGTTATAAAGTTTATAGAGCTGATCGCCCTGATGGAAGAGCTTTTGGTGGTACAGCGGTGCTAGTTAGGAACAATATCAAACATCATATATGCACAGTAATCGAACCATCGGAAAGTATTCAATCAGTGGGTGTGGCACTGGAGATAGATCAAGAGGAAGTCTCATTCATCTCGGTTTACTGTCCCCCGAGACACCGGATTACAGTAGACAAGTATACAGAGTTGTTTTCAAGTTTCGGTCCTCGGTTTTTAGCAGGAGGCGATTTCAACGCGAAACATGCTCAATGGGGATCGCGTCTGATAAATCCACGTGGCAGAATGATGATTCAAGCTATTTTAAACCTCGGACTGGAATTTCATTCAACTGGATCACCAACGTATTGGCCGTCAGCTCTGACTAAACATCCCGATCTTCTGGACTTTTTCGTATCCAAGGGCCTCTCGGGATTCTACACAAAAACGGAATCACTTGACGACCTTTCATCCGACCATTCGCCAGTTCTCTGCACCCTGTCGGGCACAGTTTTGGAAGCACCGGCGAGACAGTGTTTGATAGATGGAACAGTTAACTGGGACTTGTTCAGCAGTAACATAGAGAACAATATACGGTTGGACTTGCCTCTTCGCACGGCAAGAGAGGTGGAAGAAGCAGTGGAACATTTGACAGTAACAATACAATATGCAGCTTGGAACTCTACACAACCCCGTAGACCAACTCCAAAAAAGGAACACTGTTATCCGAACTATATAAAAGAACTTGTCAGGGAAAAAAGGAGAGCAAGACGCATTTGGCAGCGTACCAGACTTCCTTCGGACAAGAGAAACTTGAATTACATGACTAACGAATTGAAGACAGCTATATGGAACATCAAGACGGAAAGGTTCAATGAAAATGTCGCCAACCTGACAGAAAGAGATGGAAGCCTCTGGACTGCAACGCAGCGTCTTTTGCGTTACCAAATGCAGTCGCACCCACTTAAACACCCCGATGGATCATGGGCTAAATCAGACAAAGAGAAGGCCGACATGTTTTCCGATCATCTAGCGCGCGTATTTCAGCCCAATGACAATTCTTTACCTGGTTTCACCTCAGATGTAGAAAATTTCTTGTCTTCACCATTGAATTTGTCATTACCTCCGGAAAACTTCACAAGAAGGGAAGTGCAGGCGGCTGTCCAACAACTACCATCAAGAAAGAGTCCGGGGTACGATTTAATAACGGCGGAGATTCTTCAGAACTTACCATTATGTGGATATACCCTTATAACTCAAATATTCAACTCCATCCTCAGAACGACGCACTTCCCGATTCAGTGGAAACTGTCTCACGTCGTCCTATTTCTGAAGCCAAATAAACCACCAAGTACTCCATCTTCGTATCGGCCAATAAGCTTACTCCCAACTTTATCCAAATTATTCGAAAAATTATTACTAGCCCGCTTATTGCCGATTTGCAACGAAAATAACATAATACCACACCATCAGTTTGGTTTCAGAAGCAGGCACTCAACGATTCATCAGTTACATCGATTGACGGACCAGCTAGCTGTTGCGCTGGAGGAGAAGAAATTTACCACCGCTGTCTTCCTAGATGTTCAAGCAGCCTTTGACATAGTTTGGCATCCAGGTCTGTTATATAAATTGAAAAGATTCCTCCCGGATACGTATTATCACGTACTGAAAAGCTTCCTAGAAGATCGTTTCTTTGTAGTGAGGCAAGGATCATCAGTTTCTGACTACCAAAATATAGGTGCAGGAGTTCCACAAGGTTCTATACTCTCACCACTACTGTATACAATTTACACTGCGGACTTACCATCTGATCCAAGAATAACGGTAGCAACATACGCTGACGATACTGCTATCTTGACTTCATCCCACGATTTAACGCAGGCCAGTACCAACTTACAACACTTTCTCAACACAATTGAAATTTGGCTGAAAAAGTGGAGATTAAAAATAAACACTAATAAGTCAGTACATATAAGTTTCTCATTATGTAAAGGAGAAAGTCCTACGGTATTCCTCAACAACGAACCCATTCCACAAAAGAACACAGTAAAATACCTAGGCATCACGATGGACAGACGACTAACCTGGCAAACACACATCCACAATACACGACTGGCTTTGGATAAAAGAGTAAAACAATTATACCACCTCATAGGACGCCATTCCCGATTACCGTTACGTTCAAAATTACTCATTTATAAATCATTCATTCGGCCAATTTGGACTTATGGAATTGAAATCTACGGAACAGCAAAGCCAAGTAATATCAGAAAACTACAGGCATTTCAATCAAAATTATTACGACTCATCACCAATGCTCCATTCTACATTAACAACAGAATACTACATGACGACCTCAAAATAACACACATAAAAGATATGGCATACAACTGCTACAGAAGATTCTTCGGAAAACTTCAAAACCATCAAAATCCATACATCAAAAACTTATCATCTCGTACTCTTCCTGGAAATCCTCGCCGACGACTTCGCCGTTCATGGAATAGAGACCTGCTCTTATAAGACAATGACTCGTGGCACCTACAAAGATTAGCCACTGGGTCTAATCTTTGTTATTGTAAATTTTCCTATGTTAAAACCAGCTCATTTGCTTATTGTAAAATTTTTACAGTTGCAAATAAATAATTAAAGAGAAAAAAAAAACTTTTATAAGGATTTGAATACTAGACAGTGGTTACCGGTGTACTTTGATAGTTAGGGTCCAATTAACTATAAGTTCTTTCTCAGTAATGATCGGCCTACTTAAAAAAATGCTGTTAATTCTACTCGCATTAAAATTTAGTTTATTATAAAATTTAGTACCATGTTCTTTAATATTATCTTTCATTGAAAAATCACTCAGAAAATTATAAACGTTTTAGAAGTTTCAAGTTGCTATACAACGTGAAAGCAAAATTTTTTTAAAAGTTAACGGTGAATGTTTAGTGTAAAAGGAGTGATAGAGCTGGTGCAAGACTGAGCAACTGAACGGATCGGTGAATTATTCAAGAACGTTTTAAATGAGAGTTTCTGCGTGCCTGTAACAGCCCAGTGACAACCATTGTGTTAGATAAACATTATGAAATTTTCATGAGCTCTTTCTCGCAGGTAAACCCATACATTTTCCTTTTACGTACCTAGTATAGGCCTACACTTTTCTACTTTCTTCTTTGTTCGCATAGGAACCTCTCTCTGCTCTGTAACTTCTTAACCAATAGAAATGGCCATTCTTAATTTTTTCAAAATCAGTATCCAGTAGGGAAATCAGAACGCACTTTTGTGTAAATAAAAATGTACAAGTTCCTTTAACAAGTTTCATAATCGGAATTAAAATATTATAAGATCTAGAACATACTACTTAATTATATGAATTTAATTAACTAATTAAATGTTTCTTAAGAAACTTATAGAATGTTTTGGTTGTTTTAGGTCTTACGATTCTTCTATATTTTGAAAATAAAAAAAATTCGAGTATATTTACTGGTAAATGGAAAAAGAAAAAGTTGATTTAATTAAATTGTTGAGTAAACTTAGCCGACCAAGCCAGAAATTCTAGTGTTTTCTAATTTTGCTTTTGTAGTTTTATTTTGTTTAACGTCCGAGTATTCTGCAATTACTGCTAATGCAAACGGGTAAAATGATTTACATAAAATAATAAAATAAATAAAAGTATTCTTACAAAATTCTTCAAATCCCTTCATTGCGTTCTTTCTCGTAATTACCATCTACCTGTTTATTACTGATTCCAAATTCGGAAGAAAGCCTTTGTTCTTGTTTCATGTGTTACTACTTCCTCTTTCTCTAGTCCTTTAAAATACCGATAAGTATATACACTAGTCAGAGTTATTTCCTCCGAAATTAATGAATTTCGTTACGCAACCAGATCCTGTGAATGTAGTGAAGGTATCATTTGCAGGGTGCAGAATAGATTCCTTTCAGAGGGCCTGGCATGCTGGTAAGCATAGGCTACTTTTGTACTCAGTGAGGAAGGCAATTGTTAACCATCTCACTCCTCGTTTTACTTAGTAAAATCTCTAGAGGTTCAAACCAGCCTGTCGGCTGTTAACCTAAACAACAATATTTTTTTTTGATTTAACGTCCGACTGTCCTGCAATTACTGCTAATGCAGACGGTGAAGGATGATATGATTTTTCGTAACGTATGAAAATATGCCGTGCCTGAATTGGATTCGAACCCAAGACCGCAAGATGAGAGGTGAGCACGTTACTAACTACGCGAATGCGGCCGGCAAATAACAACAAGGGTTTATAAGAGTTAGCTTCTTCTATGAGTCAGTTAGCTGAGTTCAGTCAGTTCAAGTTGTCATAGGAGTGTTGTTAGTGTGAATACTTTGTACGTAAGAAAAGATCTGCGTATTGTACACAATACATATTGTTGTAAGTAAGAGGTAATTATTGAATGTAAAACTATTGTTATTGTTAATTAAGTTTTAACTACAAGTTTTTGTAATTAATTTAATTTAAGTAACTCGATTGTAATTTGGTAGTAATCTAAGTCTAATAGTTAATTGTAATTTAAAATCTTGTAAATAAGTAATTGTTATAAGTTTAAAAAAAGATTGTTTATTATTTTTTATACCCAGATCTCGAACGAACCTAGGCTTAGATGTTACAACACAATGAGTATCATAACATTGGAAGCGTATACCGAGTACTGTTGGGCTGATCTACCGTAAGAAGACAAGAGTTGCTGATTTGGGATCCTGTTTCGCTGTCAATAACACAAAACGCTTTGTAACAATATAGTACACGATTGTAGCTGTGATTTGTGATTAATTATATCTTGGTTTATTTTATCATGTTAGAAAATTGAAAATATCTCCGTTATTTTTCGTTAAAATTAGAAAAGTTCATAACAAAACTTATTTGTCATTAAACGTTTCATAATTTTTGTTAGGTATATTTATCGTTTTTTATATATTGACTTACAATGGAGAAAATCGTAGATTTTTTCACCCCTCCTTCTGAACATCCCCTCCATGCCACTCTTTGATATTAGAAAAATGAATAACCTGGGTTCATCCCTATCATGTCCGGAACCTAAATACCGAAATTCATTGAAATTGGTTTAGCCATGTTTGTGTGATATTGTAACAGAAACCCTGACAAAAACTCAGCTGAACTTATTTTCAGTGTTTACTAGAATTTAGGATGTTTTGGAGAACTATATAGACATAATATCACAATTTTATGTATATATATATAGATGCCACCAAAACAACTGGTTGCCAAAATAAAATTTTAAGACACTAAACAATAGACCTAAGGTGTCGGATAAAGGTTTAAAGAATTTAGAAAAGATATTTAGAAAACCGACATTAACCAAGAAAACTTAATGAGTTAAACTAAGCCCAGGCGATTAATTACGGACTTGAAGGACTTCAATGAAGAGCAAAAATGGAAAACCGGGTGGACAGAAGAAAGGAGAAAAGCCTGCAGTGAGCGAATGCTGAGAATGTGGGCTGCAAAAATAGCTTTTAGAAACGTCTGAAGTCACCTGTGTGGTCTAAAATTGGCCTTGTAAAAGGGGAAAAAGATGCTTCGATAATTAATCCGGAATTTACGAGTATTTATTTTTCAGAACTATTTAATCAAATCTGAAATTATCATGGGTTAAAGTCAAGATTTTCACTTTTATTTATTTTTAAACTGGTTTGATTAGGCAGTTTAATACTGTATTTTAGGTGGAAAATTTAAAGCAAAAAGAAACCAATTTTTAAGTCTGATAAATTGATAACATAATAAAATGTAGAACTTTAATTTTTTAAATAATTATACTCATATTTCTAAATCCAAAATTAAAATAACAAATATTCAATTCGATTGTATGTAGGTATACAAATAATTGTTTTACAAAGTATCATTCAAAAATACTAAAAAACTATTTTCTTTTCACCATCCCTGTTTATAAAAACTTTTTTATGCAAATTAATTATTCTTTCTCTTCGAAATAAAAAGTAAGTTGTTTCTTCAAGAAATTTATGATTACTAGCTGCTACTTAAACTAAACAAAAAACATCACTTCATCTTCTGTTAAACAAAGCCGACAACATTATTTTCCTTCATTTTCTTCTCCGTTGAGTGGGTACGTTTTCTTTCCATTTCCAACAGTAGTAGCCTACATAAGTTCTCTTTCTCGTCCAATTAATTGTCAGAAGTCTGCTTTTGACAGTTTGTAGCAAACCACTTTTTCTTCCAGTATTGGATAGATTGTTATTTCGTTCGTTATGCAGTCTATACAAAATGTACTAATTATTTTACATAACTTATTTATTATACAAATAAATTCACTTTTATTACTTTTATTTAAATTATACATTTTTAACGATCTTTGTTCATTCCTGTGGAAATGTTAAGGATGCATTATAAGAGTTACAAAATAGTTCCAGATTATTTCAACTTTGTTAATGAGTATAACCTATTACAAAATCGAATGGTTTTTTACACATTTAACTTTTCCCTCTATCTTTAAATACAGAAACTTATTACTTCATATCAATAAAACAAAATTTTACCGGTCACAACCATGGCGTAGTGGTTAACGTGTTAGCCTACAGAGCGATTCTCAGCTAGGGTCCAGAAATTATTACAAGATAAAACCCATGGCTTCTGTTCCGTAACCCACTTTTCCTATGAAGGTAATTTTAAAAAATCATGAACAGCAGATTTAATTTTTCAGAAAATGAGACATGTATTGGTGGTCGACAACGAAAATCACAAACTGTTATTTAGATCTGCTAATGAAACAACCGATGATCCTGTTAATTATAGCTCTATACTTTTATACACAATTTTATCCACAAATGAAAAAATTGATTCAGAAAATTTTAAACCCGTTCAATTCACGTTGCCATAAATTTTGTTACCTAAATAATATTTTCATAGTAAAAGAATTTAAATAATTTTCAGCCTATTTTTCAGCTTCAAAAGACTAAAACGTGCTACAGTACTGGATCTCCCAGGCCGATTCTGATAGTGTGATTTTAAATTGTAAATTATACGAGTATAATGTTAGTATTCTGTAGATGACGGCGTGTTTGAGTGTGAATGTTGTAAATAACTGAATGAACATTTATAATTATCTTCAGTAAAATTCGGTGTACACATATAGGCCTATTTCGAAATTATGTGCTTGTTATTTATTACTTCTCGTTTTGTTTTTTCGTTTTAAAGGAGGTTTTGAGTATTTTTATTTATTTTAAAAAAAACACTACCTAATTGTTATTGTAAATAATAATTGAAAACAGTATAATATAATCTAATGTTAAAATTTGTTAATTACACCAATGGGGTATAATTTTTTCATGTGTTAAATCCAATTTTTAAGTTGCATTTATTGTTATACAACAAATTATGCATTTAAAAAGTTAAGGGCCATTTTATTCAGTTTAAAAGCAATATCTTGATTAATTGGTATTTGTTATTCACGGTTACGGATTTACTCATCCAGTTGAAAATAATTACCACCCATTTTTGGCGCTGATTCTCATAAATATTTCTACGAGTACATCCTTTCTGGCCAGACTTATAGTATTGCATACAAATAATTATTATGGGAAATAATTTAAGAAATCATTTAAAGATATTTCAGGGATTTTTAATAATACTATAATAAACGGATTTACAAATTAAGAAAGAATATTAGAAAGAATTAGAAAGAATATATAACGATACTTCATATAAAAACAGAATATCTTAGCGTGGGTGGAATTAAAAAAAAAATTGCAAGGAATGGTGAGGTCAGTTTATGACTAGTATAAGTACACTGGATCAATTTTTCATCTGAGGGAATGTAGAAGCAAGATATCAGGAACCGTATGAATCAGAGTATAACTCATAGCTCGAGTTTTAACCTCTCTCCGTAAGAAATGAATGAACGGGTGGCTTAGTGGAGAAGACGGGCGAGGAGTCAAAAATAGAACTTGTAATACTGTAGCCGCTCTCAAGTGAATCTAATTCCAGACTGTTAATGAGAATAGCAAAAACATATAGGACCGATATTTATTTATTGACTAAAACGCTAGACACTACAATTCACCGGGGGCAAACCTTTGGCAAAGAGGGTTTTTTATAGAGCTACTCTTTAAAATACTAGATACATTCTGTTATAGTAAAATACGGATACGAACAAAGAATTCATTGGTTACATTTGTGTTGGAGTCAAAAAGTACAAATAGTGCTGAATGCTGACAAATCAGCTGTAGTAGCAGAAAAATGTTGGAGGTCTTACAGATGGGCTGGTTAAGAAGGTCACCCAAGGGTTTCAGAGTGAAGCATGTGAGAAATTAAGATACAAGGGAAATTATCGGTTCAAAGAATATCGTAGTAACCAAAACAGAGACCAAATAGTTGGTGAGATATGGTCATGTTCAAAGAATAATAGTGGACAAATGGACAAAAAAATCTTTCATTTTCCATTTAAAAAATAGAAGAGGTCACCCTCGGGAAACATGGGTACAGCGAGTTCTGAAAGCTACGGAAGAGAGGAATTTCAGGTAGATCGACTAGAAAGACAGAAGACGATGAGCTGTAAGATGCGGGAAGCGGAGAAATCTGTAGAATCTCTGCAAAGAAGAAAAGAGGATTAGTGGATCACGAAATACATTTTTTATAAAATTTTATTTATTCTTTAATTTTACATTTCTCAGTGAAATGTGAATAATGTTTAAATCAGTGAATGTTATATATGAAACTTAATCCATAAACTAGCTTGTTTAAGAAATTTTAAAATTTTCGTTACTTGTATTTTTTTAGACCCACAGAGTTGGTCTAGAGGTAAAATCGTCTTCGCGAGTCAGCTGTTAAATAGCTGATCTTCAGAGATAAAGGTTCTGGTTCAAATCCTAGTAAAGATAAATTTATATACGGTCTAACTATACTCATTGACATGTCATTAACATCATTCTCATCTCATTGGGTCATGGGTATATTTATTATTCCGAATTAAACAGATAGAAACGTACACATTAGAGATTTAAAACAAGTAATTTTTAGCTTACGAACAGCTTTTAGGATATTATAAAACATACGAACAAATATATTTATAACGACATAACTCGGTAAGACAGGAAATCAGATTTAGCAGAATATATTAAACAAAGATTGAATGGACATCCGAATTATTTTGCGATAAAATTACTGGGCAACAGAGATTGTACTTTTACAATAGATACGATGTGTTTGACTTTAGTAGTGATAATGATTAACCTATGAAGTTTATTACAAAAATGGTATTTTATTTGAAATTCTTTCTAAATTTATTTTATTTCCATTTCATCTGTAAGATTTATTATATTAATGGATGATAATGTTTTATTCTGTTTTTTCTGCGTTGTCTCTATTATTATTGTTCTAGTTTTTTTTTGAAGTGACTACTTTTTTGGGGCGCCTGGACTGTGTTTTTGCGTGGGAAAAATGTTTGTTTTGCCATCACGTCACCCATGGGTATCAACAATTACCATGGAAAAAATTACCATCAATTACCTAATTTACAAAAATCTTTTTATTTAATTTGTTAACTTAATTAATTAATTAATTAGTCACTTCTGTCGGTCGATCCTGCGACTGTTATATTTTTATTTTAATGTAAGAACAAACAGATTGTAATTTTGCTGTCTAGATAATAATAAAAAGACCTAGTATTTAGAATGTATTTAATTAAAGCTGACATCAGGTTATGAATTATATCGCCGGCCGCGTTGGCGATGTTGGTAACGTGCTCGCCTCTCATCACGCGGTCTTGGGTTCAAATCCCACTCGGGCATGGCATTTTTTCATACGTTACAAAAAATTAATTTCATCCTTCACCGTCTGCATTAGCAGCAATTTGCAAAACAGTCGGACGTTAAACCAAAAAAAAAAAAAGGTTATGAATTGCGTGTAAGCAGTAATTTTTATAATGAAAAATATAAATTAAAGACAATATGGAAATTATCTTGCAGATTTAAATAACGTAAAAAAATTTCCGTTTGAATTTTTTATCATAATTATTTTATTGTAGCTTATAAAATGTAATGAATATTTTATTATATTTTTAACGTTGTTTTACAATTTAACAAGTTTTATTTTAAACTATTCTAATTGTTATAATTTAATCTGTCCTAAATATTAATTTAAGAGTAAATCGAATTATGATTTTACCTATTAAATGTACATTGACTTCAAATAAACGGGAAATAAAAAACTTAGTATTTAAACCGTTATAAAATGCAGTTATAAATAATTTTATATTTTTCTTACTTATTCGAATATAGATTCATACATATTAATGTTCAAGTTAGCAAGGAAACCTTTAAGACTGTAGTATTATGTATAATAATTTTATTTTATTTATTTTTTATTATATTATATTATAAATATGTAAAAGTATAGAACATAGCGGGATACCACAACAAGAACAGTGTTGCCATTTCATCAATAAAATAGTTTCCCTAGGTGGTTGGAAAATGGTAGGGGATAGAGATTGCTGCGGACCCCCTGCAGTTCTCTCCTCACAGCCCCGTAACATCCCCTCCTGAAAACAATGTTCTACCCTCAGTCCGGCGCGCGGAACCCTCCGGGCCACATCTCCTGTCAGGAAGCTATCATCCTGATTTTGTATGCAATATTAAATTATTATAGTAGAATCTTTTATGTAGTTTCTTAGAAGAGTTATTAAATATTTTATTAATTAATAAAATTTTCATTATCACAATTTATAAAATTTTATTAGCACATTTTTTTAATTTAAAAAACTTACTAAAATTTTTATATATTTTTTAAAATTCTTAATTAATTAGTTAATTGTATTATGATACAGTAAAAACATATTTATATAAATTTTCCGTACAATAATAACCTGCAGAATAGATATTTTGCCGATTTGAGTTTTCATTCATAAAAACCTTTTGTTGTGTTCATTCATGTTTTGTTAAATACACTCCATTCATCTTTTTGTTAAACAAACAAAAATTAATTGAATTTATTCATTTTTTAACACAGTATTTATAAAAATGATGTAAAAAACTTCTAAATATTTTTCATTTCATAAACTTTTTAAAATTTAAAACTAAATAATATTTAAGTAAATTTTCAATTAGGGTTAGAAACAAGGAATATTTTGTAAGTGCTGAGGTAATTTTAGTTTGTTAATATTTCCTTGAATTGCTTAGCAGTTTGTGATAACACAGATCTAAAGCATATGTCTCTACAAAGTAAGTTAATGTGAAAATAAATTTAATTAAAATGAATTACGAACACTCTACTTGCCTCTTAGGTGTACCATAAAAGATATAATATAAAATATTTACTCTGTTACTTTTTTATTATTTATATAGTAACTACATTAACATTAACGTCGTTACACGTATTATTCTACTATATAAAATTATTGTATAGTATATTCTATATGTTGTTCAGGTCATTAGCCGAAAGGCTGCTTTGATCCTGTAGAGGTTTTACTAAGTAAAACAAGGAGTCTGGTGGTTTACAATTGCCTTCCTCACTGAGTGGAAAAGTACACTTATCAACATGCCGGGCTCTCTGAAAATCACATATTTTCCACTCTGCAAAAGACACCTTCACTTCATTTTCCTTAGGGTCTGGCTGTATAATGAAATTCATTATTTTCAGTGGAGATAATTCTGATTAGTGTCTTTAACACCTCTACCTCTTCTGTTCTTAAATGATTCAGTCATTTAATTGGCTGACCATGTGATAAGAAACAGAACTATTTATTTTAGCCCTGCAGCAACAGATTGAGTGTAAATAATTTGACACTCCACCTGTCTGTTATAGGCAGATATTTTATATACCAAGGTAAATTATACCAAACTGTGTCACATTTATTTTTTGAACTCTCTATATAATTATTAAAAGATGTATAATAAAATAAAACCTTTACAGAAATTTTTAACCGTCTCATAGAAATTTAGAACTCAGTAATAATCAAATGAATTTTAAATATAAATATAAAACGATATGTTAAACAAATTAACTGATAATTAAACAGTAGATATCATCTAAAAATCTTGTAAATTAATTCGTTTCTTGAGTTTTTATCGGAAATTATTTAATTTTTAATAAACCATATAATTATATGGCTGTTCTGCTGAATTTCGAGCCCTGAATAACTTGAATTGAAAACCAATGCCGTGATGATTCTTCAAGGCCGGTTCGCGCAGCCAGTAAACCTGAATATAACTTTCCAAAGCACTTTTCTATCACCTGATTGACAGGGGTGGACTGGAAACCTGATTATTTATTAAAAAATTGCATAGTTATTTTACATTAATATTATTCAATTTAATATACTATTTTTATTACTGTATATTACTTCTTTTTTACTGCAGTAATTTATTTACTTATATTTTATATATTAAAAATATCTGCCCATAACAGATAGGTGGAGTGTCAAATTATTTACACTCAACCTGTTCGTTGCAGGGCTAAAATAAATAGTTCTGTTTGTTATCACATGGTCAGTCAATTAAATGACTGAATCATTTAAGAACAGAAGAGGTAGACGTGTAAAAGACACTAATCAGAGTTATCTTCTCTGAAAGTAATGAATTTCATTGTACAGCCAGACCCTGTGGTGAATGAAGTGAAGCTGTCATTTACAGAGTGGAAAATATGTGCTTTTCAGAGAGCCCGGCATGCTGATAAGCGTACTTTTCCACTCAGTGAGGAAGGCAATGGTAAACCACCTCACTCCTCGTTTTACTTACTAAAACCTCTAGAGGTTCAAACCAGCCTTTCGGCTGTTGACCTAAACAACAACACATTAAAAATATATTTAAGCCATCTCATATAAATTTGCATTTAATTAAACATAAATAATAAGTAATTAAAATAAATTTTATAATTTAACTTTGCAACGGGCAGCTCAGCATAACCAGTAAATGATTTTATAGTTTACCGTTTATTTTATATTATTATTTTAACACATTTCGAGGAGAACACTATACAATTTCAGGACCATTGCGTTTAAATTTTTTAACATAATAATTATGATACATGAATTTATGACTAAACGTTTAATATTACAATATTTGATATTAAATAAATATAAATGTAACGAGAATATTTGAGTGTTACATGTTAGTTAATAATTTGTGTTCACTAAGAAAAAAAAAGACCATTAAATTTAACGTCGCCGCAGTACGATTCGTAATTATAGAATAATAAAATACCAAAGTTGTTGTTTAGATCATCAGCCGAAAGGCTGGTTTGAACCTCTAGAGGCTTTCCTAAGTAAAATGAGGAGAGAGGTGGTTCACCATTATCTTTCTCACTGAGTGGAAAAGTACTTATCAGCATTCCCGGCGCTCTGAAAGGCACCAACTTTCCACCCAAAAAACGACACCTTCAATTCATTCATTATAGCATCTGGCTGTATAATGAAATTAATTTCTTTCAGAGAAGGTAAATCTGACTAGTGTCTTTTACACCTCGACCTATTCTGTTCTTAAATGCTTCAGTCATATAATGGCTGACCATGTGATAAGAAACAGAACTATGTTTTGTAGCTTTTGAACAAGCAAATCGATTGCAAATAATTTAATACTTCACTTGCCTGTTATGGGCAGATAACGAAAGTATGAATGACAAAAGACCTTACTCAACTTTTTAACACAAGTTCTCAAATAAAATTCCTACGTGATTCACCAGTCCTTACTTATTTATAGATTGTTAAGATAATGTTCTAAAATAATTGTCTAACCAGAATGTTCCAGAACATTCTAAACAGCAACTACAATACAAACATTAGAGAATAATTATGTTAGTGTGATTATATTATAGATAAAAATATGAAATGCGTCAAATTTATTCCCAATACATCTGCTCCTTCAGTTAATTTTGATTTAGTCTAATTATTGAAATTAAATTAATTTAAAAAATTAATATTTTATTTTGATTGATATTATGTTGAAAATCAATCATGTTCAGGAAATAAAACTACTTTTAGTCTTTACAATAAATTTTACTTATAGTATCTGAAATATACATATATATAAAGTTTTTTCCGTATAGGGCCAATTTCAGACCATGTGAGGTGACTTAAGACGTGTCTGAAAGCTGTTTAGCACCCCAAATTCTCAGCTTTTGTTCAGTGTAGGCTTTTCACCTTTCTTCTGTACCTCGGTGTTTTGTTTTTGCTCTTCATAGAAGCCCTTAAAGTTCGTAATTAGTTGTCTGTATTTGGTTCGGTTCATTAAGTTTTGTCGGTTTATTCCGGTTTTCTCAGTATCATTTCTGTCTTCTTTGAACCATTTATCCGTCATCTTAGGTCTATTGGTAAATGTCTTAAAAATGTTTTTTGTCAACCGGTTGTTATCCATTCTATAAAGGTGTCCGTAAAATTTGAGCCATATTTTTCTTATCGTTTCTATTAATCGTTTATTTTATCTGTACAGTTGTTCTTCTCGACCACGTAACCTATATTGTCCGTTTTCTATCTTCGAACCCATTATCTTGCGGAGGATCTTTTTCTCAAATTATCCTGTTTCTCTTAGACTAGTCTTCCCGGTTATTCTAAGCCACTCAATTGAAATTAAATTAATTTAAAATATTAAAATTTTATTTAGTTTGATTACATTTAGTTAAAATCAATCAAATTCAATAAATAAAACTTATTTTAGTTTTTATATAATAAATTTTACTTATAGTACCTGAAAAATATAATAAATTATAAATCTGACAATTTTAGTTTTATTCGCATAAATTTTAAAATTAAATTTCATTTGAAATGTGGATAAAATTTATGTAAAGCGCCACTTAAATTAATATGGGAAGTTGTAACGAAAATATATTTTATCAGAATAGTAAAGGAAGAGTTATAGGCTAGGTTACCACATCACAAGAGATTTAAGTGTTAAGTGGGATATGTTTTCCATCCAGATATCTGACTTTTAGAGTAAAACTGAATTACAACATTTTGTTAAAATTCATCAGAGTGAAATAGGTCATCTATTATAATGAACAGCTGTAAAGAGAACATCCATTAATTTTGTACCTCATAGTGTAGTTGTTTGATTTTATTTTTTATTTTAAATTTACTGCAGTACGTTAGTTTTTTCTATATGTTTTATCAACTTATATTTTTATTTCCTACAATTATTAAAAAAATTATTTTATTTTACCTTGTGTTTCTTTTATGTCTAGGTTCGTCTCGGTGTTTCATGTACTTTATATCTAAACTTTTAGTTTGCTATTCCAAGATTAGTTCATTCAGTATTAATCCTTCAGTATAAAAATCAACGATTAAAGCACTTGGATTTTGACTGAATCTTTTAAAATGTATTTTATATAATATTTAAAAGAATAAGGAATTGGTTGCCAGACAAAACGGTAGAATTTGTTGCCAGTTCCCACTGGATTTATTCCGGTCAACTTTTTTTCGATGAAGTTACATACAATTTTGCTATTACCCATAGTTTTTGTTTTCAAAACTAATGATTAATATTGAAAACCATAAACGCGTAAATAAAACAGTAAACAATAAAACGTTCCAATAGGTTAAGTGCAGCGTTTTCAAGGATTTTTAACTGTTGCTGCATTTCTTCAACTCAAATAGGTCGTCCCCGCTTCCCTGTTAGTTTCTTTTATGGTGGTTAGGATGGCTACAAGGGATGAGGTAAGGCCATAAAAATAAAAACATATAAAGTTAATGCTTTTTATAACTCAGTTCTTTGATAATTTGTAGTTCTGATGCTGTGCTTAATTAATTTGTAGTCTCCATGAAAACTAAGTGGTACAGTTTTACGGACGTTTTCTTAGTTTCGAATAAAATTCAAAATAGTTGTGTTTTGTAACGTTTGTAACTGTACAGGAAGAATAAGGGAAGAATAGAGAAAGGGTGAAAAGGGGAAGAGATTTTTATTATATGTTGTTGTTGTTTAGGCCTTCAGCTGAAAGACTGGTTTGAACCTATAGAGGTTTTACTAAGTAAAACGAGGATTGAGGTGGTTTACCCTGCCCTTCCTCACTGAATCGAAAAGTACTCTTATTAGCATGCCGGGCTCTCTAAAAAGCACATATTTTCCACTCTTCAAATGATACTTTCACTTCCTTCACCATAGGGTCTGGCTGTATAATGAAATTTATTACTTTCAGAGGAGATAACTTTGATTATGTCTTTTACACCTCTACCTCTTCTGTCCTTAAATGATTCAGTCATTTAATTGGCTGGCCATGTGATAAAAAACAGAACTATTTATTTTAGCCCTGCAACTTACAGATTGAGTGTAAATAATCTGACACTCCACCTATCTGTTATGGGCAGATCTTATTATATATATTGTATTATTGTTCTTTTCTTTTTTTAAATTTCTTTTATATAGTACAGTATATAGTTAACTGTGTAATAATTTGTTAATATAATTAGTATAACTTTTAATGAGAAATAAATTGAATGAACTGAGTTGTAAAGAATCTGGAAATAGTGAACTATTCGTTGTTCCATTTCTATATTCGGGGTTTTCATAGATTTTTAGATATAGGAAATGAAATTGTGCCTGTCGACCCCGTATTTCTAGTCCTTGATGTAAAAATATGATTAAAAAAATGTTTAATCGCTGTATTTATTTAGGGTTACATTGCTTCGGTTCAGCAACCTCATTTTCAGAATTTAAGCAATAAATTAGGACAAAAATGTGGTTTTAATTGGTGTGCTGTTACCTGTTATATTTTCTAATTTGCATTGTTTTCATCTTTGGTTTAAAACCATCATTACATTTTAATTGTATGATTTTTGTTTCTGTTCGTTGTATGACATTGGAGTTTGTATAAGCCATATTAATTTTTCCCTAATATGTGCCAACCCGTAATTCAACTTAGTATTACGTAAAGATTACTTATTATTGTTTGTTTATTGTTATTTTGAAAATTAACCATATTATTGCCATATTTATAAAATTTGTTTTAATAATGACAATGGTATCAATCACCTTTCTGGTATTTTTAACCTTTTTTAATCTACCAATAAGCCCGTGCGTAGGACTGGCTCAATTACTGACGCAAATAGAAGTTTGAACATAAAAAATTATAAAGTAAACTAGTAGACATTTACTTTTATAGAAAATCAAAAACGTTTTTAGAAAGAATACTTTTATTTTTTTTTGCTTTTGGTTAATAATATATAAATTATAGTTAAATATTTTTTCTAAAGTAATTTTTTTTAAAGAATAAATTTTATAAATGCTTTTTCAGCATTTTTTCACTGTAGATATATTTTTTTCCCATAAAAGGCAGGTGGAGTTTCAAATTATTTGCACTCGATGTGGTAGTTTGTGTTTACTTTTATAGAAAATCAAAAACGTTTTTAGAAATAAGACTGTAAGTTAAGGTAATTTATCTACCCATATATTTTTGTCAAATTTATCTACAAAATCGACTAAGTAAGATAAAACGAAATAATTTTTATCATAATTACTGACGCTCCCTAATATGCTTCAAGTTAAACTCTGCAATATTATTCATGCGTCTGTAAGTTAACGACCGTATTTGAAACCCGACTATTGTGCACTGGCTATTCACATGTAAACTGAACAACAATGAGAAATTGATCCATGCTTTAGACATGTATCTCCTAGGAAACCCGCGTCAAAGACTTTTTAACCTTTAGATTTAATTATAAATATTTTATCGAAAGAATACTTTTATTATTTTTGCTTTTGGTTAATAATATATAAATTATAGTTAAATATATTTTCTAAAGTATTTTTTTTAAGAATAAATTTTATCGTGGATCAATTTGAAATTTTCAACTTCTTTATGGTGCATAATAATATTTAGTTACCTTTTTATAGAGAACAAGAAAACATATGTATTTGAGTCATTTGTTACCATTTGATTTTAGAAAATCATTAGTACAAAAGGATAATTTTCAATATTTTTTTGATGATTAAGGTCATTTTAGATCACGTTAAAACACAGTAAATAATTCTGAAAAATATTTTTGGAGCCCACTTTTTCAGCATTTTTTCATTGTAGATACATTTTTTCCCCATAAAAGGCAGGTGGAGTTTTAAATTATTTGCACTCGATGTGGTAGTTTCTGGGCTACAAAAATAGTTCTGTTTCTTGTCACATGGTTACCTAACAGTGTGACTGAAGCATTTAATAATAGAAGAGGTAGAGGTGTAAAAGATACTAGCCAGAGTTATCTCCTCTGAGAGTAATGAATTTCGTTATGCAGCCAGACGTGTATTGAATGAAGTGAAGGTGTCATTTGCAGGTGAAAAGTAGATGTTTTTAAGCATACTTTTTTACTCAGTGAGGAAGGCAAGTGTAAACCACCTCACTTCTCGTTTTACTTAGTAACGCCATGAGAAGTTCAAACCAGCCTTTTGGCTGATGACCTGAACAACAAAAAACTTTTTTGTTCATTTTCTGTTATGGTTTTCTCTTTTATTTTTTTGCTTTTTATTTTTATTGTTACTAGTTTTAGATTAACAAGCAATGTTTTTTAATAGTAAATAACCTAATGTTACGGTTAATAGAAGAAAACCCCTTTATCTACTCTTAATTTCTAACCATTACAATTATATAGGTTATATCTTAGATTAGTCTGTGGACTTGTTCTACAGCCGAGTGTAGAATTGAAGAAGTTTACTTCAGCTGTGTTCTTGGATATTCAACAGGCATTCGATAAAGTTTGGCATCTAGGTCTGTTATACAAAATTAAAATGAAATTAGAATATCCTTACTTCTTGATTTTTAAAAACTATCTTTTAAATCGTTTCTTCCAAGTTAAGTATGATAATGTCTATTCCAATTTCTACTTATTAAATTCCGGCGTTCCTCAAGGCAGCATTTTGAGCCCATTCTTATATACGCTTTATACAGCCGACCTTCCAGAACATGAATCTGTAATGACGGCAACGTTCGCAGATGACCCAGCGATTTTAGCGGCGGACGCTTCTCCGACATGTGCCTCGGAGAAGTTACAAACCCATCTTGACAACATTCACGAATGGTGCAAGAAATGGAGAGTGAAGATTAATGAGGATAAGTCAACGCACGTAACATTTACATTAAAGAAACCAACATGTCCAGTGGTCAGCTTGAACGGGACAGTAATCCCACAGAAGGATGAAGTTAAATATCTGGGTTTACATCTAGATCGAAGACTCACGTGGAGAAGTCATATATGGGCGAAACGAAAGCAACTTGGGCTGAAGTTACGTCAATTATTCTGGCTCTTAGGCAGTAGGTCTCAACTCTCCCTTGAAAATAAAGTACTCGTATACAAAATAATACTCAAACCAATTTGGACGTATGGGTTAGAGCTATGGGGTACAGCTAGTTCATCAAATATAGAAATACTGCAGCGCTTTCAATCAAAATGCCTGAGACTGATCACTGCAGCCCCATGGTACGTAACAAATGAAATACTACACAATGACCTAAACCTGCCCTTCATAAAAGAAGAAATTAAACAACATAGCGAAAAACATTTATAAAAACTAGAAGACCATCAGAATCCATTAGCGATTAGCCTCCTTGACAACAGCGAAGATACTTACAGACTGAAACGCTTTAAACCATTGGACTTACCTCTACGATTTTGTTAGTCGTTTAAATGTTTTTTCATCTTTTCTACTTCAATTCCTAATCATCAACATCTCATAATTGGCGTCGTTTTCATCTCTACCATCGTCATTGTCATCTCTAACTTCAACACTGTGTTTCGGGATGTTGATTTACGGTTCTTCAAGTTTGATTTTGTATAGATATATTTTTTTTTGTTTCTTCACAGTTCGGTCTTTTTCAAACACACTACTGAGTGTCGTTTGTGTTTTAATTCTAAGGACATTACTCAGATTTTCTCATATTTGCTTAAAGTTATTGTATTTATTAACTGATTGCAAAAGAAAAACTATACTGTTAAAAAAAAAAAAAAAAAAAAAATCTTAGATGATTGCACTCATAAAACCTACTATAATTTTTAACAATTAATGTTTCCGTATTGCTATGACTATTTTTTTTAAATTTAAGTATGTAAATTACTCTTACTTTGAATGTTCACACGAACCATATTCAAATCGATGAAGTCGATACAAAATTAATAAAATTTACTAAAAAAACCACCTTATGGTTACTCATATTTTCTAAAATAAATTATTATTTTCTAAATAAAACCAAGTCAAAAAGGTTTTCTAACATTTCAGTCTTCTCTTGAGGTTTGTGTTCTTTAGGAGTTGCAGCGCCGCAGCATTCGGATGACGTTCAAGCGTTCGTCACGATTTACGCGTACATGCTTCTTGTAAATCACATTTTTCCTCATCCACTTTTTCGATTTTCAGATCCCAGTGGAGGATGCCATTCTATGCGTCATAGGGCACCGACATCCTTCGCGCGAATTTCTTTGCGCTTTATTTTAGAATCGTTGTATTATTTTTGCATTGTTGAATTTCACACAACTTCAGATACTGTAAGTCCGAATTGGTTTTAACTGTTTATAGAATAACTTGTTACAAAAATGACAAGATCGAATTCCTCCCTATTGACCTATACATTTGCTTGTATTTTAAATTGAGTTCATGTGTTTATTTTTCATTACATATTCCTTTCTATGCATTTGTCATTAGGCGTCTCATTTCTCTTATAATATTTTTTTCTCTTTCTAAAAGCTGTGAAATTTAGTAGGCTAATATATTTTTTGTCCAGAATATCTTGTCCTTTTATTCCAGTTTTTAATTTCAAACTTCTTTAAACATTCATCAAACTTTAGTTCTTGTTTTTACTTTTCTAAAACGTTGTTCTTGTTAATTGTTTGTCTCCGGTATAAGTTACCTTAAAATTTTAGCCTTAGTTTTGTATTCTACTTAATTTATGCATTTATTATTCGATAATAATTTTTTTTTAATTTTCAGAGGATGAGCTGAGTAGCAGATTATAAAGGCAGCTGAGTGATAAGAACAGAAAATATGCTGTGTACGGATGCAAGTTGTATGGTTGGGGATCCTCGGGTAATAGCCTGCAGGGTAGCCCCTTCCACTTCTCCACCCCCAGGGTATGCCTTTGCAGAATGTGCTCTTTGTGCTGCACAGGAACCCTTGTTACCCACAGGTAAATTACATTTAACTAAAAATTCTATAATATAGGTATTGTTTGTTATATTATCAAGAATTAAATGTTATGATTTTTTTACTTTTGTTTTTATATTTTTGTTTAACCCACCGGCTTTGTCTAGTAGCAAAGTCGTCATCGCCTACATAGTACTTTTATATGGATTTGAATAATAGACAATGGTTACCGGTATACTTTGATGGTTTGGGTTCAATTAACCATTTTCCTTTAATAAGGAATAATGGTCGGCCTAAGTCTGTACAAGATACAACTCATTTACACGTCATACATATTGTTCTCATCTCATTGGGTGACAGGGTTGCTTATTGTTCTTAAATTGAACAGATTGCAACGTACACATATTAGATTTTAAAAAAGATAATTAATTTTTTTTACAAATAAATATATTATTAATATAAAAAACCAAGGAAGCGCACTGTCTCCTATTCTATACTCCATATACGCTTTGGATCTTTAACAAAATTACATTACTATAGTAGCAATATTTGCAGACGACAGAGTTATTCAGGCAATACATGAATATACACAAATTGCATCAAAGCACTTACAGCATCACTAAGTACAAAATTGGAATAAGAAGAGGCATATGAAGACAAATGAAAAAGGAATCTGCACATAGATTTTCACTAAAATAGGAAGCATGTCTACAAGTGTTTTTAAACAACATACAAATTCCACAATTCGATAGAGCAAAATATCTCGGACTCCACCTAGACAGGTGTCTAACATGGAGAACTTAGAGCAGACGCCAAATAAGCTTGCCGGTTTTCTGAAGTGCGCAAAAGGTTTATTTTGGTAATTCCACGCTCGATTGCCTCAGCGACTGGTGGGGGTCAGTTCTTTACCAGCTGTGATCAGAGTCACGTCGCTCTCGCAACGTTATATATCAGCTAACCTGAAAACATTAGTCTGTAATGTGTTGTATGTGGTAGGCTTTAATTGCTGTATACAATGTTTACAACTGAATGTTTTTAACATTCCTAATAGATGTTAATTTACATCGTTTTTTTTTAAATTTCTAATATTTGTGTACGTTTCAATCTGTTCAATTCAGAAAAATAAGCAACCCCATGACCCAATGAGATGAGGATGATATGTATGACGTGTAAATGAGGTGTAGTCTTGTACTGACTCAGGCCGACCATTCCTGAGAGAGTATGGTTAATTGAACCCCAACCATCAAAGTACACCGGTAACCACTGTCTAGCATTCAAATCTGTATAAAAGTAACTACCTCTACTAGGATTTGAACCAGGAACCTTCGTCTCCGAAAATCAGCTGTTAAACAGCTGATTTTGGCGACGACTTTACCTCTAGACCAACCCGGCGGGTTACATTGTTTAGAACATGTGATTTAATAGGCAGTTCGGTACTAAGACACGAAATCTACTGACTGAATCCGAACTGTTCGCGCAGCTACACCGGCAAGCTTATTTGGTGTCCGCTCTACATACGGAGTAAAAGAAACCAGCTAAATCTCAAATACCATCAGCTGTATTGGATTTTTGTCGGAAAATTTAAATTTTTAGGCAAAAATAAACTATTAATTTATAAAACGGAACTGAAATATGTTTGAACATACGAGATACAATATTAGAGTACACCAACTCACAGTAACATAAAAATAATTCAAAGGTTTCATTTGAAAATACTTTGAAACATCACAGACTTACCTAGGTACATATCCAACACTATAATATGCAGGTACATGAACATTCCAGTACAAGAAGAAATTCAGTGGTTTTGCATCAGTGACCAAACACGACTTGAAAATTATTAAATCCAGAAGCCATCAATTTCCTAGGCAACAGTGAAACACACAGACTACACCCTACAGATTTATTTAAACACTTTCGCATCAAGGACAACACAACCGATTGATTTATTTTAATTTATTAAGTGATACCAGAAGGTATTACTCATTCATGACTCATACTCACGATATATCTATTTATTGATCTATTAAAGCAGATCGTTGATTCTCAGTAACACAAAACAATGTTTTAACGCAGAGTTATTTCATAAATTAGGTTATATTTTTCTTTTTAAATGTTTGTGTCATTGGACTGAAAAAACATTTCTTAACGACCTTTAAAATACAGCTCATGAAATAAAAATATACTTTCTAAGTATTAAAAATTTACGTTATTTAGTATTTTTAAATATTTAATAACCCTACCTTTTCATTAAAGAAACATCAGTGAAAATTTTAAATGTACAATTTTTTAAAACTTTTCTTCAACCTCCCTTAATTGAAAGTTTAATACAGCTATTAATATTTCTTTGGAACCTCAAAAATAAATGAAAATATTTATAACAATATATTTCTGTACTTACATTCATATTCTTCTTTTTTTGGTTTAACGTCCGACTCTTTTGTAATTAGTGCTAATGCAGACGGTGAAGGATGAAATTATTTTTTGTAACGTGTGAAAATATGCCATGCCTGAATGGGATTCGAACCCAAGACCGCATGATGAGAGGCGAGCACGTTACCAACTACGCCAATGCGGGCGGCATTGGTCATATTCTTATTAATTAAAACTATTTAACTTAAATTAACATTGTGTTAAAGATATGTATTACTTGTAAACGAAAAGAAAAATTCATTCAACAGTAATGTAAGCTGAACCTTTTCGGTAATAATCGAAACAAATGTATACGAAACAAATATCGAACGTATTACTGACTTATTCGGCACGTACACATAAAAATAAAAAGTACTGAATCACCAAAAACTATTACAATTTTAGCAATAGAATACCGATATTTGACAACAGTTTACACTGAACTTATAGACTGAACTTATCTTAAATTATGATGTTATTTTATAATATTGTGACTAAGGTCCATTTCGGTATCTGGGTAAATTAAATTAACACACTATATAACACACTAAAGTTTAATATTATAACATGATATCGGTATAGTTTTAGTGTAGATCAATTTTAATGTAAATTTATCTTCCTGAAGATATCTCCCTCGTAGAGTCCGAAACGCGTTAATGAGTTATATAAATTTGTTAGGGTATAGGCATTAAGGTTTTTGCTTTGAAAACAACTAAAATATAGCAATTTCTATGAAAATACTGTAGATATAGACAAAAAATAACTGTACAACACAACACAGACTATTTACATAAACAGAATTAGATTCTTCCAATACTCAAAACTAAGTTTGTATGCTACTACTAATACTAACAACAGTTTGTATTCCATGTTAACTCAATAGCAAAAACAACCAAATGGAGCTATTGAATTGGAGCTATCTTGGGAATATCAGAAATTCAACTTCATTTATATTTTCTGTACTTTAGTTTATTCTCATTTATTTGTAACTTATTTTCAAACGTTGTTTTATACTTTACGCTTTATGGTTACAATAATCAAAATTATTATTTGTAAAAATAATGAATTTTATTGTATAATTAGAACGATTGAATAGATTTTCTATTCCAGTATACATATTTTCAAGGTATAGAAAAATTAACAGAGATAATACTTTTCAGTAAAGAATGCGAATCAGTAAGAATAAAAATAACCTAAATCCTCGCTTTGTGTACCAAGTCCCTTTATATCCATGCGATTTGTATTGTGCGTAAACATGCGGAAAGAAAAAAGTCGTGATACGTTTGTATTTTGTCGTTCCATTACAAGAAGAAGATGGTATCTTGCCTGGCTTCTTAACGGCGTGAGAAAAAAGTACAAAAATTCACGGGTTCGTGCACCACCAAAATAATTGCTTCCTCTTTTTTAGTGAAAAATTTTTCACAAATTGTTGAGCGATAAAGCCGCACTAGTCATCATTGAAATAGCGTAATTTTCATCTTGTGAAGATATGATGCAAGTACATGCTGTAGTGAATAACTGCTGGTGGTTTGCAGTGTATTCGTTACTTTCTCATGATTTGCAGTATATTCGTTGAAACAATTGAAGAGCTGATTGGATGAAAGTGTTACGTGTCTTTTTTAAAACATAGTTTTTGTGATAGATGAATATTACATGCACAAGTATTAACTTAGGTGACATAGAATGCTCTATTTCAACAGTTCAAGGAAATACTAGAGGATCAAGAAGGCATGTATCATATAATTTTGTGTTTTGTAAAGAAAAAAAAAAGGTAAAGATCACCTTGGTTCTCTAAAATAGAAGACATAATCAGTAACAGTTAACTCTAGTAATAAACATTAAACGTCATCAATAAAAGCTGTTATTAAGAATTTCTTTAAAATATTCTCTATTGAAAAACTTAGTCTTGCACTATTAAAATAACCTACTGCTCATCCATTCTCAAAGGAAACAGAACTTTTATGAATGAAGGAATTATATGCAGACGAAAATTAAAAGAACACTGATATATAATGATAATGTTGAAAAGTAAAATTTGAAGAATTTTTTAATTCGTTTATAATTTTTCATGAAGGGACAATAAGTAGGTACCAAAATAAAATCACAATACGGAAAAAGTTGGAAGGTTTAGATTTTTGATCGCATTTTCCTCAAAATTATAATTTTGTAACATAACACCTTCATCCGCTAAGGTCTTCAATCACAGTGAACAGTTCGCAAACAGCTCGGCTCGTTCGTCTAATACAAACATAAATCTTTATAGGAATCTTATTGAGCAGGCGCAGAAAGCTAAAAAGAGTATTTCGATCCAACATATTTTGTAATTCATTTTCTTTTTTTGGAAACCAAAAACTGAATGCTTCACATCTTCTTTAAAACCTACCGCTAAAATACTAAATTTATGTTTTTATTATTATTTATAAATTCCATCCCAGGTCAATTTACGTAAATCAATAAATTGTGAAACTTACTTTTTTTTAAAACTTTTTTATGACTTTCTTAAAATGAATTGTTATTACTTTTAAAAGATAAAAGACATACAGGGGATAAAAAAACTAGTTGGCGTTTGTTATTTGGCACGGGGCCATTTTAAATGACTATAAATTTTCACAAAGGTTTTTCAACCTTGAACTCTCTAAGTCGGGTTAATTTATATATTTCCATAAATTGTTGTGTGTAGGTCTTTTTGTTATATTTATTTAATATTATAGTTTCATTTCTAATACAGCAGTGTAAGTGAAATATAAAAGATAGGTCACTTTTCCATTTATTTCAGTTTTATTGCTGAATATAATATCAATGAAATATTAAAATTCAACTGAAAAATTCCAGTCACGAATTTCAGTAGTATAAATTGTAGTATTTTGTGATTTATATTAAAATTTTTCAGCTTGTAATAATATAATATTTAATTATGATCTTTAATGACTTCACCTTAATCGATTTAATTTTTACTTTCTCTTGCTTTGTATTAAATATGGGGAAGGGACATATTTTTTCATGTCGATTTTTCATAATAAAATTTTACCGGAAATACGCGTTTTCAGGCTCACTAAACCCAGTAAACATGTTTTAGCGTTTAGTGTGTGTGTGTGTGTGTGTGTGTGTGCGCGCGCGCGCGCGCGCGCGTGAACAAAATATTTCAAGAACTGAACGTTTTATGAAGTTGAAACATGAAACATATTGGGGACTATTGGGGAATCCGATACGAATTATTTCATCAAAATTAATCGACCGGAATAGTAGTTTATTCGTGAAACTTTTCACTTTTCTGCAATTTACTCACAAACGGGCCATACGACTTTTTTTAAGTCACATCATTTACTGAATTTTTTATGCTCTACAAGGTACGGTAAGCGCCATGTCTGCTGAATATCTTGAGGAAGTCGTGCTTTCACAAAACGTGGAAATAACAATTTTTTCCACGGTAAAAAATTTTGTTGTAAGATTGCAGCGTTAAGTTTTTAATATGCATTTGAAGGCACAAGCGAATATAATCAAAATTGTTCAAAAATTAAAAACCTAAAACTTATATTTCAATTGTATTTATTCTGTCACTTAGTAATTAAGTGCAACTTTGCAACTTTTTTTTAAGTGCAACCAGCAATTAAGTATTATTTAATAATAATATGATAATATAATAATATAATATTATAAAAATATTATAATAGTATATTTAATAATAATTATTATTAATTAATAAATAATTAAGTATTAGTAATTTCTACATTTTGCTCATGAAAATTGGTCAAAATGGGGTATTTCAATATTACGGCCGAAGTATAATTTTTTCGTTTAGGGTGTGTGTAATAAATATTATATAAAATTAATATACCTACAACTGTTATTTCAAGCATTATTTTCTAAAACGCCTAGTTTAGCGTCATTTAGTGATTTAACATAGTCATTTTGCGTCATTCACTCATGATTGAAATTTGATTAGGATTTTTATTTTACATTGTTTACTCATTATGAAACATTAGTTATATTTTAATTATTTACATTGGCAAGAGAAAGTTGTATGAGTGTATCACACCAGATATTTTTCTGATCGTTACATATTTTATTTAGAATATTTTTTTAATAGATTTATCAATCATCTGTTCGTTAAAGAACAATAAAATAGATATGGTAAAATATTAATTATCATGAAAAGGTATCTCCTAGTGGTGATAACTTTAAAAAATAAATGTTTTTCACAGTTTGGTTTTACTAGCTAAAGATAAAATGAAGCTAAATGAGAAACGATACCCTTCATTCTGACCGTCATATTCCCTACGTAAAAACGTTGCACGACAACCTTATCAAAGCTTCTTTGACAAAATGCAAAATCATTCAAACAATCTCGCTCGATAAATGGCCATTCAAAGTTTTCCAAATTTTCGATGTCTTCACCGTCTTTGGTGTAGGGATCTTCTGCGATAACATTCTGTTACCGTTCTTCTATCATTATCTTCATCATCAACATCACATCTTAATTTCTTCACCGTTGGGCTTTCATTTTCATTTCCATCAAGATCATCCCCATCATAGCATGATTACGTCATCCTGGAGGATACACTGTTGGGTGTAACCCCTCCTTCCACGCCTAAAAATAACTCTCATCAAATCTAGTGGTTGTGCTTTAGTGAATAGTATAGTGTTCTAGATTTATAAAATTAAAGAAAAAAATCGTAAAACATAGATAATAATTTTATTTACTAAACAAAAAATGGTGTGAAAAATTTACACGACATTTTCTTGTCAATTTAAATAATGATAAAAATAACGTATGTTTAATCAAAAGTAGGCTAAAATCAACTACTGTTGGATTTCAAATAGATAAATTATAATTCATTGGTTTCCATAAAATATAAAACATAACACTTAAAAATAATCTAAAATAAAACTATTTTAGGTTCGATTACTTGTTTGTTATTTGTTTCAACAAATTTAAAACTAACTATCAGTAGTTTAGGATAACATTTTTAGGTTAATAATATGTGAAAATAAAGAGGTCGTATTGGCGAAACAATTAACATTAAACCACCTCAATTTATATAGTTATTACATGTTATTTCCTATTTTCATGTTCCGATTGTGGATTTTAATAATACACTTTTATAATGTTTATTATGCTAGATTTAGTTTTTTTAGTATAAACTTTACCAAAATTAAAAAATAAATACAAGGTATAATATTTTTTCTTTTGTTTAATTTCTGGCAAAGCATTTTATGGCAAATATGTCAAATGAATTGCATATTTTATTTTAAATATAAACATCTTAATATTAATGACATTTGTTAATATAGTATATTTAAATAAATAACCACTACTAGAAAGTATAAATCAATTTTAAAACCATTCGGAGAAAAAAAATACAAATTTGAGGTAATTTTTTAATTTAAACATTGAAATTTTAGAACCATAGTACAGTCTAAAACAATTAGAACTGTGTTAAAGATTCTTGATAAATAAGCAAAATATTTATTTTTGGAACAATAAAGTTTAAGATAACATTAAATTTAAAATGTTTTACTCCTCCGCCAAAAAAAATCATACCACAAATAGTTTTTATATTCCTTGCTCCTAAGCTATTTAATCAATTGTCAGAAAAAATAGAATATTCCTCTAATTTAAATAATTTAAAAAAGAAACTGAAGAATTTGTTGTTTTCCGTTTGGTAGAATATGAAATTATGAAAATGTAGAATATTTGTTTAAAGCAATAGTTTAATGGTTTTTTCTTCTCCTAATGCACAAGTTTTTTTGGTTTTAATGAATTTTGTATAAAACATTTTTATATTAAAATTTGGGCTTATCCACAGGTTTATTTTTTTCTTTTCTTTTTTATGTAGCATCATAAAAAATTCAGTGTATGTTAAACCTAATGTTGGTAAACTTTAATCTGGTTTTCTAAACCTTAGCGATACCTAATTTTTTCACCAGTTTTAAGCTTATTTTAGTTACTAATATTATTATTATACTTTATTATATTGTGGATTCTATAAATAACATCCATTTAGTAATACTTCGATTAATTTACTAAATTTGGATGAAACGATAAATTTAGTATTATTATTGTAACCTCCTCTGTTTGCAATTAGAGACGATAAAAAATTTTGAATCCACAACTAGAATTTAACGAAGTAAAATGTAACATTCACTTTATTGGATTTTTGTGGTCAGAAAAAGGAAAATTACCTTCAGAATGTTGAAAACGTGTTCCTTTTTCTGCAAGCTTTCGTGTCATTGCGAATGGTGTTGTTTAAACCATTTCCCATGCTTCTCTCTGTAAGTGGCCATTCATCCGATGCCTGTTTCTTCTTTAGAAATGAGGTTAGCTGAGAATGTTACCACAACCCCGTCATGTATCCCTATCTTGCTTTAACACAGCTTCCATTATATATTTCATTTTTATCTTAACCGTTTTTACGATCTTTCTCTATTTCATTCACAACAGGTTTAATGATTTTATTTTTGTTTTCATTTACGTTTTTACAAAGTTCATTTTAACACTACAAAATTCTGTATATTTTACGTATTATTTTTTTGGTTAAACTGACAATTTTCGATAAAATGATGACATGAAATAATTACTATACTTTCTTTAGTAATAAAACTTCCAAAACCCATTCCGAAATTGAATACCAAAAACACGTATAAGTTTTACATACCTATACTTATGTTTTCAGAAAAGTTTAAATATTTTTTTAAATTTATTAAATAAGATATATGTGATACATAATTATGTGTGTGTTACAAGTTTTATTTTAGTGGATACAAAAATTAAACTATACCAATTTTTAAAAAAAATACTTAAACAATGTAAAATAGAATACGTATAACAGAAAAACACACAAATTTTTAAAGTTACAATATTTATCTACAGTATATGAGCTACTGATAACAGGTCACATTTCTAGGGTTAGCAAAGTAATAAATTATTATGGGTTATCAAAAAGTGAATTAAGATAGAAAAAAAGAAAAATATTGATTTTAACAGTAACATATAGTATGATACATTTTCTTTCGGTAAAATTTTAACGAAAGTGTGAAAATCGGACAATCCAATCTATAAAACAAATTTCCTAAGATTTAAAATTCTTCTTGAATTCTCCATTTGCATACATTTTTCTAAGCTATATTTCATGGTGTTTTGTAAGTATATTATTACTCATACAGAAATGTTTTTTATTGTTCTTTCATACGTGTTTATGAACCTGGTTCCATGCGTTTGTAAATTACCGGCCCGTGGTGTAGGGTCAATGCAACTGGCTTCTACAACAGGGGGTCCCAGGTTTGATTACCGGTCAGTTCTGGAATTTTTCATAACTTATTTCCATATATCGTCTGAATTAGCAGTAATATGCTAAACAGTTGAACGTAAAATATAAAAGAGCTTTAGGTATAATGGAAAAACTGCAGCTGATATTTTATTGTTCAGTAATGCGATCTGTCTTTTGTTCTTTTCAACGAAACTTTCATCTATTTTTTCCATATAAATTTTGACGCTCGTTTTCCAAAAACCGGAATTGTCAAATATTCCGGTACTCAGTTATCTCAGTTACTATTTAATATATTGATTAAATTTTGCTTCAAATATTCAAAGCGCAATCTATTATTATAGTTATATTTTAATTATATTGAATAGAAGTGGATAAAATAAAATGATGTTTATTTCATCAAAAACTTTTTCATTAATCTGGAAACGAGTTGGACGTAAATACTTAAAAATTTTAAATCACTAAATACGGTACGGTTCAGTAGGCTTAACGGTTCGTATAATACGTTTTCATTCATAAAGAACCAACGTTATGATTGGCTGCATTAATTCTGCAACTTATACAAAGGAACTTCTATTTTTCTGGTACATTAAGTTAATTACTAATGAATGAATCCATCCCATTCTTTTGACAAAATAGTAGCTGAGGCTACAGAAAATATTTAGCAAGTAGGTAAACTCTTATCTGAAACATTCTGAGTCTATAAACAGAGAGTATGATTTCTTGATTCAGTTAGTTTAATATGTTACTTTAGTAAGTTTAAAAGAGTTTACAGATCTAAAGATAATAAATTTTAGATTCGGAAAAACCATGAAAGTTATATGTATTTCAAAATATATTGAATATACAATATATGTACAAGTTTGTGAATGGTGAAATTAATTAATGGGTTAAAATGAACCATACATGTTAAAACTGTCTACCAAATTTGTGCTATCTTGTTTGTCTACACGGTTTATTTTTTAATTTCACTTCAATGGGTTTGGAAAAATTTACACCATAATATCTTTGGTGTAGGTTTCAATTTTCAGTTAAAATGTTTTCATATATTTGCGAGGCCACCTCATTGAAGTAATGATTATCATGGTAGTCTATCAAACGGAAGGTGATGATAAAACACAGGATGGACGGAAGACAGAAGAAAAACTAACAGTAAAAGAATGCTGAGAATGTAGGCTACAAAAATACGAGTAGTTACCGGAAATGGCTAAGTTTACTTAATTTGATCTAAAATGGCCCTATAGGAAACAAATTATTGTTATCATTACCAGTTTTCCTTTACTCATAATTTTCTACTATGCTATGATTTTCCGAGGTCTTAACTTAAAGAGGTTTCTTAAATATGAACTAAAAGAGTTCCAACATATTTGGAGCGAGATTAGAATTACATAAAATTGTAATGTATTTCAATGGTTAAGTTCATTATGTTATTGTGTTAATAAGTATGAGATTGGGGTTTATCTACAGCCTAACTTAACTCAAATATGAGATCTTTATATTTATATTTGAACCTGCTACCGACTGAGATTTTGAAAAATATTCATTAGTATTTCTATTTCAAGTAAAACATTAACTATCGTACAAATCAAACTCTACATACTTTATGTACAAAATTTGTGGTAGTTCAAAAAATAAAACCTCTGCGAAAGAAGAATATTCTAAAAGAATATAAAACATGCTTGTTGTGACTAAAACTGATGCACTATCGTTCATAAAATATTTTTGGCAAGACAATAATTTTTGTACATAGATGTAATAAATTTTTTAAATTGTTATATGAAAAATTTAATAAAATGTAACAAGTGTCCTTTTAAATTTGGCGTAGAGGATATAAAAATATCTGACAAAGTGTTGATAATATTTATGTTTTGGCAAACGAATTCAATTTATACTTTTGTATTATTATCGAACTGCCCTCGTAAATTTAAACACTCGGATTAGTTGTGTTACTTGTGGAAATCTAGCTAACCCTTATGAATCACTCAGCTGAGCTCCGGATTTATGCCAATCACTTTACCATAATAAATCCCCTATCGTCAACTCTTTATCACCAAACATTTTGTACTTCATTGTTATTTTTTTTATTGAAACTGAAAAAACTAAAATAAAGTATTTAATCCATTTATGCATTTTACCGTCTTTTCGTAATTTTATAGCCTTCATTAAAATTTGTTATTGCCTACACATAATGTTTTTTCAATTCACATACTTTTTCCATTCCATTTACTCGACAGTTAAATTCACAACTTGTTTATAAAAGAAACCGTAGAATGAATGATTCGTAATAAACAGTTATGACTAGTATGATAATCGGTTTTCTCTACTCACTACATAAATAAAAACATAAAATTGAATGTAAATGTATTTTTATAGTTTTTAAGAAGCAGTGAAAAATCTTTTAAAATCAATTTGTTTTTTATTAAGATATAATGTCAATCTGAAACCCGAATAGAATGTTCCCTGTATATTCAGAAGGTTTAGTATCGGTCCTGTCCTTTTTATCAGTGCTGCAAAGTAAACCGTGAAGGGTGCTGTAGTAAACAAGTTGAATGTGTAGGCAATGTGGAAAAAGGTTAGGTAAAAGGTTGCCAAAATGACATAATTTACATGGCAAAGTACTTTCCGAAGAAATATCTATAGAAGTACTACAATATTTTGTAGAGCGGAATTCCAAAAAATGTCTGTTGATCAATCTACTTTACTGGTAGGAGTTTATATTGTAATAGTTTCGGTTAAGGACTAATCCCACGACGCTAGTTTCCTAGCTGCTAGTACTAGCAGGACCTACTAGCTCATCGGTGACAGTTCTCATGGAGCTAGTTAATTATTGCCAGTCTCTGAAAATATGTGGAAAAGTGACTAGTACGATAATCAGTTTTCTCTACTCACTATACAAAACACGAAGTACACTTACTAGCAATCAGCAACGTTTCCAAAGGTTCAAACCAAGCTAGTTTACTAGTGCTAGTCAATCACGTGACCTTTTCTCCCCTACTAGCGCTAGTCTAGTAACGTTTCCAAACGTTCACACCGAGCTAGTTTACTAGCGCTAGTCAATTACGTGACCCTTTCTCACCTACTAGCGCTAGTAGAATAAAACATGTACAAAGTCACTAGAGCGCTACTAAACACTAACGCTTAAACTAAACTTACTGCTAGTTGTTTATTCCCACAACGCTAGTACTAGCATCGTGGAGAATAGGCCTTTGGTGATGGAAACAATGGCTAAGCTAGTTTCCTAGCGCTAGTCAATCACGTGACCTTTTTTCTCCTACTAGCGCTAGTAAAAATCAAACATGTTGAAAGAAGCTAGAGCGCTACTGAATACTACCGCTTTAACTAAACTTGCTGCTAGTTGTAGTGTGAGAGTTGGCCTTTAGTGATGGAAACTATGGCAGGCTCAAAGTTTAAAACGCGTTAAATTTATTTCATATTCATAAAAATACTATAGTGGCACTAGAAAAATTTATTTATAAATAAATAAATTAACACAATTTCTAAGGAGAAAGATTATATCAAATTTACCTGACGTTCCCCAGAGGAGGTAAAAGATAAAAATGAACAGATATTTTTGCTACAAGATTAAAATATAATTAGGAAAATAACAGTGACATAATTTTGAAATGCTACAGTATACACACACACACACACACACACACACACACACACACACACACACACACATAAATATACGAAGTGTCACATGGGTGATCATTTTCTACATGTCATTCATACCACATTTTGTCAATCATCTCATTTCTACTATTAACAAATAAAAAAATATGTAAAATAAATCAACTTTGATTTATCAGGTCAATGACAGAAATAATTAAGTTTGTTTTCAGTTTAAATAAAACTTGAAATTTATTCACTACTTACTTAAAATTTCCTCTTATGGTAATTTTTATGACCATACATTTAATGATTTAGTTTTTAATTCAAAATCTTAAAAGAAATTTTCAGTTTGTTTTGCGGTTATGAGAGGAGATATTTTAATTAAATACAGAAGAGATGATGCTTAATTGGGTTTGAACTAAAAATAAATTTAGTCCGCTTGTGTCACTATTTATATTTAAATCATGTCTTGGACTTGTAGTAACCAAGCTTTGGACTGTCTGTCATTCACCTGTTCAACCATTACGTACATTACAAGAGATCCAAACTAACTTTAATAAGCTTTTTAATCTACTACATTTTTTCAAACAGTTTTTAAAATATTTATTCGTTTTAAAGTAAATCGTTTCATTTCCACGGTAATTTCTAATATTTTCCTTTTATTTATTTTAGTTAGTTTATTGGTAATTTATTTCCTGTATAACTTAACCTAAAGTGTATTAAAAGTGTGGGTAAGTAATATATTTAATGGTTTATTTTTATTTGTAATTTAATGGATATTAATTTAATTTCTCAATATATTAAACGTTTTCTTTTTATTTGATTACTTTATTAATATTTTTACTTGTATATTTTTAATTTTTAGTAATTTATTAAATAATCTATTCAGCCTGAAAATTAAAATGAGTAATTTAAAAAATAAATTTTTAGAGTAAGTTCCTACATAAATTTTATCGGTGATAAAAACATTTTTTTGGCTTGAGGTTTATTTTTATTTACAATTGTACATTTTTATTTTATCTTTCCTTGTATAAATATATAAGAATGCCAAGTATTGTTTACATGTAAATTGTTTTCGAAATCGAATTTTCACTGAAAATACACGTTTTCAGGCCCCCTGAACCCAAATAAATACGTTTTTAGCGATAGTCTGTGTTTGTGTGTGTGTGTAAACAAAATATCTGAAGAATGGAATATTGTACGAAGTTGGAACTTGAGACTTAAAATAGGTAGGCTACTGCAACGGGACCTGACATGAACATTTTCATCAAAATTGGTCGACAGAAAGTTTATTCGTGCAATTTTTCGCTTTTTTGGATTGTTTCTCAAAAAAGTCTCCTAAGATTTTTTTTTGAAAAAATCGCCTCTGTTACTACATTTTTTATTCTCTACAAGACAGGGTAAGCACCTTGTGTGCTGAAATTCTTTTCGGAATCTCTTCTGAAGTCTTCTTTGAATAATTCTTCTGAAGTCTTTACTGTCGTGGTAAATTTTTTTTATGGATTGCGACTGTAAATTTATGCATTTTACAACAAAAATGTACAATAATTAATGTAATAGAAAATAAAAGAACCTACAACTTTTATTTCAAGAATTTTCTTCTACAGAGCTTAGTTTAGCGTCAAATAGTGATTTTCCGTAATTTTAAGTCAAAGAGAGGTTGTATATCCATTTTGTGTCACTCACACATGATTAAAATTAGGTTATGTCTTTATTTTATACTGTTTACTAATGATTAAACAAAGGTTATATTATGTTTTATTATTTATATTGGCAAGAGGAAGATGTGTGAGTGTTTCACACCAGATTTGTTTTATTTATAAGCACAACTAGTAAATTAGATGATAAATAGTTTAAAAAAATAGCGTGAATGTGATATCATGTGGATCGGTACAATGATCGTTTTTGACGTGAAATTCTATAAGAAATGAAATGATTAAATATAATTAAATTAAGGATTTGTAAACAATGATGATTGCTGGAATATTTTTTATAAAATAATTTTTTTTAAATACAAGTTGATTCGTATAGATTCTGATTCCACCTTTGAAAGTATGTTCAGAAACATTTAACGAAGAGAGATTTAAATAATAAATAGTTTCTACATGAGCTCACTGAAGGCGGCTAATTGTCTGACCAAACCCCATTACTCATTCTTCAGTCATGTAAAGAACGTTTTAAATATTTAATATTTTACAAATTTCAAATCGTTTTATTTCAACTTAAATAAACGAGATCATCATTTTATAAAATAAATATTTTGACGAGAAAAATAGTTTATAAAAATTTAGTTTACATGTTGTACTTATCAGTACTGAAATTTTGGCTCTGTCAAGGCTTCTTAATTTGCAACACCTAAAGTTATTTCAAACTACACCATTATGACTAATCATTATTGGCTTCTTTTTACAATAACAATTTTGCGATGCATAACTATCGTCTGTATAAACGATTTATCGAAACAATATTTCAAATTAATTTTTCAACAATATGTGGGCAATCGAATCAATTAATTTTATTACTAATATTTTTTGTTTAGTCAAATATACATTACAGTTAATTACTAAACTAAGCTATACACAATATTTTTAACTAAATATACTTATATGCAAAAACTCTTATTCACAGGGTTAGGACAACGCATAGGAGTACGTATACAAAAAAAAAAAAAATTGCACATGTACAGTTTATGCGGAATAACATAGCAGCGTTAATGTATGAGAAACATTTTTTCTTTATCCCTAATTTTTGTATGTTGCAATCTGTTCAATTCAGAAAAATAAGCAACCCAATGACCCAGTAAGATAGAATGATGTGTATGACATATAAATGAGGTGTAGTCTTCTACAGACCCAGGTTGACCATTCCTGAGAAAGTAAGGTTAATTGAACCCCAACCATCAAAGTACACCAGTAACCACGTCTAGTAATCAACTCCATATAAAATAGCCGGCCGCATTGGCGTAGTTGGTAACGTGCTCCTCTCATCATGCGGTCTTGGGTTCGAATCCCATTCAGGTATGCCATATTTTCATACGTTACAAAAAATCATTTCATCCTTCACCGTCTCCATTAGCAGTAATTGCAGAAGAGTCGGACGTTAAACAAAAAAAAAACCGTATAAAATAAGAAACATGAAGTTAATAAAATCTAAAGCAGTGTTATCTAGAAAAATTAGCAGGAAATTTTTTTTAAATTTTAATACCAATTGTCGAGGAGGGAATTTTTTTCGATGTTTCATATTCACTCGTTCAATTTTACGATCAAGGTTAAATTTTATTGCCAAAATTATTAAAATTAGATTCTTATAATAATGATCATTATGTGAAATGTCAAAAAGACTTTATATTTTCCAAGTTAATTATTTTTGTTCTACAATATCATTCACGTTAATTAACAGTAACAATTAAAATTATATTAATACAATGAAACAAAAAAATATTTATTATATAAAATAATAATGCTTGAAATTATCAAATAAAAACTAAACAAGTAATACACTGATAAAACAAAACGAAATCCTTGTGTCTACATAATTTACTTTTAAATTGTGTAGTTTTATACAGATAAACTTACAGGCTAACTTTATTACAAAAACAATAAAATTATTCATTTTCAACAATGAAGCGGCAGCTAAGGATCAGCTGATTTTTCGCAAACGCAATATTACAGAATAAAAATGTTGAAATGTGTAACATTATTAAAAGGGAAATTTTTCACCGAAATTTCAGTTTTTTTCTCCCTGTATTCGTTCCTCGCAGGTGACTTAATGCCATGCTATTCTGCAATTACTTTACGTCTTATAACTAAAATACTGTAATACTAATAACTGAAATAATATTAAAACATTTAAAAAGAATAAAAAAATTATGTTGCACGGTTTTTTCTTAATAAAGCATTAAAATACAAATTATTAAATTTACTTTATTATTAATTATTAATACTAATTATTAAATTATTATATTTAATTTATATCTATAATAAAATTATAATAATAGTAATAACTTTACAAATTAAAATAAAAAATATATTAAGATTATGTAGCCTACTTTTGCAACACAGAGAAAACAAAACTCTTTTTGTTTTTTTTTTTTAACTGCAAGTCGCATCAACATCTTGGTTGTTACCGACTATTTTGTGTTGAGGAACAGTGTGTTTGAACGTGCAATAATTTTCCACACCCTGGCTGGGAAGTGACCTCCACTTTGCAGTGTAACACGTTAACCACTGGGCCACACAGGCTGCCTAAAAACTGTTATTTTATAACTAAAACTACTTAACAATATATTTTAAACAAATAAAATATGGATATAGCATAGAAACAGAAAAATATTGCAGAAAGAAAATTAAAAACTAACTAGAGAACAGTTATTTTTAAAACTTAGAAAAATTTCTTAAGTTCTTGCTCGTAGATCGATAGGATATGGTATTTCAGTTAATGTTGATATTATCTTATATGATGTCTGAAATCGTCTTTTATTATTCTTAATAACACCTTAATGAGAATTCCGTTGTAAAAGTTTACAAAAAATTAAGTGTAATATTTATAGATACAATACGCAGATAGATATATTTTTTACAATAGATTATTTAACATAATAGTGGTTTTAGAGCAAAGTTATTATCGAACACTTTTAATGCATAACAGATGTGAACAACAAAATCTGAAATTTGATAAGAGTTTAGTAGACACAAAAAGCACTTTAGTTCAGAAGAATCACAATAAATGTAGGTTTTACAGGAATAAACTAGATATTCAGGGATTACTGTATCTTTTAGATGATTTCCTAATACATTTCAAATACAACCTTCAATGAATTGACATAATGTCCACTTGTTTTCTCACCTACGTAAGTAAATGTTATATTTTTTAATATTATAATTGTTTCTAAAATATTATAATTGTGTAAAATAATTTAACTACAGTTAACTTTTTTGTAGATCTATTATTATAAGTACTTGTTTTCAGTACTAAAGATGATATTTTTTCTTAAATAATTTTTGAATTTACAAGTAAATTACATTTACAAAATACTAAACTGGAATAAACTACTTGAGAGTTAAATCAATTTTGTCACAATAGATAAACTAATAAACAAACTGCATATTTTTCTGCAAAAAGTTAAAATATGTTTCTTCTAAAAAATCATGATGTTAATCCAAAATGAACACCGGGACATTAACGTTTGAATAAATATGATCTTAATTTAAAATTTTATCTGATATATTAGTTGCGAAAAATTGGTTACATATTTTTTACGCTGATACAATTTTACTGAGGCTGTGTTACTTCAATACAATCGTGTATAATCATGGATAATAAATTGTACAAAGCATACTGTAATTTATAGTCTACTACACTCTACTATATAATGTGTACTGTTTTGTTATACCTCATACTATTACATACTATGTATTTCATTTTTTTATAATAAACTTATTGATTACACGAGTTTTATGCGGCTGCAGAATTTTGGTGGTTTAGTCAGATTTGTAATTCATATTGTATTTCAATTTAGGTCTCCACGGCCTACTGGTTAGTGCGCTAGGATACTAAACAAAAGTTCTCGGGTTCGATTCTTGACTGGAGTCTTAAAACTAGAACAAGTAAAACCTTACTGTTTTAGTTCCACAACCTAAGTCGCTGATTTCCAAGCTTTGATGCGCCTCGTAATAAATAAAGTAAAAAATTCGACCGCCTCTGTGGTGTAGTGATTAGCCGTGGTGTAGCCTACCAAACCGGAGGTTTTGGGTTTGATTCCCGGCTAGGGCCTGAAAATTTTAACATGTTAAAGTCCACCGTTATAGTACCGAAACCCATAGTAGTCACTAATGACTAAGCTGTTGATACGTCTATAAATAAAGCAAAAAATGTTATAGAAATTGAAAAACTTACAACTTTTATTTTAAGCGTTTTTTTTTCTATATGTGGATAGTTTAACGTCAATTATTGATTTTCCGTACAATATCAACAGCACAAATCCAACAGAGATTGCTTTTCATTTAGTATCATTCATTAATGATTAGAATCGGGTCAGGTTTTTGTTTTAACCATTTATAGGTATTGGGTAATTATACTTACCACTACTAAACAATAAGGTCGATTTTTTTAAGAATAAGCTATGCAGTTGAACATTATTTGGATTTTATGGTTTTATAGATGTCTCTGGTAAATAGGCTATACACATTTCGAAATTAGTGCGTGTGTTTTAGTGTTTTTGCTTCGTGAGTGACACGAATGTAGTAAGTATTCATACCAGCGTACGTAACCGTGTTGTTTTGTTGTTACTTTTGTACAGTACTTAGAAAATTCGATTATTTTTACGGGAAAGCAAGCATTCATGCTAATATTGTTGCGATAAGTTATTATACACATTTTTATGTTATATAGGACTACAAGTTGTTTTAATAAACATTCTTACCATTAAACATTATGACATGATTCCCATTTCAATAAACATTCCTTGATAAGTATACTTACCAAGGCATAACATCAAAAAAAAATGTCTTTATGTTCTGGCACTAGAAATACATTATTCAAGTCCCTATAAAACAAAATTTAACATTTTACATGTATATTTTCCCCGTAGTATTTCCCTATAAAGGGTTAAGTATTGCCATTATTTACATTTGACAAAAGAAAAAGTCGTATAAGTATTATTTCACACCAGATTTTTAATTATGTAGTACATCTTAAAATTCAATAAATTAATCAATATAAATTCGAATAAATCTGTAGTTATTTTTATTATTTATAAAACAAACCGACGGAAGAGAGTTTACCTACCAAATGAACTTTTTGTTATAAATATTAAGACGTTTAGTAAATTTCACTTGAATTTGTGTAATATTGTTTAGGAAAGGTAGGTAGCCTATTTTAACCGTTGCATGCAAGCGCTTCTGTATAGGTTATTAATAAATAATAAATATAAGCAATTTAGATATTTAGTTTGTGATAGTTATTGTTTGGATCTATATTCTAGTACATATTGTATGTTTCATAAGAGTTTATCACTCGATCGTAAAACAGTTATAAAATAACAATCCTTATAACTGGATAGTAAAATGACAAAGTTATCGAAGTAAACATCAAACAGGTATTTAAGTTATAAACTACCTAAGTACTTCTACCATCAAGTCTCAAAGTATTTCATATAAGGTAGAATTATTATATTCCAAATTTTAACGTGAAATAAACAAGATCGTATTGTAATCCAACAAAGGGAATAAATAAGCAAACTCAGATTATTTTTCTATTCAATTTTAATTTATAGTATGGTGTACAGTACACCATACGGGAAGTTTCCATTTTTCACATATCCGTTAAATTTTTGACAGGAAATTTCTGGAATACTGTCATTTTTATTGGCTTCGTTAGCATTGATAGGCATTTCAAAAGGTTTGGTAAATGTTGTTTATAAACTTGATCATCTATATGTTTACAAAATTTTATCGGCGGGTTCTCACTATTAAATTTTTATTAATCAACTAGTGTATTATGGGAACTATAAATGATGTTTTATTTTTAAAAGACGATTTCAATGTAATTTGCTGTTTTTTGTAAGTAATACATTTAGTATTTACTTTACTTTTATTTAGTAATTATTTTACAGATTAGGAAACATTTCTTGAAACACCATGTTTAGAGTGTAGCATTTATACGGGAGAGAAACGTGGGTGATAGGGGCTGTAAAAAGGAATAGGGTAGAAGCTTTAGAAATGTGGTGTTAAGGGAAATGTTAAAGATTATATTATGAGTGGACAAAATAAGTAATTTAAAGATTCTTAGATGAATGGAGGAAAGAAGAAGTATATGGAAACATCTTACAAAAAGAAGGGATAGACTAACGAGGCAGACATCCAGATATTGCTCTATCAATAGTGGAGGGTAACATTGAGGGAGGAATGAATTGCAAGGGGAGGCAAAGGTTACAATATTTAAAGCATAATTACAAAAAATGTAGCATATTGCAGGTATGTAAATAGAACAACACGCAATTCATGGTATGCGCATGATAAAACAACTTGGAGGACTGCATCAAACTAGTCGAGAGAATGATGACAAAAATAAGTTTGCTCGTTCGAAAATTACTTTGTTAAATTTTGTGCTAGATTTCTTAGAATTCATTAATGATTATGAAATCATCTTATAGAGTAATACCAAGGGGTATTACTTACTCAAGATTTATACTTACAACACATCTACTCATTGTTCTATGAGAGCAGATCGTAGATTTACAGTTATTCAAAAAAAAAAAAAAATTAAATCAAATTCAGGGTTTTTTCAACACATTACATTTTAGTTTCTTAAGGAGGGGAATTAAAGAGTAGCCTATTCATTATTTTTTTCAGAAAAAAATATTTTATAGCGGGTTTTAGAAACACTTGGGCTTTTTTTAAACTTGGCCTCGTTTATGTCAATAAATTCGCATGTAAGGAACTAAAAATTATAGACCAACTAAAGAAAAAATAAAATCCTAACTTTTGTAGGTGTTAGGAAATGTGGCAAATAATAAATAACGTTGAGTTATAACTGTAATTTTATTTGCAACTGTACATGTTTCTTTTAATGTACAAATAGTAATTAAATGAGATGATAAATGTTCAGAAATGGCAAGAATGTGAATCGATTCAGTGATCGATTTTGGCGTGAAATTGTATAAGAAATGAGGTGTCAATATAATATAATGATAATGATTCATGGGCTGTGATGATGGATGATTTATTTATGAAATGATTTTAAACAGGCGTAGGAAGTTAATTTGAAATCTGTTTTATGATGGTCGGAGAAGATCCCTATTCTTTCGTTTCAGTCGTCTGTTAACAGGGAGACCATTAGTTCATTAGTAGAAAGAGATTAGACATATTTGGATTTACATGGTCAATTGTCTTTGTGTGTAATGAATTGTATGTTGCGTTTAAATGTCTCGAACTGCTGATATTTTCAGGTCTTCGGGAAGAGTATGATTGGTTACATAAAAAGGTGCGTTTGTTATTGCTCTAAAATGCTTTCAACTGATGTCTTTAAAGAATATGCAGTGTTAGATTGTAACAGACCTCAAAAATTGTTCCACTGTTTAACCAAATTAGCCGTAAATTCCTTAAATTTTAATTTTTTTTTATCCAAGTAAAATATAATCTTTACTATATCTCTATATACAAAAGAGGATCGGCAATTTACTGTAAATGTTGTAAACTAGCCGCGTCATTCGGTAGTAAATTTCACGATGAATTAAGTAATTACTTTAACCAATCAGTGTGTGATCTGGAACTAGTAAGTAATAGCAACTACTCAAGCGTATCACAGTCTAAAACGGAAATGAAGCACAGATTTCGTGATTTGAATAGCAAATTGCACTCATAGTTCCCAACGTTGAACGCCTTTTCTATATGTTTTCTCCTTGCCACAAAATTCTTCCAGATCCGTTCATTTTTTTCATGCCATAAACGAAAATTGTGCCACTCGTAGTACAAAACCGTACCCAAAATCCAAAACAAAACATTTTTAGAATATTAATTAAGTTTCACCAGGTGTAAAAAAGTATTTTTCTTGCATGTCATAGGACATCAGTTTAATAATGTATTACTAGTACGGTATATAAATTGCAATAAATGGACTATTAGATAAAATTGCAAGTAGGCCTACTGTATTTGTATTTATCACGTTAAAATCTATTCTCTGTAAATTGCGTTTGCATGTTGATTAATATTCCTAAAGAGTCGCAATAGTAGCCTTCTTTTTATAAAATATCAGATAATAAATTTAATAGAAAAATAAAATACTTTGTTTGTGAGATTTCGTTAAATAAAATTAAAAACTATTTTCAGAAATACAGTCATTTTCACTGCCTTTAATATGCGTCGTTGTTGTCTAGGTCATCAGCGGAAAGGCTGGTTTGAACCTCTAGAGGTTTACTAAGTAAAACGAGAAATAGGGTAGTTTGGCAATGCCTTCTTCACTGAGTGGGAGAATATGTTTATCAGCATTCCAGGCCCTCTGGATTGCATCTACTTTACAGCCTGCAAATGACACCTTCACTTCATTCAATATAGGGTCTGGCTGTGCAATGAAATTCATTACCGAAGAGATAATAGACTAGTGTCTTTTACACATCTACCTCTTCTGTTCTTAAACAGTTAAGTCATAATTGGCAGACCATGTGCCAAAAAACATAACTATACTTTGTAGCTCTGAAACTAGCATATCGAGCGCAAATTATTTAACACTCCACCTGCCTTGTTATGGCAAAAACAAAATGAGTTACTAACAAAACAACCCTAAATTATACTGACATAGGGATCTCTCATAGTAAGTTCTTGTCTTAAATAGCAGGTTTGCCTCTGGGCGGTTTCCTGGTTCTAAAACAGTAAAGGTCATTAATAAATATTCCTGATTGTGTACACAGTTTATTTTAATATTCATAAATTTAATTTAAAAATATGGTGTGAAACACTCTCACAAATTTCTCTTGGCAATATAAATAATAAAAAAATATAACCTATGTTTAATTATTAGTAAACAATGTAAAATGAAATGTTTAATCATCAGGGAATGACATAAAATGAAAATCAACCTTTCGTAGAGCTCAAAAATACGGAAAATCACTAATACAGTATTAACGCTAAACTAGGCTTTGTGGGAAAATGCTTGAAATAAATGGTGTAGAATTTTAATTTCCTTAAACTTCGATTAAATTATACACTTTCACCCTGATTCATATTAAGGTCGCAATCTTAAAAATACGATTTTTACCGTGAGAGCACAGCCCTAAGAATTTCAGCAGACATGGCGGTTATCCTGAATTGTAGTGCATAACAAATGTTATAATTGAAGTGATTTTTTTAAAAAAATCTTAATAGTCATTTTTGATAAAATCACAAAAAATTGAATAAACTGCTACTCTGGTAGACCGATTTTGATAAAAATGATCGTGTCGGGTTCGTTAGAGGTATCTAACTTAAGGGTGCGCTCTACCTCTGCCGCGCCGCTCAATGTAAGGGTTTAGATGATTACAACCAACTCGGTTGTTATGCAAGTCATAATTAAAGTTTGACGTGCATTTTAAAGATTAAAATATGCTCTATTTACCAGTTAACATTTTTTGTATGAGCATTAAATTTAAGCTTTAAAAAATTAAAGTAAAACTCTTAAAGTTGTAAAGTTTTCTAAAATTATTTGTTAAGATAGGAAGGTATTTGTCGCAAATTAATCTGTATCAGTAAAAAGAATATCTCTTTTAGATTCTAAATATATAAACTTTAATGTGTTTACTTATTTATCAGCGGCGATGTATTGCAATCTAAAAAACCTTTACAAGCACAAATTTTTCAGCCGTTCAATAGCGTTCCGAGTTGACAGTTACGGAACTACTTACGCATAATGCTTTTTGTCACCAAGGTCATTTCCCCTTAACGTGTTTTCATTTCTAGATCATACAGAGTTGCCGGGTCGTGTAATAGTCTCATGTAGAGTGTTTGTTAGTATGTTTTGACAGAATTAAAATTAATCACTCTCACAACCCAAACAAAGATTAATTTCAATTTATTATGAAAACGATAATATTGTCGTATAGAAAAATTATATGGTTGGCCTACAGTTTGTTATTTCTGTGTTAAGTTGTTATTGTTCGGATAGCAAAATTCTTTAATTTTTAAATACTACTCTCGTGCCCTTTTTTACGCTCCTTTTTACTCTCTTGCCCTGTATGAATATATAGGGAAGGAAAGTATCGTTATGTCGATTTTCCGAAAATATATTTAACCGAATGTATAAGTTTTCAAGCCCCCTGAACCCGAAAATCAGTTTTCAGCGATTGGTCTGTGTGTGTGTGTGTGTGTGTGCGTGTGTGTGTGTGTGTGTGTGTGTGCGTGCGTGCGTGTGTGTGTGTGTGTGTGTGTGTGTGTGTGTGTGTGTGTGTTTGTGTGGGCGCGCGTGTATGAACAAAATATTGCAAGAACGGAATAACTTACCAAGTTGAAACTTGGAACTTAAATTAGGTACCACTAGAGGATCCAACGCAATAATTTTCATGAAAATCGGTCAACCGGAAGTAGTAGTTTATTTGTGAAATTTTTCACTATTTTGCAATTTTCTCAACAATTGTTCCTACGAAATTTTTGAAGTGAAAACTTCTCTGTAGGCACGTTGGGTGAATATAGTTTTGGATGGGTAAAATCTTACAGCTATCTGAAGCTTTATGTCCAGTTTGTAATCACATGTAGAGTATAAGCAAGGTTAGCTCAATGGTACACTGCTCGCCTACCACGCGGGCGGCATGAGATCGATTCCTGGTCGGTGTGTTTAATTTTTTTAACATATGTAACTGAGATATTCGTACCTTTTTTTGTTGAGATTAATGGTATATTATATTTATTTTACAAAACGCTTAAGTTTTTAACAAAATTACGTGAAGAGACTGAACACTTGCTCCGTTCAAGCTATCACTACATAAAATATTATATTGTATCAAGTTTATTTTTAATCTGATAAAGTTATATTACAAATAAAGTTAGTTACAATTTTGCTCTGATTGGACTTCTTCATTGTTCGTATTCTATGAATGAAACAATGGATTTATGAAAACTGAAATATCTTATTATATAAAATAATATAAATGAACTTCAGAATCGAATTTATTTAAATATCTAGAAAAAGCTCCGTCAAGCATTGTTCCGTATTTCGTTGTGATTTAATTTGAATCATTTACATAATTAACCTGAATTTTTATTTCAAAAAATCTATTAAAGCCTTTGATTTTTTTTTTGAAAAATCCACATTCTCCACTCAAAATATTGTTATGTATTAGGTACCTACGTAGTTAGATAACGAAAGTTCGACAATACCTGTTGAACATTTGTCTTAATCCTTTCTCTTGTTATGGGTTATAAAGTAACAAATTCGGGTTTCCACATTAAGGAGTTGAATAAAAAAAATGAGAGACAAGATAGGCAAAAACCTTCACTTAGATACGATTAGACAACATAAACCTACCACGACGGCTGAGGTCGCGTGTTAAAACTATAAACTCATATAAGTTTTCACTTCTATCGGGTGGTCATAAGCACATGGATTTTTTTTAATCACCTCGTTTACTACATTTTATATAGGTATTCTACAAAGAAGTGTAAGCCCCATGTTTGCTAAAATTCTTGGGTTGGCTACCCATACGTGAGGTGTGGGTAGCGCGTTAGCCTACTAAGCGGAGGTCCCGGGTTCGATTCCCGGCTAGGGTCTGAAGATTATTTCGTGCCAAAACCCATCATAACAGTTTTTTAACCCACCGTAGTCCCTAATGATCAAGCTGTTGATGCGACTTTAAACTAACAAAAACTGAAAACATAACTAAATTTTAATCATGAATGAATAATGCAAATGAAAACCAACCTCAGTTTAGCTTAATACTACGGAAAAATTACTGTTTCACGCTAAACTAGGCTCTGTACAGAAAAATGCTTGAAATAAAATTTGTAAAATAAAGTTGTAAAGTCAATTTGTAGGTTTGTGGTTTTGTAGTTTTTTAATTTTCTACAAATTTGATTATAGCCACTTTTGTTGTAAATTTTTGTCATACTAAGGCTGAAATCGTAAAATATTCAATTTTTTACAGATCTTGATAGAAAAAAAACAGAAAATCACAAATTACCACTAAACTAGGGATTATACAAAAAACAATTCAAATAAAAGTTGTAGGTTTTTAAATGTTCTACACCTTTGATTTTATACATTTTTGCCATAGTATGCACGATAAGTTCGCAATCTTAAATTTTAGTTTAGCGGCAATTACTGATTTTCTGGTTTTTTTATCAAAATTGATTGCGGCCTTATTATGAATTTTATAAGAAAAAAGTATGTAATAAAAGTTACAGGAAATTAAAAACCTACAACTTTAATTATACGCATTTTAATCTACAGATGTCGATTTTCATTTTGCGTCATTCCCTCATTAAAATTAGGTTGTTTTTCAGTTTACTTTGTTCAGTCATGATTAAACAAAGGTTATATTGTTCCTTATTTACATTGAAAGGAAAAGTCGTGTGAGTGTTTCACACCAGATTTTTTATTTAATTTTGTAATATATGCCGCTGGCTTTAGAAATAGATTAGATCAGTAGATAGATTAGATCTCATTATATATATTTAAACAACCTGCATTACGGATTGAAAAAATTCGTGTTACGTTTCTCGATATATCCTACAACGTCGAATTAGGCTAATTCTCGAAATAAACACAAATAAGAGGATGTTACTACTTTATTAATCTCAGATCTGTAACAAAATCTTTACATAGGTAACATAAAAACATTTATTTTGCAGAATACTTCTAGTAAATTATATACTGATCTTTGTTTGGTTTATTGGAACAGTGCAGGCACCGTTTGCTACGGGCTCGCCTTTATGATAGATACCTCTCATTGTCGATTTTTCCGATTAGCTAGTGTTCACCGCGTGGCAATTACTTGCTATTTTGACAGGTGCAAATTACCGTGTTGGGTGGTTGTTGTTGTTGAATTTGTTTGTATTTGAACTAATATGCCGGGTGATCAAAGGAAAAGGAACTAACAGTATAGGCATATCAGCTAATCGAAATAGTCGCAAACGACAATTTAAAAAATTATTTTATCAGGTACAAGGCAACTACATGTGACCAGAAGAAATTATTGCCTCTTTGTTGGATGGACCCCAATTGATATTTCGGTTAAGAAGATAAATCGAGATGACCTATTCTGGGAGAAGAAAATGATTCAGCCTCTGAAATCCTTTTGTATGAAATATGTTCTTCCAGAGCTGATCGACCCTTGAATCCCACGACGATTTCCTGCAAGAGAGAGCGAGCGAGCGAGAGACAGAGAGAGAGAGTGAGAGTCTCTTTCATATATTCACTTTTCCCGGTACAGAAATCAAATTTCCAGTAAATCGCTGTTCATAAAAATTTAATATTACATAGGTATTATTACGTGCAATATGATTGTTAACGAACTATAATTATTTTAGTATTAAGTAGCATCGTAGAAGCCGAATCTAGAATAGAGTTAGCTTTCAAAAATTATATTATCACCTTTTTATGCTTGTATTTTTTTTATATTTACAAGTACTATTGCGGTGCGCACCGATTAATCAGGTAAACATCTGGTGTGAAACACTCACACAACTTTCTCTTGCCAATGCAAATAACAATAAACCTAACATTAGAAATAAACAAAAAACTAACCTCAATAAACATAACCTAATTTTAATCTTGAGTGAAAGACGCAAAATGAAAATCAACCTCAGTTTGTCTTAAAAATACGGAAAATCACTCTTTCACGCTAAACTAGGCTCTGTAGAGAAAAATGCTTTAAATTAAAGTTGTAGATCTTTTAATTTCCTATAAATTTGATTATATACACTTTTGTCGTAAAGTGCACATTAAGGCCAAAATCTTAAAAGAATCGATTTTTCAAACGTTTTCGTGAAAAAATAACAGAAAATCGCTAATTACCGCTAAACTAAGCGTTATTTAAAAAAAATGGTTGAAATAAAAATTGTAAGATTTTAAATTTTCTACAACTTTTATTATATAAAGTTTTGCGCTTAAATGCGAGTTAAAGCCGCAATCTTAAAAATACAATTTTTACGTAACAACGGTTTCACCAAGAATTTCAGCTAACATTGAGCCTACCCTAACTTGTTGAGCATAAAAAAAATTAGTAAACCAGGCGATTTAAAAAAAAATCGTAGGACCAGTTTTTGAGAAAATCGCAAAGAAGTGAAAAATTACACGAATAAACAACTACTTCCGGTTGACAGAATTTGATGAAAATGTTCGTGTCGGGTCCGGTAGTGGTATGTAACTTAAGTTTCAAGTTCGTACGATGTTCCGTTCTTGAGATATTCTGTTCACACACAGACCAATCGCTAAAAACATGTTTTTTGGGTTCAGGGGGTCTGAAAACGTGTAGATCCGGTAAAAACTCAATTTTTAAAATCGACATGAAAACAATACTTTCCTTCCTACATATTCATATTGGCAAGAGAAAGTAAAAATATGTTTTATTAAACAGAACCTACCGGATTGGTCCAGAAGTAAAGTCGCCACCGCGAGTCAGCTGTTCAACTACTGATTTTTGGAGACGATGGTTCTAGGTTCATATCCTAGTAAAGGTAGTTCCTTTTGCAAGGATAAATGAATACTAGACAGTGGTTATCGGTGTAATTTGATGGTTGAAGTTTAATTAACTAAAATCTCTCAGGAATTGGCTTGGGTCTGTACCAGATGTTCTACATCTTACTTACACGTCATATATGATTTTAATCTCATTGAGTGATGGGGTTGCTTATTGGAAAAAACACAGTCTTCTACGTTCGAGCCCAATAACTTTGTTAAATGACCAATAATCAAATTATTTTTCCCAAGAAAATTGTAGAGAATTTAATTCCGAAAACAATTATGTAAGCAATGTAAACTAAATGTAAATAAAAGTTTAATAAAATGGACTCTTATTTAGATGATGTAAACATATTTCGGCATAACCGCAGCCATCTGCAGTATACGTACAGTACATTGTAAATGTACGTGTAATAAATATAGATTACGCTGTACACTTGGCAACATCGACGCTACGCATCGTTGTTGCGTGCGGAAGTGAATAGCACACTAGCACGGCATGATTACTCCCACCTTTAGATTTACTAATCAAGGTTATGAAGATCGCACCTAGCGGACGCAACCGAAATCGCTCTGTCGAATTTTTCTACTGATGAGGCGCACCCTTAAGTTTAAGTTTCAACTTTGTGCAGTAATTAGTTCTTGATATATTTTGTTCACACACATAAACATACCAATTGTTAATAAAATGTTTTTCGGATTCAAGGGGCCTGAAAACGTGTTTTCCGTTGAAAACTCGATTTCGGAAAAATTGGCATAACAATACGTTTCTTCCCTATATATTCATAAGGGCAAGAAAAAGTAAAAATATTGGAATACGGGTCTCTCATTGTATATTGGAGACCTCAAATAGCAGATTTACCTCTGGGTGTTTTCTTGTTGTAAGACAGCAAAGGACATTAATAATACGAGGTGTGGCTATTAAATAACGAGACTGACGTTGTAAAAAAAAAATTTCTTTTTATTTTATACATAATCACTTTTTGTCACCTTCAATATACACTCCTTTTCTACCCCTACAACGCTCCATGCGAATTTTCCATTGTTGGAAACAGTGCTGGAAGTCATCTTCTGTTGGCTTCTTCTCCAGTCCATAGGAGTGTGTAACTTCATTGGGTTTCTGAAGGTCAAAACATTAATCAATATTACTACCTTGACGTACTCTCTAAACTACGTCAAAGAGTAAGGAAAAAACGCCCCGAAATGTGGAAGGACAAATCATGGTTCTCCACCAAGACAATGTGCCAGCTCATTCCGCGTTATCTGTCAAGAGGTTCCTAGCCAACCAAGTACAGCATCTCAGTGTTAGAACGTCCACCTTATTCATCAGATCTTGCACCATGTGACTTCTACCTATTCCCTAAGGTGAAATTTGCATTAAAAGGAACAAGATTAGAGTCTGTAGAAGCTGTAAAAGAGAAAGCAGCACGTGTCCTAAAGGAGCTGACAGTAGATGACTTCCAGCACTGTTTCAAACGATTAAAAATTCGCATGGAGCGTAGTAGGGATAGAGAAGGAGTGTATATTGAAGGTGACAATAAGTGATTATGTATAAAACTAAAAATAAATTTTTTACAACGTCAGTCTCGTTATTTAATAGCCACACCTCGTATAAACATTAATAAAAATATTACTTAAATTTTTCCCATTTATTTTAATATTGTAAACTTAGTTTAAAAATCCCGTCATCCTTAATCGCTTATTCTCCAATTAATGAAAATAATTGCAAATTAACTCATTTTGTAGCATAAATGTTTATTAAACAAACACGGATCGTTAATTCTCTTAATTGCAAACTTGAATAGTGAACTAATTTCTCGGCTCTGCATTCTCTACATGTATAAAACAGAAAACTTGCAACATCCCTTTTCTGCTCATTACACATAGTATGGAAACTCTGAAGTGTTTTCTGTCCCAGTCGCTCTGGTATTACTTGTATCTAATCTAAGATTCATGGAACGTTGTATTTGATCAATGTTTAACCTTTATCTCAGTAGCTTACTTAATTAGGTCACAAAATGTTATATTAAATAATCTGTAACATACTTTACTTTGGTATAACAAGTGCCGTATTAATGAAGATAGTTTAGGGACCCGAGCAATATATTTTTTTATACTAAGACATATTAACCCAGCATTCTTCATTATCGTAAAACTCAGACATTAAAAAACGGTAATAAGATCAGAGTGTCTTTATAAAGCTGGGTGATTAACTTAAAGACAAAATTAAAAAGAACGAAAAACTGGAGTACAATTCTTAAGAAAATAATTGGACCAAAATGATTTGAGAATAATAAATACAGGTAGAGAAGTAACTAAAGATTTTACCAAAACATTGAGAGAATTTCGTTAGCAATGAAAAAACCAAGATCATACCTAGGCCCTACTACAAAATTTTTTATTATATGTGGTCGAATTTGAGACCATATAATCTTCGAAACCACGCGGCCAATATTTAAACTTTTTATATAAAAATTTAGCCTATTCAATTCTATGTTGAGAAATAACTAATATATATATATATATTTTTTTTTTTTTTGGTTCCGTAAAGCCCCTACAAAGACGTTTCTAAAAAGAGCCTATTATTCGGGGTATTTTGAAAGATTTTATTTTATCAGCAAATAACTAAAAAAACAATTTATCTGATCGTTTTATAATTTCAGTGACATTTGCTACTAATGTTTTACTTTCTGTACAAAATTTCAACTTTATGAAAATTTAATATTTTTATCAATAGCGTTTATTACGCAAAAGTATATATCTCTTAATACAACACTCCCATAAACACGGGACAAAACGATTTTATTTATTTTAGTTTCGCTATTGAAGTAAATGCATTTACGTTAAAAAAAATTGTAGCCGTTTTTTAATTATTACTTTTTTATTTTTTTAAATATAATTATCTTGGCGAAGCGGGGTAGACGGTACTGGCCAGAGGGGAAAGTTTCGCTTCATTAGACTATACAGAATACATAACAAAAACATACAACCTAGTACATGACTATATAATTTGCTTGGATAAGATTAGAGTAAGAAAACAAATATTGGTTTACGATTTTTGGTTTTCAAGTTTTTCTTTATATTCGTGACGTCCCTAGTAGGGCTTTTAGTAGTCTTCAACTTCTTCGTGCCTCTTGTTACAGGCTCCGTGGAATCTGACAGTGACCCATATGAAATGACGGTGGATTCCCATTTATAAGGATGGTTACCACCTGGGTTAGTTCTATTTAAAAGACATTCTACCACACATGCAAAGATTACTTCAAATTGACGAAGGACAGATTACTCCATCTGATTGTAGATCAAAAGTTTTAATCCGTACATTTTTCCAGTTCAGTAGCATCCCTTTTGGAGGCATGCATTTTACAGGGATGCTGCACCTATCCAAAGCTACCACGTGGAGGGCGCACCTGGAAATCTGGACTTTACCAATCATCTTGTCAGATGTTTTTTCCAGTGTTTTGATTACTGAAAACACTATTAGGTGCAGGAGGCCAAGCCTCTAAAAGCTATTTTCTTCATATGCCTTTAGGCCGTCCGCCGAAAGGCTGTTTTAAATCTCTGGAGGTTGCCCGTTGGCGTAGTGGTTAGCGCAGCTGGCTTCTACGCCGGCGTTCCAGGCGATTCCCGGTCAGGTCTAGCATTTCTTCATCACGCATTTTCATTATCATCATTACTGACCGTTTGCATTAGCAGAAATTGCAAAACAGTCAGACGTAAAACAAAAAAAAGCTCTGGATGCTTTACTAAGTATAACATGGAGTGAGGTGGCTTACCGTGCCTTTCTCACCGAGTGGAAAAGTATGCTTCAGAACAAGCCAGGTTCTCTGAAAAGCATCTACCTTCCACCCTACAAATGACACTTTCAATTCATTCACCACGGGATCTGGCTATGTAATGAAATTTATTACTCTCAGAGGAGATTACTCTGACTAGTATCTTTAACACCTTTTCCTCTACTGTTCTTAATTACTTCAGCCAAATAATTGGCTGATCATGTAATTTTTTTTCATCAGTCTCTCGACTGGTTTGATGCAATTCTCCAAGCTGTTCTATCTTGCGCAAGTCGTTTCATGTTTACATACCCTACATCTTTTGTAATTTGCTTTATTTATTCTAACATTTGCCTCTCCCTACAATGCACTTCTTCAATATTACCCTCCATTATTGATAGATCAATACCTGGATGTCCTAAGATATACCCCACTAGCCTATTCCTTCTTCTGGTAAGATGCTTCGATGTACTTCTTTTTTCAACCAGTCGCCTAAGAACCTCTAAATTACTTATTTTGCCCCCCCCCCCCACCGAATCTTTAACATTGATAAGAAAAACAAAATTATTTTTTTGTAGTCTTGGAACTAGCAGATCGAGTGCAAATAATTTAACACTCCATCTGCCCATTATGGGCTTTTCTTTATACAAAATATTAAAATTTATACATTCATTGGATTTCAAAATAATTACAAATTGTTAAATGAAGTTTCTGAGAATTTATTTTTAAATAAATTTATTAAGACTCCCTTTACGCTTTCAAGATGAATGAATAAAAATATAATATTCAATTCATTATTATACAACAGTGACTATCTCAACCCACTCATCTTTGGCTGCAATAAACGTCCATAATGTAATAAAACAGGTAACTTCTTCTATCTGTGTTAGAACCTAAATAAAATAACATTAATATAAAAGTTATTATTTCATCATTTGACATTAAAATTTTAATACGAATTTAAGTATGTACTAAAAGAAATATTAAAATTTCATATTTATTAACTCAATTTATCATTTTAAACTCTCCTTTTATGATAATAAGATAATAAAATTAGATTAAAATGTTGTTTTGAAGTGAATTTATTATTTCATTTTACTTTTATATTTTTGTTTTTAATATTTAAGAAAATATTTAAGCGTTTTATTATTCGTTTTGAAAATATTTTAATTTTTTTAATAATTTAATGTAACTTATAATCTTTTACAAAGGAATATATTAATTTTATTACACCATTAAAACCTTGTTTAGTTTTATATCTAAGGTTTTAAATTTTTATCTTAAATGAATATTGTAAGAAATTGTTAGATTTTTGGTATAACGTTAAGGGTTGGAAAGCGGGGATTGTCGTCGCAATGCACCATTCATTAGAAAACTGGCGTAGCGTTCTCTGTTGAGAGAGGTACGTACCACATTGCAGCTCAACCGTTCTCCTCTCCCTTCCATGAACCCCTCTCGAACTCGCACATACCGGGGGTTTCATGGTAGGCGAATTGGGGAACCTGTGCTACCGTATTTTGGAAGGGTTGACTTTCCCTCTGTATTGATACTTCTCGCTCAGTTTAACCTAATTTTGATACAAACCTTTCTCCCCTTTAATTCTTTTATAGCAAGCAATAATGATAGTTCTCAAATACATTGTAAATTACACACTAAAATTAATGACAAATTATAATTAAAGTTTGTTTATATTAACTATAATTAAATTACGGTACAAAATTGAATCATTTTGCGTTTACATTCATTAAAAACCCTCAATATGAGTTTTCTACGATAAGTTGTATAAAGAAACAAATAAAAAAAATGCATTAATGAAATAAATATATAATAATATAATATAATAAATATAGAAAAATTAATATAATAAATGTTGAAGTACTTCAGAATTTCTAAACAGCTTACACGAATTTAAAAATGTAATGGAACAACAAACAGTTCGGGGTTTTTTATCACTGTCATCCAGACATAAATATACATTTTGTTTGCTCTACATTTCTCAAGATACTGACAATGAACCGTTTTTTTTAAATTATATTTTGTATTAAAGAAATCGATTAAATCATTTTTACTATTGCAGCGCATAATTATCTTTTCAGCGCATAATTAATTTTTACGTACGACTTTATCACTGGTATTTAAACTTTGTACTAACTGCAATGTATAAGGTGTCATTTTCAAACGTTTCCGCAGAATTTTCCACACAGTCCGTTGAGGAATTTGCAATTCTAAACTTGTTGATCTAGTTGATTTTCCTGGACTTGGTACATAAACATCACGAACACTATCAATTTGTTCTTCTGTAACAGAAGGTCTTCCAGTACTCTTCCTTTTACACAGACATCCACTGTTTTCAAAATGTTTCTACCAGTCATAGATTGATTGCCTTGTTAGTGGTGGTTTACCGATCTTGTTCTGAAATGACGTTGCACAACTGTAACCGAGTTTGTTTTGGCTAATTCAAGAACACAATAAGCTTTCTCCACTTGAGTAGCGGCCATTTTACTAGACTGGTCGTTGTAACGGTAGCCAACAACAAAATGCTAGCAACAGTTGTACCAACATAACATTTTACAAAGTCCCTACAAACCTATATCATTTACTATATTCAAATACACCAGTTTGATGTTTAAGAAGTTGTCAAAACTGTCTATTTCATTTCTAATCACTCTAGTACTACACATAATTATATTTAAAACTTAGTTTTTATTTAAGGCAGGCCTAACTGTAAACTTTAAAATATCTAACAATTGTACTAATTATTGCATAATTCCAATAAAAAGGATCAAAGGCCGAATACATTAATAGTAAAATATCATCTCTTTAAATTTGTGGAAAATGTAAATGTAAAGAAAATAAAGTTGCATTTTTACCAAGTAATCTTTTTAAAAGCGTTTCCATACACTATTTTTTAAATGATGTATAAACATAAACGAAAAAGTACTACATATATATCCACCCGATTGAATGGTGAATCAATTTAGATTAAAATACTTTTTAATGGAGTTAGAAGGGATTGATTTAGTTTATCTGGCAATATTTATTTCAAATCTATTTTGCTTTACTGTATTTGGCTTCTAGAACTGTTTTAATCACTAAAAGGTTTCTTTATTCTACAATCAAAAACTTTGTTATACTTTTATCCATTTAAAACTAATTGGCTTCTTGAAAGAATACTGTATTAATGCACTTTTCGTAATTAAAATTCACTGGTAGTTCATTTAAAGTTTTAATTAGTTTACTCTAAAACCATTCATAATTTATCATATTTAATAATTTAATCATTTTTTAAATAGTTTTGATCGTATTTCAATTAGTACTTACAAAACGAACGGTTGCTTTAAATTAATGGCTTCCAAATTCATTAATCCAAATTACTTTGATAGTATTTAATACTGTTTATCCATTTTGTGATAAATGAAGGTTCATCAAAAACTAATCGATTTTTTATTCTAGTTTTCACTGATTGTAAGAGTTTTAATTAAATTTTAGTAGAACTCAATTTACTTTTCCTTGAATTCCATGACGTATTAAATTATAATAAAGATTGATTTCTTTCTTATTTGAAACTAAATTTTAATTTGTTTTCTACTTTATTTCTAATTCAAATTAATCCTACAATCAAATAGTCAAATTTGAATGTGTACGAGGGTCGAATCTATGGCCGTAAACAATACGAGCAGTCCAATAAACGTTTTCTAGAGTTACCAATATTCTACATCACGCCAGTAACGTCGTAATGTAAAGGAATATTTCCACGATTCTATTACTTGATGCTAGTAGACTAGGAGCTAATAGAATAGTGTAACGGAAACGTAAAACTAGTAGCTAATTTAGTTAAAGCGCTACTGACTTTAAGTATGTTTAATTTACTAGTGCTAGTAGGGGAGATAAAGCCATGTGATTGACTAGCTCGTGTAAACTAGCTCGGTGTGAACGTTGCATACTAGCGCTAGTAGGGGAGAAAAGATCATGTGATTGACTAGCGCTAGTAACTAGTTTGGTACGAACGTTTGGAAACGTTGCTAGTTGCTGGTAAGCTGTACTTTGTACAACAAAATAAGCAACACAACTCGCATAACAACGCTAGTATTCACTAGCGCGCTACGAACTTTGAACATGTTTGATTTTACTAGCGCTGGTAGGAGAGAAAATATCACACGACTGACTAGCGCTAGTAAACTAGCTCAGTGTGAACGTTTGGAAGTTGTTAGTTGCTAGTAAGTTGCACTTTGTACAACAAAATACGCAACTCAACTCGCATAACAATAAATAACTAGCTCCGTGGGAACCAACGCGCTCGTAGATTCTGCTAGTACTAGCAGCTAGTAAGTTATCGTCGTGGAAATATGCCTTAAGGGGAGAGTCCCAACAAAAAGAATTTTTTTTTCTTTTAAGGAGTCGATAGCTTAAATTTTATCAATTTATCAGGAACACACAGGAGAATGTTTTTTTTTTAATTTTTATAATTTTGTAACAGGTCGGTGCATTTGTCTTTTGAAGTAAGTACTCGTGTACGAGCCTAAAATGCCTGATTAATAGACTTTTATTACATATCTACTACAAGTACTTCATCTCGTCTGTTATTTTGTGATATTAATGTGTCACGTGTGTTTTCTCTGTAGTTGTAGTGTTGTTTGGGTCATCAGGCGAAAGGCTGGTTTAAATCCTAGAGGATTTACATGTGGTTTACGATTGCCTTCCTTACTGAATGGAAAAGTATGCTTATTAGCATGCCAAAGTTTCTGAAAAGTATATAGTTTTTACCCTGCTAATGACACCTTCACTTCATTCACCACAGGGTCTGGCTGTATAATGAAATTCATCACTCTCAGAGAAGATAACTGTGATTAGTGTCTTTTACGCCTCTACCTCTTCTGTTCTTAAATGCTTCAATCATATGATTGGCTGACTATGTGATAAAAAACAGAACTTTTGTAGATTTGGAATTAGCAGATCGAGTGCAAATTAATTTAACACTTCACCTGCCTGTTATGGACATCTGAAGTCGTATAGTTTACTTTTATGTTCTTTCCATTCATGGTTCCACATTTCTTGTATACAAATTATTCTGACAAATCAACATTTTAATTTGATTAAAATTATAAAAGAACAATGTATTTTACTTAATATTTTTGTTATCGGTTAAATATTTATTACACAATTTTCTTTATGTTTGTTGTCAAATTTTTAATTTTCTTTTATATGTTCAATAGTAGAATTATCCTCTGAAATATACTCTTTGAAAGGTTTTCCTTTTTATCTTCGTGCCATTTGATTTTTGTGAAGAATTTTAAAACTGGTATTAAGTGTACTTGGTTGTATAGTTTTAAAACAACAAATTTAAGCCAAAAAAAGAACTACTCTGGATGACAGCTATGGCCTAAAATAAAATTTTGCAATGATCAGTAGTTATTATTTTATTTCCTTCTAGAAGTAAAATTTGTCTGAATCCTATCTTAGCAAACAACTAAAACTTCAATGTTACCTGCAATCTACACACAAATTTTAAGTTTCTAGGCCATAAATTTCAGAAAATTTCCTGATGAGGTAGTCAGTCCGTGACTAATGTTTCACGTTTATGTTTATGGATTACTTATTTGTTTGATTTCATGCATAATTTATCAAAACTTTAAATTTTTTTACAGAACATAAAAATATGTGTACTATATAACATAGGTGGAAAGGGAAACTGATGGGTCTGCACTAATTACGTTAGACAGATACGAATACATGACAAGCGACATTGGTCAGTTTTTTGTTGTTAATATGTCCGATGCGTCACTAATTTACATCTACACAGACCTACTGAAACCACATGAGAATAATTCTACATGTTTTCAAAGTTTTATCGAAACCTAAACAGGTTATAAAGTCTCTAAAATGGTCTACAATAAACTTTATTAATAATAAAAAACTTTAATATTTATATCAGAAAAAGTGAATGCAAACGTAAAGAACTTGTTAGATTTCTTTAACGTCTATAACCTCATTGTGTCTATCATTTTACGTTTGTTTTCGGCCTACTAATACTATTTTTTAACAAAACTACCAGTGAGTCAATATTATTACTGATTGCTGACTCACATAAATTTGTTCTTAAATATTTTGATGTCGATAAAAATGCAATCGATATTTTATCAAAATAATCTTTTAGCCAAAGGAAAATTAATGAATACCTTACATATTTATTTATATTTGTTACCTAAGTAATTTTCATTATTAAGTATTTATTTCCTTTTCTATTTTACGTTCGTTTACAGGGCTATACTTCTGATATTTTTATATTAGATTATTCACTAATTATAGTTGAAGGAGAGTATAACCACTATCTCGCACAATACTAACAATTTTACCATTTCCTTAGGAAATAGAACTTAGATGCAAATTTTTCACTTTCTTTGGCCCTACATAACAGGAAAGGAAATAATCTTTTTCATGTTAATTTCACATCGGTTTTTCACCAAAAATACACGTTTACAGGCCCCCCTGAACACAAATAACAGGTTTTTAGCGCGATTGATGCGTGTGTGTGTGTGTGTGTGTGTGTGTGTTTGTGTTAGCGCGTGAAAACAAAATATCTCAAGAACGGAATATCGTACAAAGTTGAGACTTGACAATTAATTAAGTTAGGCATTAGGCCTAGTAAGGGACCAAACACGAACATTTTCATCAAATTAAGCCGACCAGAGTTTATTCTTGCAATTTTCCACTTTTTACGATTTTCTCAAAAACGGCTCTCACGATTTTGTTTAAAATCACTGCATTTCTTATTCTGTACAATATAAGTTAAGTGCCATGTTAGTTGAATTTCTTGGTGGGGGGCTGCGCTCTCATGGTAAAAAAATGGTTTTTTTAAGATTGCGGCTTTACTAAAATTTGCAATTTACTACATTATGCTACATATTTTTTGAAACTTACTACAAAAGTACAAAGTAACAGGGTATGTCGTAATTTTTTTATAAATTTACAAGGCGGTGGTGTCTTAGATGTTTCTTTTAATAAATAGCCGTTTTCCATAAATTTATTCATGTGTGTGAATTTATATTTTTTGTTAATTTTTTTTTGTTAAATAAAAAATTTGTTCATTTTACATCTAAAACGTTGTGTTAGAAATGTTATTTTCTTTTGACCTGCATTGTACCGTATCGGTGTAGTAAAAGGGATGTAGCTTATCGACTCCCTGAGTTAGAAAGTACCCTCTGGGCCTTTTTCATTGAATAAAAAACCAAAGTGGTTAAAAATATGCTCTAGATGAATTAGCAAACGAATTTTTTTATTTTGCATCATATTTTTGGTCTATTATTTTTTTACGTTTTCACAAAAATTTGTAGTTAACCGACACAAAAATGGACGAGCCTCAAAACAATGATGCATCTTGTTGCTAAAACTTAGATAATAATTCTTTACTCCATAAAAATTACCTCTCAATAATCGTACAATTATTTTGTTTAGTTTTCATTAAAATAATAATTTGTTAATCGACTCTTCTAAATTTATTTTCATTACCGGTATATAAATAATAAAACTCAGTAAATTATTACTTTATTATTTATCCAAACATTTACTTTTATAGAACTTGAGAAATATTTTAAAACTGAATTTATTGCGTTGTTATTACTTGTCTAGAAGAAGTATTACCTCATTAGAACTCTTTACAACCCTTGTGAACACAACCTTTTATCTCTAGAACAGACCATTGTACATTATTGTAAGAGAAGAAACGTTTCTTAGGATGGGGATCCTATTAGAGAGGTTATCATTTTTTAAATTAAATTTCACGCGTCATGAGTATGTCTAACAAGATTTTACGGTAACTTTAACTTGATGAGATATAATATTAAAGTTGCATAATATTTTTTGTTTTCCTTTTTTTAGAATTAAATAAAATAATTTTTAAGTTTATAATAACCAGGATTTTCACAATTTTTTTGCTGTGTTAATTTTTAACGAAAAGAAAATCTTCGATTTTAAAAAATGCAGGATTTTCTGCCATGAGTTTTCTCTAACACTTTTCTTAGAACACGAAAAATATTTCTTCATTACTATTTGACTGTATAGGCTATTCAGATCTTAAAATTCCTTTAATGTAAAATATTATCTCAAACTATTGTTTAAAATTTTTTAACATTAAAATACACGCTGATTCTCTTGTTCAAAGATTGTCAGTATAACTTTTGTTGAAGGTTTTCCCTCAGTGAGCTGTAGTGTCTACATACTATCAAAAGAACATTTCTACAAAAGATTCTGCTATACATACGTACATCCCCACTTCCAACTAGCTGTGTCTGAATTGTTTTCAATCGCTAGGACACATAAATAAAAAAATACACTTTTTAGTCACACACACCACAAACATGCTCGTATGACCGTACAAAGAAATGAGATGTCGGAGTCAACCTGAGTGTACTGTAAAAGTCACTATTGGCGTAGTTTCTATCATAGCCATTCTGGTAACATCGGTCCGTTAATTAATTACCCGACGAACGATAACCCAGGTTCAACACATTTGTACCAATCTCTTAATATTTGCGTTTATAGTCTGGAATGATGTCAACGATTATTACAATACGTACAAGCATAATTTTTGATTCCGTGAACTTCGTCTCTCTTAAGCTATCCGAACATTCGTCCTCACGGACCGGTGTAAAGCTTCGTAAATAAACATAGTATGACAATCCTGGATACAAGATGAATTCGATCAAGTAGATTAAAGATCTACCGAACTAATATTTTATAAATTTTTGTTTATTAACATCAATTAACCCCATCAAAATTATGTTTTTGCACCCCTTTCAATTTCTTTTAAAATCAGTTGTTTTATACAATTTAGTTGGTTTTATATTCTAACTAAAGTCTTACTAAATGTATTTGCTCTAAACAGATGTTCCAGAGCGTAAGTGTAAGCTTAACCCTTTCAGTACCAACGTCCGGAAAACAGGAAGTCGACATATTTTTCGTTCTTAAAACATCCGGTTTACTGGATGCATGTAAGTTATGCATAAAGTGCCAGCGTTCGAATAACCGAACATTTACAAAAAACTTTTAAACGAATATTAATGGAATAATATATTTTGAAACCGCCTCCGTGGCGTAGTGACTAGCACGCTAGCCTACAAAGCGAATGGTCCCGGATTCGATTCCCGGCTAGGGTCTGGAAATCTTAATAAGTTAAACCGTTAAGATACCAAAACCCACAGTAGTTGCTAATGACCAGGCTGTCGGTGCGACTTTAAATAAACTAAAAAAAACTATTTTGAACATTTTTAGTGTTAGAACGATTTCTTTTTTTATGAACACAATGGAAATTCATTTTAAACAAGAATTTTATTTTTCTTAATGTTAAAATATTTGTTGGTAATGGCAGCCTTAACTTACGCCTGCAAGTTTTCGAAATAAGGGCTGGCACTTTTTGTACACCCTTATTCAAATTAAATGGTTTTGATCAAACTTTTAAATATTGTTTCGGCACTGAAAGGGTTAACGTTTTATTTTTTTTGTTTATACACATATTGAATGATATTATACTCTGAGCAGCGCTCGTGAAGCAGTCAGGGAATTTTTATATTACTGGCTTACTTCGAAATCCCTCAGATAGGACTGGACATAATAATAAAAATATTCGTATTGTCAAAAAAAGAACGAAAGTTGTTTCAATATTTCTGTACGTTAGTGAATCCTGGATACTTGGGTAGAAATTATAAAAGCCAGACCCAGGCCGCGAAAACGTGGTTCTTAAGACGAGGTGAATGAAGATTGTAGTTTGATAGATCACATTAAGAATGAGAAAATCCGTGTTCATTTAAATTTCTTTTCCTCCTTTGAAAATGTTGTAATGTTTGAAAGTTGTTGTAATGAAAATGTTAAAGAGAGGAATGAAAGGAGCATTTGATGCGAACAGATGGAACGAGCTTTAAAATATATTTCTAATGGACGAAGAAATGTTGGTAGGCCGAGAAAAATATGTAGTTAAGTCGGAACAGGTCAGAAAAGCAAATCCTAAAGACAAAAGAAGACATATTAAAAACTTTTTTTAAGGAACTAGAGCAAAGGCATTTAATCCATTTAATTCATACTCTCCAGTAATGTATAACTTCTTCTTTATGCAGTTTTCTGATCAGTAGGTTTACGAAGTTTAACTGTTTATTTTTTCAGATTATTACAGACATGGACTATCTACTATAACAGCTGAAATATCCAATTAACCCATAAAGCTTCAATTTTAACGTCAATGGAAATTTAACCTAAATTGCAGTTAAATGTAATCTCCCGCATTATATAGCGTAATGCAACAAAGATAACAAGTTTAGAACGTGTTTGTGTATTGGCTTAACATTATATATTGGCTCCAGTTTGCTCGAGTTGCATTTAATTACAGTATAGTCTATAACATGTTCGACACCATCTGTTGCATAATCAATTACATAATAAAAGAAAATTTGTTTTTATGAATGAATCTTAAAAAAATTGTTTGATTCTTTACTTACATGTTTTGAACTTTTATTAGGCTTGGCTACAATAGAAATTCCTCATCCAGAAAGTGCTTATCCAGACGATCACTGTTGGCGCTTGTAAGACGCCGGAATAAAAGACAGTGAAACGAATTTAAACTGAATAATTTTATAGAACTTAGTAAACGATTAATTGACTTATTTCGGAGGACCAGGTCAGTTTTAAGCGGCTGCCGACCACAGCTAAAACGATTTAAAGAATAAACAAAAGGCTTAGAAACAGGAGGAATAAAACAAAGAACGGTAACGGACAAAATTGATAGGGAAACACAAGGGGATACACACATTTGAAATAACTAACTGTAACAACGGAAAAATGCTCTTACCTGGAGTCCATTAACAACTTGAAACTTGTAGAAAATCACGTGGAAGCGCACTGGTAACATTGCAATGAATACACTAAGACAGTTTACAATAAAAAGCACATGAGCATTGAATATAATTCACATAAGCATAGAATAATGAACAGTTTAGGTTTGTGATAACCCAACGAGAGACGAAACGAACTGATTGAAAACGAAGAAATTGGCAGGGCATCGCTAACCCAAGCCACGCGCTAATCGCACTAGATAAGAACACAACCGTACATCACAGCAGCTAAGACAAAAGAGTGTGGGGAAGAATCCGGATGTTTGAGAGGAAGAGGGGATACGGATGACGTGACTTAATGATGTCACACGGAAGCAGATGCAGGAACACATTGTTATTAGCGGGGAAAACAGTTTGAATTGACCCGGGTAAGACTGGCGCTAACATACCGCCCGCCTAAATCGAAGCAAGCGATTTACAAGAACTGGTCGAAGAACGAAGCCGCCCGCCCTGAAGCAACAGGGAGCGGGAAACGTAGCAAAACGATGAGCGAAGCATCGACGACGACGACTGAAGATGTAGAACGAGCGAGGTGAAGAACGGACACATCTTGATGTGGCGTGACAAACGCACGGGTTTGCCCGGCCAACGACGAACGGAGCATCTTCCACGGCTTGCGCGGAAGCCAACGAGTAGCGGAACGATCTTGAGGTGATTGCCAACAAGGGTTGACAACCAGAAGCGACGAAGAGACGAAGAAACGAAGAAACGAACGAAGAAGACAAACGAAGAGGCGTAAACGAAGGTAGATGAAGTTAAGCGGGAAACGAAGCGAAACGACGGAGAAAAGTTAGTTGCCCAAAGGCGAAGCTAACTGGTAAGCGGGTTGCGTAACGAACTGGCGAGTAGGCGAACAAAAGCGACAAGAATTCTGAATTGCGGTACGGCGAACTTCACTAACTAATGGAGAGTGAATCCGTGATTGAGGTTGAGGCGACGTGCGAGATTGACGAAGATTACACCAGGCGTTGAACGAAGGACGAGAATTGAAATTACAATTATTCACCGGTTGTGAAAATTGTGTACGACGATTGGGGCCCCGCCCGCCAAGAGGGGCACAAGGCGCGCGAAGAGCGTTAGCAGAACATGAAGCGACTGAGGAGGGCCGATTGCCCTTTAGCGAAGCGATTTGCAGCGGTTTGTTAACAGAGTGAGCGGGAGACGACGAGAAGCGATTTGACGAGGAATTAGCTGAAGACAACTCGGAGGGAGCCTTCAGCGCAGACTTGAAGCGAGGCGTAGACTTGAAGCGAGGCGTAGACTTGAAGCGACGAATGGACGAAGTACCAGCAGCAAGATCGGTCGAGATACTGGCGGAGTCAGTAGGCGAAGCGAGACGAGAATCAACAGCGATGATCTCGGATGAAGCGGCGAATCGATTTGAAGGCGAAGAGACTGAAGTTTTACGAAGACGATTTGTTAGAACAGTAGGGCGAAAAGAATCGTTGTCAGATGCAGGCGAAACAAGAAGGCAATTAGGCGAATTAACAGTAGACGGTGCGAGCTCAACAGCAGTAGCAGGCGACGAGAATTCAGAGTTATTAGAGAAAACATATGATAAAAGCGAATCGTTATTTGTGACAGAACTAGGTGGCTGGATGTCGGGCAATTTGCCAAACACGACATAACCAAATACGGTTGATAAAGCAGATGGAGTGCCTTTTATTAAAGGCGTTTTACTAAAATCGAGTATTTCGGAAAAGTAGTCAGCGCCAAGCAGTAAATCTACTGGATTTGGGCTGCGAAAGCGAAAGTCAGCTAGCAGATGTTGAGAAAACTGTTCACCGACGGACTTGTGAATTCGAGAAGCAGGTAGGCGGTCTGATATTTTTTGAATAACAGTAGCCTGAAGCGGTAGGCGAAAATTAGAATTTTGCGGCGACTGAATTGTAAGGTTTGTAGTGCCCTTAACGGAGGTAACTTGCGATGAAATACCTTGTAGACGTTTAGTAGTAGGCGCTATGTCGAGTTGAAGCGAACGAGCGGCGCTATAGGTTAAAAGACTTGATTGAGAGCCATTGTCAATGACAGCGCGAAGCGGAACAATTTTACCGGATGAATTTATAGCGTGAACAATAGCAGTGCCTAACAGCGCGGTTTGGCCGTCAAGGCGACAAGAAAGAGAATAATCGGTAGATTTTTCAGCGACGACTGACGAAGGCGAATTTACAGTAGTTACCGGCTTATTAGCAGAGCAGGTAGCGCAGGAATTAATTGGCGGAGTTGCGATAGCAGTAGCATGAATCGACGGCGAAGAATTAGAAAGTAGGCACCCGGGAGATTGAGAATCGTTGACTGGGTGTTCGATGAGTTGAGGCGAATTAACGATTAGCGAATTATGCGATTTAACAACGGATGAGGCAGATGAATTCGACGGTTGAATGTTACGGTCAGAATGTAACAGCGTATTATGAGATTTAGAATGACAGATACGACAATGTTTAGTTGAGTTGCAGTGGCGACGGTCATGGTGTCCAAAGCAGGCGAAACAGAGTTTGAGACGAGAAATAATTTTGTAACGATTATCGACAGTTTGCGACAGAAATTCACTGCAGTTGTGAAGCGAGTGAAGGTTAGATTCGCACGAAAGACATTTGATTGAGTCTGATTTAACGAAAAACGAAGGTATGTTGTCAGAACGAGTAGGCGGCGATGTTGAATTACGATTATTTTGTACAGTACGGCTATCAGCGGAGGCCGGATATGATGAGTCCGGTTTATCGAGGTTAGAACTACTTGAATACGGAGAACGAACATTATCGATAGATTGAGGATTAACTAATTCACAAGAATGCATTTTAGCAGTAACAAACGAGATTAAAGATTCGTACGAAGGCACGGAAGACGCAGTATTGTGATCCTCAAAGCTGAGTTTAGTAACAGAATCTAAGTTTGAATAAGCGATTTCAAATAAAAGATACTCGAGTAGATTAATATTGAGTATTCGCAAGGCACCTACAGCGGCTTCGTGAACATTTAAGAAATGTTTTAACGATTGATAACTTGGAGAATCAGATTTGGCGAAATTAAAAACTTGACTTAAATGTACATTTGCAATTCTACGTGGATTCGAATAACGGTCGAGTATTAAGTTATATGCCAATAAGTAATTATCAGCCGACAGTGGTAAATGCTCGATTAAGCGAAGAGGTTCATTATTTAACGAACATCGCAGGTAGTGTAATTTTTGCACGTGAGACAAATCAGAATTATGATGGATTAAGTCATTGAACAGACTTATGAAGTTCTGGAACTTCGTTATGTCGCCATCAAAGGATGGTAAGCGAATATTAGGTAGCTGGACCAATGGCGAATTATTGATTTTGTGTTGATTTGAAATGATTACAGTGTTATCTAGCGATTGAATTAGTTTTTGCGCTGAACCGATTAATTGAAAATATTTGTTTTCAAAATTGGTGCGCTCGATTTCGAAGTTATTATCAGGTTTAAGTAATTCAAGTTTGGTTTGAATCAATTCAAAGTCAGACCATAAATCAATGAATTTTTCTAACCGTAATTTTATTTGAGTTATTTCTGCATTAGATTTGAGAAATAAATCGAAACGATGTAAATGGTTAGTAATAACGTCACGTTTTTTAATTAATGAATTATAATCGTCCATGTTGACGAGATAAACGAATAAATATAAGTGAATTAATAAACAAACACAAATTGAGAAAGATAAACAAACATTGACTGTCAATAACTAGGTTAATGTAACGATCTAGCATTGAAGGTTATTATGAAGTGTACGGCGTGAGCATCAGTCTGTGAATGAAAACTGGTTGACTGTGGAAGAGAGCGTACGAAGAGCGAGTCTGCGCACTAGAACTTTGTAACTTGATGAAGACGAGAAAATGGCTGCTGTTACAAATTCTTGAACAACAGCTAACAAGCGAGTTAAGCGTTGCGTGTGACGTCACGAGACGCGCAGTACATTCTAACAAGTAGATACTAGCAACAAGAAAATACATCTACCGTTAACGCAATAACCGCAGATGATTACACAATATGTAATTAACGAATTTAAAGAAATAATAAAACAGTATATGTAATTGACTGTATCCAAAGATCACTGATATATATCCGATGCCCGGAATAGGACCAATTATGTTGGCGCTTGTAAGACGCCGGAATAAAAGACAGTGAAACGAATTTAAACTGAATAATTTTATAGAACTTAGTAAACGATTAATTGACTTATTTCGGAGGACCAGGTCAGTTTTAAGCGGCTGCCGACCACAGCTAAAACGATTTAAAGAATAAACAAAAGGCTTAGAAACAGGAGGAATAAAACAAAGAACGGTAACGGACAAAATTGATAGGGAAACACAAGGGGATACACACATTTGAAATAACTAACTGTAACAACGGAAAAATGCTCTTACCTGGAGTCCATTAACAACTTGAAAATTGTAGAAAATCACGTGGAAGCGCACTGGTAACATTGCAATGAATACACTAAGACAGTTTACAATAAAAAGCACATGAGCATTGAATATAATTCACATAAGCATAGAATAATGAACAGTTTAGGTTTGTGATAACCCAACGAGAGACGAAACGAACTGATTGAAAACGAAGAAATTGGCAGGGCATCGCTAACCCAAGCCACGCGCTAATCGCACTAGATAAGAACACAACCGTACATCACAGCAGCTAAGACAAAAGAGTGTGGGGAAGAATCCGGATGTTTGAGAGGAAGAGGGGATACGGATGACGTGACTTAATGATGTCACACGGAAGCAGATGCAGGAACACATTGTTATTAGCGGGGAAAACAGTTTGAATTGACCCGGGTAAGACTGGCGCTAACAATCACTGTCCCAAATAGAGTATATTTTAATATTAATATTTTAAATTTTGTCAGTACTTTATATTTTATTTGCAGTAGTTATCTTTGGTTAGTTCTGTAGGAAAATAGCCTGGAATAGTTGAGTTAAAATTGGGTTTTCAAACATAGTTCGTGAAAATTATTAGGAAACATTATGTAGTGCTATAATACGCATACTGAGTTTTAGAACTGTTTAACCTTTGGAAGGTAAAAAATACATTCTTTCTGTAGGGCAGTTTCTACTGTTTTACCCCTTAGAACTAAGTGGTATTAATTGAAATGGTTTTTTTCCCTTAGGTATCACTTTGTGTAAATCTGTAGAAATAACATTATGATTGCTTTAGAGCAGTGGTTCCCAACCCATAGAAGTATGCGTACCTTTAAGCCAGAAATTAAACCATGTTCAAAACACCCCTACCCTTGACTTGGTGGGGGGTGAACCTTCTGGTGGGTCTAGTGAAACGGAATACCCCCCTCACAAAAGGAATACAAAAATGTCTCAGAAAATAAATTTTAATTCAACACCTAACACTGATCGCATACTCGTATATCAGCCCATCTTGTTCAATGAACATTGCTATGAAAATCCCCAATTTTTGTGGTAACATTCTATATGTGCTGCCGGACCCTCCCGCGGATCACCCTTAAGTCTCTCGCGGGCCAACTGTGGTCTGCAAATTACTGGTTGGAAAACACAACTTAAGAGTTTTAATATGTTTCAGTAGGTTATTTACAATAGTGTACGTTTGTAATGTCCTTTTCTCACCATAATGAGCAAATTACCCAGTGCCAAACACTCGTAGGTAATTTTTTTAAAGATCCTCATTCCTTTTCCTTTCTCTTCTCAATATTAAGCTTCTTCCTCTTCCTCTTTCGTTTCCTTTCCTGCACCTAATTTTAGGTACCATAAATCTGAACCTTCAGTATGCTCTTTGGCATAAGCTATTCATTCATTCGCTCCAAAAGATATACCCGTCGTATTTCACTGAGATTTGATAAATTTTACTACATCCTTCAGTCTTTTCTTCAGTCTTAACTGGTCCATAGACGCCTTATAAACCACCTATCAAATTTTTGCAGGGTTTTCTGTACGTTTTTTGTGAGTATCTATGTTTCACCTCCGTAGGTGAGAACCGACCTCACAAGTGTCTTAATATATTTTCTTATTTGTATTGCAACTTAGTAGGTATGGGTGAAATGTTGCTTGTACATCTGGATTTGTGTGATTTTGAATAAAAACCAGTTTTTATACTGTAAATATTAGGTATAAAATTATTCGTATACTATTATTATTTGACTACTGATATATAACCCAACTCAAACCTAGTGGCCTCTGAGATGCGCACATCGGCTGCGTGAGAAAGAGCTTTTTAGAAAGAGATATAAATACTGTGACGCGCTTGGTACAGTCTGAATTAAAATTTAAACTAAGTTTCGCCAGATATATTTTATTCGCAGCACTACACACTAAACTACTCGAAAAATAAATATTAATATTTACTATAAATCAAAACAATATTTAAGATGCTTGAACTAAAACTTTTGACACGCTGAAGGAATATACGAAATAACTTTGTTGCTGTTGAGATATTGGAGTGCGGACTGTACCGGACGGTTCCACGGTCGTTCAAGCTCAGACTAGGCTACTGCGCATCCACCATTGCGAGGCCACTTGGTTTGAGTTGGGTTATAAGTATACTACATCATAATAATAATAATACTATTATTGTTTGACAGCTGATGTTACGGAGACATATCGATGTCATTGATGTTTCGTGGTTCAAATCCAACCAAAAGTAGCTACTTTTATTCGAATTTGAATACTAAACAATAGTTACCGGTATACTTTGATGGTTGAAGTTCAATTAACTATACTTTCTCAGGAATGGTTAGCCTGAGTCTGTACAAGACTACACCTCATTAACATATCAACCACATTTTATTGGATCATGGGGTTGCTTATTTTTCTAAATTGAACAGATATCAACGTATACACAACGTTAAAATATTATACTGTGTCAATGCTAAAATAACGATGTACCATAGAACTTCTTACGTAGTAGGACTAGTTGTAATTGAAAAAAATTGTTTTGAAAGCTTATTATCCTGTTTATATTTGAATTTATCTCGAATTAAATTGGAAATTTTTTGTAGATAACCAGATTTATTCCAATATATGTAAAACAAATTTACGATGTAAATAAATTTTTACTCGTACGCTATGGCTTATTTGAAAGGAGGTAAATATATTGAAACGCTTTTATGTATTTTCTGAACATCTACTCAGCATTTTGTTTTCAATATAACTCATCAAGTTTATACTCATGTAAAGAAATGGACTAGATAGATGTACTTTATAAATTTTTAAGAGTTTTATACTTTCAGATAGTTTTGCTGTAAGTTATTCATAAATTTATCAAAGATAAAAGTAATGAGAATTTGTTGTGAAAAACAGGTATCCATCTTCATAAATAAACTAATGAATAATTAAATACTGTATGGAACCATATTCAAGGAGTTCTCTACATAAAATACGATGCATATTAATACAGTGTAAACTTTATACCCTTCCGTACTGTACATCACGGAAGATATATAGAACAACCACAACTTACTACAAGTTACATAAAAGTTCACGGAAAGCTTCATTAAAAGTTAAATTTATTTTTACATGAAAGAAATTCTCTTCCGGTTTTCTTTTAAATACATTCCTGAGAGATATAATTTTGTAGTTTTTTTTCATAGTCTATTTAGAGAAACTTGTTTTTTGTTATTCAATTTGCACTAATTCCAAGTGCAGAAGGTACTGAAATTGTTGAAGAGGATATGGAGAGGGTTGAGCAAATAGGAAAAGAATGGAAGACCAGTATTTGCTGTTTACTTGTTGACTAGAGTTACTCTCTTATCACTGCGGTCAATAGCTTCTAATGAAATTATGAAATTAATATTTAATTAAAAGCCTTACAAGTTGAAAGCCAAATCACGGCTGTATAATAAATAATAAAACTAAAAAATTAAACTCGAAATAGGAATTTTTTTGATATCCAGGAATTTTTTTGATATCAATAATGGGGGGTAATAATGAGAGAGAATTGTAGGAAGAGACAAAGGTTAGAATTTTTAAAGCAAATTACAAAAGATGTAGGGTGTTACAGGTATGTCAATAGAAACGACTTGCGCAAGATAGAACAGCTTGGAGAACTGTGTCAAACAAAAAAATCAGTATGGATCACCAGTGAAAGGGGTAAAATACGATTTGAGAATGATTGAATGCTTGCAAAAACAACAGAAGTGACTTTTTTGAAATTATCGTTAAATTAAAGAAACCTATTTTACAAGTGATCTCGTGCAGTTTGAGTACCTATATGTTTCTGTTTTACGGATTAGAACTACGGGAATGGGTTTGAAAACATACAACCTCAATTATTTTTTAAAATTATATAATTTATTATAAGCTAAATTGTGTGCCTGTTATTGTGTTCTTTACAATCAACTTGGAGCAGAAAACTGAAACACCAATGTAAATGAAAAACTTACAATTTTGTCATTAGAATTATTTTATTATTACACGTAATTCAGTAATTGTTAAAATAAATTACGATCAGAGATGCATTTTTACAAAAAATTGTTTGTTTATTAACCATTTTTAATATGTTAATTTTACACTCAACGTATTATTCAATGTATTCAAGAGCGACATAAATGTAACGTGACTTCTGTTGTTCTTACACTCAACGTATTTTTTTTAAAGTGTCATATCTTTGCCAAAAGAGATGATATAATTTGTTGCTCTTGCATACAGTACAGTTGTATGTCATATGTAGAATTAAAAACGCCGGAAAATTGAGTTTCCGGAAAAATAGCACTTATGCTGTTTTTACAATCATTCAATTAATTGAGGATGTGTTAGCCTATGAAAAAAAATAAAAAAAATCGATTTATTTCTATAACAATAATACAATCTCTTTGATTTTTTTGAAGGTTTACATAAGTTTCTATTCAGAAATCAGATGTAACATTATTTTTTGGATATCTGTCCCGTATGATGCTGTGCAATACCTGACTACAAAATGCAGTGGATAATGGATATACAATGGATGTTGGTATAATGCTCAAAGATATAACGACTAACCATCCCAGACGATCTTACATCAAACAAAAATAAAATAAAAGATCTTTACATTACCATTCAACATACAACCAGTCAAAGGTTGTACCCGGTTAGAGTACGTAACGAAGCTATCCGCGCCGAGTTAAATGTTCAGTCGCTGTTGGAAACTTTAAGAATACATGAGAGAAATGGTCCAACCATTTATTTCGTATTGCAGCTTACAGACTTCCTCTGAGAGCAGGAAATATAAAACTAGAGGGAAGCGGGGCTTAGGAAGACCGAAAACCAGATGGATGCCGGAACAGACTATTGAGCCTAATCGTTGACAGATGATGATGATGATGGATAAACACAGTGCGTAAAAATTTTCTGAATTGTTAGATTTTACTTATTTTTACCTGACATATAATCATTTAAGTAATTTAGTTATTTAAATTTAGTACATTTTCTAGAGAGTAATCATGAGTAGTTTTATGTTTTAATTCTTATTGATTATTAGGAAGTAGTATACAATACAACTTGACGTCAGTCTTACATTTGTTCTTGCCAAATATTATAAATAGATTTAAATTGCATGTTGTCAAAATAAATGCGAAGTATTTCAGAACAAAACAATGAACTGGCTGTATTTATGTGGGGTTAATTTTAAAAATATTCATTTTTATATGTACCGTAGGATCCATTGTCTGAAATATCTATTATTAAACTTTTGACATTACATACTGTGACACTTATTAAAGGTTCTCTCGGGATCTGGTTATAATAGGTAATAAAGAAACTTCTTTGGTACAACTATTTATTACCTAACAAGTTAATAAATTTTAATGTATTATTACGCTAAGATTACTAATAAATAGAATTACTTACACTAGGTTAAATTACACAAATGTTATTACAGAACTTGAAGCTTAAACTAAACTTAACTAACAATAAAAATTTACACTTAAAGGTACCCAGAAAGGAGAAATTAAACATTTTCACGTATCCGGTTTTTTGCACTTTATAAAAATTTAGAATTTTCTGCATCCAATGATGTTTAATTTTTTGGGGTTTTTGTAATTTTTAACCCAAAAAAATTAAAAATCTAGTGTGAACCACTCACACAACTTTCTCTTGCCAATGCAAATAATTACAACAATATAGCCTAATTTAACATTAGTAATAAAACAATAGAAATAAACAAAAAAACTAACCTCAAATAACATAACCTAATTTTAATCATTAGTAAAAGACGCAAAATAAAAATCAACCTCAGTTCGGCTTAAAAATACGGAAAATCACTCTTTGAAAAAAAGGCTCTGTAGAGAAAAATGCTTTCATTAAAAGTTGTAGATCTTTTTATAAATTTGAATACACACACTTTTGTCGAAAAATGCATTCTAGGGCCGAAATCTTTAAAAAAATCAATTTTTCACACGTTTTCGTGAGAAAAAAAAAGAAAATCGCTAATTACTGCTAAACTAGCGTTATACAAAAAAAATATTTGAAATAAAAGTTGTAGGATTTTTAATTTTCTACTTTTTTTACTATATACTCGTACATTTTTGCGCTAAATTGAATATTAAAGCCGTAATCTTAAATAAATAACTTTTTTACGTAACAACAGCCTCACCAAGAATTTCAGCAAACATGGAGCTTACCCTATCTTGTGGAGAATAAAAAATTGAGTAAGCCAGGCGATTTTTAAAAAAATCGTAGGACCAGTTTTTGAGAAAATCGCAAATAAGTGAAAAATTACACGAATAAACTACTACTTCCGGTTGACCGATTTTGATAAAAATGTTCGTGTCGGGTCCGATAGTGGTATGTAACTTAAGTTTCAAGTTTCAAGTTCGTGCGATGTTCCGTTGTTGAGATATTCTGTTCACACATACATACACACACACACACACACACACACACACACACACACACACACACACACACACACACACACACACACACACACACACAGACCAATCGCTAAAAACATGTTTTTTTTGGGTTCAGGTGGTCTGAAACTTGTACATCCGGTGAAAACTCAATTTCGAAAAATCGATCTCTTATGTTTAGTGAAAAGTTCCTTATGTACAGTTGCCGAATGTCAAGTACCCGAAATCTTCTGTGTAATAAATCAGAAGGGAATTGTCTGTCATAATTTAAAGCGCTTTTAATCACAGCTTTCTGAGCCGTTACGAGTGTTTTTAATGTCGAACAGAAGGCCCCACTCCAAGCGATGATTCCGTACTGCAGCAAGGTGTATCAAGGCACAATATACCTTTCTTAGATCATTTTGTGACTAAAGTTATGCGGGGAAAATATAAAGGAATTTTTTGTTTCAAGTGATGAATATGGATGGACAATTAATTATATAACAGAAAAATACAAAGTATTTTTATATTAACAATCCATCATTTTAAAATGATTTGATACACATTTTTGACATAACTGTAAAGAGAAACAATGGTGTCTTCCCCACTACCAGACCAGTCTGTTGTGTATTGTTCAGCACATCTGGCTTCGATGCTAAGGGTTCTGGGTTCTCGGTTAAGTCTGGGATATTGTTATCAATCATTGCATCCATCAACTTTCACCGTCTGTATTAGCAATACGGTGAATTACAGTCGAACATAAAACCAAAACATTCCCCAATTTTATAATCACCAGAAATCAGCTTTACCTTCCCATTCTCCATATTTTTTTACAAATATTTATTGATTTTTATACAACAAAATCTGTAAGCGTTAGACTAAAGTGTCCTATCTGAAATATTTAAATTACAATTCACAAACTAAGAAACACAAATAAAATACATATAACCAATATTTTACATGTTAAAAGAAAAATATTTCAATGTCCATTTTAAACATTCTTCGGCGTACAAAAATATTTGAGTTTCTTATCTTTAATTTTATTTTCTTATGCAATACAATAGAAGAAAAACACCTAAATATAAATTTTAGATATGACACATAAGGTAATTTGGAAGAAAGAGACCTATCGTTTTTAAATATAACGTCACCATAAGATACTCGTTATATAAACCGGCGTAGCTATGCAAGATAAATAACAATCTATTTTTCACACAAACGTATCAAATAAATTGCGTTGAAAGTAATAATAGAAACCATTCATGAATGGGAAAACAATTTTAGGTCGACAGGAATTCATTTAAAAATAAATATGAGAATACATAAAGTAGGGTATGTGACATAAATATATTATATTGTACCATTCGCAGACCTAATACGTAAAATGAAAACATAGGCCCATATAAAAGGCAAAGAGGTTAAAATTAATTTTTGTTACGAATTTTGTCAAACTTTACAAATGTTGAATTTTTAAAATTTTTCTTCTTTTTCCTTGTTTTTGCTCAAATTTAAAAGTAGGTAATGTACTTCATTAATTTTGTTATATATCATGCTTTTATTGCATAATTTTATTCATATTTGTTCTGTATGTTCTTACATTCCACGTTTTTTTTTTGTTCACCCTCAAAATTATCAACGGGATATTTTCTTTAATAAAGTTTTGATTTTCTTTTTACTTCAATTATTTATGTTTCAAAAATGTATTATCAACACAGGTTACGTTCACCTTACGACGTCAAACTTGTCCACCTGTGATGCTGAATAACATTCATATCCTACAGGCCAGGGTGGTGCGATATCTAGGCTTATGGTTTGACAGGCGACTAACTTGGAAGCATCATCTGCGTACAAAACGTTTAGAACTTAACGGCCACCAGAAGCTACTCTTCTGCTTAATTAACCCTCGATCAAGGTTGAACCTCCAATCCAAGATTTTAATATACAAATCCCTATTAAGACCAATCTGTACTTATGGTGTCCAGCTCTTTGGAATAGCGACAAAGAGTAATTTAAAGTCGATCCAAGCCTTTCAATCAAAATTCCTAAGACTAGCTTCTGACGCTTCTTTTTATGTAAGGAATAACAACTCCACGACAATTTTAAAATGCCTGCAGTAAAGGAGCTAGCCGCGTCCTTGTATAGTACATTTCACGAAATACTAGATGACCTATTAAGATTAATCTGGACTTATGGTGTCCAGTTCTTTGGAATAGCGGCAGAGAGTAATTTAAAGTCGATCCAAGCCTTTCAATCAAAATTCTTAAGACTTGCTTCTGACGCTCCTTTTTATGTAAGCAATAAAACCCTCCACGACGATTTTAAAATGCCTACAGTAAAGGAGCTAGCCGCGTTCTTGTATAGTACATTTTACGAAAGACTAGATGACCATCCAAACCAACTAGCCCGTGACCTACCTACAAGGAACTTCCCAACTGTGCGTCGTTTAAAGTGAAAATAATGATGTAGAGACCTCTTGGTCTGAATAACGGACAATACTCGAAGTTTTGAACGGAGAATGTATCACTGGGTACCTCTTCTCCTTTAAGTGAAATTCCCCACCGCCATTTAATTATCAAATACGGAAGTTGTGCACCTCAATGTACAGTACCGTAATAAAAATTAAAGACAAAAAAAAGAAATTTATTAAGATATTTTTATTCTACCTCGTTCAAATGTTTATTTGTCAATTCTGGTTATTAGTTTTTTCCTTGGCCACTCCAAACGAATGCCTGACTAATCTCCTATTTCCATTTTCTCCATTAGTAGGCCTATAACTTTCCCACCTCCTACTCCTTATTCTTTAACTTATTCTATACGAATTATATTATTTTACGTCATAATAAAGTTTATTTGTTATTTTTTTAACTTATTATTAAACGTTACATATCATAAACTCATTGGATTAATTTATTAAGATGAAGGACATTTACTGTTTGTTATTTTTTATAAATCATGTGAAAGTTTTGTAAGTCTTTGTTAACTTAAGTAAGAAAAGAAATATTTTTGTTAAATGTATATGTTTACTAAAGAGAAAGAAAATATGATAAATGACAGTTTAGATAAATGACAGTTTATCTCGTGAAGCTAATCATGAATTCTATAAATAGGCTTAGCTGTCGCAATAAAAAAATAGAGATCCCATTTAAGTGAGTAATAGTAGGTCTGTGACCATTTCGTCCCTAGTACTTGTGATGATCCCCAAACCTATCTCACATCTGAAGTTTATACACCAACAAGGGTAGAATCCTTATTTCCTTCCACTTTTGTGGTTTGAATAGAATAAAAGTTAGACTGCTATAATGTATGTCATTTTGATGGAGCTTATTTATGTACGCCCACTATTTAACTGTTTAAAAGTCATCAGTAGTTGGGTAAACAAATTTGTATTTTAATACTGTATTAATGTGTATTTAGATGCGTTAAGAATTATTTTAAGCGAGAGAGGCGTTGAAAATTTACAAATTAGTGTACAGTTATGCTTTGTATACTAATGTAATTAAATTATTTTATGGCACCATGAGCGAATTCTAAGCTATTAAAATACTCCAAATTAAATGGGTAATTAGAATCATCAAATTGAAGTAGCTTAAAAACGTTAAATTCAGAAAATTCTTGTAAAAAATTAAAAATCGAAATTTAAATTAACGAAATTTTGTCTCTTTACATGATATAGAGTAACGATTGGAAGTAATTGGTTTACATAAACCAAGAAAGAACTAGAAGAAATAAACCAGACAAATTCTGACATAGAGGAATTTTTAGGAAGAAAATTGATGAGTTTAAGAAATTCCAAGTTAAGCTAACTGATCAATTAATTCGAATTGAGCTAAATGTTATGATTTTTCTTTTTTAAAGTAAATAGATTTTTTTGTGTAAAATATTCGTTGTTTCAGGGGAAACCAGCCAGACATTTGTTTAAATTACTTTAGTATAATTTTGTAACATTGTATTAAACAATTACAAGAAACCCAACTCTTATAGATTTAATAAGTCATAGTGAAAAAATAATATTAGATTACCAATTAGACCCACCGGGTTGGTCTAGAGGTAAAGCCGTCGCCAAAATCACTGTTTAACAGCTGATTTTTGGAGACGAAGGTTCCTGGTTCAAATCCTATTAAAGGTAGTTATTTTTATACGGATTTGAATCCTAGACGGCGGTTACCGGTTTACTTTGATGGTTGGGGTTCAATTAACAATACTCTCTTAAGAATGGTCGACCTGAGTCTGTACAAGACTACACCTCATTAACACGTCATACATATCGTCCTCATCTCATTGGGTCATGGAGTTGCTTATTGTTCTCAATTGAACAGATTGCAACGTACACACATTAGGGATTATAAAAAAAAGATTACCAATGAAATCGTCGCCGCAAGTCAGCTGTTTAACAGCTGATTTTTGGAGGCGAAGGTTTCTGGTTCAAATCCTAGTAAAGGTAGTTATTTTTATACGGATTTGAATACTAGAAAGTGGTTACCCGTGTACTTGATGGTTGGAGTTCAATTAACGATACTCTCTCAGGAATGGTCAGTCTGGGTCTGTACAAGACTACACCACATTTACACATCATATACAGCATTCTTATCTCATTGGGGCATAGGTTTACTGATGGGAATTGAACAGGTTCCAACGTACATACATTAGGAATTAAAAAACCAATAATTTTCTTGAAAAAAAAAATATGTAGATTTTTATAGTTTTGGTTGATTTTTAATTAATAGGCTAATTCAAATAAATATTCTGTCTCTATTGATGGTTCAACATTTCACGGTTATGCGTGTTAACGCTACAAATCAAGTTAATCAAGTTATTATCCTATCAAAAACTTTTAATAAATTAAGATGTTTTATAGACTGATCGATAAATCAATTTTATATCCTTGAGTAGTGAAACGGCGAAATAGTTTTAGTAGTAACACTACCAATAATTATTTTTGAAGTTTAGAAATTATTGATAGAAAACTTACGACTAAGTAGGCCTATAATAGTGAAAGTTAGTAATCTGGTAGTATTTGTGTATTTATTTATTGTCAAAGTTGTTAAGTTTTGTTTTAAAGTTTTGATTTATTTGTGTTACGAATGCGAATTTTAAACTGTAATTATAAAGCGCAGTACACTAAAACTTTCAGAATAAAGTACGTACAGTTTGTACACATTCAAAATAATTACCTTGGGAAAAGTTTAACTTCAGAAAAACTTTTATTCCTCTGCTTATAATTGTTCACCAGAAACATCACTTCAATAACATTTTATTTTTATTTTATGTATTAAAAAAATGTTAAGTAACTATTTTGGTGACCGTTACGATGGCATAGTTAATAGTGCAATTTCTGCTAATAAGAAGACTCGAGTTCAATTCACTGTTGAATGATTGAAAAATTTAAATGTTTACTTCTAAATTTGGTAGTGCATCATAGTCAGTAGAATACCGCTAGCTCTAGGTTCTTATTGCTCGTATATTATTGCAATAATTATAAACTTATTGCCCAATAATTGTAGTTATTGACAACTTTGCAGTATTTATGAAAATTTCAACCTTGAAATTTTAAAACGATTCGAGTCAAACTATGTTGAACACATCCTGATAAGAATAGACAACAAATTCTTGTTTGGAGATCTCAATTTACAGACAGTAAAACAAAACATTTCAGATTTCAGTGTTAAATATTTAGACAGATTACACGAACGTTAAAATTTACTGCCGATCAATTTATTAGACAATGGTTTAACTAGAAATTCAAGAATGAAACGATTTTCTGGACTTGTCCTATAGATACAGTATGTAATAAAAATTTAGCGTAACATTTTTGTAGTTTATATTTTTACTATCTTTTGCCCTACCTATGCGAAATATAAAAGAAGTTAAGTACTTTTTAAGTCGTTTTTTACTTTCTCTTGCCAACATGAATATATAGAAAGGAAAGTATTGTTTTCATGTAGATTTTTCGAAATCAAGTTTTCACCGGATCTACACGTTTTCAGACCCCCTGAACCAAAAGGTGAGTGTTTCACACTCACAGGACTAGATTTGTTTTTGAAAATATCAGAAAATCGATCGATGATTTTTTGACTCCTTTATCCTCTGACTCTCCTTGCTATATTTATTTACTTATTGTTGAAATGCAATAAAAATGTTGTTGTGTATGTATTAAGAATACTTAACAACACCTAAAATGACAGTGGAATAAATTAATGCTAATTATCAATATTGAAATTTGATTAATATTAATTCTGTTTAGGTATCAGCTGGTTTGAACCTGTAGAGGTTTTACTAAGTAAAACGAGGAGTGAGTTAGTTTACCATTGCCTTCCTCACTGAGTGGAAAAGTACGCTTATCAGCGTGCCGGGTCCTCTGAAAAGCACATATTTTCCACTCTGCAAATGACACCTTCACTTCATTCACCACAATGTCTGGCTGTGTAATGAAATTCATTACGTTCAGAGGATATAACTCTGATTAAGTCTTTTACACCTCTACCTCTTTTGTTCTTAAATGATTCAGTCATTTAATTGGCTGATTATGTGATAAGAAACAGAACTATTTATTTTAGCCCTGCAACTAACTGATTGAGTGTAAATAATTTTAAACTCCACCTGTCTGTTATGGGCAATGTAAAACTTAATAATAGAAAAGAATACTAAAACAATATTAATATAAAACTTAAAACCTTCTATTACGAGCACTATTTTTATTGTAGTAGTCAAAGCTAATCAATTATTCGGTTTCATTTTTAAAATTACATTATTGTAGAACCTCTTTCTGAATACTTTAAACATTTATACGAGTAATTTCTTAAGAGCATTGTTATAAATTTTGTCACTTTATTGGTATCAAATAACCATTTTTAAAGCATGATAACGTATAGCAATATACTTAAGACAGTCTTCTAGAGACGACAATTTTTATGGAGCAAACTACAAAGTATAACCGTTCTTGTATGAACATGCAACTTATACCATGATCATAACTTTTAACCTGCAAGAGTACCATCCATTTTCTAAGTAGGTTACTTACGTTACTAACATTTGCACACAGTATTCAATAAATTCTCATATTCACAATCCAATGTTACTTTAGATCTTTCCACATAATGCATTAGGTTTAATTCGTATAAGTTACCATAAGTAATTTTGTATGTTTAAAATAAATGTATTCAAGAATAGCCATCAAATATTTTAGACCAATTTGTAGAAGATCGTTATCTCTACATAAAATAAATATTCTAGATAAAATAATTAAAAATAATATACATTTAATTATTGATAATTTAATGTATATAAATAAATAATATTTTTTAAATTAAACGAAATATTTTGAATTATTTCTTAAATAATTTTATAAGAATATTTTGATATCATGGTCAAACAGTTATGAACCTGATCAAGTGAGGATGATAAACTAATCTCAATCTTAAATTATCAACATAAATAATTATAAAATAAAGTAAGCCTTTTATTAAAGAAAATACTGATAGTACTATTACTGATACTGGTATTGCTGAATTGTTTCTTCTACTTACTGATACTATGTAGAAGAAACAATAATTCTACAAATTCTTGCCGATGATTTTAGATAATTTCTCATTCTTTTTAAAGTCAGTGTTATGGCTGTTGAAATTCTTAGAGAGGTTGTGTGCTGTTGTACGAAAAAAGTGGTTTTTATAAGATTACTGCCTTAATATCCATTCTAGAGCAATATTGTATATATTTAAAGTTGTAGAACATTTAAAAACTTATATTTCAAGCATTTGTTTGTACAATGCTTAGTTTAATGGCAATTAGTAATTTTCCGTTGTTGTTTTTTATAAAAATCGGTAAAAAATGAGATTTTTTTAAAGATTGCGGCCTTAGTATGCATTTTATAACAAAAGTGTATAAGTATTAAAAAACTGACAACTATTATTTCATGTACTTTTTTACAGATCTTAGTCTAGCGTCAATAAGTGATTTTTTTTGTATTTTTAAGTCAAACAGTAGTTGATTTTCATTTTATGTCATTATCTCTTGATTAAAATTAGGTTATGTCATTAATTTTACATTATTTACTCATGATTAACCATATGTTATAACGTTCATTATCTATATTGGAAAGAGAAAGTCGTGTTATTGTTTCTCCAGACATTTTTTCCTTAGATTGATTTTTTTATTTAATTCAATTTGATTTGAAGACTCCTTCGATGATTTTTTCTTAATTTGTATTCATTGTAAGAATTTTATTAATCTGCTTCTTTTATCAAATATTTCTACTGTTAAAACATCTTTGTCATTATTTAGCAGATTAATTTCAAATGGATATAATTAAATATAATTTAAGACAATTGAAGAACTGACTGATTATTGTAAATTCTTCACTCACTGTGGGTACAAAAAGGTACTGAAGAATTCCTTCAAATCGGACTGATAGGTAGCGTTGAAGATAGACCTACTATATTCTGGAATTTTTGTTAGAATCTAACAGAAAAAAATTGTTTTAATATCATAAGTTCTTTAGTTAAAAATGTATACCTATTAATTTCAAGATTTTAAAAGCTTTGCTACTTTTGATTGAATAACGAATAAAAATTTCATCTTGGCTGTAATCCAATAATAATAATAATAATAATAATAATATTAAATTTTTATAATAATTTTTGAAAAAAGCTAAAGATTTCAACAGGAAAGGATGCCTTGTACATTGAATGAATGAGAAGCTTTCAAATGTCACCGAAAATTTTCAATTACATACATCTGGTATGTGTTTCTTTTTGATTTTATCTAAATTTCCTGGCTGGTAAATTAGATTAGTAGATTTTAAAATTTTAATTGTCAATATTTTGGTATATTTAAAAATGCATAAATGATTTTTTTTTCAATTTAAAGATAAATTAAGTATTACTTTAAACACAATCTATATTCTTTGAAATTATAGAACAATATTTGGAAAACTACTTGCCTGCAAAATATTTGATTACTTTTCATAAAAATTAAATTAATAAAAACAAATCCGGGAAATTAACCTAATTTGTTCGTGAATGGCCACAAAGAAATATTTTTGAAGTACAGTAAATAATTATATTGTAGATGAAAACATTTAAGTTTAAAGCTAGCATCGTTTAGTTTTTACAATTCAATGAAATTAAGTTTTTGTTCAGTATTGATTACAGTAAAAAGTTCTCTTATCGATAAAACTTCCAAACCTGTCTTTCTAACTTCTATTCTTATATTTGTATGTAAAATGTATTGTGACGCATGCATACAATCCTTGGTAAATTTTCTTTATTATTTACTTGTTATATTTTATTTGTCTGTAGAAAAACAAAATTACTATACTATTATATTATTTAAATGCTTTTTGGTAGTACGTATATATAAAAAAATGTTTTTTTATTTATCTCATTAAATTATTTGTTTCAATATTTGGCAGCAATATTGAAATTCATAATCTGTCTTTAAAATAAAAAATGAAATCGACCAACTCCGTGGCGTAATAGTCAGAGCTCTGAACTACAAAGCAAAAAGTACCGGGTTCGATTCCCGACTATGGTCTGGGCATTATTACATATTTAACTTGTTCTTCCATAACTTAAAGCAATCGCCGATAATCAAGTAATCGCTAATTAAAAATTAAAAAATAATTGTAAATATTTTGAGATATCATAATTTGTAGACTGTAGGCCTACTATATTTTAGTATTTTAGTCCTATATACATAGTATTTAGGCCTACTATATTTTGTATTTTAGTCCTAAAATGTAGATTGTAATACATTTATTTGTTTAATTTAAATTTCTATTAGGCCTAATTTCTTAACCTATTTTCACAAGAATATATTTTTTACGTTTCAGCATTTTCTACTAGTTTGTGTAAATTTCTTTAATATTATTAGTTATTTAGAGTTGATTTTTAATGGATTTTTGTGTATACATTGTGCTTTAACTGTAATATTTTATTATTATTCGAGTTTCTAGTTTACTTTTAAAATACTTTTCCTTAGTAGTATCAAGCTGTAAACAACCCTAATAAACGTATTTCGGCTGTATATTAGGCTGAAACGCTTTTAATGATGAAGAATTCTTCATTTTTGAAAGATAGTGTAGGCTTACATTTAAAAAAAAGTAATAAGCTACAATAGTTTTGTTTACAGAAAATAAAATTAATTTTCTATAATAACTTAATTTTAGCATTCAGTAAAATAGTAGTTTTAGCTTAAATTGTGTTATTTCTATAGATTACTATTACTAATTTAAATTTTGTAGAATTTTTTAAATTTAAATTTCATTGGTTTGTTATTACAAACTTACTTGATTTTTGAATAAAATACTCTAGAACTCTGTACGAAAGTAAGTTATAAAGAAAAGTTTCCTACAGATAAATTATATTATACTTTGATTGTATCATTTATTAATTTACTTGGTACAGACAATTAATCAATCAGTTTGTTCTAAAAGTATTTATACTTGTTTTCCTAACAAATGACCGATAGATTTCCGTAATATTTTCCTTCACATAATAAAAATAAAATTCTGAAAAAGTGACGGAGAAAACTCTTGGCAGGATGCCTAGCTACATCCTATTCAAGTTTTGATTTATATAAAATCCTGAATACGAATCCTCGAACGTCCGTTTACCATGAATGATGAAGGGCTTAATATTTGATTCCTAAAAGACTTTGTGAAAAGTTGGCGGGATATTTCCCTTTCAAATTTAAAATGTTGTTTATAATTTTATTTTGGTTTCCTTTTTATGCTCGATTATCCCTTTTCAACGACGATTATCCAAACTAACCTAAACAAACTTATATTCTTATAATCAGAAATTCAGTTAATTGGAAAAATCAATCAAAATATGTCAATATTTTACCCCTAACTTTTATAAAATATCAATACTATTCAAAGGTTATGAAATAAATGTATAATATTAATATAAAGCAATGAAAGATACAAAATTTTAAAAAGTTAGTTCATTTATTGAACGTAATTCAATCACTGTTGTTGTTTAGGTCATCAGCCGAAAGGCTATTTTCTGGAGACTTTACTAAGTAAAAAAAGGAGTGAGTTGGCTTACCTTGCCGTCCTCACTGAGTGGAAAAGTATGCTTATCAGCATGCCGGGCCATCTGAAAAGCATCAACTTTCCACCCTGCAAATGACACATTCACTTCATTCACCACAGCGTCTGGCTGTATAATTAAATTCATTACTCTCAGAGGAGATAACTCTGACTAGTGTCTTTTACACCCCTACCTCTTCTGTTCTTAAATGCTTCAGTCTAGCTGACCATGTGATAAGAAACAGAGCCATTTTTTGTAGCCCTGAAACTAGCACATCGATTTCAAATAATTTAACATTCCACCTGCCTGACAGGCTGGTGGAACCGCAATAGTTGCGTCCACTAGTTCATTAGTATCTTATCTTTAATCTACAGAATATTTCTGTAATGCTCTACCTGAGCCTAAAATCAAGAATAAATGAAAAAATAGTAGTGTAGCCTAATGTGGTGAACATATAGAAATAATGGTAAACAACGAGATCATATTTTACAAAGAAATTAAAAACAGGCCCATCATTTGCAGTATTACAATAATATTTAATTAATAGTCAATATTGAAAACGAAAGTACAGTGCATACCTGTCAAATGTTTTAACACCTAAGATTAGGTTCTTTTGGGATTTGCTTATAATAATTATTCAGCAAACTTCCTTTAAAGATTATTTATTTATTTTATAGAATTAATAATTAAACATAGTCTACTAATAAATAAAATTTGATTACATTATAAAACTTAAGCTTAAGCTAAACTTTACTATATGTAAATTAATGTCACTTAACAGATCAAAACAACGGTTTACCTGTCCTCAACCACTTGCTGCCACCCGTACGCACACTTACCATTAACCTAATTCAGAACCGGTTCCCTAAAAACACTATTTAGAACAGCCCGACAACACTTTCCATTCACAATTCAAGTAACAACTGACTTACTATACATCCACTAACTGTTTTTATACGGTCTAATATTTCCCAAACAATCGAGAACCTTTTAACAACTCCACCACTTTACTGGAACATTCTAGAAGGAAGTAAAATAAAAACAAACATTTTTATTAGTTTCAATTTCCGAGAATTATTTTTCTAAAACATTCAATTCATCGCTATCCATTACTGTAGTTCACTACACAACGCTTTATAAAATACACAACTTCTTACAATTAAAAATATATTCCCTTATCCGTTTCTACAATGTCACTGAATATTTATACCACAATTATTTTCCTTAGCATTTACTCCTTTTTTCTCTATTTACGAAATTCACAATCTGTTGGAAACAATCAGTGAATGTGATAACACAAAATTTGGAAATAAATAACATGATAAATAAACGTGAGTGGAGTAGTCCAGTGACAGAATTCGGATGTGAATAGATAAATGAAGCATTAAGTGCAGCATTTAGATCACTAATGAATAGTCAATTACAGTAGGCCTACTACGTTAATTAATAAGGTCCCAGCTCCATCGACGTTTTAGACGTGTTATTGGATTGTTTGGAAGAGTCTGCGTAGCCAGATTTGAGATCAATGGGTTATGGTGGTTCACGAGTTTCTTCCTAAATTTTGTATAGAGTATTTAGAAAACGTCATTTTTGTAGGGTACGTTTAGGTCTGAGTGTAGCGTTTTATTAGTTACATAATAGGGGGCGTTAACTATCCTCCGTAAAAGCTTTGATTGGAAACGCTGAATTTTTGCTAATACCGATGGTTTTGCACAGCAGTAAAGCATTTACTAAAAAAATGTATTTTATTTATGAACAAAACAACTATTCAGAAAGGAATTTTTGTACTATATAAAAATTTTTACCCAAGTTCGTTTTGGACAAATTACCACAACTTTTTAAAGCTTGTGATCATTTATTGATGTATTTTCTGGATAAGTAGGTATTTTATTCAAATTGTATTGTAATTGGCAACATAGCCATAAATTTTGAGTGTTTGTGTTTTAATTGTGGACATTAAAATTTTGTAAAAATTTATGTTTCTTTAGATATATTTTCATATTAAAACTGTTGAAGGAAGGAACTATAAGCAATGGAAGCTTCTTAAATAATGATTTGCATGAGTTTAGGTGGTTTACATTTAAAGAATGCTTTAAGTCCCTTGTTTATAATAATACATTAATGTATTTCTATGTAGTTTTATAATTAATTAGGATTCATAGTATTATAGATATGAGTAGATTGAATCATAATTTACTTGGAGCTTCAGCCTGCTCGTGTAGATTTTAAATAATGTTTTGCGGTATATTATGGTATACTTCATTCCTTATAGATTGCGCTGGTGATCCAAGATGTGGGGTGTTCGAGCCATGCCCTACACAAGAGCTGCCTTTGGCCCAGTATAGCTTCTTTGTAAGTCTTTTTAATAAAAATAAGAAAAACAGATATGCATGAAGTTCAAACTTCAAAAACGGAATCAAATATATTACTAAAATATTTTTTGCTTAGTTCACAGAGCACTGCATTATAACGTTTTATACTTTTTATTTCTTCTTTCCATTTTCTCAATATTTAATTCACTTTTGTATAAATTATTACAAATATTGCTTTACATCGAATTAAAAATAAACACTTAAATTATTTCTAATCAATTTCATTTGCATGACAATTTGCAATATATAATTTTATCAATTCAATTTCATTTTATATTCTCACTATATTTCTTTAAATTTCTAATATTTTACTGAAATTCATTCATTTAATAATCAAATATGACGTTCACTTGAAATTCTTTACAAAGCTTGCTTAAATAGATTTTTAATTTAGAATACAGTAATATTATTCTGAAATAAATTTGTTGCTTTTATTTTCTTACATAAATCTAATATCTAGTTTTTTTTATTTAACTTACAGTCGTTGGTTTTAAAAGCAAATGAGGTAAGTTTGGCAAATAGATAATTTTTTTAACTTTTTTTTTAAATTTTGCTTGCCTTTTCATTCGTATTTTATGTAGGCTGAAGTAGTTTTTATTGCAGTAATAAATTTTTTTCTTCATTAGTAGTATAGTTTCGTTTTGGGATCAATGACACAGTTTTAAAGTAGTAGTTATGCAGTTACACAACCAATCTTCGACTGTTAAAATTCCTTACGAAGCGAAAATTACCTCAGTTCATTTTTCAATATGTTTTTCTATTATTATTACATGCAATTCTATGTGAGTTATAAAAAACGCTAATAAATTCAGTTTAGGATAATGTACTGGGGAATTTGAACTGTAGCGAAGAATTATTTACATAAAGATTACAGGATTATTCTCAACAATTCAGGAAGGAACTGTGATAAACCTTTATCGTCTCATCCTCTTCCTTCTCCTTCTCCTCCTTTCGCTTCTTCTTCTTAATTTTCTTCTTCTCCTCCCTCTCCTGACTCTTTTTCTTCTTCTTCTTCTTCACCTCCCTCTCCTCCCTCTCCACCCTCTCCTAACTCTTCTTCTTCTTCTTCACCTCCCTCTCCTCCCTCTCCACCCTCTCCTCCCTCCCCTCCACTCCTTCTTCTTCTTCTTATTCTTTTTCTTCTTCTTTTTCTTCCTCTTCTTTTCTTTTCCTTTTTCTTCTCGTTTTCTTGTTCCTTTTCTTTTTCTTCTTGTTCTATTTCTTCTTCTTCTTCTTCTGCTCCTTCTTCTTCTTCTTCTTCTTCTTCTTCTTCTTCTTCTTCTCCTTCTTCTTCTTCTTCTTCGACAGTTTCTCCCTCTTCTTCTTCTTCTTCTACTTCTGCATCATCATAGGAAGTTTAGGTTTTAAAATAACACTTCAGTACCACAGTAAAATTTAGGTAAAGTTGATACGTAGTTTTTCAAACATTTCTTCATCTCCTTCTTTTTCTTCTTATTTGTCTTCTTCTCCCTCCTCCTCCTCCTCCTCCTCTTCTTCTTCTTCTTCTTCTTCTTCTTCTTCTTCTTTTCCTTCATCTTCTTTTTCTGCATCGTCATCGTAGCAAGTTTTAAATTTTAAAACAACACTTCAGTACTTCAGTAAAATTTTTAGATAGAGTTTATATAGTTTCTCAAGTTATTTTAAAAGTTTTTCGCGACAATTCTATGAAAAATCATATATAAGATGACTATTTCAGAATTCTATGATAAAGTAATATTATTTTCTCTATATTCTGAAATGATTCTTTCTCTACGTATATATAGTTCGTATTAGATATTACCGTAAAGAATATTGTATGTTTCCATCCAATCATGTTCTAAAATATCGTTCGATTTTCTCCTCTTTATAAGAACTATCACAGAGATTGTACATCTGCAAGAAAAATAAATCTTTTTATTATGACTGAAATCCATAGTTTTTATTTTCCTTCCAGTTTCAAGGAGGTATTAAAAAGTTTTATGAAATGAATTTTGTTCTGTATATGAACCTTTTTTCAACATAAAATTACTTTTTTAAATATTGTTTTTGCTGTTAATTTTTAAATTTAAAGTACTATAGATAATAACCCTACATTTTGACTGCGCTGTCGAATACATCATGAGAGAATGGTACAAACTAAATCCAAAAAAACATCAAAATAGGTACTAAAAAAAGATAACATCAAACTCAACTGCCTGGGGTTCGCCGACGAACTAGCATTATTAGCAAACAACATCGCAGAGGCTAGGAACGAAATTAAAACGCTAGGACAAATAGCAGGAAAAATCGGCCTAAAAATTTCACTTGTATTAACCATAATAATGGCAACAGGCCCGCTATGTATAAATAAGGTCCAAATTAACGACCAATTTATAGAACTCGTAGAACCCTTTAAATAATTGGGAGAAATCATCACTTTACAACTACGAAAAGTAACCATGGAAGAAAAAACCCAAGAAACTAACAACATCACAACTAATCACCAAAAATACCTACAATAAAAAATGCCTATCAATCAAAACCAAAATAAAACACTACAAAACGGTCGTACAACCAAAGATAACATATGAGTGTGAAACTCTATTCAAATTAAACCAGGAAAACAGAATAGATAAAATTCAAAAACTTGAAAAGAGGATCTTTAGAACCTGCATCGGAAAGAGACACCAAGTAGATGGAGAATGGAGATTACTACCAAATGAACAGGTCTACCAGGAGACCGAATCGGTAATAGAAAGGATGAGGAAAAAGAGAATATCCTTCTTTGGACATATAATCAGAACATCCAAAGATAGAATCACAAACCAAATAGTCAGAAATCTCTACCAGAAAAAGACAGAAATACTATGGTTAAGAGGAATCAAGAAAGATATGGAAGAATTAGGCATCATCATCGAAGATCTAGAAAATAAAACCGAACAGCTAAAACTATTAAAAGATAAAAATATTAGATTCCCAGGAAGTAGACAATAGGGAAAACAGGAAAGTGATCTTTTCAGAAGCAGAAAGCCAAAGAAGATCTACCAGAATGAAAGAATACTGGAGGAAAATCAAAAAAAGAGCCAGAAGAGTGACCAGAAATTGACTCAAGTGATCCACAGCGGCCTCAAAAGGAAAAATAAGAATAACCTGCAACTTAGCGCAACAAGAGTCAATAGTTTTATTTACTATTCGATCATATATATAGTTTTAATAATTCATTCTCGTTCACCACTTATAAATAGCAAAACCATTTAAAAATAGAATAAAAATATTGTTAAGACTTCCAATGTATCATACATCTGTCCTCAATAGTTTTTTTTAACAGTGATTTGAGTTGATCTATTATTATGCGCAAATAACAGACGAAAGTGTTTCATCTATTGAAAAGTGTTAAAAATAACTAGTGTATTTTTCTAACGTTTGAAATAACATTAGAGGACAAAATGGTGGGCGTAGTCCTTCTCTATACAACACTTTTTTTATTCTTCCAACCATATTTTTGTTTATAGATTTTTTGACTGATTGCAAATCAAATTTATTTCTTAAATTCTCTTAAATCATTACAACATTTATTTTATCTGTGGTTCGATATATTTTAAAATAGATTGATAGTAAAACTAAAAATAATATTTTTTATTTGTATCTTTGGTTTTCTACGTAAATGAGTAGTACCATAAAATTGATTTGTTTTTATAAACTTGTTTTAACATTTTAAATATTTCGTAAGTCAATGGAAAATTTTTAAAAGCCTTCATTTATATTAAATTAATAATAGTTTATTTTTACTTTCTTAATTATGTTTTGCTTCAAACTAAATAGTAGAAACTATGCGAACAGTTTTTGTAAATAAGAAATATATTCCAATTTTAGTAAAAAAACGCACACTAATTGATCAAGGCAACCTTTTTTATTTATTTTTTTTTTTTTTTTACTTTTCAAACCAATTTATTGTAATTGTCCGAGTAATGAATGGTTTCCGATACTTTTAGAATGTGTTAAAATTATACAGGTCATAAAATAATGGTGGGGTTTTGAACATAGATTAAATGAAAACAGAAATATTTACAGTTGATTTTGTTTATTTATCGAATTTGTCGTCTCAAACAGGTTTTTACATAGCGAATTAATTTCAATGTATGCACCATTGGTCGCTCGGCAAATGTCCAATCGATACTCAATTTTTGACCAAACGTTAGTTGAGATCTTCTATTACGGTTGTCAATGCTTCATTAATTCATTCCTTTAATTGATTTAGCTCAGTAATATTTTTTGGATTAACAATATTTCTTATGTACCTCTACAAGAAAAAATCGTAAGGTGTCAGGTCGGGACTCTTTGGAGACCAGGGTATAGGTCCCCTTGTCGGCTTATCCATCGATGGCTTTTTCTTTATCAGTGCACATAGCTAAACAGACCAAAGCAACAATACGAAACCTTAAGTTGAGGTTAGCATTGCTGTTACACAAACTCTTGGATTTGAAGTTATCAGAGCTACCTGTAAAACATATCAAAATTTTCCTACATTCATGGTCTGAATTATTGCAACCCCACCATTCTATTATGATGACCCTATAAAAAGTCATACTTGTGTTATAAACGTGGCAGTCATCTTACTCGGCATAATCATAATTAAAATCTTAAAAAGAAAATTGTTCTGACTTTTTCAAACTAACAAAAGTAAACATTAATTTATTAAAAACTTATATTACCCATAACATATACACCAAGTATTTTTTATCTAATGAGCGATATTATTTCTAGATTTCTTTAAAGAGGTGTAAAAGTGGTGAGTTTCAGGGGTACTGATTATCAGTAGTTTTTAATGACAAAACCCGAGATCAAGTACGATTACTTATTTATTTGGGATGTGATGTATGTTAAGAGATGGGCATTTCTTCAGAGATGTCTCTTTAAGAAATAACAAATTATAATGTTTAAAATTGGAACAACCCAAGAGGAATAATCCGTACCATATATAATGATATTTTTTATCGTTGATATCCTGAGTTTGGACCAAGAAATACCAATCGTTTTGGAACTATTCTTATTCTTCCAATAGATCTTCATTTTCTTCGATTGTAAAGAACTCTCTTTTTAGTCCACAGACACGGACCTTGACATTCTTCCCTTTTTCGTGTCAGAAAACTGCAAAATTGACTACCCTCTGTTTGGATGTATTTTTATTGTGAATTTCACTTTTCGCAACGCCTGTAGTATTTTTTTAAGGTAGACCCTCTTTAGTGTATTACTGCTTTGTATCGTTTAGCATGCATGAACTGAATACTCAGGGAAATCTAATAAAGTTTATATTTGGATATTATTTGATCACCATACAAATTTGCTTATCGGACTGATGTAAATTACCAACTCAATGCAACTTTCTATTATTTGGCTGATGAGGCTGTCCTAAAAGCTCAACACTAACTGAAATTCTGTATTTGTTTCTTTAACATGCTTTAAATAACTTTTTTTTAACTTCTGCTAGTTTTTACTGCATAATTGATTTTGCATGGTTAATTTTTTAACAGTAATAAGTAACTTTTACATTTTTGAAATATAATAATATTGAAGTAGCGTAATTAAATCATAGAAATATATTTTATTATATTATTGGAGCTCTTTTGATTATACTTTTTATTGTAATTATTATTGTTTGTGTTTCTAAAACTCTTAAATATAGTCCTTTTCTTTCCAGGTTAAGGTTTACGGATTTTTTTAACTGCTGACTCTCTCTTGCCCTGTATCTCAAGAATGGAAAATGGTGCAAAGCTGAAACTTGAAACATAAGTTAGGTACCGTAAGAGAACCTGACACGAAAATTTTTATCAAAATCGGGTAACCGAAGTAGTAGTTTATTCGTGCAATTTTCCCCTATTATTCTCAAAAAAGGCTCCTACGATTTTTTAAAACCACTTCATTTCTAAAATTGTCTGTTCTCCACTAGATAGAGTAAACAATATGTCTGATGAAATTCTCTCGGAAACTGTGCTTTCATGGTAATTTTTTTTTTAGTTGCAGCCTTAATATGCATTTTAGAGAAAAGCATAATTAAAATTGCTGAAAATTAAATGGCTGCAACTTGTATTACTAGCATTTTTCTACAACGCTTAGTTTTGCGTCAATTAGTGATTTTCTGTACTATTTATCTCATCAAAATCGGTAAAATCTGAATTTTTTAGGATTACGGTCTTAGTATTTATTTTACGACAAAATCGTAAATAGGTAATTAAAGTTACAGAAAAGAAAAAATATATACAACTTTTTTTTAAGCATTAATTTTACATAGAGCTTAGTTCAGCGTCAACTAGTGATTTGACGTGGCTATTTTTTGTTTTACAGAGGTTGATTTTCACACAGTAAATAGAAGAGAATTAAGAGAATCTCTTCTAATTACCGTGGATTTTAATTTTGCGTCATCACTCATGATTAAAATTAGGTTATGTTTTTTCATTTTACATTGTTCACTAAAGTTATACCTATGCTTAAACATATTCTATGTTTAATTTTTCATTATTTACACTGTTAAGAAAACGTTTTTAGCCTAAGTGTTTCACACCAGGTTTTTATAACTTCGAAACGGTACTTAATCACATTTTTCAAAGAAAACCTATTATGCACATAGACTACTGCATATTATTCAATTCTTTAAAATACTTTTATCATCGTTATATAAAACGTACGAAAACGTAAGGTAGGCTTTTTAAATCTTTTCCTGAAGCGTAAAAATCTTTAGGTTTTAAATTGTAAAGTTTACGGAAACTTGACTCACCGTATTTTATATGAAGTAATAAAGCTATCATAAACAGGAAAATAAAAACCAAGTCTTTAAATCTCTGTTTTACACTCTTTTTCTGTGTAACTGGATATACAATTAACTTTTTTATAGATATATTGTACAAACTAAATTTTAGTACTAAGGTATTAATCAAAAAAGTAAAACGTCCTGAAAAATAAAATATGAAAATTTGACCAGCTAATTCAAAAAATCAGACACTATATTATGTTGGTAAATAATTCACTTGCCCATAACAGTCAGGTGGAGAGTTAAATTATTTGCACTCGATCTGCAAGTTCCAGGGCTACAAAATATAGTTATGTTTCTTACCACATGGTCAGCCAATTATATCACTGAAGCATTTAGGAACAGAAGAGGTATAGGTGGAAAAGGCACTAGTCAGTGTTATCTCCTCTGAGAGTAATAAATTTTAATATACAGCCAGGACCCTGTGGTGAATGAAGTTAAGGTGTCATTTTCAGGGTGGAAAGTAGATAGATGCTTTTCAGAGAGCCGGGCATGCTGATAAGCATACTGCTTTTCCACTCAGTGAGAAAGGCAATGGTAAACCACCACCTCACTACTTCTTTTGCTTAGTAAAGCCTCTAGAGTTCCAAACCAGCCTTTCGCCAATAACTTAAACAACAACAAATAATTCAACTGGCAAGAGAGTCCTATTGGTTTTGAACCTTTTAGCTTTTATTTACCAGGAACTGTTATTTTTTTACTAATCATCTAATTTAATCGCCAAACTATCCTTGAGCTTTCGAACAGAGACATTTAGCGATAATTTTTAGATCTAGCTAAGACTTATGTAGGCATCAGCACGAAATATTTTTTTTTAAATCCGTAGTACGTCTTCGTTTCATCCTAATCTTAAAAATATTACAATTTATTTTACTTTAGTTTATTTTAATTGCAGTCCTAACAACCGCTAGATAATTAACAACTACTGTGGATCATGGATCTCGAACGATAAAATTTAACTTATAATAAGTATCAAAACCCTACTCGGTAATCGAATACGGGACCTTTCCACTTTGTATGCCAGCGCACTTACAACCATTTTACGGAGACAACCGTAGATCCAATTTAAAAAGTCACAAACAAAAGGAATTACAGTTTTGCATTAAAAATTTAAGAAAAGGTTATTTTTGAATATCGGATAAACCTAAATTAGTCACAACGGTTATAATATGAGCCAAGTATAATATTTCACCCGCTGAGAGATTTATAAATTATACGACATTAATATCGAATATTGCAGATGATAATATCTCATCATATTAAAAATTTGAATATCACATCGTATAAAAATATTGTAAGTTGTATTTAAGCAATTTAAAGTACAAGATGGAGTTACTAAGATTTACCCACTGATTTACTAATAGGTTTTTATGAGCCAATAACTTTATCAACTATTTTTGGTCTACAGATTTTTGTAGGGCAACGTCAAGAAATTTCATTAAATTTATTAATAACTTATACGATGCTTAGATTAATCAAGATAATTTTTATCTTCTTTTAAATTCTGTCACGGTTCAATATCTAGAAACATTATAAATCTTATGTTTTTTTTTCTTTAAGTCAACCGTTTAAAGTCGTAAGGAAATTTATGTAGTGACTGGTTATTTGACAGTTTCATTGGTCTTGGGTGATTCGTTTTAAGGTACGATGTATTATTAATGCAGTGAAACGTATTTAATCAATAACGACTCTACATCTTCGTATAAAATTGGAAGTGGAATGTTCTAATTTATTTAGAAACGATTTATTTCTAAGTCCTCATTAATTAAAATACTAACTGCATTTAATATTTTATTTTTATAGTGCCTTTTAATTTAAACGGCACAATGCACGAAAATATATTAAAAAAAAATATTTATTGCTTAAATTAGCAAAAAAACATGTGGAATTCCCCCTTTAAAATGGCAATAAAATATTGTAAAAATCCGATAACCCTACCCATAAAAAATTAAAAATTTTCCTGAGGCTTAACTTTTTCTAAATTTGCCATTTTATACGTTTATCTTTCCGAACATGCCAGTAGTATTTAGAAACGCTATTTTAAACTTTTCAGAAATAATTTTTATTGTTCTTTTATTCGTGTTGGTCAACCAAATTTGGTGTTTTGTAATGAAAAAGCTACAGCTGATTTTATTTAATGCTGTACGGTTTTGTCCTTTTGAATTTTTTTTACGCCTGTGTGTACGTTGCAATCTGCTCAATTGAGAACAATAATTAACCCGATGACCCAATGAGATGATGATGTGTATAGCGTGTAAATGAAGTTAATTATTGTACAGACCCAGGCCGACCATTCTTGATAGAGTATGGTTAACTGAACCTCAACTATTAAAGTACGCCAGTAACCACTGTCTAATAATTAAATCCGTAAAAAAGTAAAACTACTTTTACTAGGATTTGAACCAGAAACCTTCTCTCCGAAAATTAGCTGTTAAACAGCTGACTCGCAGCGACGACTTTAGCCTACCTTTAGACCAACAAAGTCTTGAACAAAATCTTAATCGATTTTTTTATAAGTCGTAGCCACGGCCTTCGAATGCCAGTTCGGCAAGTGACCTTGAATGGTGACGAGCTAATAACCATCTGTGAACAAACTCTGCTAGGGGCCTCTGTTCAAACTTATGCCTAATCACATCAAAAAACAGCGAAAACCAGCAATAAAATTGGGTGGTTGTCAATAATGTACAGTTCTTGATGGCAAAAATGTTAATGATGTAAATAAAAGCAAAACCAAAAACAAAAAGTTGTCGCCACGAATCAGCTGTTAAACGGCTTTTTTTCTTTTTTTTTTTGGTTTTACGTCCGACTGTTTTGCAAATTGCTGCTAATGCAGACGGTGAGATGAAATGAATTTTTTGTAACGTATGAAAAAATTCCATGCCCGAGTGGGATTCGAACCCAAGACCGCGTGATGAGAGGCGAGCACGTTACCAACATCGCCAACGCGGCTGGCTATGTTAAACGGCTGATTTTCGGAGATAAAAGTTCGGTGGTTCCGTAGTAAAGGTTACATTTATACGGATTTGAATACTAAACAGTGGTTACCAGTATATTTTGATGGTTGGGGTTCATTTAACCATACTCTCTCAGGAATGGACAACCTGAGTCTGTGCAAGATTGCACATCACTTACAAATCATACACATTATCCTCATTTCTTTGGGTCATGGGATGGCTTATTGTTTTAAAATAAAAAGCTCGGAACATACATACATTCGAAATTAAAAACAGGAAGAAATGATCATCCTAAACTTTAAAATTACCTAGTTTTATGGATGACATGTTATATTTTCAAACGTCAGGTACACATATTACACATATGAGATTTTTTATCAAAATCTTTAGAGTGTATTCCATGATTACAGAGTTATTAACACATTTTTTAATATCTTAATAGATGGAAAAATAAAATTTAATGTTCTTTTTCAGCTCCGCAAACTGGTAAGAATATCTATGGAGTTATCGTAAACAAAAGTGTATAAATAAAGTTATAAAAAATCAAAAAACGTACAACTTTTAATTCAAGTGTTTTTTTTTCTACAGAGGTTAGTTTTAGCGTTAAATTTGTGATGTACTGTATTTTGTACAACAAAATCAAAGTTGAACAAAGGTTCATTTTTGTTTAGTATCATTCACTTAAGATTAATACTACATCATGATTTTTCATTGCTCATTGTTTACTCATGTTTTTTTGTTTTTCATTATTTAACTCGCAAGAGAAAGTCGTGTAAATGTTTCACACCGATTTTTCTTTATACTGGGTGTCCCAAAAGTCTACGTTTGGCAAAATATCTCACAAACAAGTGATGCTATTCTTCAAAACACAATGTAATTTTATGAATGCAAGTAGAATCTATTGAAATTCGTGTGTACATTTATCCGCCATCTTGAAGACAATTTTTTGTTAAATAAGAAGGCGGTCATATGCCACATTATTTGCATGTAGAACTTGCGAAAAAGTCACTAGTAAAAACCATTTTTAAATATCTCTTTCCGTTTTGAAGTTATAGCTCGTCAAAATTGGGAACACAGTAAAAATGGCCTGTCTTATATGTTAGTATGATCTTCCTTAACTGTCTCTAAAATTTAGTTTACTGATTAATTTGAGTTTAATTTGAACAAAATAGTGCAAATCTTTATTAGCCCTTGCTTTTTAACGCGTGTATAATGCTAAATTTAAATAAGGTAAAACACTCGACAAGCCATTTTCTATTGTTAGGATGTTGCTATATGTTCACTATATTAAGAAAATAAAGTAAAATTAGAGACGAATTTGTACCACTTCAACTGAATTATGGGTTTGCCATATCATTGAAAAATATAATCTAGTCCTGTAAAGTTATATTTTTCATTTCATATTTCGCTGTTTTATTTACATGTTTTATTTACGTTTATTTACGTTTTATTTGTTATGTTCAGTTTCATAAGAGATCGCTAAAATGAGGAACTTGTAATCCCAGTTGTGGTTTTGATGTGCTGATCAAATATTCTATTATTCCGTTCAGCGCAGCTTTGAAATATCTGATGCAGCAAAAGTAATGGAAAATAAAAAACCTATGAGTAAATTAAAGTTTTATTATTAGATATAATGTAAATTTTATTGTTTTTAAACTATTAAAATTCTAACAGTCCATCATGACATTAGATAATTACAGATATTTGATAAACATTTACTGCGACATTACTGTAGTTTTGTAATTAAATTTAGCCTATAACAGAAATATGCATCTAGGGAACATTTTACATGAACGTACCAATTTTGGATTTCATAGTTCCATCAATTGTCACATTTGCATAGCAGTAATTGCTTTCCCTGCTTTCCACGTTGTATCATTTACGTTCTCCTTCATTGTTGATCAATCTGTCTTTCTGACACTTCTCTTATGGCTTTCTATTCGCTTCTCAGCCCCTTCCTAAACCCCCTTCTATGGACTGACGATTTTAACTGTTTAACAGAAAATTTACGTTTATCATTTCCAATGACAAATTTTCAGTCATTCACAGTATAATTTCAAATTTTTTGTTGTCATAATTTATTCTCGTTCGGTTTTATGTATGCCAAATTTTTCTAATCACAAAATTTTCAGAAAACAAATACTTAATTTTCTCTTTATCTAATCAGCAATATCGTAACTCCTAAGCCTAGGTTCGTTTTGGATCTGGGTATAATACAATAATAAGCAAACTTCATTGAATACTAACAAATAATACTATTAGATTACTTCAATTAAATTAATTACAAAACTTGCTTAAACTAAACTCGACTAATAAGGTATTAGTCAAAAGAAATTAAAGAATTAGAAATTCTGCCACTTAATAATCAAAACAATGATTTACCTATCCAAAACCTTGCTACCACCCATACGCATACGCACTTTTAACGTAATTCAGACCGGTCCCGTAACGACACTAATATGAAACGACCCGACAATACTAATTCCATTTATAGTCCAAGTTCTAACTAACTGACTGACTACAAAGGAACTAATTGTTTTTCTACCTGCAGTCTGATAGTTTCTCAAACAATCGAGATATTTCTATCCCTTTTCCGCTTAACTGTAACGCGATTAAACAGATAATTTGAAATAATTAGATTTTGCAATAATTTAAAATAAAATAAAGTTTTATTTTTTAATCTTTAACTTCTGTACGTTGCAATTTTTTCAATTTAAGAACCCATGACCCAATGAGATGAAAATTATATTTTTGTGATATGTGAATGAGGTGTAGTCTTGAATAGACTACACTTCAGACTTGTAAAAGTATAGTTAATTAAACCCCAACCTTCGAATTACACCACTGTCTTTTATTCAAATTCTTACAAAAGTATTCCTTTACTAGGAGTACCTTTACTAGGATTTGAAAGAAGTCTCTGAAAATCAGCTGTAAAACTGCTGATTCATGGCGACGACTTCACCATTAGATTAACCCTGTGGGTTAAAATTAATTTAAAGGATTTTATGATCAAATCTGGTACTTAAGTCTAATGCATCGCATCGGTTAAGCCTGTGAAAGTATAGTTGCTGTTAAAAGTGATAAAGTTTATCGCTTTGTCGCATAGTTTATCGGGGAATAATTTAGTTGTCCATTCAGTCTTTGTTTTCATGATATTTTGCTGAATTGTGTGATTTCACCTTTCAGTTTGTAGAACTTTATGTTGTTTTATTTGCACCAGGGCATCCCAAAAACTGTTCCGTACTGGTCTAATAGTGTCCAGTAGCCTTGTTAACTGATAAAATCTTGTTTTAATTTTGTAACCTGTGTTTATTACTTTTCTCTTGTTAACGATGTTATTGTTTCGTTATTCACGTAGACCGTCAGGTTATTCTGGAAATCTTGTACAAATATCACGGTTGTATGTATTTTTGTTTTATCGTTCAAACATCATCACATTTTTATACAAAATTTTGAATTTATTAACAGTTCATTTTGCTAAAATAAATTATAATACAATTTAAACTTATTTTTAGCCTTAATGCTGTTAAATATTCTTTATTTTGTAATAAAGTTACTTATACATTTTTTATTCACGTTATATACTGAATTTTTGTTATAATCTGACTTGAAACTTAGTTTAACAAAATTAAACACTATTTTCGTAAACGTCAAAATAAGTTTGTAGTTAAATTTTTTTTTTTCTTTTTTTTAATAATTATGGCCACAAAGGACCACTTAAGTTCAATCTTTCAACGTCTAGCTCTTTCATATGTTCCACCAAAACGCCCCCGCAGTTGTCGCTCCCGTACTTCTCCTCTTCTTCGCCAATAATTCTTCAATGTTTCGGATCTTCTCAGTCTCTCAGCGTCCGAAATCACCATGGCTTTCCTGACCCTCATTTGTTCCCTAAATTTAACCGATCGCTGTTTGTATGTCCTGTAGCTCCCTGACTTAGTTTTGAGGTCAGCTATTGTGATGTTTAGTTCCTCCATATCCTTTTTGACTTCCTTTATCCAGTTTGGTGTCATCTTCTTTTGCCAGAAAAACTCAGTCATCCTTCTTAGTAATCTTGTATCCTCCATTCTCAATATATGCCCCAGGAAGGATATCCTTTTTTTCCTGATGATACTGGTTAAAGGCTCAATTGTTTCATATACTTCCTTGTTTGGTACAATATAGAAACTACCATCTTGAAGGGACCATTTTCCAATACACCTTCTTGCTATTTGCCTCTCCACTTTCTCGATTTTGTCCTTTTCGCCTATTCTTGTTGGACCAAACAGGGTTTCACTCGCATACAGGACTTCAGGAAGTATCACGGTATTGTAGTGTCTTAATTTTGTGTTGATGGACATACATTTCTTATTGTAAATATTCCTAGTGGTTATGGCGGATTTGATTAATTTATTTGTTCTTTCCTTCCAGTTAATTTTTTCTTTAATGTTGTGCGTTATTGTTTCACCCAGGTATTTGAAACTTCTAACTAATTCCACGTTTTGATTGTTAATTCTGACGTTGTCTACACACAGGGGATCTCGAACCATTATTTTTGTTTTTTCATAAGATATTTTTAGTCCTATTTTCCCAGCGTATTTCTCTATAGTTTCAACCTGTGTCCTGGCTTCTTCTATGCTTTTGGATAATAGTGCTAAATCGTCGGCAAAACCGAGGCAGTTAACTTTTATCTCTCTTCTAACTTTGATATAAGCTTTATTTTCCTTGTTCCACTGGCGCATAATATACTCCAATGCGCAGTTGAAGAGAAGTGGGGATAGTCCATCCCCCTGCCTCAGTCCTGTTTTAACTTCGAATGGCCCCGATATTTCACTCCTGAATTTTACTTTCGATTTTGTTTCAGTCAGGGTTAATTCAATCATTTTAACCAATTTAGGGTGTAAGCCAAAGTTCCTCAATATTTTCAGTAGGGATTCCCTGTGTATACAATCATAAGCCTTTTTGAAGTCAATAAAGGTCATGACTAGCTGTTTATCTCTAATTTTAAAGTAATCTATTATCAATTTCAGGGTTAAAATTTGGTCAGGACAGCCTCTCCATGGTCTAAACCCTCCTTGATACTCCCCTAGCTCTCCATCCAGCTGATCTTTAATCCTATTGTAGATGATTCTGGATAGAATTTTATACGTGCAGTCGAGGAGAGAAATTCCCCTGTAATTATCCGGATTAGTTTTATCTCCTTTCTTGTGTATCGGATGAATGATTGCTACTTTCCATACTGAGGGGAGTTGCTCGTTTTCCCACATTTCTACAAGTTCTTTGTGTAGATTCTTTAGCGTTTTCCTCGAGGCGTTTTTCCATATTTCTGCTGTTATATAGTTCTCACCACTGGCCTTATTATTTTTCAGTTCCTTTATTGCGGTGAATACTTCATCGAGACTAGGAGGCTCAATGTTTTCAAGTTTTTTTTTTCTTTATATTATTTATTTGGAATAAATTTATTTAGTTAAATTTAAGCACAAACACGTACTTAAAAGTGAAGTTTACTGTTTAAACTACTGTATATATTTTATAGTTCAAACAATTAAATTTTATTTTATATAAGAATATATTTATAATAAAACTATGTTTTATTGGTTTTCTTGGATAAATGCCAAATTTTAATTAATGATCCTTTCCAAATATTATTACATAAAGTTATAAAAATCTCATTTTATGTTATCCGTATAAAAACTTGTTGAAGAGTACTGCTAAAGCAATTTGTCAGCGTAATTATAAAAAAATAAAAACTTTTACGTACTGTAATGAATTGAAAAACTTTTCTGCTGTTAATAAATATAAGTCCGTTTTTGTAGTTTTATTCTTTTTCCTCTGAGATTTTCTCTTGTGGTTCAATTGCCAGTTCATTGTAAACTTAGTTAATTCTCTGGAGAAAAAGTATTCCGATTGATTAAACCATTCTTTGCGACTAAGTACAGTATTGAACTTGGCTACGTTTTTTTCTGAATCACACGTTTATTTCAAATCGATTCAGCTTATTAGTTTTAACATTTTTATTTTTCTCAATAGAACTGTAATCAAGCTTTAAACGTTAATTTACTTAATTTCCTACTCAAATCAATCAATTTTTCCACTTTATTGTACTCTTTCATATCAGTTTTTCTTCAAATAAATATCTATATTCGTCGATTTCTTCTTAATTATAATTATCACTATTTATCACAATTACATTTTGATAACCACAAATTGCTGTAGTGATGCGATAATATTTCTATGCGATTTATTAACTAAATTTCCAATTCACCCCGTTTTGCATAAATTAAAAATGGGAGGTTGTTTTCCTGTATAATTATAGGATAAAATTGCCCATAACAGAAAGGTGGAGAGTTAAATTGTTCGCACCCAACCTGTTAGTTTCTTAACACAAAATCAGCCAATTAAATGACTGAATTATTTAAGAACAGATGAGGTAAAGGTGTGAAAGATAATAGACAGAGTTATCTCCTCAAAATAATGAATTTCATTAAACAGCCAGATCCTGTGGTGAATGAAATGAAGGGGTCATTTGCAGAGTGGAAAATATGTGCTTTTTAGAGGGCCCGGCATGCTGATAATTGTACTTTTCAACTCGTGAGTAAAGCAATTGTAAACCACCTCACTCCTCGTTTTACTTCGTAAAGCTTCTAGAGGTTCATACCAGCCTTTCGGCTGATGACCTGAATAACAACAAGGGTTATGTAAGAACTATATGTATACAAAAATCACAATGATTGTTCAGGTTACCTTAAAGTAATAGACAAAATGTCATTATTTAACCAAAAACACTCGGAATAATAATTTAAAAACATATCAAAGCATGCATTTAATAACAGTTCTACAATAACTGCTGTAAAAATTTAAATTTTAAAATTGAAAAATATAACTAATAAGTAATGTAATTATCGTGCCAATATTGTCAGTTAGCGTTTACTTTTTATAAACTTTTGTTATTTTGTAGAAGTTACGAATAACTTGTTTAATAAAAAATCTTATTTGTAATCTAGGGCACTCCCGTAAAAACTCTCGTGAGATTTAAAGCTTTCATATAAATGTTATCTACGAGAAAATGTATAAATAAATGTTTATATATAATAAAATCTAACTGAATATTTATATAATATAAATATAATATATCATAACGCAAACTTTTCTACAAAAAATCATACATATAACTAAAAAACTTTGCATGTTAAATCCATTAAAACGGAAAACAAGTAAATCATTAAATTAAAATAAGCTAGATAAAATAACTTTCTCAGGACTACCTAGATAGCTTGAGCAAAGAACGTGACTTAACTTCATGACTTTCTCTTACCAATGTAAATAATGAACACTAGGCGCTATGTTTAATCATGATTAAACAATCCATAAAATAAAAAAATAACCTAATTTGAATCATGACAGAATGACGCAAAATGAAAATCGACCTCTGTAGTAGAACTATTGCTTCTAAACTAGGATCTGTAGAAAAAAAATGTTTAAAATAAAAGTTCTAGGTTTTTTAATTTTCTGTAACTTTGATTATACACTTTTCTCATAAAATGCATATTAAGGCCACAATCTAAAAAACGCTTTTTAACATATTTTCATGGAAAAAGATAAAAATCACTAATTACCGATTTTAAAGAGTAAACACAGAAAATCAAATTTTTCTTTGAATTGTTATAATCTCTTTTCTGCGTAGTTTCTTGACCTTTTCAATATATTGAAGTTACATTTCATTTTCGTTTTAATTCTTAATTAATTTCTTTCGGAAATTTTAATTTCTCATTCATTAAATTTTTTGATCTTTTCCCTAACATAACTTCTATTGGTCTCTCTTTCGTTGTCATAATTATGTATATTATAATTTAAAATTTTTCAGCCAAATTTACATATTTATACCATTTTTATGGGGCTTATTTATCAGATAAATTCGTAATAGAACAGCCAATGTTTTTAAATATCGTTCACTGATAGTGCCTTTGTGGGTGGAAGATAGTTACTATTCCAGACCTAATTGACAATTTTTTTAGTCCATTTTGCAGACATACCGCTTACCTTTCTTGTAGGACATAAAAAATGTAGTAAATTAGGCGATTTCAAAAAAATCGTAGCTGTTTTTTTATAAAATCGCAAAACAGTAAAATATCACACGAATATAAAGTGCTACTTACGGGTGGCCGATTTTGATGAAAATGTTCGTGTCTTATCTCCTTGTGGTACTCTATTAAAATTCTGTTTCAACTTCGTACGATAGTTTGTTGTTGAAAAATTTTGTTTACACCCAGATCAATCGGTACATGTGTTTTTTTTTTGGAGGGGGGGTTTGGGCCTTAAAACATGTATTTCTGGTAAAAACTCTATTTCAAAAAATCGTTATGAAAACAATACTTTCGTTTTCTATATATTCATAAAGGGAAAGAGGAAAGAAATAAAAATGAAGTTCTGGTTCAATTCCCGCTATGGTTGTTGATTATTATCACCTCCTGGGCCTAATAATGTACGAGTATGTAACAACTTATTGTACTTTATAATGATGAATTTGATGCAGTTTTAAATAAGTGAACTGAAAGTAATTTTATCAGATTTGCCAAAAAAAAAAATCCATTAACTTTTTCGGAAAGATATTTCATAAATATTTAAGTAGTTTATCTATTGTTTTATGAATACTGTATAGTAAATAAAAATATCAAAACAGGATACATAAACACCGCCAAAGTATTATACAGATTGTTAGTAAATAAGACACAAATAACATGCAAACGGTAGCTTAGTTAAATTACTCTTAACATTGCGTGTACTATAAAACTTTCAACAAGTTAATTCACGTTATTTGGACTCAAAACATTTATTAGGGATAAAGAATTAAACTCACAACTTTTCGTTTTTAAAAGCTAGACAACTTACATTACTCTTGTTCTTTACTTCAGAAATGTGTATAAAATAAGTCTATCACTGTCATCTGTAACGAAGAAAATATTATTTCCTGTTGTTTACTCAGAATAGCTTACAATTTTTTAATTTCCCTTTGTTATATACGTAGTGTTTATTTATGAAGAGTGTGACGAAAAGCTTTTCCTCTTCAATTTTTTCATTCTTATTTCTGGTTAATACTTACACCTTAAAATATTTTGTGGTGTTTCTTAACTCTGTTTTAAAATAGCAACTCTTATTTTATTCTTACAAATTACCCTTAATTTCTAAACTGTTAGAACAATTAAATACCAATTATTCCTAACCTAACCGGCAATATAACCCATAAACTATAATTTAGCAGTTCAGACTATATAATTTATCTTCTTTGCAATTTTTTGTTTTACACCTTCAGTACACATTTCTTAGAAACGCCGAATCACGAGAGGCTACACTCTATCTGTATTGGGTGTCTAAAACCGGCTTTCCGGTTTTAAAGAAACTCGCTTGGTAATCCGGCGTTTTCAGTAATCCGGCGCCGTACAATCCCCGAACATGCCGGATTAAAAGGGGTGTACTGTACCACTGTAATTAACACTGTGTGTACTGGCACAGACACAGACCAATCTATAAAAACATGTCTTTTGAGTTCAGTGGGCCTGAAAACGTGTATATCATGTGAAAACTCGAAGGCCTATAATTTACATAGGGCAAGAGAAAATAAAATAATAAAACCGATTTATAGCCTTAGTTATACAGCCTCTTTACTAACGCGAGTTCGAACATTCCTTTGTTCTTTGTAGCAGTCAACAAAAATATATCATTTAGTTGACTGTTTATAATAAATACGTATATCGAAACAAAAGAGTTTGTTATAAAAAGAGCATTAGTATTTAATTATCAATGAAGAAATAAATATTTTGGTGCTTTAGAAAATTATTATTCTCAATGTGGGCGGCGGGTAAAATTGATTTTATTTCAACTTTTAGTTTACATTTTGCTAAACGGTAAAAACAATAAAATTTCGTGTAATATTTATAAGAGTACAACAATAGTGTAGCTTATTTAATATTACAATTTTACAACTATGTTAGTGTTGAAATCAATAAATAATTTACAACAAAGAACGTTGTAGCTTCTCTGAGAAATTTCCCTTGAGGCTATCTTTAAATTTTCATTAGAACAGAAGAAAATAACGTTTCAGAAATGTTTTTGTTGTTCATGTACAGTAAAACATTTTTTTATATTTTATAGCTAAAGTGACATATTATTAATTATAGCCTAGTTTTATTGTTGAATGATGTAGTGTAAACAACAATAATACTTTTAGCGAACTGGAAAGTTTTTATGAAAATTAAATGCTGATCGAAGCGCATTCAACGTCGGTAAGGTGAAAGTACAGTAGACTACACAACAGTATTCGACTGTAGTAGTGGGAGATTAGAAACGAAGATAAGGCAGTGATGTCACTGGTTTTTTGTTCATTTTTTAAATAATAATATCATCTTCATATAAATGTAAAAATGTATTGAAATAAACAACAAGCATCGATGGTTCAGTGGTAGAATGCTCGCCTGCCACGCGGGCGGCCCGGGTTCGATTCCCGGTCGATGCATTAATTTTTATTTTATGTAACGTAAATTTCGAATCAATATTAAAATATAATTTTATTATAATAATTTTCAAAAACATGGTTATTTATTTACATTGTACAAACTTCTTTTATCCGTAATTTGTGTACGTTACAATCTGTTCAATTTAAGAACAATAAGCAACTCCATGATCCAGTAAAAAGATAATATGTACGATGTTTAAAAAGGTGTATTCTCGTACAGACTCAGGCCGGCGATTCATCTAAGAGTATTGTTAATTTAACCCCAACCATCAAAGGACACCGGTAATCACTGCCAAGTATTCAAATCCGTATAATGGTAATTTACAACCTTATGTAATCCTTTACTAGGATTTGAACCAGGAACCTTCGCCTCCGAAAATCACCTGTTAAACAGTTGACTCGTAGAAACATCTAAACCATTAGACCTACCCTGTAACACTCGGTTTAAGGTTACGTAGACTAATTTGAAATAATAAAAAATAAAATTTTGAAAATCATTTAATGAATTTAAAAGCGATTTTAACAAAATGAAAATTTTACAAGTTCGAATCGATTTGTTCTTACTACTTAGATGTTTTCTTACTTAGTCATTGTTGTTGTTTAGGTCATCAGCCGAAAGGCTGGATTGAACCTGTAGAGGTTTTACTAAGTAAAACGAGGAGTGAGGTGTTTTACCATTGCCTTCCTCACTGAGTGAAAAAGTACACTTATCAGCATGCCGGGCCCTCTGAAAAGCACATATTTTCCACTCTGCAAATGACACCTTCACTTCATTCACCACAGGGTCTGGCTGTATAGTGAAATTCATTACTTTCAGTGGAGATAACTCTGACTAGTGTCTTTTACACCTCTACCTCTTCTGTTCTTAAATTATTCAGTCATTTAATTGGCTGACCATGTGATAAGAAACAGAACTATTTATTTTAGCCCTGCAACGAACAGATTGAGTGTAAATAATCTGACACTCCACCTGTCTGTTATGGGCAGACTTAGTCATTACTTAGATGATTACGTTAATTAGATTACAAAATTATTAAAATGTTATGAATAGCTATTTGTAATGGCAATTTATTTAATTATGGTTCAATTTGAGCTCAAATATATTATTACTTTCTCTTGCCTATATGAATATATAGGAAGGAAAGTATTGTTTTCATGTCGATTTTTCGAAATCGAGTTTTCACCGGATCTATACGTTTTCAGACCCCCTGAACCCAAAAAACATGTTTTTAGCGATTGGTCTGTGTGTGTGTCTGTGTGTGTGTGTGTGTGTGTGTCTGTGTGTGTGTGTGTGTGTCTGTGTGTGAACAGAATATCTCAAGAACGGAACATCGTACGAACTTGAAACTTGAAACTTAAGTTACATACCACTACCGGACGCGACACGAACATTTTCATCAAAATCGGTCAACCGGAAGTAGTAGTTTATTCGTATAATTTTTCAGTTTTTTGCGATTTTCTCAAAAACTGGTCCTACGATTTTTTTTTAAATCGCCTATTTTACTCACTTTTTTATTCTCTACAAGATAGGGTAGGCGCCATGTTTGCTGAAATTCTCGGTGAGGCTGTTTTCACGTAAAAACGTTATTTTTTTAAGATTACGGCTTTAATATAAATTTTAGCGCAAAAACTTATATAATAAAAGTTGTAGAGAATTTAGAAACCTACAACTTTTATTTCAAACATTTTTTCGTATAACGCTTAGTTTAGCGGTAATTTGCGATTTTCTGTTTTTTTTCTCACGAAAACGTGAGAAAAATCGATTTTTTTAACATTTCGGTCTTAGTATGCATTTTACGACAAAAGTGTATATAATTAAATTTATAGAAAATTAAAAGATCTACAACTTTTGTTTAGAGCATTTTTCTCTACAGAGCCTAGTTTAGCGTGAAAGCGTGATTTTCCGTATTTTTAAGCCAAACTGAGTTCGATTGTCATTTTGCGTCATTCACTCATGATTAAAATAAGGTTATGTTTTTGAGGTTAGTTTTTTGTTCATTTCTAATGTTTTAATACTAATGTTAGGTTTATTGTTAATTATTTGCATTGGCAAGAGAAAGTTGTGTGAGTGTTTCACACCAGATTTTTTTAATTTTATAGTTACGAATTATTTATTGAAGTTCGTTATCGGCCAGTCTTGATCCATCCTTGAAATGGGGCTTCTTTAATTTTCAACTTTTTGCTTTTTAAGCCTTTTATTTCTTGATCATGCTTTAAAAAATTCAAATTCGTCTATATCCAGTTGTCATTTCTTTTTAGTATAATAATTGATTAATTTTTTTAAATTTATTCGGAATCTTAACTTCCTCAACTCCGTGATCCATCTCTGATTTAATTTCAATATTATAACCTTTGGTAAAATTATTTGGATTTATATTTTTTCTTTTAAAATTTTTAACTTTTATGGTTTATTTTGATTTGAAAATTATTTTTTAGAATTATTAATTTTGATAATGATTTTATAACTTATTTAATTTTTCAACAATGTAACTACTTTTTTTAATCTTCTAATTAACGATCCAGTAAACCATGGACTGCTATTCTACAACCCGGTGGGTCAATTTTATAGTAATAGAATAATTCTCTTTCACTAATAACTATTAGTTACATGGTTTTTCTTATAAAATGTAAATTGTTAATGTTTTTACAATCTCAATTTTTGTTTTATATTTTAAGTCGTATCAACATCTTGGTGTTTAGCGACTACTTTGAGTAGAGAAACAGTGGGTACGAACTTGTAATAAATTTACAGACCCTGGACGGGAATCAAACCCGGGCCATCCGCTTTGCAACGTAGCATGCTAACCACTGAGCCACGGAGGCGGCCTTAATCCCAATTTATTGTAATATAAAAGTAATAGCCTATAGGTAATTATAGGTCATGTGAAAAAAATGCAAAAACTTAAAAAATTGTAGCGTAGGTTAATTCATATTTTGGATAACAGTGGGTTGTAAAAAAAAATGCATCGGCCGGGAATCGAACCCGGGTCGCCCGCGTGGCAGGCGAGCATTCTACCACTGAACCACCGATGCTGATAATAGTAAAGTCAAATATTATAAAAACCATCTCATTACGGAGATCGGTTGGACCATTCTTTTAATTTTTTTTATGAAAATGTTAAATCCTTAAAATAAAAGTTCTAAGTTTTTTTAATTTTCTACACTTTTGTCGTACAATGCATACTAAGGCGATCTTAAAAAATCCATTTTTACAGATTTTGATGGGTAAAACAGAAAATCACTAATTTCCGCAAAACTAAGAGTTGTACAAAAAAAAATTGTTAGGAATATAAGTTATAGGTTTTTATAAGTTCTACAACTGTGATTGATTACACTTTTGTCCAAGAATGCATATTAAGGTCACGTTTCATTTTTTCATTTTTTTCATTTTCACAGTCTCTCCAATAATTTTAACTGACATGGCGCTTTTCATATCTTTTAAAGAATAAAAAATGTAGTAAATTAGGCGAATTTATAAAAAAATCGTAAGAGCCGTTTTTGAGAAAATCGAGAAAAAGTGAAAGATTACACGAATAAACTACTCTCCGGGTGATTGATTTTGATGGAAATGTTCGTGCCGGGTCTTTTTATAGTACCTAACTTAAGTTCAAAGTTTAACTTAAATTTTTTGGGTTCAGGGGGTCTGGAAACTAGTACATCCGATGAAAACATAGTAAGAGAGTAAAAATAATTTAATTTATTTGTGAAGTCATTGCATCAGGATCATTAAAAAGTTTTACTGTAAACTCGAAATATTTTTATTATGTTAAATTACATAAATCCCAAAAGAGCTTAAGGTGCAATAAAATTGTTAGTAAAATATGTTGTTTATTATAATACTCGATATTTTGTTTTTGTTACGTTATCAAGGTTCCATTTCGAGAAATTATTTGAATCCCTGTTGTACCATTTAATGCTTTTAGCAGATAAGAAATGGGTTTTTGGACTGAAGCCAAGTTAGGTTTCAGTTCTACCTCACTCTGTTCTAAGTTACCTAATTCTATATTTCGTGTAACGTTTGAAACACATACTAACACTAACTCTTTGTTTCAATTTCATCGTTTTGTTTGTTATGCTACATTAATGTGCCTTTCACCGGCTGCACCGAATTGTTTCTTCGCCAAAATTAAACGGAATAGTGCTCAATAATGATTACGTCTTTCCATTTTAGTTAAACTAATATACGTTAAATGTGTTGGTTATATTCTGTACACGTGTTACTACTTACTTTTCTTAATATTTTTCTGCATGTATTTAATAATTAACGTAACTATAGAATATTTATAATTTTTAAAATTATAAATCTAATTATTTTATTATGTTTCATAATAAATCATTTCTAACGACTTATTTACATTTACAATATTTTTATTTTCCTGTAACGGGCAGGTGGATTGTCAAATATTTGCACTCGATCTGCTAGTTCTGGGCTACAAAAATTTGTTTTGTTGCTTTCACCACCGCTAGACCCCGTGGTGAATGAAGTAAAGGTATCATTCCAGGGTTGAAAGTAGATGGTTTTCGGAGGGCATGGCATAACAAACTACATAATTACACATAAATTTACACATTCTTACAGTTCAACAAAAAATCAACAAATACACAGCACAAAATACCAAAAACGATTCGAATCGCACATGAATCACGTCATATAATTTTATAACAAAGAATCATCATAATAATCTATCATTTATGTGTTGTTATGTCTTATAATTCAAGACATATGAGACATATGAGACATATGATATAATTCAAGACAGATGGGAAACTCATCTACATTTTAGAGCAAAAGTGTATGTAATCAAAAATGTTGAACTTTAAAGAAACTACAACTTTTATTTCAACCATTTCTTATTTGTTCAATGCTGCTGTTTTTCTGTTTTTATTTTTATTTTTTTGTTTTTTATAGCTAAGAACACTCTCGATCAAGTCACCTTTTAACAAACAAAAAATTAAATCAAAATCGGGTTATCTATGTGGGAGCTACTATACCACAGACATACAGATACCCGCGTTAAACTTACATAAACCCCTCTTTTTCTGTCGGGCGTTAAAACCAAGCTTTTATGAAAATTTTATTAATGTCAATAAAATTAATAATTAACACTGCTAAAGATACCTCTTCCATTTTAAAACAATAAAAATAATAAAAATAGATTTAATTGCCACCATGAGAAACATGAAAAAAATACTGCATCGGCCGGGAATCGAACCCGGGCCGCCCGCGTGGCAGGCGAGCATTCTACCACTGAACCACCGATGCTACATATTAAATAAGAAAGTTTTAAAAATTTATTAATCTCCGAGGCAAAGTATTAGGAAGATACGCTGCAAAGCAGAAGGTTGGAGTTACCCAGATATGGTTTGCGAAATTATTACACTAACAGCCCATCGTTTTTAACCCTAATTAGTCTGCAATGACAAAGATATTTGACTGAAACAATTTTTTTTTAAATGTTAGGAATTTTAATTACTTATGCTAAAAATAGTATTACACTTTACTTTTTTCGAGTATACTACTCCCAATACTAATATTTTTATTGAAATACATTTTTGTATTAATGTCGGAGACAATAAATTGCCTACGTAAATAGTTTCTCAGTATATTTTATGCCTGTTACCACAGTTGTGTAGACCTATTGTATTAATATAATTGATTAGTTAAATAAAATGGTAGTTGATACAAACTAAATTCTATGCCCCACTCTCCACTCACACTGACTGCAATCATTGTTTGTACCTTTACTACAACGTTCATTAGTTTATAACTGATATGACGATCAGATGCCAGAATCTTTTTAGAATTTCAAATGTCAGTGTGAACGATATTATAATATTCTTACACGTTGCGTGATCTATTCCTAAAGATATATTGAGAATTTCACGAATATTTTAAAATAGTATTTTTCACCTGTCATTAAATTACTTTATTACCGTTTCCGATAACTGACAACAATCAAAGTTATTCTTGTTTACAATAAAAACATTTTGATAGTTTAAAATATCTGTTAATTAATAAAAAGCCAAAAATATTGAATTCAATCTGAAGATAACTAAATTAAAGGAATCGTTTTAGTTTTAATTTCATTTTAGAAAAATTTGTGATTTAAAATCGAAATTAAACCTAAAATAAAAAAAAATTGAAAAATAAAATAATAGATTTTTAGTTTCCCAATTATTGACTTAGTAAATGCGAAAATATATTTTGTGCTTTCCGTCACTTCATCTTCCGTCAATTCGTTTTTTAAGTAGATTGATTTTTTTTGGAAAATTTAAAATGAGGGTACTAACTAAAAAGTTCAAGTTTTGGAATCATTGTAATAAATGATAAATTTAATCTATCATTTATTAACGAAACTATTGGACAGACTAAACAAAATTTTTTCATGTCATTTTTAAATGCAACATATGTTTTATGTACTATTATAGTTTAATTTGAATGGCGCTATCTGATACATTGTATCTGGTACACATTTAGTGTCTAGCTAATTTTTTTGAATTATTTAGATTAGTAACATAACTTAACATTGTTATAACTCGTGGCTATTGTTTTAATAATTAACATGATCAGTAAAAATCTTCAGTGAATTATAAAAGTGTGTTCAAGTCGTGAGCCGAAAGGCTGGTTTTAACCTCTACATCAAGAGGCTCTACTAAGTAAAACGAGGATTCCGGTGGTTTATCACTGCCTTTCTCACTGAGGGGGAAAGTATGCTTATCAGCATATCAGGTCTTCTGAAAAACATCTACTTTCCACCCTGCAAATGACACGATCACTTCATTCACCACAGAGTCTGGCTGTATAATAACTGTAAAATTCATTACTAGTGTCTCTTACACCTTTACCTCTTCTTTTCTTAAATGCTTCAGTCATATAATTGGCTTACCAAGTGATAAGAAACAGAACTATTTTTTGTAGCCCTAGAATCTTTTTTGTAGCAGATCAAGTGCAAATAATTTAACACTCCCTTGTTATGGGCATAATTGAATACTATCACAATGTATAAAGGTATTAAAAGAAAAGTATTTAATCTTTTTTTAATGTTAGCTTAGAAATTGATACTACAAGGCGCTATCTTAAATATTATGTTTATATTTCGCACCACAAGGAAATACAATCACTAAAGAAAATTATGTTTATGGTATTGTACATTAAACTTTATTTAATTTTTTTTAAGGACAAAGGTTAGTAAATTCATTATTTTAAGCTTGGATGTTTCAGTCTCCAATAGTTTCTTCTTTATTTAAATTAACATTTTAGTTATCGTTCTTTTAATTAAGAAGACGGCACTGAGTAAAATTAGCACATAAATTGGCGCATACTATTAAAGGTTAGGTTTATTTGGAGCAAGTATAGATAACCATTTAATTGAGAGCCTAAATGCAAATAAGGGAGTATGGAATAAACTTTATCATTAAGACAATAATAGCTTAACGAGAATGTATGTAATTTTAATTTTGCATAAATTCTTTTTAAAAAATTCATTGTTAAACCAAGTGTAACATTATTTACTAGAATTTTTTTTAGAATATACTACCTTAAATCAATGAGCCAAAAAAATTCTTAACTTATTTTATAGCTTCAGCAGTGAACAGCGAGTGCTAAGGTTACTTCATTAACTTCAAAAGCTAAAATTTTAAATTTCAGTATCATACTAGAAAAATAAGCTAGTATTTTATGAAGCCTAAAGTAAGTTTGGAGCCGAGACCTCTCGGTCTCCGTAACGGACAACACCCATTACTCTAAATGGAGAACGTACCACTGGGTTCTCTTGAAAGTAAAAGTCCTCCCCGTAAATTTAAATACCATATTCGGAAAGTACTCTTTGTACAGCACTGTAATAACAATTACGGGTAAAAAATTTGGAATAATTTTTCTTTTTTTGTAAGTTATTATATCCATTTTAAACAGTTAATATTTATAAAAAATGGCAATGAACAAAAAATATAAATAATATTAACTCTTTTCTTCCGGATTGTTCTGAAAATTTCTATTACAAATTAATTGCAACACGTTTGAATTTCTTCAGGAAATGTTAATTTTTACGAGTCGTTAATTTAATTGTTTCTTTTAGATGAATTTACAATTTTAAAATAGCAGAAACAATGAAACAATGGTTAATTTAAAGAAATTACGCATTAAAGAGGAAACTGAAAACATTTAACAATAAATAGTAGTATGTAGGCCCTACTCAAAAAAACCATCGAGATCTCTCCACCAAGATAAGGTCAGTTAGAAAAATATACTAAACGTAATTGGATAACCACATGTAAAATTTTCATGAATTAATCCCATAAATGTTTACACGTTGAACTAAAAAAATGTGCGTCAAATTAAAATAAAAAAGATTGTACAGCCTGCCAGAAAATTTTTAAAACATTCTAACTGGGTTGTTTTCTTTTTGCTTCTGAAACTTACATATTTTAACATAAAATTAAACATTAAATTAAAATTAAAATTAGTGATTATTTACATTTTTAAATTCTTATTTTGATGCGTACAAATAAAATAGGATCATGCGAAAGTGTTAAAGGATCCAGCTAGAGCTAGATTAGACCGAAATAAACGACACCGCTCATTGCCAAAGGCCGACGTGAAAACAATCCTATTCATCGCCCAAAAACAAGAAGTTTATTTATCAAAAAAAATGTGTTCTTCATTTTATGTAGTTTTTACACGTTTTACATTAATATGAAAAATGTCAGAGTTAATTTCACATTCCTGTTTTGTTAGAACAGAACCCAGTCTATTATTAACATATAAGCAAACAAGAGATTTACATTTTATTTTTACATAATACGTTGCTCAGTTTATAATAAATATTATCCAACAAAATATCAGTTAGGGTTTACACATTTTGGGTTGCTGTTGTTTAAGTCATTAGCCAAAAGGCTGGTTTGAAGAATCTCTAGAGGCTTTACTAAGTAAAACGAGAAGTAAATTTGTTAACTATGCCTTCCCCACTGGATGAAAAAATATGCTTATCAACATCCCTCTGAAAAACCTCTACTTTCTACCCTCCAAATGACACCTTCACTTTATCCACCACAGGGTTTGGCTGCATAATGAAATTCATTACTCTCAGCGGAAAGTAACTTCTCTGACTAGTGTCTTTTATACCTCTACCTCTTCTGTTTTTAAATGCTTCAATCATATATATTTGGCTGACCATGTGATAAGAAAAAGAACCAGGATTATAAAAGAAAATACTGTTAAATTTGTTGTACATCAATATCTTAAAATAGTAGGTATACACGAGGTGTGGCTATTAAATAACAAGACTGACGTAAAAAATTTTATTTTAATTTTATACATAATCACTTATTATCACCTTCAATATACACTCCTTCTTTATCCCTACAACGCTCCATGCAAATTTTCCATTGTTGGAAACAGTGCTGCTGGAAGTTATCTTCAGTTAGCTCCTTCAGGGCACGTGCCGCTTTCTCTTTTACAGCTTTCACAAACTCAAATCTTGTCTCTCTTTTTGCGAGCTTCTTTTTGTTCAAACGTTAGAATTTTAGGCACCATTTTAGCACACACTTTTCGCATGTTAAAAATTTGTCATGTAAAATTGGTCGTACACATTCTTTATCAATACCTACAGTTTCACCAATTGCGCGAATACTTGATCGACGGTCAGACCGAATCAAATTACCGACTTTTTCGACATTTTCATCCGTTTTTGTCGTTGAAGGGTGACCTGGCTGCGAGTCATCTTCACACGCTAACATCATGTTAGATGTTCACACTAAACAGCTGCTGATTATTGGCGGTTGACGCATGCCTCCTTGATCCACAGCAGCGTCAGTCTCGTTATTTAATAGCCACACCTCGTAGATTATATATTTAAAATTTCGTTTTTAAGATTTTAAACTCACCGGGTTGGTCTAGAGGTAAAGTCGTCGCCAATAACAGCTGATTTTCGGAGACGAAGGTTCGTGGTTCAAATCCTAGTAAAGGTAGTTACTTTTATACGGATTTGAATACTAGACAGTGGTTACCGGTGTACTTTAATGGTTGGGGTTCAACCATTATGTATGAGTATGGTTAACCATACTCTCTCAGAAATGGTCGGCCTGGGTCTGTACAAGACTACACCTCATTTACACGTCATACACATCATCCTCATCTCATTGGGTCATGGGGTTGCTTATTGTTCTGAATTGAACAGATTGCAACGTACACACATTAGGGATTACAAAAAAAAAAAGATTTTAAATTGCCAGATGTCTTCCGTGGTCTCCCACTGCGGTTATCCGAGATATTGGGTATGATATTGATAACGACGTTGAAAGCAAAATGACAGATTTCAAGCTACATGTGGTGCAATCAGCCGAACACTGAAAAATAAGGCTAGAAGGCCTAATATTGCAAAATACTGCTTTACTAGTTCAAAAAAGGAAATTTAGTAGCAAAATCTATGATATATTCAACGTGAAAAAATAAGCAGATATGAAAATAGAAAAAAGAAAAACATGAAAAGACTATGGAAATTGCCTTTAAAATCAATTAATAAGTCATTTCTACGTTTCAGTTGTCTTGTTTATAAATTTTGTAACTTTAAAGTTTACAAATTTTGGTTGAAAGGAATCTACTAGTTTCAGGGCTACAAAAAATAGTAAATGATTTTATATTAAAAATATTTGTTATTTGTTGCTTAGGTTATCAGCCGAAAGGCTGATTTGAACCTCTAGAGGCTTTATTTTGTAAAACGAGGAGTAAGGTCGCGTTTACCATTGGCTTCCTCACTAAGTCAAAAATTATACTTATTAGCATTCCAGGTCCTCTTAAAAGCATCTACTTTCCCCCTGCAAATGACACATTTACTTTATTCAGCACACGGTCTGACTGAATGAAATTCATTAATCTCAAAAGAGAGTAACTTCTCTGTCTAGTGTCTTTCACATCTCTTCCTCTTCTGTTTTTACACCTTCAGTCAAATAATTGGCTGACCATGTGATAGAAGAACAAACTGTTTTTTGTTCCCCTGAAAATTAAAAAAATATATATAATATAAAAGATTAAAAGTTTTTCTATTAAATTATTTAAGAACAATACAATATTGTTAAGTTATATTTTTATTAAGATTTTTAGTGCATTTCTGCCGGAAGCTTTAAACGAGTAGTTATTAACCAGATTCTAAACAGTATATTAAGAGCTGATTGCATTAAATAAACACTGTTGCTGTTTAAAATTAGGTTATTATTTAGTTTAATGTCCGTTGCATCCTAATAGATTGTTCCTACTCAAAGTTTATATTGGCCCTAGCGTTCGTAGTTGTTTCAGAACATTAAATCTGAAACTAGGCCAAATAGTGGAGAGGGGATAGATAAGTGCCGTAATAATCCTAATGTTCGAATAGTTAGACGTTTAATAGCATACTGCAATACGGGGACATAAGTTCTACCTAAACACCAGTGAATTTGTTGATTATATTAAATCACAAGAGTTAATAAACTTGTTCAGGTGCATATAATGATGTAATTAAGGGCACACAATTGATGTTAAAACTGTAATTTAACATCAAGAGGTTTAACGTTTCGGTTACTAGAATTTAGGACTTTATTTTTACATCTGACGTGGAGTAAAAAGACAAGATATATCTTTATCAAAATTTTATGGAGATGAACAAGATTATTTTACGATTTTGTAAAAATATTTTACCAAAGTTATTCGTTTAATCATGGTCATGAATGAAATGGCTATTAATGATTAATTAATTTATAATTAACAGATTTTTCCTATACAGGCAGATGAAGTGTTAAATTATTTGCACTCGATCTGCTAGTTCCAGGGCTACAAAAAATAGTTTTCTTATATGACTGAAGCATTTAAGAACAAAAGAGGTAGAGGTGTAAAAGACACTAGTCAGAGAATTTACTCACCTCTGAGAGTAATGAATTTCATTATACAGCCAGACCCTTTGATGAATGAAGTGAAAGTGTCATTTCCAGGGTGAAAAGTAGATGCTTTTCAGAGGGCCTGGCATGCTGATAAACATACTTTTCCACTCGGTGAGGAATGCAGGTAAACCACCTCACTCGTCATTTTACTTAGTAAACCCTCTAGATGTTCAAACCAGCGTTTTGGCTGATGAGCTTAACAACACTATCTTAATAGACACGCTAATTAATTTCAACTGTTTTTTGTCATAAATCTCTCGACTGGTTTGATCCAACTTTCCAAGCTTTCTATTCTGCGCAAGTCGTTTCATATCTATATACCTGTAACATCCTACTTTTTTTATAATTTACGTTAAATATTCTAACATTTACCTCTTCCTACAATTTACTCCCTCAATATTGCCCTCCATTATTGATAGACCAATACCTTATATCTTAAGATATATCTTACGATATGCCCCACTAGCCTATCCCTTTTTCTGGTAAGATGTTTCAATATAATTCTTTTTTCATCCACTCGTCTAAGAACATATAAATTACTTATTTTGTCCACCCACCTAATCCTTAACATTTTCCTGTAACACCATATTTCAAAAGCTTCTATCCTCTTCTTTTTTACAGCCCCTAACACTCATGTTTAAATATTTTCAACAGTTAACAATATTATAAACTGAAAAAAACAAGTGAAATATAAAATATTTTACTGATCTAGTTAAGTATTTGTTATAACACCAGCATCATGTTCCATATATTATTTACAAAACTTTATTAATTTATATATATTGATTTTCATCACAGTTGATTTACGAAGTCTGTAACCCAGAAATTTGAATTTATTGTATATAAATTTTAAGTTGACATATTGACGTAAAATTTCAGTTAGGATAATTCTGAAATTTAATAATTGTGTGTTTTAAACGGGATTTAGATTAAACGCTGACTGGTTTGATAATACGCTTAGCCGAGATGTATAAACTAAGCATTTTGGAATGAATGGTCATGTAGGGTGTATATCAAGTACCAAACATAAATCAACCTGTCTCACCTTTACTCACTCCCTTTACTCCCTTATGTATGTAGCTCTATCCCGTTCTCACTCACTCTTTCTCTATTCAAACCTCATCTCTCTCAAGGTATCACTTCAGCCCCTGTTATCCAAACACCCATTTTGATAATATATGGCACATCCTCTGCGTAGTCACTGGTATGTGGAATACAATATTTTCATCTTTGCCGGGCCCTTACAGGGGCCCAATGAGAAACGGACGTATATACTGAGTAAATATTTTCATCCTTTTTTCACTTAATCTAATTCAAAAATATTGTTGTTGGTAAGGTCATCAGCTGAAAGGCTAGTTTGAACCTCTAGATATTTTACTAAGTAAAACGAAAAGTAATGTGATTTACAATTGTCTTCCTCACTGAGTGGAAAAGTACGCTTATCAGCATGCCGGGTCCTCTGAAAAGCATATATTTTCCACTCTGCAAATGATACCTTCACTTCATTTACCACAGGGTCTGGCTGTATAAAGAAATTCATTACTTTCAAATGAGATAACTCTGATTAGTGTCTTTTACACCTTTACCTTTTCTGTTCTTAAATGATTCAGTCATTTAATTGGCTTACCATGTGATAAGAAACAGAACTATTTACTTTAGCCCGGCAACAAACAGATTGGGTGTAAATAATTTAACACCACCTGTCTGTTATGGGCAGCCAAAAATATTATAATTGAAAAAATAATGTTACTAAGATGTTAAGAAGCCTAAATTAAATTTAGAAGTAAGTTAGTGTCCCGAAATTTTAACTTTCCCAATGTTTAGTATACTAAAAAAATCTACATTGGATTATCTTTAAAAAAATGGTTAAGGAATGATTTCTGATATCAAAATTACATTTGAAGGAATTTATCAAGTATTGCTATAATTTCCGTCAGTTTCTACCAAAATCAGAATAAATGCACAAATAAATACATCAGCACCACATGTATTTTGATGTATCTAATTTAATTTTTTCGGAACCGTATTCTAAAATTAAAACATCTTTTTACACAGAACCAAATCATATCAAAGGACCCAGAACGTTTGCGAAAAAAGTAGGATACTCGACTACAGACATAAGGTCCTCAGCACTAAACATTTGAACTTTCTACAGATTATTAGATTTCTAAGGCCGCAAGATAGTGAAACTTTTAAATAACACACGCATTTTGTAAAATATAATGATGAAATAAATAATAATACTGAAAGTATTGTCTAATAATTTAAGAATCTTGATAATATCATTGTTTTAAAAGGTAAGTATATAAATTAAGCATTTGAATTCAAACCGGAACGTTAAAAAGTTAACATGGCTAATTTATTTAGAAAATAATATAGTAAACTTATCCGAGTAATGGTGAACAAGCAGATTTTGGATCAATGAAATTTTCGAAAATTCCGGGTCATGAATCATTGGGATTTTTTGTTCAGAAAATAAAATAATGGTTAGTGACCTGATTAAAAAGAAACGATTTTAATTTATTTTTGTTGGAACCAATTGGAAAATACTTTGACTTTCCCCTTCCATTTCTTGTATGCAATAACATTTAGTACCATATTCCTGGGCACGTTTAGTGCCCAAAACGGACAGGTGGAGTATTAAATTATTTGCACTCGATCTGCTAGTTCAGGGCTACAAAAAATAGTTTTGTTTCTTATCCCGCAGTCAGCTAATTACGTACATGACTGAAGTATTTAAGAATAGAAGAGGTAAAGGTGTAAAAGATACTAGTAGAGTTTACTCCTCTGAGAGTAATGAATTTCATTATACACCCAGACCCTGTAGTCAATGAAGTGAAGGTATGATTTGTAGGGTGGAAATTAGATGCTTTTCAGAGGGACTGGCATGTCTACAAGCACACTGTTCCACTCGTTGAGGTAGGCAATGGTAAACCACCTCACTCCTTGTTTTATTTAGTTAAGCCTCTAGAGGTTCAAACCAGCCTTTCGGCTGATGGACCTAAACAACTAAACGATTAGTCCTACCGTAAAAGTTTATTTCTTGTGTCTTTTATCATCATCCCCTCTTCTAGTTAACCACTATACGGCTAAACGCTCGAGCAAACCATCCAGCAGAAGAAAATGTTACAACTCCCTAACGTAAAATGAATACATACGTATAATACGTTCCCACATAGGGTGGTTTCATAAAGAGTTCATAGTTGCGAATAAAAATTTATAAAATAATTTCTTTTTAAATTGTATGTAACAAAAATAATAAAACTATAGCTAATTTGACTGATAAAAATTAACCAATGAAAATATAAAATAACATAGTACTCACATACATACCACAAAACATAGGCTATTTTATATATATATATAGACTAGTATAAAAACATTTTAGCAGCGATAGGGCCGTCAACGTTTATAAAAGAAAACATTTTTACGTATGACGCAAATGTTTGAGTTTGGTAAATATCTTAGATATAATTATTTTATATTTTGCAAGAAGATTTTAATAGTACATTTTTTCAAAAGTTAACAGCTAGAAGTATTTCCAAAAGAAAATATTTTTTTTTGGAAAAATAATAAATAAATAATAATTTAAAAAGAAAATTAATCATCACAATAAATTTTAATTATTTTACCGATGCATATTTACATGCCTCAAGAACCTACATAACTTTAACGTATGTACCTTGAAAAAAATGTAATTATAATTTTTCTAAGAGTCGTACTCATTCGAAAAAATCTATCGATTTTTTTCAAAGACAATTTCAAGATTAAATTTTTAAATAAATTCTGTGATAAACAAACGGAAATGAACAAATTTTCTTTTTGTCTTAAAAGTAAATTATAGATAACAAAAGAAACATTTTTATAATTGTTTTAAGTAAGGAAATGTGTTAATAGATTTTAAAAATTAAATAGCATTGTACCATTAGAATATAGCCTACGAATAACTTAAATATAGAATCAGTTAAGTATTTATTTAAACTAAATATTATTAGTTTATTTTCAAATAAATAGTATATTAGAGATTTTAATGTAGTTTTTACCATTTACATTATTCTAAAACTGCTTTTGTATTCACAATTAACAAAACAAATTTGTAGTAAAATAAAATCTTCCCTTTACCATAATCATTATAAATGTTATTGTTAAGAACGTTTGAAAACAACATGTTTCATGTAAGTACGTACTTCACTCTTTGTATAAACATAACTAAATTGTTTGAAAAACAGAATTATTCTTTGTGGTTGTTTAACTTAACGATTCAAGCAAAAAACTTCAAAGTCAGTTTATTGGCTTTATTATTTTTTCGTACATAACTTTTACTATTTTTAAATAGATCGTTTAGGAGCAAAAAATTCGACATACTTTACTGTTTTTGGTCATAGTTTGAAATACATATTCAGTAACTTGATTTTACTCTGAAGATTAAAATTCTTTCTTTGCGTAGATTTTTGTATGTATAAAAATAATTCATTTTACATGAAAACTAAATTTCTAGCAGAATTGAAATTTAATTTTGAAAAAAATTAAATTTATTTGTCTGCTAAATAATATTAATAGAATTAGTTAAGATGTCCTAATAAATTATTTGGCTTGAACGTACATGAACGTTCTCCCGATTCTTCAACCGAATTATTATTGACGTGTAATAAAATTAAATTTTAAATAAACTATACACTTACTGTGTGGCAAAGATTTGATTGCCCCTTGCGGAGAGGAACAGATTCGGCCCGCTACTAGCCTTCTCAGTAACAATTCATTCATTTTTTTAAATATTTTTGTAACACTGTAAAATGCTCTAGTCTTATGTAAAATCATGATCCGCATCGTTTTTGTACTATTCACTTTTTACGATAATATATACAAACTGTGAACACACTTAATTACAATCAATACATTTTCAAACGCCAAAAATTAGAGATCCTTAACTTTTAAAGCGGTCATCAAAATTGGGTGATCCTTTCACTTAATAAGTTCACTCTCTAAACTATATTTCGTACGCTGCATGTATATCGAAATAATTATAAGCTGAAAACTTTCTCGCGACAAGACTTATTCAAGTCCGTGAGTAGTTTAATGAAACAATTTTACAAAATGAGTGACTACAGCATTGAAATCACTAACAAATATAAATTTTCATTTGATCTGTAAGTGAGGGGTTTAGTATCAAAACCAGCCACATCCAAAAAATATATATGTTTTGTTTCTGTAACTTTTACAAGTTTTCAATATTAAGAACATAGTAAATAGGAGAATCTACATCAAAACGGTCCATATCCAATGAAATTCTGAAGTTTTTTTCAAAACAAGCTACATTCATTCTTACAGAAATAGTCAGTGGGTGCGCTAGTGTACTACTATTGTGAACTAAATTTTATTCTATCAAAAAAATAGTAATGTAGTTTTGTAGTTAATGCAGTTATGTTAAGACAATTTTAAAAGAACATCGTTTAATTAACAAATTATTATGATAGAGTATTATTCAAGTGATTATTTTTAATTACTTGAAAAATTTCGATTTTGAACAGTTTAATTTTAGCACACCACAGTGCTCAATGAAAAGTGTATGTTTTGTATAATTCATAGTTAGGAGTAATTAAATAAGTTGAAATGATCAAATTCATTGCTTAACTGTAGTTTAAATTTAAACGGTTTTTTTAAATTAGTTGAAATGATCAAATTCATTGCTTAACTGTAGTTTAAATTTAAACAGTTTTTTTGCTTTCCTGAAAAATGTTACGAAATGGATGTGGCTGATATTGATACTAGACCCTCAAGTGTTCTCGGTATATCATGATCCCGTTTATGAAATTTTATCAATGTCAGACTTCCAGTAAATAAGTGATTATAGTGGGAACGAAAAATCGTCAGTTTTACGGCTGTTATTTTTTTAGTTAAAATCATTAATAACTTTTTAACAGTCTTATTTATCGTAAAAATTAATAGGACAAGAAAAATACGTATTGTGATTTTACATAAGACTAGAGAATTTTACGGTGTTCTAAAAATATTTAAAAATAAATAAAATAATGTTATTGAGAAGGCTAGTAGTGGGCCGAGTCTGCTCCTTTCCGCAAGGGGCAAACAAATCTGTGCCACACAGTAGGCCCTACACAATTTAACTGACAATAATCAGAGAATTCATTATGATTTATAAACAAATTTTTGAGAAAATACTTTAAATTTTAACCGGAATTAAGTAATTACCCATTAATTTTAAAGATTCATTGCTATTTATAAACATTCTCGTAGAAAATAAGCTAGTAGTTTTTAATTTTATTAATTTAGGATTTTTTTTGCTTGCGGAAGCATAATAAGCCTACTTACGCACACAACCACTTGAAAATTAGTACAATATTTTCAAAGCGTTCATAAAATCCTGTAGAAAATCACTATTGTGAATAAGACATGAAAATTAGTGAAATTTCTCACTGTATCTAAATCGTGAGAAAGGTAAATCAACTTACTTACCAAACTATAAATTTTTATAAAAGATACTCGCCACTCCAGCGGCGCTTCGCGCCGCTTACGTGTCTCGACCTCAGAGGGGTAGGTGGATCAGAATTCATAAGTGGATCAGAACCATTTGCCACAAGGTGATGTTCGGCCGCCAAAGGGGCTGGGTGGATCACAATATTTAGAAATTTCAAGATATGAAAGTTTAAAGAAGAAGTTTAAAGTTTCAAATTTTAAAATTTGATGGTTTTACAATTTTAGGTTAATGTTTAAAGTTTCAAAATTTCAACTTTAAATGTTGTGGTTTGAATGTATGTTACTTTGAGTTTTTCGTTTTCTCATGCGACCTAAAAATTTTCGGGTTACCAAATTTTTATGTAATTTTCTTCGCTGAATAACATGTTAAAAAAATATTTGTATTCCGAAAATTTTAAAATTTTTGTTGGTGGTAATCACCCATAGGACCCCGCCTAAAATTTAATAAATTCTTCGTGACTGTAGGGGTATGTGTAACGTTTTGTTAATAAACGTTTGCGAAAAACCGTTGTAAAGGTGTAAAGAAAGAAAAACGTGAAAACGGCAAGCCCTAAAAGCCTGAATTCTAGTGTTTTGAGTTTTCTTAGCGAAGAGGTAGGTTAAGGAAAACTTTAGTTACATGGCCTTGAAATACTTTGGGAGAGGCACAAAAAAGATTCTATAAAATTTTCCTCTACGAAGCACCGTTCAGGAGGTAAAAAAATACAACCCCCTAGCAACGGTAAGGGGGTGGAACCTGAAAGTTATCGCGTTACCAAATTTTTATTTAACTTTTAACGTCGAAAACATGCCGTTAAATACATTTTGTATTCTAAATATTTAGAAATTTCATAATTTTTGGATAGGGATAGCAACCCCCATTGGATCGCTTTTTAAAATTTAAAAAATTACCTGTGTCTGTTGAATGTTGATGTTGTTTTGGTCATTAGCCGAAAGGCTGGTTTCAACCTCTTGAGGTTTTACTTAGCAAAAAGAGAAGTGAGGTTGTTTACCATGCCTTCCTCATTGAGTGAAAAAGTATGGTTCTCAGCATGCCAGGCACTCCGAAAAGTATCTACTTCCCACCCTGCATAAGTACTGCTATAAGTACCTGTGACGTTTTGCTAATAAAAATTTGCCTAAAAAACGTTTTGAAGGTGTAAAGATACGAAAACTGAAAACGGTAAACCCCAAAAAACCGAAATTTGGTTTTTGTAGTTTACTCAGAGGACCGGTGGGTTAAGGGCAACTTTAGTTATATAATCTTGAACAAAACAGGCACAAAACAGGTTCATGCATTTTGTCCCTATTATTCACTGTTAAGGAGATAAGGAAATACAACCCCTACCGCAGGCTAGAGGGTGCTAATTTAAAATTTTCGGGTTATAAAATTTTTGTGTAATTTTTACGCCAAACAACATGCCGTCAAAAGACTTTTTGTATTCTAAAAATATAAACATTTCATATCTTTTTGATAAGGGTAGCGACCCCCGTAGACCCCGATTTAAAATTTGAAAAATTACCCGTGACGCTTCGGGTACGTGTAACTATTTAAAAATAAAAATTTGACGAAATAACCCATTTTGCAGGTGTAAAGAAAGAACAACATGCAAACGGCAAACCCAAAAAGCCGAAATTTTGTTTTTTGAGTTTTCACACCGAACCGGCAAGTTAAGGGCAAAAGTACTTTGCAAGGGGTACAAAAAATATTCTATACAATTTTTCGCTACGATGCACCGTTTAGGAGATAAAAAAATACAACCCCTACCGCAGGCTAGAGGGTGCTAATTGAACATTTTCGGGTTATCAATTATTTGTGTAATTTTTAATGCCAAACATCATGCCGTTAACAAATTTTTTGTAGTCTAAAAATTTAAAATTTTCATTATGTTTAGATAAGGGTAGCAACCCCCGTAGAATCCCGATCTAAAATTTGAAAAATTTTCCGTAATGCGGGGGGTACGTGTAATGTGCTCCTACCAAAAGTTTGCCAAAGAAACCCGTTTTGATGGTGTTACAAAAGAAAACTTAAAAATTGCAACCCCAAATATCGCGAAATTTTGTTTTTTGAGTTTTCTCACCGAACCGGCAAGTTGAGAACAACGAAAGCTATATGGTTTTGAAGTACATTAAAAGGGGTACAAAAAATATTATGTACAATTTATTTTTACGATGCACCGTTTAGAAGATAAAAAAAATACAAACCCTACTGCAAAAAAGAGGGTGCAACTTTAAAATTTTCGGATTATCATATTTTTATGTACTTTTTAACTCCAAACAACATACCGTTAACAGATTTTTTAATTTATAAAAATTTAAAAATTTAATAATTTTTAAATAAGGGTACCAAAACCCGTAGGACCCCGATCTAAAATTTGAAAAGTCACCCGTGATTCCGGGAGTTAGTGTAATGTGGTCCTAATAAAAATTTGTCAATGAAACCCGTCTTCGTGATGTTACAAAGAAAAACCTAAAAACTGCAACCCCGAAAAAGCCGAATTTTTGTTTTTTGAGTTTTTCAAGCGAACCGGTGGGTTAAGGGCAACTTTATATATATGGTCTTAACGTACTTCGGGAGGGGAACAAAAATGGTCGCAGTGGCCTTTGCGCTACGAAACTTCGTTAAAAAGTTTGAAATATTCGCGCGCCTCCTCTGAGCTTTCGAAAAGAGATACTTTAAATTTCGCATTTTTCCCGGGGGTTTCAGCTGACGCCCGAGAAAAAAGGTTCTCAGGGACCTCCTAATAGGCGAGAATTTCCATCAGTGAGTCATTAGTGGCTGGGGCTTTATATATTATAGATTTTGAAAAAGTACCTTTTCGTTTAATTCTATTTACTTTGAATTTATATTTAAATACATTTCAAATTGTATTGAATAAGAATTTTTTAATGATAATATTTTCTTGGCAGAGTTGAACTGCAGATTATGAGCACAAAGGGCCGTCGAGCTAGTTCGTCTCATCGTACTAACTCAAGTAGGGCTAAATCGTCAACGAGAGATTCCCGAGCCACAGAGGTAGGCTGATTTGTTCTTTTTTTTAGACCAATCGGAATGGGTGTTACTTAATATATCCGTGTTATGTAAATATTTTTGTTTTAGAGTTAGAAATTACTATTTTTTTGTAAAAATATTTAGTTTGAATGAAAGTATTATGAAATGAAACCCAGATTTAATATTAAAAGTAAGAAAATATGTACTGTACCGATAGATTTGGGGGACCTTTGACTTTTGTAATATTTCATGTAGTAGTTCAATGCTTGTGATTGGTGTTTATAGCGTTATAACTTGGACTAAATACATAAGGGAATTTGTTTCTAATGGAATTTTTAATGAATATTTGATTATTCTTCGTTCCCGTGTCATTTTATATTGTACCCACTGAACAATTTGAAACAATTTGATCATTTTTAACTCCAGTTGATTGACAGTAATATTTTTCCAAACTGTAAAATCACATTCTGCTAGATCTCTGACAGGCGTTATTGAGCCCCGAGGTGCGTGAAAAGAATTATAAATTACCCCTACTAATCTACACAACGTATTCGTTTCTTTCATAATCCATTGTTAAGAATTTAGCCTCATACTTTAAGCCTCAAACAGAGGCCCTGATTTACAGCGACTTTTTCAATGAAGGTCAAAAACGAGTGAGCGTGGTGTATTAAAGACAATATTACAATCTTCCCACAGTGAGTAGAACACAATAATGTACGTGAAATCAAAACATAAAGGTTTAAAATAATAATTTTGAACTTGTATAGGCCTAATTCATTTAGCCTAATTTAAATAATAAAAGGATAATATGTGGAAGAAACATAAATCAAAAATTGATAAGCCGTTCGGTTTTCTGTCAATGACTCATCAAAATTATTTTCTTTTTCACACATTCATAAATAAATAAAACCCGCAGTTTTTTTTATTCCCCTGTAGATATTTTAGTATCAGATTTTTTTCAATGATTCAATTTAAAGAAAATTATACTGCTCGAAAATAATTCAGAGTTTTCCCTTCTTTTTTGTGTGTTTTTTTTTGTTTTACGTCTGACGCAATTTTTGCTAATGCAGACGGTGGAGACTAATGATATATGAAAATGAGTGATGAAAAATGCCAAACCTGACCGGGAATCGAACCTGGGACTCCGAAGTAGAAGCCAGTTGCGCTAACCACTACTCCACCGGGCCGGCCTTTATAAGTGTTATTATCTTTTTCTAACTTGTCAATATTCAAAATGTGGCGTAGTGACTAGCACACTAGCCTACAAAGCAAAAGGTCCCGGGTTCGATTCCCGGTTAGGGTTTGAGAATTTTAACACGTTAAATCCACCGTTACAGTAACAAAACCCGCACTAGTCGCTAATAACTAAAACAATCTTCCTTATTTTTATTTCTAACTACTGCGAAGTACTACAGGATTTTTACAGGATTTTTTTCTAGTACTGCAGGAATTTTCTACCTAAATATTTTAATTCTAAATCCAGTGTTATCGTAATAGTCATTTTCTGTAAACCGTAAATTTTTCATTTATTTTTGTTCATTATTAACATTAATGTTGTCTTTATCGTTGCAATTTTGATAATTTGTTATACATTCACTATATGTGAGCAGAGAATCTCATTCTTCTTTTTACGATTGATTCTTCTATCGTTTTGATCTCTTTGTATAAGTCCTCATTTAATTTTAACCTTCTTTCCCTTGATGCCAAGACATTTTACCAATACTTTATGAGGATTTTTCTCCCTGTTTTGAGAAGTTCTTGCATTGAACCTTTCATCGTTAGAATTGTTTGTTCCATAGAGAATCTCTGGTTTTAAAACTGTGTTGTAATAGCTATCGAAATTTGCTGTGTTTAGAAATAATATGAAAGTATACTCGTATATATTAAGAAAAGTTTACTTTTTAAATCAATTGATGTGCAATTTTTAATATTGATTAAGCGAGAAACTGAATTAAGTAGGCCTATACTATATATTCTTCATTTCATAAAATTTTGAGTTACTGTCCTTCTTTCTGAAAATCAATGCGAATAAAGTAGGAAAACTAAATTATATTTTCATAAGAAAATGCTTTCTAGATTCACCTTTTTGTCTCCGAGCTCACCAAAAAATACTTTATTATTTAATTAAGCTATAGACAATCCTTAAGCTAATGGTTATCCCTTTCCCACACGTGAATGACCGCAATAATTTTTCCAACAACTCCACAAAACACCACAATCCAACTAAAATATTACAATAAAATTTTGGTTCGGCATTTTATTTATCTTATACACCGGATGTAGTCTTCATTGTTTCGTTTCACACTTCAAAACACCCTAAAACTAGGTAATTAGTCGATGTTATAAAATAAACATAACTTCGTATAACTTATAACTATGTATAACTCTTTTTGTACTCGAGGCGGCGAGAAATATTATGTTCATCCCCTCACGATGAGGAATAAGTGTTGGGGACGCACTCAATTGCCTCGTCCTAGTCTAATCTTAAGGAGGCCGCAACCGCGTACCAACCAAAAACCCACCGCTAGCCACTTGATCCGAAAACTGTAAAAATCCTCCACCTCCTCGAAACTACTACAAGGGAAATGTAGGGTTAAAATTTAGCACACTATCAGAGCAGTGTAGAAGTAAATCATAGCCTAATTTTATAATATTTTGTAACATATTATAACATTTTGTAATGTTATAAACTACAACGTGATACACTTTTTTGTTATAAAATGAAGGGAAAATGTAATTTGTTTAGATTTAAACACTAATTGTTTTTATTTTATTTATATTTTTCTCAGAAAATTAAATCCAGTTGTTGGGTTTTTATAGGGCAGTAAATAAAATACCAACAGAGTTTAATCACATTCTTGTAACAACACCATTTTAAAATTTATATAACTTATACTAAAACCCTTATATTTTGAAGAAAACGTTACAATAGTTTTCTTGCTGAAACAGGGAAAGTACTACTTTCTTCAAGTCTATACTTTTCATTACTTGGTAATGTTTTTTTTCCTCCTAACTTTTGTAATCGTTGGTCAGATTTCTCTGAAATAGCAACCAACTTTATATCGAACCTAAAGTAACAACAGCTATAAATATTTGACCGCTTTCTTTACGGTTGTGGTTTCAGTGAAAAGTTAGAGCTCGAACTGAATCAATAAAGTAAAATCAAACCCTTTTGGGAATCAAAATATATTACTAGTTGTTCTTCTTTTACTGATTTTTTTACTTTACGATCATTATTTTACATTAACTAATTAAATAAATTAAGAAACGGTGAAAAATATTTCTAATTTATATAATATAATTAAATATTCATTACTGTCATTTTCAAAATTTTAAACTACCTTATCGGATCATAATAAACTTTTCTGTTACAAAATTAAGTTATAGATATTTTATCACGATATACATTAGAATAACTATATAACGTATTAAAATTTGATAATTTTTGTCTGGTAGTATTGAATTTGCCCATAACAGGCATGTGGAATGATTTTTTCACTCGATCTACTAGTTCTAGGACTACAAAAATAGTTCTGTTTCATATGGCACTTGTTGTTTAGGTTATCAGCCAAATTGCTGGTTTGAAGAACCTCAAGAGGCTTTACTAAGTAAAACAAGAAGTAATGTGGTTTACCCTGCCTTCCTCACTGAGTAAAAAAGGATGCTTATCAGCATTCCAGGCCCTCTGAAAAGCATCTACATTCCATCCTGCAAATAACACCTTCACTTCATTCACCACATTTTCTGGCTGTATAATGAAACTCATTACTCTCAGAAGAGATAACTTTGACTAGTGTCTTTTATACCTCTACCTCTTCAGTTCTTAAATGCTTTAGTCATATAAACTACAATACTGACCGTATGATAAGAAACAGAACTATTTTTTGTAGCCCTACAACTAGCAGATCAAGTGCGAATAATTTAACACTCCACAGGCCTTTTATTAGCAAATTATAGGACTATAAAATTATACAAAATTAATTAATTTATATATAAATTATTAGAGGTATAAAAGGCACTAGTCAGAGATATCTTCTCTGAGAGTAATGAATTTAATCATTATACAGCCAGGCCCTAGGGTGAATGAAGTGAAGGTGTCATTTGCAGGGTGGAACGTAGATGCTTTTCAGTGAGTCCGGTTTGCTGAAAAGCTTTTTTTCCACACAGTGAGGAAGGTAATTGTAAACCACCTCACTCCTCGTTTTACTTAGTAAAGCCTCTAGAGGTTCAAACCATACTTTCGGTTGATGACCTAAACAACAAAGTTTAGAATAATAACTGTTTTAGCAAAGAATATGCTGAATTGTAAATTACGTAAAATAAATATTTCATAAAGCTCATATCCTGCGGTGTTCTCATTCGTGACTTATCAGTGTCGTTTTAGTCTAATCTGCACTAGAAAAACGTATACATTAATTCCATATGGTAGGGTTTTTCTCTGGTCTGTATTCTACTATGCTAAATATGTATTTTAAGCTCTTTTGTAGCACTTCTTAATGTTGTAACAATACTGTATAAAATTTTATAGGTTTATAAAACTGACACAAAATATAGTTAGTTAAAATGTAATTTCCTTTTCGTACTCAATCATTCTTGGACTAATAATTTTGATGAGTTTTGTGTGTAAGATAAGACGTACTAGAATAACCATGGCATTTTTATTTTCTCGTTGACTATCATTTCTCTTTTTATTCATCATGCCTCGGGTTGGGCCTAACCCAACTCCTCTCCGCCTCTTTCTATCACTAAACTATCTAGCCTCCATTCTTCTCCTGGTAAAGCATCTTTTTCTTATCTTATCTTTGACGGAACCCATTCAACATCTCTTTTGATCTGTCCCTTGGTCGTTTTACCTCCATCTTCAAGTATCCTATTAGGCAGTCTACCCTTCCCTATCCTACTGAAATGACCATCGTAGCTTTATCTGTTCAGTTTTTCTTATGATTCTACCCTTCCTGTATGGGGTAACCACCCTCAATTTGTTTCTTAATTACATCATTTATCATTATATTATCTTATTATATTTCCTACGATATTCCTTTTGTGCTTTATTTCAGCCACCTGTATTCGAATATCTGTTTTCCATCCATCTATTCATGTTTCTGCTACATAATTCAGTAGTATTGGCACAAAATAATTGTCCAATATACATATTTTTTATACAATACGTGAGAACTTCTTGATCCTATACTAAGTTTTTCACACTTTATTGGAAGAAACCGTTTGTTTTCCCCACCGTTTTACTAAACTACTTTTCCAATCTCCGGTTGATGAGAAAAAGACCCCAATTATGTGAATTCTCTAACTTTCTGACACAATTCTTCCGTGCAGTTTGATATTTATTAGAAACATAATAAAGCGAAAGTTTAAAAAATAAAGCAGGAATTTAAGTTACTAAACTTATACTTGTTGAATACCTTCGTTTTAGTTTTCTTATCATACTCTCCAGTAAATTGATAGCAAATAATTAACAAATATTATTAAATAATATATTGATAGCAAATAATTGATAGTAAATTGATAGCTAACTCTTTCGCTACCAACGGAAAATTTAGCACTCGCATAGTAGACTAGCTGCACATTATAAATTTAATGTGTGACACCAAGCGTCACATATATGTGACTGGTGGTTTCCTGCCGTGGACGGGCGTCACATATATGTGACTCTGATATCAGCTTGTTAAGTTTGAATTTATTGTTTACTGGTATATATCAGTGAAGTTTTATGAATGTAGTGGTCTACGAAATAGTACGTCTCGCATCTGTGTCGAGTGGTTTGTGGCTACCCATAAGATTTAAGTTGGTAGGCCTTCTGCCTTATACCTGCTAACAATTTTCAGTCCCACTGTGTCCTAGGGGTTGTAATAGTCGTAGTTCTTTTCTGCACTGTTTGCTAGATATATTTTGTTTGAATTTTTTTTTTTAATAAAATAATAATGTCTAAAAGGGGGAAGTACGATGATAAAGTGTTAAGTAGCAGTGACATACGCGAAGTTTTATCTGATACTGATAGTGAAGAAGAATCATTGTTTTCACGTTCTGGAAGTGAGTACTGTCCTACTAGTACAGATACTGAAAGCGATCATGATGAGATTTCTTCAGAATCATCTAGCGATGAAAGCAATGTAAGTACTGATGGGCAGAATAATATTGCATGGCAATATACGAATAATCAGCCAATTATTAGCAATTTTGTTAATACAGAAACAATTAACCTAAATGTTGAAACTTACAACATTCCACAAATTTTCTTGTCAATGTTCGATGAAATATTAATGCAAAATATAGTTAATTGGGTGAACAAACGGGCAGATTACATAAAACAAAATATGACCGCCAGAAATTCCAACATGAAATTGTGGAAAAATGTCACGTTAGATGAATTACAAAAGTTTTTTGGACTCAGTATTTTAATTGGTAATCTTAAATTTCCAAGTCTTAAGCATTATTGGTCAACAGACATTAAATACTATCACCCAATATTTGGAAGAACAATGAGCCGTAATAGATATGAGAATATTTTAAGATGCTTATGTTTTTATGATCCAGACAATGACGCCACGAATGTCCGTCTTCATAAGATCAATAATGTTTTAACACATATTTTAGAGAACATAAAAAAAATTTATACCCCTGGTAAACACTTGTCTCTTGATGAAGCCATGCTTTTATTTCGTGGCCGTTTGATATTCAAACAATTCAACAAAAATAAGCGAAGTAAGTACGGAATCAAGTTTTACGAGTTATGCTCGAGTGATGGATTTGTTTTGAATATAATTATTTATACGGGTAAAGGGACAATTCAAACAGCCGAACATGGACACACATATACGGTTGTTGTCGAACTTATGAAGGACTATTTAGATAAAGGATATTTCGTGTATTTAGATAATTACTACTGTAGTGTCGACTTAGCAAGCTACCTTCTTACAAAAAAAACTCATATGTGTGGGACACTTCGACCTAATAGGAAAAATAACCCTTTAGATGTGACTAAAACAAAAATAAAGAAAGGCGAATCAGTTCACCAACAAAAGGGTGATGTTACAGTTTTAAAATGGAAAGACAAGCGAGAGGTTTTGATGATATCAACCATTCACAATGCTGATACAGTCACAAAAACAAACAAACGCGGAGGTGAAATTCAAATTCCATCTATGACTCATGATTACAATAACCATATGAACGGTATTGACAGATGTGATCAAATGGTTGCATATTATCCTACGCCTAGAAAAACTTTAAGGTGGTACATAAAAGTATTTTTCCATCTTATGGACGTATCATTGTGGAACAGTTGTAAATTATTTGAAAAGTCTAACAATAAAGCCTTAACGTATCTGCAGTGTAGAGATATAATGGTGGATTATTTTACTAAATTCTCAGACGGTAACATCAGAACTCAAGTTGTAAGCAAGAAAAATCATTTTCAAAAAAAGGTTGCTAAGAGAGTCCGATGCAGACAGTGTGCGAAATCAAGAATTAGAAAAGCCACATTTTTTATATGTGATTCTTGTAATGATGAAAAAGACATGCCAATTGGTTTGTGCGCTGGAGATTGTTTTAAACAATGGCATTCTTAACAAGCATTTACTTACACTCTTTTATCTGAAACAGACATCTCTTTTATTTTTATAATATTGCTTATTAATTCTTATTAAATTTGTCACATTTTTATTTTTGTATCAATAAAATATTATTCTGCAATCTTGAAATGAATTTATAATCATTTAACGGAAAATTTAGTACCTTTTAACGTCATTTTGGGAAAAAATCATATGGCAGTATTTTTTAATTTTTGGAAAATATACTTCTCCAGACCAGTGTCACACATTTGTGACTCACTTGACAGATTGTCTAAATAAATTCCCTGTGAATAGCTGAACACATTAATATTAATAAAACTTTAATCAGATGATTGTGAAAGAAAATATTGAGTTGGTTTCCCAGGTTATTAAACAAAAATAAACTTGGTGTAGCAAATCAAACACTCTTGTCACATATCTGAGACGTTGGTCACTCTGTAAAATATGCGTGTCACACATGTGTGACGTTGGTAGCGAAAGTGTTTAAGTTACTAAACTTATACTTGTTGAATACCTTCGTTTTAGTTTTCTTATCATACTCTCCAGTAAATTGATAGCAAATAATTAACAAATATTATTAAATAATATATTGATAGCAAATAATTGATAGTAAATTGATAGCTAAATAACTTTTGTGCAATTTAAACCGTTTTATCCATATTATTGGCTACAAAAGAAAATTATTTCAATATTGTATGTATTCCGCTCGGTACTGAATATTATATTATAAAGATTTTTGGACCAAATAAAAATATAAATTCACATTTTTCAAGTTTCATCCATTTTATTTTTTAATTTAGTGAAATTGAATTTATAATTATAGTAAGTTTTATATCTACGTTTTTTAAATGTAACATTAGATAAATATTTTGTCGCTATCTTTTTATTTTGTACTAGCTGTACCCTGCGCGCTCTGCTACGCCTACAAAAATCGAATTTAGAGATAAAGAATTCTGTGCTCATTTTTTTTATTGAACTGCTCTTGGCAACACAATATTTCTTTGTTTTTCCGTCTGGTGCGTACACGATTAAATCGGAAAGTTTTCCGACCCGTGACGTGGTCACATACAGCTGTCCATGTGAGTAACATGGATTTTTCAAATTTAAACCGCAAACTTGAATCGATTGTCCCTGTGCTTTTTGATGGTCATATTATAATGATAATACTAATACATATTATTCTTAAAACAAAAACATCTGTTTTAATCGTCCTTTCTATTAAACATCTGTATTTTTGTGTACATATCTCTAATGTGTGTACGTTGCAATCTGTTCAAGCAGAACAATTAGCAACACCATGACCCGATGAGATAAAGATGATATGTATGACATGTAAATAAGGTGTAGTCTTGTACTTACCCAGGCCGACCATTCCTGAGAGAATATGGTTAATTGAACCTCAACCATCAAGTACACCGGTAACCACTGTCTAGTGTTTAAATCCGTATAAAAGTAACTACTTTTACTAGACTCTACCTTTTAATTGACCCTATCTTTTACTTTTTTGAACCTTCGTCTCGGAAAATCAGCTGTTACAGATGACTTGTAGCAAAAATTTTATTTCTAGACCATCCCGGTGGGTGTCAATATTTTAAAAGTCGAAAATCCGATTTTTTCTAAACCACTAAAACATTTTTAAGCCCCTAACTCCTTCTTTCTACTGATCAGATCGAGGTTTTCAAAATTTTAAAACCTACTCTAGAAATTGAGTAATTTATAGATAAAGTTTGATTTAAATCGGTTAAACAGTTTAGGAATCCATAAAGAACAAACAAACATTCATTTTTATATAATATGTTGTTTAGGTCATCAGCCGAAAGGCTGGTTTAAACCTGTAGAGGTTTTACTAAGCAAAACGAGAAGTAAGGTGATTTACCACGCCTTCCTCACTCAGTGGAAAAGTACGCTTATCAGTATGCCGAACCCTCTAAAAAGCATATATTTTCCACTCTACAAATGACACCTTTACTTCATTCACCACAGGATCTGGCTGTATAATGAAATTCATTACGTTCAGAGCAGATAAATCTGATTAGTGTCTTTCACACCTCTACCTCATCTGTTCTTAAATGATTCAGTCATTTAATTGGCTGACCATGTGATAAGAAAAAGAACTATTTATTTTAGCCCTGCAACGAACAGATTGAGTGTAAATAATCTAACACTCCACCTGTCTGTTATGGGCAGTTATATAATATACAGATTACATAATCAGCGTGGGGATTATTTTATCTTAATATGCATATTTTAAGAAAAACACGGTAAGTTAAATGAATAAACATTACAAACTTTATAATGTCTACACCGTAAAAATGTATTTTCTCTTCTCTTAATTACTGAGTAAAATCCAGTGCTACTATAATTTAATTAATCTCATAATAAACACTGTTGCCCCAAGCATACTGAAGCAAAATAATTATTGATCTTTTATAAAATAATTATTGAAAAACCCCATGAAAATAAAATTATCAATAAAACTCATTACATTAACAAGGAATAATTAAATAATAATAGAATATATTCTGTATTAATAATTTAATAAATTATAGAGGTATAATTTTAAAACTTTAAAATCGGTGTACCTAGTGTAAAATATAAAAAAAATAAATTTTAATTTAAAATTCGTTGATTTACCTTAAATCTGTCCTTTATGAAAATTTCATTTTATGTTGAGATATTATTTGTTTTATGTATTTATTTATGTTACAAAAGAATATTCTACGTATGTAGATAAAGTTTTTATTATTTTTATAACAGTATGTTATATCGTTTAGTTTAAATGTTTTTTTCTTTCTGTTTGATTTGTAAAAATAAAAATGTATGTTTTATGATAGAGAATGTTTACATTTTATTTTTTGCAAGGTAGTTTTAGATTTCCTGGTTTTAAGTGGATCCAGGAGTGTCTTTAAAATAAATACACATAATATAGGAAGGCGGGGTGGGTATGTTTTGTTTCAGAAATAGCCAGCAAATGACCTCGCGCGCGAGGGAATCTCTCGTTAATTTTCATGCCAGTTGCCGCACTAGACAGTCGCTGGTGAAAACTGTCACATTCGCACCACATATCGAAATCTCTTGCTCTGTCTTTTCTCCCCCTTGCTTGCTCCAACCCCCCTCTCTACGACGTTAGTAATATTATTTTGGGTTTTATGTGGCCAGTGTGGATTTTAAAACGTGTAGAATTCAGTCGTGTTTCGCGTTTTATAGAGAGTGTAGTTTTATAAGATTGTTGTATCTTAAATGGTTTTTTGTTGAAAGTGTTTTGTGCTAGATAAGTTTTTAATTGTTATTTTACCGTTCATAATAATTGTGTTGATGTTTGCATGATCGTTTTGTTTTAAATTTAAATCATGAATCTTCTGATAAGGAAAAATTTCCATTCCGATGGAGGAAGTAAGGAGCGATTCGGCAAAGTCGGCGGAAGACATCGCAGTAAAGGTGTTCATGGAAAACGGACCAGAGATTCCGGTTATACTGTTATGGAAGAATATCATTCTGTGCGTACTCATATCTTCTTGAGCCCTTCTAATTTGGCGTTACAGGAATCTGAGGAGAGCGACCCGGAGCGGTATCCCAGTCTCGCCCACAAGAGGCCCTCTGTCACCCTCATGAAGTGGGCCGTCGGAGGTAGTGGTTCTGGCGGTAAGAGGAAACCATCTGGAGGGCGCACTGATTTTCTTCCTATGAATCAGACTGACAACCTCACCCCTAGCAGGCAGGTCTGTCTTTCTGTACCTACGTACATTATAATATCTCTGTCTCAATCTATTTCTATTATTCTATCTCTTTCTTTCTGATTTTTAATTCTCTTTTTCATTTTTATTATTTTTCTATAATTTTATATATAAAACAAACTTTTAAACTTTGTTATACTACCTACATAGAATACGTTTTTATTTTTTCACTTCAAAATAAATACTGTAAATATTTGTAATACAACTCACACAACTCTATTTATTTTATTATTAATTTATTGCAAATATTTAAATATATTATTAATTTTTTTTATTTATTTTATTCAAATGCATACAACAAATTGAAACGTTCCCTGACTTTTTTAATGTTTTACTGAAAAGTTATTTAATAATTTTTATGAAAACTTTTTTATCTAAGTATAAAAATATTTTAGATCAAATTTTTCTTATTTTATAAATTAGTTCAAATAAAAAAGTTATTTCATTGAAAATACCAATGCAAAATAATTATATTGCCGTTCAGAATTATATTATATTCACCAGCTACATGGCCAGTTTTATTGTATGTGAAAACAAATTAACTAGGTAAATATAATATCTGCTTACAGAATAATTCAAAAATATTTAGCGGATTTCGGGAATGATCTAGCATATCAAATTGTTGAAAATAAAGTTCACCAAAGATAAATCAAAACAGTGAATATTCTTACCGAAAAATAGTTTATTTCGACGAGAAGTTAACATAAAATATTTTTGTATATTTTGTACTTGAACGATAATGTTCTTTCCATAGTAAATTAATTTATTTATCTCACATTCAAAAATTTCAAAATGGAATCTACAATATCAATTTTATTTTTCATACTTAATATATTTTACGTTTTTATTTCATATCAGTCTCTTAAGTTTTCTTATGTTTTTTATCAAAAAAATATGTTGTCAGTTTTAATTTCTCTACTAAATCATCACTATATGTAAAATTTTCATTTACATTAAATTTTATTTTTCTTACGTGCATAGACTACTTAGATTTATATAAAAATTTAAGAATAAAGTTTACTTTGGTTATTTTTGGGAGTCAATAAAAAATATGCCGTTTTGATTTGTTTCAACTCCTAGAAATCATGAAAAGAAACAGAGGTATTTTGGCTTACAGAAACTATCAACGCAACTATATATTCCTTCCGAATTTTGTAAAAACTTTCGGAGGAAAGTTTTTTCCAGCATGACCCAAAGCTTTAGTAAATATTAAGAAAGCTCAATTTTAACCCTCAAGCTCAAACCCTCTTTAAACCTTCAAACTTCAAACTTGAAGATCTTCAACCTTAAACTGGCAAACTTAAACTTCAAAAATTGGGAAACCTAAACCGGGGCGCACAGCACCACCGAGTTTTCTCGTTGACAACCTAACATCTTGAAAATTTAATTATTCTAATCCACCCAACCCTTTTGATGGCGGAACTTTACCTTATGGCAACAGAACCTTACATATAGATAAGGTTTGCGTACTTCTATGTTCCGAACCACTTATGAATTCTGCTGTTGCGTGCTCGAAACGGTCGTGGCGCTGCAGGACACGTCCTATATTTTAAAGATCTATTAACTACGAAACGAGTCAAATGTAAGTGAATAAATTGTGATTCTAAGAAATTATTTTTTATCTTGGTGAAAAACGCAAAGAATTATGTTCAAATTGTATTTGAAAGGTTGGTAATATCTAATCATTATTCTACAAGTTTCCAATCTTAAACATAATTAAGTTTATAGTTTCTGAATCAGTTACAATTTACAATTTATATAGTTACAATCCCAATTTTGAAATTTCAAAACAATAATGTATTAGTAATAGCTTATTTTATGAGGAATTCTCTCATTTTTTACAAAAAAAAGTTATTGTATCTACTTATTGATATGCGAAATCATGTTCCGAAATCTTTCCAAGTTATTTTAATGATTCTATAGAATTAAGTGATTTTTAGATAAAATTTTACACTTATTGAAAAAATTTATAAGTATTATAAACTGCAACAATGTTTGAGTTTTTCGTGTTTCTTTTTTGGCATTTATGTTGATCTAACATGATTGTTCTGTTACCAAAACGGCAAATCGGTAACAGTTTGATTTTTTCTTAATTTTCCCAAAAGTGTGATTTTTATTTCATTGTTTGAGAGAAAGTTTTTTAAAAAGGTTTTTTGTTTCTTATCCTGTTTCTTACAAATGATAATTTGCATGAATTGTTTGAAAATACTGTGTTTAAATTATTTGTATTACTAAATTTTTAAATTAAATTCTGTGAAATTTATTAACGTTATCAAAAACTTTGTCATCTAAATTGATTACTGCACAAAACTTTTTCCACGTGATTTTTAAAATGTTCATTTAATAGGTTCAAAAGGAGAACAGCAAAGCAATTGTGCAGAATCAGAAAAATGCAAAAACTCAGAAAAATCCAGTAAGTAAATTTATTTAATTCAGCAAAATTTTCTTCCGAACACCATATAATTTATTGAACTGTAGTGGCACCGATGCAATTTTTATTTAATTAAACTAATTAGAATGTATTTTATCAAAATAAATCTTTTAGAAATGCCTAGTTATGCAATGCCATTTTATGCGATTTATTCAAATTATTTTTTCTTAATAGAAATTTTTACTACTTCGTTATTTCTGTAATAAATGGTTCAGAAAGATTGTACTCAGAATATATTTTTTATTTTATATATAAATCATTAGTTTTTTATATTTAATTTTAAATAATAAAATGTTATATAGTTTCTAAATAGTTAAAACAGATGACGGAAACATTGGTAAAGATAATCCTTCGACGTTTTCGTTATATACAGGAATTACCTCGAAAACCAGGGGGAAAAATGAACCAGTTCATTGATATTATCAGAATATAAATGTAAAAGTCATCATTGACTGACACACTAACACATCAGTAATTTTCTATCATTCCGATGACCTAAAGAGCTAAAACTCGACTTTTTATTTGTTCCTTATGGCCTGAACAGAAAACTAAAATATTTTCATTTTGATTACTTGCACCTTAAAGAGTAAAAAAGATGTAGAAATCTTTAAGCAATGGTATTGTATCTATACTGCTCTGAAGAGCTTCAGTTATGAAAATCGGCGAGCGTTTTCTCTTTAGTGATAACTAGTGATACGTAAAGCATTAGAATTTCGACCATTAAGAATAGAAACGAGGAAATGACCCTAAAGCAATAATTTTGTTGCTTTCCAGAAGACAGAAATCTGAAAAACGGGTATACTTTATTAGTGATCATTAGAAAAAGTAGAAAATGAAGGGAAAATGGGAAAGAAAATAAATCAGAATATTGAAGCCTTCTGAGGACTTGTCAATAAGCCCGAAACCGGAAAATAAACAAACTAGTCCATTTACTGCAGTCCTCTGAGGTTATAGGCAGCGTAGCGTATTTTACTAGTGACATAATAAATATTGTGTAGAAATCTTTTTTTGAAACTTTTTGTACCATAAACTGTAACTTTTTGGCGCATTTAATAAATTTGTATTAAAATTATTATTGTTACTAAACATTTATATGAAGTTGCCAAAATTACCTTAAACAAAATTACTTTTTTTAACTTCTACAAAACAATTTAAGTGAAAATGGGAAACTGAAATTCAAACTAAAATAGATCAGTTAAGTTTTCCTTCACGAACCATCTTGCCTATACTTTAATGTAGTAATTTTTTGAAGTTCAGATGTCCCAGGGGGTTCATTTTAAGTTTATGTTAACTGTAAGATCAGTTTTTATAATTTTTCATTTTTTAAACAATTTAACTTTAGAATGTCTAACGCGATTCCCATTTATTATTTTACTTAAAAAAATCTGGTTTAATAAGTAGTTTTAATCAATTTGCATGGCTACATATTTATTTTCACAAAGCTTTAGTGAAATTATTAAAAATAAATAAATATTAGTCAATTATTATTTGTTTATTAGCCTTGCACAAATTGCCTGATCTGCTGCTTGTAAATTTTGCCTGATCGTAATATTAATTAATTTTTATAATAGATTATAACGTAAGAGCAGATGGTATATTTTTAAAATTTCCAACAAAAAATAGATTTTTCGTACGATTATCACTACTTAACTGTATTTTTGTCAGTTTCAAACGTGGCTTGGTTGAATATCGCTGCAAATATATATTTTCTAATATTTTCCTATTGATACAAAAATTGATATAAGCCCGAAACCGGAAAGTAAACAAACTAGTCCATTTACTGCAGTCCTCTGAGGCAATAGGCAGCGTAGCATATTTTACTAGAGTGACTTATAATAAATATTGTATTGAAATCTTTTTATGAAACTTTACATTTTTGCACATTTTTTTACATTTTTACATTTTTGAAATCATTCAAAAATGTATTGTTTTTTACTTATTTCATCCCAACGCTTTTGTTCTAAATTATGACAAAAATAACTTTACAACAAAATTTAAATTATTCATAAATTATAATTGTATTTTAATTAATATACTACATTGTAATAATCTTATCCCAAACATCCTAATTTCATATTATGTTAAATCAGTCTATTATGAATTTATTTTACTAAACGTTATATTAAAATGGTACAACGGAAATGGGTTCACATGATTTATCTACTTCCAGTTTGGCTATCCTATAATATTTTTTATCCTCTCGCTCATTTCTGTATTTAGTTGTTTTTTTATTAAATTTTTAAAACTTTTTTTTGTTTAAAATATTATAAGTACAATTTTTAGTATAGTAATCTTTAGAGTAGACAAACTTAAATTTTGATTAGTCTTAAATAACGTTCCTATTTTAAGGTTAAATTCTTCCATGAAGTATTCTGATAGTGTTGTCATTATTACTCCTAAAGACCAATGATAACTTCAAAAATCGCATGATTTCCCGTGAAATTGCATTTAAATAACCAATATTTGACATTTTTTGAAAATTTTCAATATATTGTTTAACATAATATAGTATAAAAGTTTTTAAGAAGTTTTCAATAATGTTTTTTCTTTACAATTTTTTTTACATTTTTCATTAAATTCGAAAAGAAAATATTGTCGCAAAAATACGAGAGCTATCCCTACAGGTTTCTTAAATATAACAATATTCGTCACGAGTTACGCCTTTTTGTTGTTAAAACTTAACTAGCATAGAAATTTGTCACTTAAATCGCTAAACTGGTTGCCGATAAAATTTATTTTTTGCAAATCCCATTCATTCATTTAAACCATTTTAGAATACAGTTTTTTCACATACAAAAATCAAAGTCAAATGCTTTCGTTACGAAATCATAAAACGGTAAATATTATAGAAATATCAACTTAACGAATAATATAAAATCCCTTAATACAAAAATATTAAATATTCTGAACTTTGTTTTCTCTACTAATTGTTTAAATAAATTATGTAGTTAAAAAAAGTTATTTTTGGGTGCAAAATAAAGAGTCGATTCTCCAAATTCGCAAAAGAAGAAAAATTGATAAAATCAACAAGAATAAATTAAATAAAAAAAGATGACAATTTCTGAAACAACTTCATAGACTTTTAGCAATGCGATCAAAATTACCCATGACTTCAAAACAAATTACAAGACATAGTTAATTCTTGTGGCTAATGTACTAATATCCCAAATTACGTATTTTATTAAACACTACACAGTGACAAAGATAAATTTATAAAATTATATTTTAGGTTTAAAGACAGGCTTCACAGTCATAGTTATCGCTCAGTAAGAAAAATATTTTTTCTAGTTTGCCAGGAATCCCACAATAATGATTAAAACGCCAATTTAAAATTCAATTTTAACCCAGTTTTTATATCCTGGGGCAGTGTCTAAGAGTGGTGTCCTCCTTTAAGCCAGCAATGTTGTTGTTGATATTAGCCTACATTATTATTATTATTTTTATTTGTTGTTATTTTACGACTGCAAAATTTAATTTAATTAACTTTAAAAAGAAATGAAACTAAAGAATTTTTCAACTGAAATTCACATATGAGGTGTCTAAAAAATTTGGTGAATGTTCTAATGTATCAGTATTCAACACTTGAAAGAAGTCACTCGCATGCACATGTATGAACATGTCTCAAAATGTCCTTTTTTATGTGTCCAGGAGATTCCCAGAGGAGAATAGCACATGTCAAGAAGTTAAAAACACCTGAAATACATATTACAATCACATATTGTTTCTTCTACTACTACTATTTAAAAAGAAATTCTTGTATGATATAAAAAGTTTCACCAATCAAGTGATATTTCAGATTTTTTAAAGTAATGCAAATTATCACAACATTTAAAGGAAGATGTCCTCTGTTCGGAACTGTGCGATGCTCCTCGTATTGTATGAATTGCTGCATTAATTTCAACAGTGTTCTGAGCAGTGTGCATTGAAAAACCATGGAACAATGACACAACATTAAGTCAATCTGAAAACAAATCCCAAATCTTCATGGATGATGGAACCCTCTGTGTCTGCTAATACCCACTTCACTCGTCTTCTGCTACTAATCGCAGAACTAATCACCTATCTTTTGCTTGTAACACACGTACACGTTCAATATTTTCAGGTGTCTTGCTTTTGGATGCTGGCTCGAACACGGTTCGTCCTCCACCGATTCCTTGCCAGCACGAATGCGTGCTAATCAGTCGTACACACATTTTCTACTCAGAGCATTCTGTCCATAACAGACAGGTGGAGTGTCAAATTATTTACACTCAATCAGTGCATTGCAGGGCCAAATAAATAGTTTAGTTTCTTATCACATGATCAGCCAATTAAATGACTGAATCATTTACAAACAGAAGAGGTAGAGGTGTAAAAGACACTAATCAGAGTTATCTCCTCTGAAAGTTAACAATTTCTTTATACAGCCAGACCCTGTGGTGAATGAAGTGATGGTGTCATTTGCAGAGTGGTAAATATTTGCATTTCAGAGAGCCCGGCACGCTGATAAGCGTATTTTTCCACTCAGTGAGGAAGGCAATTAGTAAAACCTCAACAGGTTCAAACCAGCCTCACCGGCTGATGACCTAAACAACAAACTTGCACCAACATTTCCTGGGTTTCCATCACTGTTTTACCCAATTTGAAGGAGAACTAATGTTTTGTCGTTGCTCCATGGTTTTTCACGCACACTGCTCAGAACTCTGTTGAAATGAATACAGCAATATGGTACAAGAAGCCTCGCATAATCCCGAACAGAGGACAGGTCCAGAAATTCCATGCACACCAACCCACGCAAGTGACCTTGTTTTAAATATTGAATACTGATATTAGACCATTCACCGAAATGTTTAGATACACCTCGCACATATTGGAAATTAATTAATGTTTCTATTATCTTTTGGCAAGTAGGCAGGGAATTAGACCAGGTAGAATATCTTTTTATTGGTACTGGATATAAAATAAACAACTGGGAAAACTTTAAAAAAATGTATTAAATTTCCCAGTTTTACAAAAGAGAACCCAAAATTTTAATAGTGTTAAAAAAATTTGACTATGGACAGATACAATTAATAAGAGTTTTGTGTTGTATTACAATTTTTTAAACCATGCATTTTGTGAAATGTGAGTTGTGAGTTAATAATTATAGTTATAAATTAAATTAGGTTTTATTTATTTTATTTTCTATTTCTAAATAAATACGTTTAAAAAGAAAACCCCTTCTTTAGAGCATTCAACCACGGTTACTAAGACTGCCTACTTTGGACATTTGGTAATTGCTCTTATGGCTTTTCAAAAATTTTACCGGAACTGGATGGAACATCGTTCCGGGTCGCTCTGTAATTTAATTTGTGTAAATTATTTTATATTGTAGATTAGGTATATATATATTTATTTAATAATTTTAAGAATAATATTTATTTAAGAACTAAATATTGTATATTATAAACTTCTGAAATGAATTGTAGATTATAAAAATCTTATTAGATGGTGAATGTAAAAAAATATAATTCACAAAAACAAATTTATTTATGTTTGTAAATCATTTTATTTATATAATTTTATGGTGTCATAATTTAAGAGGAGTCCGACTTCTACATAAGACAATACCACATTTGCTCCATTTGTCAAAATCTGTCGAAGAAATGATTAATTTGTTTCGTTTGGAGATCTATCTTTTTTAATTCCTTTCATAGTCATTTATTAATGGGAATAAAAAAAGGTTTTAAAAAATTTTTGTTTAAATCCGTTAAAAATAAAAACAATTTTTTCTCAAAAAGTAAAAAAATTACAATTTGTATTTTTATTTTCCTTTGTCACGAATTGGAATTTAATACATATCAAGAGAACTTCAAAAAAATAATTTTTGGAAACTAGGAAAATACTATATTGTTTAATTGCCAAAACAGCAGGGATGATTAAATGAATTTTTTTTATAAAGAAAATATTTATAGTAGTCATAGAAAAATGGTCACATGGGATATCCTCAGTTCCAAAATGAATACAAATGTTAAAATCTGATAACTTTTTCTTTTTTCATTTTTATTCAGTCAGACTCCTCTTAAGTTCCAATTTCGTTAAATTGTAGGTAACTTAGTTTATCTTCTAAGTTAAATTAATTTTAAGTTTTAGACTATTAGCTACTTTTTAAGTGCACGTGCTTTCTTTTATTTTTTGCAATGTGATTTTGGTTATGAACCACTTTGAAGTAATTGAATGCTCCTGTAATTAACAGATGCCAAAATTTTGTGACCTGATTTAACAAATCAGGATCTAGGCTAGAATTTTGAATTTTTTCTACACTTGAAAAGCATATCTTATATTCTCAGTAATGTATTAATTGAATATTTTACCAAAGGAATAAATATACAATTAACATTCCTCTTCTTCTAAACAGGCTTAATAATTGTAACTTTACTTCTCTTATGACCAGTCAAAAAAATAAAGCATTTAGAAATTAATAAAATTATTTTTATCAAAGATCTTTCCTACAGAAGCAATAAGTTTAAACGTAAAGCCAAATCCTTTAATGAATGAACTAATGGAGTAATTAAATAGCTTTTCTAAAACTTCAAACCAGCCTTTGCACTGATAACCTAAATATTGCAAGTTCAAAAAAGATACAATGTAGGTACAATCTGACTTTCAATTACAGTTAAAAGGTTAGTTTTAGATAAGTCAATTGTATGTCAATCTTGAATGGCATCCATTCAAACTGTTACAGGATAAGATAATTGTGTGAGACTCTTGTTTCAATACATCACTGTAGTAAAAATAGGCTTGCATGAATAAGTCTCTTCCCAATAGTATAAATTCTTTTACAGTTCAACAGATAGCAATTAAACTTCAGTCCAATATAAATACATGTCTAACCAATTTAAATTCCATTGTAAGACCTATTTGGATTTAAATTAGCATAAATAGAATTCTTCACAACTGATTTAAATTGAATGGCAATCAAATGTTTTAATAATTGCATGTTAAGTTGTTTATAAATTTTGATATAATTAATAATGATACCTATTTGTATACTATCTGCACCAAAAATGTTGGTTGTGTACGTTGTATATTTCATAAATTTAAATTTATGTGCTATTTTATCTTATGTAAGTGGGCCTGCTTTATGGTAGCGTTCATAAAAATTGATAAAAATTTAATTGATTTTAACAAGTATTTGCATAAAATAATATATGTTTTGCCTACAGAAAGTAGATTAGGTGAAATGATATAAATAAAATTTTAAAATCAATGAAACTTTGATTTTAAATTAGCACTTTATGTATAAATTAAGGGCGAAGTTCCATTGGCAAATAAGACTTAAAAATGCATACCGTAGGTTGCAGTAAAATTAATAAGTTTTCTCTAACTTTTTTTGCTACTTCAATTTTCCTTTTACTTGTAGTTCAACTTTCCCACACTTACATGTTTTAATGGATCTGCTATTGTCAGTAAATGCAAAAATTTTAACTAATTTTATTGAACCATTTTAAGATGATGATAAAGTTTTCATTCACATGTATAAAACAGTTTTTTATATGGGTGACTGAAGATATAGCATCTTCTAAAAAGTTTTAATAAAGAAATGTATCCACCAAAACATATAAGCGTGGGAAAGTACAACTTTAAATGAAAACTGAAGCACCAGAAAGTGAAAACAAAAATTCATTAACTTTAGAATAATTTGGAGCTATTTAACCTATTTTTATTGCATATTTTACTCATGCTAAAATATTTTTAGTTTCTATAAACATAGGTACTGTCAGTATTGTATTATAACGGATGTTCATGTAAAACAGTTTGTGCTGTTCACGAAGCTAAACATTCAGCACCAAATAAAAATCAATTGTGCAGATCACTTCATTTTTACCCGACCATCATTCACAGTTTATTGAAGTGTTCAAAGAAAACTAATTCTTTTACTACTTACTGTAATCTAGAATAATATTATTGTACAAAATTAATGTAGGTAAGTTCTTGTATTTCTTCGAGTTATACTAAAATAAAAATCCTGGTGGGAGCAATTCCAAATCTTTTAGTAATTTCCATGAAATAATTATTTAACAACTACCTGATATGATTTTTTCTTTTGGCTTAATTTTCAACAGTTTCAATAAATAAGGAATGTCAACTGTCAGTTGTTCATATCTGGCTAATATTTTGTCATCTTACCAAATATGATGACATTGGTGAATATTTAAAATTTTAGTATCGTATTTATATTTTCATGATGAAATTTATCATTCCTTATGTCTAAACAAATTTATTAAATCAATCAATATCACCAAGCTGGTATTTACCAAAGTTTTCACCTAGAAATAGAATACAATACTGAAACACTCAAGTATAATTTTTAATACAAGATTTAGGACAGAATTTTAAGGTTTTGCCACGCCTGCCTGTACATTTACTTTGACTTCATAAAATTTCTTTTTTAATTGTTTTTACAATTAACCCAAGACTGGATTTTTAAACAATCTGATAATAATACTTCCCTGATAAAGAAAAGGCAGTATCTGCTAAAACACTGAACTGAAAAAATCAACTACAGCATAAACTCAAGTTTTGATGCTACCTGTACTGATACAATTATATTTATCTAGTTATGTATTTCTTATACGTAGTACTTTAGCCTGTTAATTCATTTGGTAGCCATAAAATTCCAAAAATGTTTTATTTTTCATCAAAAATGATGGTAATAAAAATGAATTACAACTTTAAATGCTTGCTTAGCATTTAGTTCATGAGCATACCTTCTTACAGCAGTATCTTCATGTAGCATGAACAATTTTAGACTTGGAACATATTTTCCTATTTTATGAACTCTTAAACTAAAAATTAATTATATCCCTTCCAATAAACCAAACTAACAAATCAACTGCAGTTTTATATGTTTAAATAATTACTTTCCTATAACATTTAAGTTTTAAAGAAAACTAATTTTTGATGTCTGTATGAAACTTTTGTGTCATGTTTGACTCAATGCTTTGTAAAGCAAGGCAATTTAACTGATCCTCAGAAATTTTAGAACTTATATAAATAAAAGAAATACATTGAAAGTTTTAATATGGAGATAAACTACAGTAATTAGTAGTCCTCAGATCGATATGCACTTTTTTGACCCAAAATATGCATGCAAATATGCCAGAAAAAAGAGAAAATATGCACAAAAAAAGTTAAAATATGCAAAAATAAAAAAAAAGTTATTTTTAATAATTTTGTTTAATTAATTTAACTTTGAAATACATTATATTTATAAGATGTTTTAAATAATGAATATGCTAATCTAATCATAATTTAACCACTTTAACCGTAATCATCACATTTTAAAAATTGAAGTTTTAAATAAATAAATTATATTAATTGCATAAAATAATCAAAGTTTTTTCCAAATTTTCCACTTTGTAGCTCCGTCTTTTGTCAGACAGGACGTTGTTCATTGCTGAAAAGGAGTGTTCAACATTCACATGAAACAATTGGTAGGAATTTCAGAGCTGAAATTGCTAGGGGGTCACTCATTTGCATTTCCATTTCATCCGCAAGCTCTCCCTTCAAAATTTTTGAAACATTCTGAGCTGCCTTCCATCCTGGGTTTCTCTTCAACACAGTGTCCAATTTGTTTCTCAACTTTTCGCCGACAGGTCCTCCCCATTCTTTACTTTTTCTTTTAACCTATCAATGAGGCCGACTGAATCACATAAGTTCATTCCTTTTGATTCTAATGCTCTAATTAAATCGGGAATGAATCCAAAATTGGAATGAACATAAGCAAGTTGTTGAACCACTGAAGACCTGGTTAGAGCAGCATTAGCTTGAGCCATTGCTTGGTTCTCTGATTCATCAAAACTTTCAATTATTTCCTTCACTTTTTGAATGCCCTTATTCTGCTCGGTGCCTTCACAAATACTTTTGTTTTTTTACAAGTTTTCTGGAGATTTGTCTAAAATATGCTTAAAATATGCAAAAATACCACAAATATGCAAAAGGTCTGAAATATGCACAAATATTCAAAATAAAATGGGGTTTTTTGGTCGCAAATCATTCAAAAACACTCAAAACGGATTATAAACTTATTTTAGAACTTAAAAAAAAGATATGCAAAATCCGAGCACTAGTAATTAGTTTTTATTCTTAAAAACACTATTATTGATATAAGATTTTTTAAGAAATTTGCTGATTCTTAAAAATCTGTCAAAAATTTTCCACTCCAGGCTGCAGCCTACTCTGGGTATTTAAAAATCCAGCCTTGATTGTGTAATTTTTATTTTAATGATTCTTTGTACAAAAAAATCCATACTGTCAATCTGTTGAAAAATTAACCCAGTTCCTAAGAGTCTGTTATTGCATTTCATATTTTTAAATTTGATTTCTAAAATTCATGCTTTTCAAATAAAAAATTCACTTTGCTTAATATAATAATATATGTGGCATCATTACAAATAGAACATAAAATACTGTTGTTTTATTTCTCATAATAAACAGGATATAAATCTTGTTGGTTGTTCGTTTAGTTGTTATATTTAAACTCAGCTACTTAATAAAATTTCTTATTTTAGATCAGATAACTTTAGCGCGTTTATTTTTGAAACAACGTCCTATAATATTATCCTTCTAATTCATCCGTGCACAGATTTTATGAATGGATGCTCAACAAGCATATTAGAAATTACATTCTACACCATTAATTTTCATATTGTTTTTCTTGTAATATAACCTCGCTATTATTAGAATTTTTTTCTTTCGATGCGCATTTTTTTGAATTCTTTGATTTTATATAATACAAGGCAATATCGTAGAATAATGCTGTAGTTGGTCCGTACTAATTCAACAAGATTTGTTCAAAAATGGTTTGAAATTTCATTCTGTTATGATTATTTTAATGAATTTTTATTTGTATTGATTTTACATGCTAATTGATCTTTCCAATGCAAAAATATTTAATGTCAAATATGGCTGATCATTAACGGTAATCGAATTCGCTATTTATTTTTTTAAAAAAGTTATTCACTTGCATCAGCAGATACAATTAGCTAGATGCTACTTTAACTAATTGATCATATCAAGTGGTATCACTGATTAGGTGATTTCTAATGACCAATCTTTTTTTTTTTAATCCCTAATAAGTCTACATTGTAATCTGTTCAATTTAAAACAATAATCAACCCCATGACTCAATGAGATGATGATATGTATGACGTGCAAATGAGATGTAGTGCTTTACAAGCTCTGCTCAACCATTCCTGAGAGAGTATGGTTAACCCCAACCATCAAAGTTTATCAGTAACCATTATCAAGTATTCAAATCCATATAACAGTAAAAACATTTACTAGGATTTTAAAACCACAGAACCTTCGTCTCCAAAATTCAGCTGTTAAACAGCTGACTCGTGGCGGTGACTTTACTACCATTAGACCAACCTGGTGAGTTACCGATCAATAGTTTGGTCAGTAACCATGATTTTAAGTTAAAAGTTTTCCTTGTAATTCTAAATTACACCAGCAGGTCCTTTTTTATTAACTAACTATAGGTTTAACAGTAAGAATTGAATCAATGTTATACACATAACATGATATTGTTTTAAAATAGTAAACAGGAAATGAGTTGCGCTATAGGAATATCTGGAAGTTTATTTTTTATCACATCAAAATATAATTAATAAACATAGCAATGTATAAAATTCTAACCATTTCAACTTCTTACTTTTTAAAACCGGAAATTAAAAATCATAGTAAAATCCTTCACCATTTCTCAGAGACAGTGGAGATCATTCTCATAAAACACAAACAGATAAGTTGCCAACATTTTCCAAAAAAAAATTCTAAGATTACATCAAATGCGAATAATGGCAGAAGAAAGTGGTTACCACTAGGGTAAAAATATAAGACTGTAAAACGTAAAAGAAAAGTTTCAGAACGTTTTGAACATATCTTTTAGATTTATTGAAACAACAAAGGTTATTCTGTTACAATTAATAACTTATAAGAATTAACTTTGTTCTGTTATAAATTTTTATTTAGTTGACTAAGAAAATTTTCCAGAATAATATAAATTAATAGGTACATTACAGAATTTGAATATCATAATACTTATATTATAGTTAATTTAGTAAATAACCTTTAGAGGAAGCCAATAGTAACTCTGGATCCAAAATATTTTGAAATAATTTTGAAATATTAAAGCTGACTGCTTCTGTGTCGTGGTTGAGAATACTACATTCAACTGAACTGCAAATAAATAAAACAAAACATAGAACTAACTTGTCTAAGTAACAGTCCTTTTTTCTGTGAATTTTTAAATTGTTTATAATTTGTACATCCCCTTGCATGAAGCATGCATGTTTTGAATGTTATGCACAATTTTGTATGTGCCCGAAAAGTTTTGAATTAAATACCTAACACGCAATTAGTTTTCAGGGTAGTTTCTGACAGTTAAACTATAGAGAAAATCCAGTGTATAAGTCACAGAATAGATTATTTATTTTGATCTGTACTTAGCAATATATTTCAGTAATTCCACTGACTGTAAAATATACTGACAGATTATTGAAAAACTAAAAATATGTTTACTGTTGAAATAATGCATGTTTACTTGTAATTATTAGTGCACCAGTGTGTTCCAATAATGCTTATAGGTAGATGGAACAAAATAATATTACATTAACCCATTCTTTAAATGTTAAATTGAAACCAGGCTCATCTAAGTAGTTGTCACTGTATAAATTACCCTTGTGTGTTGTATTAAAATATATTCATGTACTAAGTTGGCCTACCATTATACATCACTTTAGATCAGAATAACTTTTTTATATTACATTAGTGTACATAACACATTTTACTCACGTTACTTTTCTTGAGGTGGTGTTGGCATTCTCTAATGGTTACTTTAAGTTTCTAGTAGTTGTTCCACATTTAAAATATAAAATTTAAAGAATTTATCCATTAAAAGTACTGAGAAAGTTACAGTATATTTTTATGGATAACTGTATAATTTTGTAGTATATTAACTGATGTATTCAGAGAGAACTTTTTACAATTACATGAATGACATTTTTACTAATTGAAAATAGAATAGCAATTTTTTGTCTACAGGTCAGTTTCAATAATGGTAACACCAAATCTAACAATGCCCCAATCACCCTACAACAAGTGCCAAGAGCTGAACCACTTACGCTTGCTACACTTGACAGAGACTGTTTCATCATACCTGTGGCCAGTCTTGATCGATTCCTACCTGCAGGAGTTCCGGTAAGATTTAACCACTTTATTAATAGTTATTGCTCGAGTCCCAGCTCCGTGTAGTTGGAAGGAATGCAGTACGTCGTTATAGTAGTGGGAGAATGAATGAGTGTATGAATGAATTAGTAGTGTTTCACAGCTGCTGTATTTGTAGTGGTAGTGTACTAACTAGACTAAAAACATATTCTTATCATCCGGCGCATTAATTTAACAAATACCTACTGGGTTATTAACTTGGTTGGATTCATAACATTTAACTTACCAATTTATATCAAAATATGCTAATAAATAAATGTAATAAATACAAAGAATATGTTAAATATAGAAAGTTTGAAAACGAATGTTTTGTATCAGAATAATACAACAATCGTTCTCCCAGCATGCGTCACTCATTCATTATACCTCACCCGTACCCTTCACCACGCAACTACACGGAGCTTGGAACACAATAGTTACTAAGTGATTTATGTCAGTATTTAATTTAAAATTGGTCTATGGGAAGAGATGTGAGAAGGGAAGGCAGGGGTTGGAAGGGACAGGGAAACGAAATAAGGCTAAATAAGTAAGGTACTGGAGAAAGTTAATGAATTCACATATTATTTTAGGATCTGTTTTCTCATCAGATGGAAAATTGGAAAAGGAATTAAGTAAAAGAGTCCAGAAATCAAGCAAATTTCTTCCAAAATGTGAGAAGCTTAGGCGCGGTGCACCCTGGAGAAACTTGTTTCATGAAACTGGTTTCGTGAAACATGAAACTGTAGTTGCTTGCAACAGATAGATAAGATTAACCCAGGTTGGTGCAAACAGCGTTTCATGAAACTTTCGTTTCATTGATTTCAAGAAACCGAGTTTCGAGAAATTCGTAAAAACACGGTTTCCTGTTGCTTCAGTTTCACGTTTCATCAGTCTGCGATGGCCGATATATTTCAAGTTAAATTGGTGAAGCAGTGGAAAAACAGCAATGTCTGTACAATTTTCACATGAAAGAGTACATCAGTAGGGACACAAAAGGATGAACTCAAATACTACTTTGTGCCTAGGTATTTACATACCTATAAACTATTTTTTTTACATCCAAAACTATCGATTAATTGATGGAAAGCGGTAAAAATATGAATTTGTGAAAAAAATTAAAAAATGTGAAATGTTAGTTTGTTTTATATTATCCCATAAATTGAGGTGGGAACCTAATTGATAATGTTATCATGAATCAAGTGCCATTATGAAGGAATCCATCACGAAACTGATGGAAAACCTTTGCTTCTGTGTGCACTATCCAATGAAACGGTTTTCTCGAAACCCATTACATGAAATCAGTTTCATGAAACAAGTTTCTCCAGTGTGCACCGCGCCTGTCTCGAATCAAGAAATCCATCATCCATATTTTGTGCTGATACTGACTAATGCAGGAGAAACATGGACAGGTGGAAAGATGGCAGAGAGTAGAATGTAGGCAGCAAAAAGAATGTAAGGCATATTTTAGGAAATTTTTCAACTTGTTTGTTTTTCACTTGTTTTTTAGGTTAAGTTTTTGGTGGCAATTTTTAAAATTGTGATCTATTATTTTCCTCCATCCATCTGTCCATCACGCACTATGTCAGAAGCTACAAGAGATAGCAACAAATGGTTTTCGGATACGTAATTTACACAAAAAGTTAGTGAGCCAAAATTGGGTTTGAAGTTCCGGTTTTGAGCAAAAGTGAACCAAAACCAGAATTCAAAAAATCAAAGTCAGTAAATAAAAGAGATAGCAACAAACGGTTTTCAAATTTGTAATCTACACAAAAAGTTAGTGGGCCTGAATTGGGTATTAAGTTCTGGTATGATCATAAGTGGCCCAAAATCAGAAGTCAAGGAATAAAGTCAAAATTCAGAAACAAAAACAGTGTCATTTAATTCCTCTTTAAGATTATAATATAGAAATCACTAATATTTTTTGCCACAAGTCAAAAGTAATCCTTTTTTTAAAAAATATATTGTTATTATATGGCAACCAGCGATGTGACTCGTCTCATGAAAGGGATTTTTTTGTTTATGCCACTATGGTCCTACTTGACTTTGTTAATTTTATTATGTTAATAATTAGGTCAAGATCTCAAATTTAAGGTACGAATTAGCACTTATAATTAGAAAGTCCATACTGACTTTTAATTAAATTTTTCTGTGATTTTCCATACTACCAGAGTTTATGAAACATTTTTATTGTCAGCTAAAGGATTCAATGAAGATATAAAATGAGAAAAAATGTAATTAGGGAACCATTTGGGATAGATAGCCTTATTAGCAGAGTTGGACAGATAAATCTATGATGGTTTGGTCCTGTTGATAGGATGGAGGAGGGTAGATTGCCTAAACGGATGATTTAGAGATTGAAGGATAAAAACAATCTAGCAGACCAAGTGTGAAGTGGATGGATTCAGTTGTGGATGAATTGGGAAAAAGATGAGATGCCAAGAAACCAATAGAAGAAAGACTGTTCACAAATAAAGAGAGATAAAAAGGAGTTGTGCTGAACCTGACTCACGGAAACTTGGAAGAGATATAAAGAGAATGATGATATCAAAAAACCATCATATGGACATCTTAATTTTCAAGTTTAACAAAAATTATACTTTTGTTAAAAATATATCTGTTTACTTTCTCACTACTTGGCTCAGGAGACTAAAAAAAATTAGTCTTCATCATGTCAAAAACATAATTGTTAGATGCAAAAACAAAGAATGTGGAATTGTTTCGTTATTTTTTTAGATTTTGTTGTGCCAAGTTTTAAAGTTGTCATTTCAGTCTTCTGTAATCATTACTCAAACTGCATTTACAATATTAAAGAGTGAGCAAGGTCATTTGCATCTTCAGAAATAACTCAGTTCTGAAATTATTTGACAAATTTTGGTTAATATTTATTATTAATGACAACTACTACTACTTCTATCAATTAAATAGTATATATTTTTTTCTTTTATATAACTATATCTAAACAAAAGTTAAATTTCTTTTTGTAACAGCTACCCCTGGCAGAGAGCAAGCCGAGTGTGCTAAGCGTCCTAGAGGTTGATGACCCAAAATTATGTGTACTGATACATTTGATGACTCAAATGGAGCCAATTGAGCCTGTTTTAGAATCACCATTGGCTATGCCTCATATAAAACAGAAAAATACTGCATGTGACCTACTAACAGAAGTCGGTTCTGCCAAGACAGCTACTGAAGGAATGTTACTCGCCAATCTTGAAAAAAATGGTATGCACCTGTTTTTATTCTTTATTATTATAATTAAGTTTTTTATTTGTTTTCAGTATAGTTTAAAAGTTGGCGTACAACTTTAATAAGTTATACATTACATCAATTAAATTTTAAACATATGAATTTGATTCTAAGGTATAGTACAATCTGAATTTTTGGTTATCAGGTTTTGCTCACATCATCAAGTTCAGTTAGATTTTCTTATGACCACATAGGATTACTTTGGTCAATCTACTACCCCTTTCTCTTTAAAGGGGTTTATATGGTCCTCCCAATACTTCCTCATATATTCCGATCTTTGTGCCCTTCCTGGTGTTGAAAATGTTTGTGTTTCCTTCTTGTTTAAAGCAAATTTCCACCAAATCTTTCTTATTTCTCTGATCCATCTGCACCTTGTCTTGGTTTTTATGAGTTAAAATTATAATGTACCTGTTGTTTCAGAAGACATCTTGAATCATGGATCCTCATGATGTGTCTAGAGAATCCTAGATTCCTTGTACGCCTAGTAACAGTAATGGGTTCTAGCTCCCTACACACAAGTTTGTTAGCATTTTGCAAGTTTTTCCAATATACTTCTTTTTATTTGGAGTCTTAGTCTTTAACTGTTCACTGAGATGGAAAACTGTTTCTGTTAAAAGTGTACTAGGTTAATTAGTCCACCACAGAACAACATAGTAAAAAATTTCCTATGCATATGCGCCAACTGAAGACTGGGGATGAATTTCTCCTCAACTGCTTTTTGTGATAATTGCAGCAGCTTCAGGGATGATTAACAGCAGGATCAACAGTGGGGAAATAGACTAGATGCACAGGTGTGGGAGAGACAAAAACAGTACAAGCAGAGCAACCCACATCTTCCAAATTTTTTTTAAAGTTGTAAAATAATACTGTTTGTTCTCGACTAGATCGAAATTTCTCCTTTGAAATTTCTATTATTATTTCTCTGAGGCATTTATAATGGGTTACTATTTCGATTTTATTACCATTTATTACTGACTTTATTCTTAAAGTTATTTACTGTATGCTTTGACATTTTTTAACACTATTTGAAACCGTTCTGTAGTGTATTTTTCTGAGTCAATCTTTTGAGAATCTCAAAGTTTGTTAAAACCAAACTAAGTGAGCCAAGGGGATTCTTTGGGTAATGCAAACAATTAGACATGAATGAGATACTTCGTACAATACCTTTTTTTCTCCTTAAGTCATTTATTTGAAATAATATAATGAAGCACAAGTGTAAAATTTTTGAATGGAAATTTACCAGAAGGAATCTGTCATAGAACATTTAAATAATTTTATTGTTTTTTTTTCAAATTGAATTGATTGTAGAATTTCTATCTTAGAACCTGTGGCATATAAAAACAATTTTATTTTGAGAATGAGTGTATTTTACACAGTTACCCTAAAGTGCTTTAAGAATTAATTTACTCAATTATTACAGTGTAATTAACTGAATATACAATAAATTCATTGTTTGTTGAATTGTCGCTGCCAAGAGACATTAGTCTTTACTTATTTATAATACATACTTACATTTGTTAATATTATTACTTGTTGTTTATTTATCACAGTTAATTATTTAACTGTCTTGACAGATCAAGCTGGCACTGATTTATTACACGTTATTTATGCCAACTTTTCTTTCTTTCACATAGCTTGGAACTAAATTTTTATAATTTAGGTCAATTTGTTTTGATATTATTAATACATAAAAGTTGATAGCATTCAACAAAATTTTAATAAATGCCATCATGACAATCTCTGAACAACAATAATGCTTGACGTCACAGCAGTTTGATTCGTTATTACAGGATAATAAGATAACACAACTCTGAACTGCAGAAGAACTTTTATTCAACTTAACAGTACAAATTCTCAATTAAGACATCATCAATTTGATTAGCTTTTTTTTTTGTTAATCTCTAATATGTGTATGTAGCAATCTGTTCAATTTAGAACTATAAGAAACCCCACGCCTCAATGAGATGAGGATGGTATGACATGTAAATGAAGTGTAGTCTTGTACAGACTCAGGCCAACCATTCCTGAGAGAGTATGGTTAGTTGAACCCCAATCATCAAAGTACACCAGTTACTACTGTCTAGTATTTAAATCCGCATAAAATTAACTACCTTTACTATGATTTAAACGACATAACCTTCGTCGCCAAAATCAGCTGTTTAACAGCTGATTTTTGATGACTACCACTAGACCAACCCAGTGGGTTTAGTTGACTAGGGCACATTTATCTATACAGGTTGCTAAGCTAGCCTTCTAAAAAATTTCAAACAGTTAATAAAACAACAAACATTTTAGTGTTTCAGTACAATTATAATAATAAAACAACGAATATCATACTAACAAACTTAAGAAAAATTTATTTTTTAAAATTAACTGTATACAGTATATATAATAAACAGTTTATCAAATTAACTAGTGAATGTAATAACTAGCAGCTACTGTAATAATAAAAAAAAACTTACAACTGAATTATCAGTGATGATCAAATGATTTATGAATATGAAGTTCTGAACAAAAACGAGCTACAAGAATGAAGATTGAGAAAATAAATTAATTTAGTATTGTTTTAACTACATTCACATTGAGGCAGTAAAACATAATTCATAATTACCTATTTTTACTAAACATCATATTGTATAAAGTTAATCAACTACTTACATAGTAATAAGAAATTTTGTACATATCTTTTGTTTAAGCGGAATTTCCATTCATCTCATATTATGTGATAAATAAGAGCCAAACAGATCCAAGAGAATTCTTCCAAATGTGTCGTGCCACATCACTTCGTAAATTTGATCCTCGTAGCTTAAAATATACAGCAGCACACACATTCGATATTTTTAATGAAGTGGCAACAATTGCAAGACCACCTTTAGATACCGTTTCTAAAAGGCCACATACCAATTCCACTGGATTCATTATATCTGTGTACAAAGTATTTGAAGGTGATGATGGGGAAAAGTTTGAGAAAAATTGGCTTTACTGGACTGGTATGTATTTACAATTTATCTCCATTCAAAAGTTATTAAATTTTTTTCTCCTCTAAACTCTATTAAACCAATATTTGGTATAGTATTCACTACAACTTCATGGATTCAATGAAAGTGTATGTGTATGACTATTCATTACTTAGCAACAAAAAGATTTGATTAAATCTTTTTTAATCATACATCGCATGGTAACACAATTGAAGAGATGAATTCCTGAAAAATCTAATCATTGTTTTAATTTTTTTGGTTGACAAAATGCAGTAACACAGCCATTCTTTTTTATTTATCCAAGGATTTACAGCCCCAGCCGTATTTCGCTTCCTAAGCACCACCTTTTCTTTATCTTCCCAATCACCATCGAAAAGCCATCGCAAAGACTTCATCTCCTGCACACCATCCAACCACATCAACTCTGGCCTACCCTTCCTTCTTCTACCAGCTGGCATCTACTCCCATACCATCTTTGGCCACCTACCATCCTCCATTCTCTGCAAATGGCCAAATCATTTTAACTGCTCCAGGATATGATATTCATGATATTTCCTTGAATACCAATTCTTCTCCTACTTTCGGAATTCGATCGATACGCAACACACCACAGCTCCGTCTCCAGAAATCGATCTCCACCGCTTTTAGGCGATCCTTCTGCCTCTTAGTCAATACTCACACTTCCACACCATAGGTACACACATTCTTCAGGATTGCATGATAATATTAATCTTCATCTCCTTCCATACTTTATCGTTCCAAAGGACAGAATTTAACTGCCCTATAACCCTTCGTCCTTGCAAAATTTTGCTGTTTACCATACTTACTTAGATATACTTACTTACTTAGACAGCCATACTTACTAGCTAAAATAATATCATGTTTCCGATTTGACTGTATAAACCAACAGTTGTCAACGAAATTTGATCAATATTCATTTAAAATTTTGATGAGGCCGCCATATTCTGGCCAGCTTTTATATAGGCGTACCTTGCCAACAGTAAAAATTTAGATATGGCAATGATGCAGAATCTTAATACTATTTGTTAGTTTCAAAAATATTTGAACAATAACACATAACAATAGTTTCAAACTACTGTAAGACCATGTACAAAAGTTGCCGTTTTTTGTATTTAGTAGCACGGCACCATCATGAATTGCTTTCAGCTTCATCGCGGCTGTAAACTTGTTCAACAAGCATCAACTTTCTTCAAAGAAACTTGGGTATATGTTATTCTGACATCACCAGTTGCTTTAAGCATGCACATAGCCTAAACGTAAAAAAATTCACATCACATTCAAAATAAAATCTGCATACATAAAAAAATATTCTCTAGAGCTCATGGTCCATAAAAAATGAGTTGGCGGTTCGGACGTGGACCATAGTTCACCAGTTGGTAACCACTTGTATAAACAATACATGTGAGATTCTTTCCGATATTGAACATGTTTCTCCTAATAAATGGTTGTAGTTTTCTTCCTCCCAATAGAATGTTAGACAGTATAGAAAGAGAATACAGGATTCACCAAAAAATATTAGGACCATGAAAGTATCAAGATTCACTTATCTTATCATACCATTGTTCCCAACAGATTTTGAAACGACTTGAGTTTTCAGAAACTTTGGGGACAAAATTGATATAGGTAGATGAATAAATATAAAGATTTTTTTTAAGAAAAACTAAAATTCCTGTTATTTTTTGATCAAACCTCGTAGTACTAAGTATGAGTTTTTAGAATTATAAATTTTATTTATTTAGTGATTTCAAATGCTTCATCAGCAAATACTGTGGATTGCGGAATATGACACAAAGAATCAGTTTCTGTTTAAATCCTAAGTGATATTTATGTTCATAGGTGCAAGAATGATTTATCGTTATCTTCCTAAATCAGCTGGCCTGAGGAGAATAACGCTTCATAAATCACAGAGTGGAGGTGATAAATTATATCTGTTGTTAGTAGAATGCTCAAACTTTTTGCAAGATCTAACAGCAGCTGCCGTCCTCATTCCAGCCTTAAGAGCTCGTCTCTGTGGGTATACCGGTCTTTACCGTACTACTGCTGTATTTTGAGAAACCTGTAATTATTTAGTACCTAAGAATATAAAATATTAAATCAGATTCATATCACGCAAATTATGTGCTCTTTTAAATCTAAATTTCTTCTGAAATTTAACATAAGCTTTTATAGTATTTTTCAAACATAATTTGTAGCATATTAAGAAATTTTAACTACAATTGATATTTAATTATATTTCTTATTCATTAATTTCAAATTTATTATTATCTAAAATTTCCTGAAGGATAAAAATTAATATTTTTGCAAATTCAATGAATATTATTTATGATAACAAGATTTTTATTTCTAAAACCTTTAAATTATATGTTCCAAATCCATAAAAATTACTATTTTGTCGCAAAATTACTTGGGGAAAATAATTAATTATAATAAATTATACTTTTTCCCCCATATGGTATTATAAACAGTTATGTACAAACTACACAAATTTTAGCGAAATTAGAATCTTAATTATTTTAATAAATTCTTATATAAAATTTAAAATAAATGCATTTAACTGAATTACCATGTACAAATTATTGTTCTTTTTAGAATACAGACAAAAATATAGTACAAAGTTAAATTATTAGTTAATTTTTTTATTATTTTAATAGTCTTATAAAGCAGAAGGACGAATCTGTGCATCAGAACACTTTGAAAACAAATTTTGTGTATTTAAAACATTAAATGAAATTAACACATACAAAAAAAGAATAAAATAGATCACATAGATTTTAAATGTAAAAGTGTTCTACTTTATATTAATTAAAAGTATTAAATTATTGTTTTTTTATTATTTTTAATGAACTGCCACAATAACTAACTGTACATGATCTGTAATTATGATATTAACAGAGAATTTTGAGTTTAAATCTTGATCTAAGGTCAAATACTTTTACTAAGATAATTAATTATTCATAAAAATAAATGATAATATTGTTAAATTTATAACAGACTGAATAATAATATTAAATGTAATATTTGTAAGTACAGATCAAGAAAAGATTTCCTTTTTCACAATCACAAAAGAATGTTACATAAAATGCATATGAAATCATTTTCATGCAGCGATATCAGAGTAGTATTTTATCATTTGCTCAGAAGCCTCAAATTACATACTTGCTAAAAAAATTCCAAAAGATATTTCATAAAATTTTATTTTTTCTTGTGAATTGAATTTTCAAACATTTATTACAGGAACATTAAACAAGAATAGATAGAATAACAAATTGAACAAAATTTATTAAAAATATGAATCTGACATTCCTGATAATGTTAATAAACGCAGAACAAATTTTACTTTTGGAAATTATTAATTTATTAATAACGTTTGGAAAATGTATTATTTTCAAAATTATAAAAAAATTGTTGATAAAAAAACAGCTCAATTAATTTATTATTATTATTATTGTGAGTAAATATTTGCATGACAAATGTTACTTAACTTATTAGATAATTCAATTTTAGGCCTTTAATAGTTTAATTAGTATGGCCAATAAATTTACAAGTGATTTTTTAGATTAGGCTGTACAAAATTAATGAATTGCCTTTTTTATTAGATTTTAAAAATTGAGTATTAGATTATACCATAATACTGTACTAATTGATTTTCTTACTTCTGCCTGAATTTTTCTAAATAGATTTTAAAAAATGAGAACGTAATCTTATGTACAATCATTCTTTTTAATAAAAAAAAAGGTTGTAATACTTTTTGTAAACTTTGATAGGGTCGAATACTGAGTTTATTTTCTCAAAGTTTAGTTATGCTCTTTCTTTGTTTATCTGCCATTGTATTCGTATGTTTACAACATGAGTTTATGTTCCTTATCAATACATGTAACACATTCAAGTAAGTGCACTTTCCCGTTAATTCAAGAGCTATTAAAATTGAAAAAATAGTTGTAACTTCATCTAACTTGGGTGGGTTAACTTCATTAACCCACCGGGTTGGTCTAGAGGTAAAGTCGTCGCCAGAATCAGCTGTTTAACAGCTGATTTTCGGAGACAAAGGTTCCTGGTTCGAATCCTAGTAAAGGTAGTTACTTTTATACGGATTTGAATACTAGACAGTGGTTACCGGTGTAGTTTGATGGTTGGGTTTCAATTAACCATACTCTCTCAGGAATGGTCGGCCTGGGTCTGTACTAGACTACACCTCATTTACATGTCATACACATCATCCTCATCTTATTGGGTCATGGGGTTGCTTATTGTTCTGAATTGAACAGATTGCAACGTACACAAATTAGGGCTATATGAAAAAAAAAACTTCATCATCTGTTACGTTCAGTTGAAATGTAATTTTCAGAAACAGAACAGATAAGATATGTGAGCTAAGTAAAACACTAATCGGTCATCTTATCTGAAAATAATGAATTTTGCTCTGCATCTGAGTAATTTTTCATTACTTTTAGAGTAGTTAACTCCAAGTGTCTTTTACACCTCTACCTCTTCTGTTCTTAAATGGTTCAGTCAATAGTTGGCTGACCAAGTGTTAAGAAACAGAACTATTTTTTGTAGCCCTGGAACTAGCAGATTGAGTGCAAATAATTTAAAACTCCATCTGCCTGTTATAGGCATATGAGTCTTGGTTATATGAGCTTTGGTTAGAATGAATTGACAGGACTTATGCTGGATAGAACAGTACAGTACTACCTTGTTTATATAGAAATTTGAATTATCCGGATAAATCTGAACGGAAATAAAAAATTGTGATATCCCGCTTACAGTATTAGAAAAACATTGTAATCTAGGTACACTACTTGTGCATTGTTTAACCTATACACTCATCTACGTTCAAAATACTCTTAAGTGTACAGTACAGTATGTACGGAAATGCTAAAGCATTAGTGCCTCGAGCTAACGATCACACGCATTCGCTTGGTAAGTTATTGCTAGACAACATCATGGCGTACTTGAAGCAGCAGCCTGACACCACACCATGAATTTGTGATGGTGAAATAATTGAATGATCATACTGCCTTTATAGTCGTAAATCACAATACTTCTCATTTTCAATGAAAAAATCTCTAAAAGTTCAAACCAATCTCACTAAAAATGTTTTTCAATGTTTGTTTTTTTTATTAGTAATTAAAAATGTTTTTGCAATTAACTGTATTAATTTACTTGAATGAGTTACTGTTACATTTTTAATCAGAGTTTAAAATAACCGTCTCCTGGGTAGACAATCAAATTGAGATACGACAATCGTAGCATTCGTTGTTCCATTTTTTCAATTTAGAAAAAAAATTGGATCCATATTTATTAAGATTTACTTTCAAATTAATCAGTTAGATCACTTTTTTCTGACCATAAAGTTCACAAATAATTATCATCTAACTTTATCTTACCTTACCTTAACAAAATAAATACTTCCAGATCAAACATTGACAATTTTCATAATTTTACAGTATACTGAATTAAGAATTATTGTACATAAGATTCATAATGAATATTGACTCATTAGATTTTCAAATAGTAGTTATAAAGTCTTTCGATAAAATTTAGCAACAATTTATGAAAATTAAATTTCTCCATTTAAAGTAGTAGTTTTATTAAAATATTTTAAATTAGTGCTGATATACTGACAGATCCTATTAAAATAGAAACAAATTTTTGAGATACATAAAATTTTGATTCTGCAAATATTGTTCTTAGGAGATTTAATAATAGATATTATGCTTTAAAAATAGTAGGAGAGAACAATTATCATGCAAAATATAAAATTATGCAATTTTAAATATTATGCATTTATTATAAACAAAGATATTTCTGATCAACAACGTTAAGTAGGCATACATTAATAAGGACTGTTTATAAAAATATTTACTGCGTTCAGAGTGAAATACATATTATACTTACATTTATGGTTATCATAAGAACCCAATTAATAAATCTGCTGAAATTTATTCAAGTTTGTTAGATGTATGGCAGATGAGTAGGGGCATACATGATAAAAGTAATATTGCTTTTCATTCAGAGAATCTTCTTCTCGGAGTGCCTCTCCGTTCCGAAGGTTGGCAACCATCACAGCAATTCTTACCCTACTGGTAGCTATCCGAAAGAGTTCTTCTGAGCTTTTGTTAAACCATACCCTCAAGTTCGCCAACCATGAAATTCTTCTGCATCCTGGTCCCCTTCTACTGTCGATTTTTCTTTGTAGAATGCGTTGGAGCAATTCATACCTGCGAGAATTCATACCTATATAAATTCTCATCACATTCTCTTTCAAAGAATCTATAGCAATATAATTTACCAATTTTTCATAATATTGATATAAACTTGTCATCTTATGTTCCTTTTAATTATTATAAAACCTTTGGTTCACTTACCTTTGATGAATTTTTGAATTCCTAGAAAGTTATAATAATAATACATAGCTGATGCTCATCTGGAGAAAATTTAACTGTTAAAGTATAACCTTAAGTTAGACTTAAGCTAGACTGTGGCTACTAGTGTACTTTGATGGTTGGTGTTTAATTAACCATACTTTTTTAGGAATGGTCAGTCTGAGTCTGTACAAGACTACATCTCATACTTCATAATTATGTCATAATTAATCTTAAATACGTCATAATCCCTGAATTATCCAGAAAATAGAAAATTAATGTTTTTTTTTTATAACACCGTTCTTCAAAGATTTACTGAACAGAAACCGTGCTTAATCAATTTGTGACCACCGTGAAGATATGCAGTTTTTCAGAAGTTTTTGCAGTTTTTGATGAAATTTTATACGATTCTGGAAAATCTGGAATCCAGGAAATCTGACCAGTTTCAAAATTTGAGTTTTTATAGATTATTATTCATTATTAGTTTTTGGTTTATTCAATATCGTAGTTTCTCATGTGTGTAAAACTGTCAGCTTATGCACCAGGGTCAACCGTTGGTGGACTGTATTGTTTCTTAAACAAATTCAGTTGGGCTGAGTTGTTTATTCTCCTGCAGTACATAATATTTTGTGATGCAATAACATGTGACAGGGTTGGTTGCTGCCTTGCATATCTTTTCATGTTAAAATTCAGACTACGAACAAACTATTCCCATTAAAATCACGTTTCTAAGTTTTTAGTCTATGTTGTTTTCTACCCTGTACCCTTCAGATAAATTCATTTAGAAACTACAGATAACTACCAAGAAAACACGACTAATTAAAATGCGTAAAAGAATTATAATACTCATAAAATGTTGAAAATAACCTATAAAACTTTATTCCTGCAAAACAAAAATAATATCGGAAAAATCTATCAAATTTTTTATTTTCTTGTTAATGTATGCCTCTACAGGAAAGAAAGACAGCCAAGTTTCTTTAAACAATTTAAAAACTAAGAAAATTTACAATAACTGGCTATAAACATCATATTGACATAATAATTATGATAAATTATAATTATGTTACAAATTGAATTGTTAATATGAATATTATATATATTTTAATATTATGTACATAGACGCAGAATAATTTTATGAGATTTATTATATAAAGAATAAGTAATTTTTATAAAATATATATATATTTAACTAAGTAATTTACACATTTTTAATAAGCTTTAGTAAGATTTTTTATTCTTGCTCAGTTAAAAAAAATAAAAATGTGTTAATATTACTTATAAATTAAATAATAAATTTATTTTGGACCAATATAAAAAATGAAACTTTTGTTATTTATTTTATTGTTTACCACAAAAAAGTACACCTTTTTACCATATAACCTTTTCTTCCTTGAAAATATTCACTTCACACCTCATTCATCATTCAAGAGAGTGTTTTAAAAATATGCTTGGAAATATTTAACTATTCCATCAAATTTGCTGTTATTCCAGTAAATGAACAAAGAAAATCTATAAAATCTGGATTTTTTTTACAAACGGAAGAAATCAGCATGAAACCTTTTGGAATTGGTTAAAGTAATCATAACGATGAAACTTTACCAACAAAAATTACATTCAACATGCACTTTGTGTTTGTTAATTAATTAAATTTATAACACACCAGGTTAGTCTAATGGAAAGTCTTTGCCACCAGTTAGATGTTTAATAGCTGATTTTCGGAGATGAAAGTCTCATTTTTAAATCCTAATGAAGGTAGGATTTTTTATGATTTTTGAATACTAGAGAGTGGTTACTTTGATAGTTGGGGTTTGATTGACCATACTCTCTCAGGAATGGTCAGTCTTAGTCTGTACAAGACTATACCTCATACACGCATCATTTATATCTCACCCTCATCTCATTGGGTCATGGGGTGGCTTATTGTTCTTAAATTGAACAAGCATTAAGGATTAAAAAAAAAAATTATTAATTTATTGATTAATCAACAAATAAAGACTGAGTGGCTGTTCATTTTCGTTTAATAATGATCCTTATTATTTCCGTAATTAATTAACTCTAAAAATGTTTTGTCACTATTTTATGTTCAAATTTTTCTCGCCTTTTCTTCGTTTACTGGACTAAATGCCATTATCAGCATTCTTAAAAAACTTTATTTCATAACTACTACAACTAATGAAATGCCCAAAACGGGCAGGTGGAGTGTTATTTTAATTGCACTCTATCTGTTTGGTCCCGGGCTAAAAAAAATAGTTCTGTTTCTTATCACATAGTCAGCCACTTATATGACTGAACTATTTAAGAACAGAAGAGGTAGAGGTGTAAAAGACACTAGTCAGAGTTATCTCCTCTGAGAGTAATGAATTTTACTATGCAACCAGACCCTGTGGTGAATGAAGTGAAGGTGTCATTTGCAGGGTAGAAAGTGAGTGCTTTTCGGAGGGCCTGGCATGCTGATAAGCATACTCTTTCAACTCAGTGAGGAAGGCAATGGTAAACCACCTTACTCCTCGTTTTTACTTAGTAAAACCTCTAGAGGTTCAAACCAGCCTTTCGGCTGTTGACCTAAACAACAACAACAACTAATGAAGCATTCAAATGACAGGTAAGTATTCTTTACATGACTTGTTTTATTGATATTAATTTAAGATGATAATTATGACAGTTTTCATTGCCTGTTCCAGACTACAAAAATACATTCATCCAGAGTGTAAAATGAATAAAGGCATACGGTTAACTCTAATTAGTAACTGAATCTTTTGTCAACTTAATAATTAATGGTATAAGAGGAAAGAAAATGTGATGGCAAATACATCAACAAAAATGTTCCTCTCATGATTACAAAAAGTTGACATGAAATTCCACGAAGCTACTTTTTAATTAGTTTACATTAAGAAAAAAACATAAAATTAAAATCTCATGAAAGAATGGGGTTCCATTTGGGCATAAAAATATAATCGAGTACACAAATATTAATGTAATACAATACATTCAAAGTTATATGTAAATAGCTTCATACTGAATCTCAGGAATAACAGCTGTTATATTACATGATGTGGCACATGGGCTATGGAATGCAGGAACACTGATACACTATAGTCCAGCCTCTCTTAGTTTGCTCCTAATGTAAACAAATAATGACGGCACTGAGCATGCGCATTGTATCAAAATGTGTACACGCTGATTAAAAAGTAACAACAAAATACTTTCAAAAGTATTTAAATACAAAATACTTTTAAAAGTATTTTTTAAATGAAATTGTTAGGGCTACATCATATCATGACTGATGTTTTTAGTACTTTAAGTACTTATAATTTAAAAAATATTTAACTTAATAGGAATACAAGATCCGTAAAGTGGTGGACTCTAGCGTGCACCCTGTAGTAGGTGGCTTTTGTTTGTTGAGAGTAGGAACAAACTAAGGACGGCTAAACTGTAGAAACAGGTAAACTAAAAGGGAGGGGAGTGAAGGTGCCTACCTATCTTGTTCCAATTATGCTCAATTGACATGCATAAATGATGCCAATTCATATGGCTTCTGAACCTGCCCCACCATTCCTCAGGAATAATACTGTTACTACCTGTCTCTCCTTAAGAGTCTGTTTATTGAACAAACTTTTGTTGTAGTTTACTATACAAATGAGTCACCTGCCTAAAACTAGATTTATCACAAACGAAATTATATTATACATTCATTATTTAATATTCATTTTGTTTATTAAACTGCATTCATCAATGATTCAATCAAAATAAACGATTATCTGTATGTTACATTTTATTCTGGGTTATTCAAAACTATACGGCAATCTCTTGGGATCTCATTCTATAGCTAAAATAAGAAAAAAAGTTCATATAAACATATGCCTGAAAATGCTTAGTTAGCGAGTTACGGCTAGCGAAAAATTTCACCTAGAGCTCTGTACACTCAGTGAAGTAAGGCCGTATAAAAATGTTAGAGGTAGTTCTTCTTCTTAAAGTGCCATGCAGATTCCTGCGTAGGCGTCCATCCTCGCTCACATCATATTACTCTATCAATTGCAGCCTCCTGCAATGCCTGGAAGTCTCGTATCCCTGTCCACTGCCGTATGTTCCGTAGCCAGGATAACCTTCTTCTACCTCTTCCTCTTCCTCCTCCCTCTATTCTACCCTGAAGAATAAGCCGCTGGAAATGATAACGCTCCCCACGCAGTATGTGTCCAAGGTACCCAGTCTTTCTTGTTTTAATAGTCTCGAAAAGCTCACGATCCACCAAACCAGCTCTTCTCAGGATGTCCTCGTTCGTCACATGATCAACCCACGACACTCTCATCATTCGTCGCAGGGTCCACATCTCAAAGGCCTCAAGTTTGCTGATACTGTTTGTTTTCAACGTCCATGCCTCTACTCCGTACAAGAGAACGGACCAGACGTAACATTTTACCATCCTATATCTAAGACTGAGACTTAAGTTCTTGTCTCTCAAAAATTTCCCAAGTCTGAGGAATGTTGCTCGAGCTTGTTCGATTCTACATTTTATTTCATGATCTGGGTCCCATTCTTGGTTGATCATACATCCCAAGTATTTAAATTGAGCGACCTGTTCAATGTTCTCTCCATTTATGGATATTCTTGTACCCGGAGTGCCGTTTCTACTGATGGCCATACATTTCGTTTTACGGATGTTAATTTTCAGACCCAAACCCTGACTCTTTTCATTGACCCTGTCTAATAGAGCTTGGAGATCATCCGCACTATCCGCCAATATCACGGTGTCATCCGCATACCGAATATTGTTAATGGGAATTCCGTTCACTTTAATGCCCATGCTACTGTCGGAGATTGACTCGGCGAATGCTCTCTCCACATACAAGTTAAACAACATCGGAGACAAGATGCACCCCTGTCGGACACCCTTTTTTATTTCGAATTCCTCAGTTGTTCCCGCATCCTGAATTCGAACTGCCGCCCTTTGATTCCAATATAAATTACCTATAAGCCTTATATCCTTCCCATCCAGCCCCAAATCCCCAAGATATGATATGAGGAGATCATGCTTTACATTATCAAACGCCTTTTCATAGTCGATGAAACACAAAAAGACGTCCTTTCTCTGATCCTGGCAATTTTGTACCAAAGTTTGGAGACTGAATATGGCTTCTCTCGTTCCAAAACCGCTCTTAAATCCAAATTGACTTGCACCACTTACTTCCTCACACCTCCTATAGAGTCTCGTGTGTAGAACTCGAAGAAAGAGTTTAAGAAAATGACTCATCAGGCTAATTAGACGATAGTCCTTACATGAGTTTGCGTTGTTTGATTTCGGAAGTGCGACAAACGTAGAGAGAAGCCAGTCCTCGGGAATATGTCCAGTGTCATAAATGTTGTTAAAAAGTCGGACAATGATATCAAGGTTGTGTTCGCTAACTAAATGAAACGTCTCTGAGTACATATCATCAGGGCCCGGAGCTTTGCTATTCTTCATTAACGCTATGGCATGTTTAATTTCACTCTTCAAAATACTTGGTCCCGACAGCGGCATCATTCCAGCTTCGGGGTTCTCTGGTCTGTCATCCTGGAAGAGATTAGTGGTGTATCTCCTCCACGTCAGTAACAATTCCTCGGTGTCCAATATTATTTTATTGTTTTCATCCTTAATGAAACTTATATTTCTTCTGTTATATACTCCAGCGATTTCCTTGACTTTTTTGTGGAGGTGGAAACTATCTCCTAACCTACTCAGATTCTCTGCCTCCAAACATCTGTCAGCCAACCAACCTTCTTTCGCCGTTCTTATTCCATTTCGGATTCTTCGTTGAAGATTTCTATATTCTATATAATTTCCTTCGATCTTACTCCTCCTTCGCTCCTCCATCAAATCAAGAATATCATCAGTCATCCATTTGCTTTTCATATGCCTTTCGGTGTTTCTGAGGAAAAGTTCATTTGTTTTCTTGAAAACTTCTTTGATTTCGAGCCAGTGCTTGCTCATATCGCCTGTATTGCTAACACCTTCCAATCCTTTATTAAGATGGTTTTTATATAATGATCTTCTTTCCTGATCTTTAAGTAATTCTGGCTTTAATATCTTTTTAGAGGCTCTTCCTTTGGGTATGGACAGGCGCAGCAGTATGTCGGCACGTAGCGGATTGTGGTCAGATTCCATATCGGCACCTGGCATCGTGGTTACCTTAGTGATGAAATTTCTAAATCTACGATTAATGATAATGTAATCTATCTGGTTACGAACAGTTTGCTGGTCACTGTCTTGCGGAGATTTCCAGGTGTACAATCGTCTTGGTGGGAGTGTGAACCATGTATTTGTAATCACCAGATTGTTGTCTTCACAATATTGAACCAACCTTTCACCTCTTTCATTTCTTTCACCCAAGCCGTAATCACCTACCACTGATCCCGCTCTACCCTTACCGACTTTAGCATTGAAGTCTCCAAGAATTATGGTGACTTCATTCTGTTTTGTAATTCTTAGGACACTATCCAGTTGTTTGTAGAACTCTTCAATTTCTTCCTCTGACTTATCTGCCGTTGGGGCATATACCTGTATAATATTGATGTTGATGGGTCTACCACACAGCTGAATCAGGAGTACTCTTTCGGAACATGGAATGAAATTCTTTACCGACCTTTGTATGCTTTCATCCATTAAGATACCAACACCATGCTGATGGTTTCGGTCGGAATCACTGATACCTGAGTAGTACATTACTTTACCCTTCGATCTAATCATCCCGTTTCCAGGCCAGCGGACTTCGCTCACACCAAGAATTCCTATCTCCATCCTATTCATCTCCTGGATCAAGTTGTCAAACTTTCCAGCTGCAAACAAAGTCTTGACATTCCAAGTAGCTATTTTCGCTTTCCAATCAAGTTGAAACCGGGGGATTCTTCGCACCTCTTGACCACTTAAGGCCTGCCCGGGACTAGAGGCCATTTGTATTTGAGCCTTCATCATGATGCTAATCGGATGAATATCCTGGGAATATCCATAAGGATCTTTAATACAGTGGGTTCCCTTTACCTTCTGTATCCTTACGCCGTTGACCAGTCCTTGGTTCCTCCGCCTTTGAGATCGATTTCTCAATCTCAGGACAAAAGGGTGCCCTTCCACTTACCAGCTCATCCGCCCTAAGCCGTTGGCCGGTAAGTAGGGGATTGCTTATCCCGGCAATCATTCGGTCGTCCGTAACCCTGGACAAGGGACCCTAAACAGGTACTAGTTTCCCGGGTCAGGAAACACCTGGAATCTGCGGAGGGCAGGGATTGATTCACTTCCCCTGGTAGGATTGTCCGAAGAGGTCCTACCCGCTACCCGTAGAGGTAGTTACAAAGATACAAATACGATTGTTTCTTTTGTTTTTTAATCTGAAAAATTGAATAAAATTGGTTTCAGAGCGGTAAATGCTGATAGATCAGCTGTTACTCCCAACCTAAATATTAGTTAATATTTTATGCAGTTAAAAATGTGCGTTTTATGTGCGTCTGTTTTGATTTTAAATAAAGCAAAATTTCAATATCTTTTATTCATTTTTTCCAGAGTAATTCACATGAATCTTTTCAGAATTAAATTTTCTACAAATTTATTTAAGAAAATATACAACTTATTTACCATTTATGGAAGTAATCTTACTTTAAACACAAATATATTATTTCTTTGCACCAATTCTTGTGTTTTATGTAAGATATCTCTGAAAGTATTGTATTTACGGCTCTGGAACAAATTTTATTCAATTTTTTAGATTAAAAAACATAAGAAACAATCGTATTTGTATCTTTGTAACTTTACCTTTAACATTTTTACACGGCCTTACTTCATCGAGTGTACAGAGTTATAGGTGAAATTTTTCGCTAGCCGTAACTCGCTAACTAAGCGTTTTAAGGCATATGTTTATATGAACTTTTTTCTTATTTTTAGCTATAGAATGAGATCCTAAGAGATTGCCGTATAGTTTTGAATCATCCGGTATTTATGAATGAGCTTCTATTGTGTCGTTACTCATTTCTAAAAACATTAATTAATATTGACAAAAACAGATAAAAAATTAAAAACAAAATTTTATAAAAGTTGTTACTTGCAACAACTTTAAACAGGTCCCACTCACCACAAGCCACATGCAATGGCACCATTCATACTATTCTAATTTTAAAAAAATGATTGTAATACCAACAGATATTTGAATCATTATTAAAAAATTACAAGATATCAAACTTTAAAAGACAACAAACTTTATTCACCTTAAAAGCACAAAATCTGGAACAAGACTGCCTCAATTGTTTAGTGCATATATTTACATAGTAGCTAAGCTAACATTCTAGAAGGTTTCAAACAGTTAACACAGTACAAGCAACTAAACAAAATTAAAGCGTGTGAGTGTAATTATACTGTATAATAAAACACGACATAGAGAGAAGCAAAAGAACTGCAAAAGTGCAACAAGAAGATTAAAAGCAGAAAATGAGCAAACCAGGCTATGAACTAAAGTGGTCCAATGAGGCCTTAAAAGTTTAAAAAAACAAGACATACTTCAATTATCCTCTGACTCTAATCCAGTCTAACACTAAACAAAGCTTTCATTGGGCTTATCTATTAGACGCCCCGCACTCTGTTAGCGCGCCTTCAAAAACTGGAAATGCAACATGCAATGCAAGAAACCATTGCGAATTGCAGATTGTACAGGAGTATTTATATACTTCACGTGTATTGATGTTACATGCATGATACACACGTTGTTTGTAACAAGGATTATAACTTATAACAAGATATCCACTAGCCACATACAGCTAAATCTGTTATGTGTTATTTCTTAAATCTGGAGTCAATAATCCCGATGTTTTGTCTTGTGTTATTCCATAGTTTTCTGACAGAATGAGTTATTTATTATTGTTTGTCTAATTTGGAATTCATTGGTTACGTAATTGTATTAGGGCTGTGTTTGTATGTCTGTATTGTATATGTTACAATACACTCTTGTCAATCGAGTCCTTTATCTGATTATTTTTCAAACTTGTATTTTCAGTTTTTGTAGGTGAGCTAACAGAGTGTGGGGCGTCTAACGGATAACACCCCTTCCATTTACTAACTAAAATTTTAGGATGTAAAGAAATATTAATTTGACCGCCTCCGTCGTCCAGTGGTAACTGTGCTACGCTAAAAAGTGGAGGTCTGGATTTGATTCCCGACTAGGGTCTGGAAAATTATCACACTATCAAACCCAACGTTCCTTAACCCAAAATAGTCGCTTATGAACAAAATGTTAATACAATTTTAAATAAACGAAAGAACATTATTTAGTCATTATATTTACTGCCTTTCAATCTGACAATGCAGATCGTATTCCGTTTTAGTTATCATTGTATCCGTATAGAGTTCACTGTTATTTTATTTTTACCGTGGCAACATAAATTTTATATCGGATCCTAAAATCTTATCTTACTATTATGTAAAGACAAGACTTGTAGTAGATCTCTATTAAATCTGTCAGAAGGCCTACCTGCAAAAGAACGTTTGTGAGTGCATTCGCAAAAATATAGGCCTACTAAACCAGTCTTCAAATTTTGACAGTAAAAATTTGTACCTAATATTTCCTTTGGAGTGTCATGAGCTACGTGATTGTAAACAGTAAGGTTTCAGGGGCACCCTCCTGGCTAATCAACATGGGTAAGCGAAGCTAGCCGACCTGCTAGTCTACAATATAAAGTTTTCGAAAGTATATTTACACGTTCTACTGTTTAGCTCCGTTAATTTGTTTTTCCTCGCTTTGCACTCGACATCAATGTAAAGTAAGCTTTTTGGTGATTTTTTTTCTTTTAGTTTACCTACTATTTAAAGTCAAGAAAATTTAATTTACAACTTTTATTTCAAGCATTTTCTTCCACAGAGACTAGTTTAGTGTTAATAAGTGATTTCCCATACTAATAAGTCGAACAGATGTTGATTTTCATTTTGCGTCATTCACTCATGATTAAAATTAGGTGTTTTTTTTATATTTTACATGGTTTACTAATGATTAACCGTAGGTTATTTGGGGTTTAATTTACAATGGCAAAAGAAAGTCGTGAGAGTGTTTCACACCAGATTTTTTTTTTTTTTTTTTGTAATTTGGTAGAATCAGAATCTTGTTCGAAGGAAACGTCCACGCACTATCTAATATAGAGTTGTCAATGTCATGTTACGGAACATCAATGCAATCTATAGGCTTCCTGCTTCCGTCATTGTCTCTTGTCTTCGATTTTTTGGCGTTGACTGTCAATCACTTTTTCCGTAACACAACTCCTACTCACGCTTGCAATTATTCATGTCTAGAGATTGTGCTACACATCATGTAATTGATCCAATCAACTGTGTTACACCACTTCAAATTGCATTTTCCACTTACAGTAGGCTACGTATCTTGGCAGGGTTCTACAAATCATGCAATTTGTACTGCGGTGATACATCTCCTACCAAGATTCTTGCTCATTTTCATTTATGTAATTAATTTTTTCAAAACTAATTGTTTGACTTCATCCACCTAGGTCAGTAGGTATCAAAGAAGGAGTACCTACCTATCAATGATGTAGATAGTTAAAGCTCCTTTAGAGGATTCTCAAATAATTACATGAAGACAATATTTCTGGGGAAATTTTTAAGTTTATCAACATCTTGATCATGGCGATTCCTCTGGGTTGTAAATTGTTGGTTTGAACATGTAATATCTTTTCAGACCGGGAAATTTTTTAGGCCATACATTTTTACCCATTTAATTAGTGGGATATTTCTATTAGACGATTTAGAAACAAACATACTTATTTAGAAGCGTTAAACCTGCTCAGCTGATCAACGCCCTGCTTTTGACTCTCTGTACCATAGCTCGATCCTGTATTTCGTAAAGGAAACATCCCGTCGTAGATCGAAAATTCTATTAATCGCGAAATAGCCGTAAAAAGGCTCCTTAATGTCTCCAACCGGCCAACCACGTTGTGAACACGGTAGGATCGTGCTCACAATTTAATAGTGAAATTAACACTACCGTACGAAAAGATATTGAAAATCTCACCAAAATCAGAGCGGAGTTTTTGAAATTACCTCAACACAAAAACACATGCACAAAAACTTTATTTATAAGCTTCATTTTGTACATTAATATAGGAGGTTTCCTTTTTAAACATTAAATAAACGGCCCAGACTTTAACTTTTTTGCAAATAAGGACGAAATAATATTATCACCGCAATAATCATAAAAATTAACCGGTTAGAAGTTCAATAATAAGCGTGTTATAATGGAATGAAATCGTCCGTTCGTTCATTATTATGTTTTGAAGACAATGCCTCTTTTAAAACAAAAAAAAATTAATATTTTTATGACCAAAATATATAAATATTTATTGAACTATTTAGCGAAGGATGAAACTGAACAAAATTTTCTAGGTATTATAAAACACAGTTCAATATACAACCTTGGCTAAATGAGACTATATTTATTACAAACATTTCTTGCTTCCAAGATTAACTGGTAGCGTGGCCGAGCGGTCTAAGGCGCTGGTTTAAGGCACCAGTCTCTTCGGAGGCGTGGGTTCGAATCCCACCGCTGCCACTTAATTTTTTACATGACTTGAATTTTTTTTTGGAAAAAAGTCATGATAATATTAATGTCACCCTAAATTTTGATTTAATAACTATCTTTTGTCATAAATGTTCGTCTTTTAAGTAGTGGTCACTTTTCTAATGGTAGACAAAATTATTGTTTAACCAACCAAAGCTGAAAAGCTTATTAAACTTTTTAGTTGTGATTGTAACTTTACTTATGTCAACATCGGTTGATTACTGTTGTAGCTACTAATAGTACATTGGAGACAAAATGTTTTCATAACCTGATCTACAAACAACACTTGGTAAATGTGTTGTAAAAAATGTACAATTTCAAAGACTCTCCTAATCTTATTAATGTATGCCTCCAAAGTAGAGCAAAACAGCTAACTTTCAATAACAATATTAAACATTAAACAATATTAAAAACTACAATAAATTTGTGTTATAATTATCAATCACATTTGCATAATAATGATTATGACAAATCATAATTACGAGGGTTATCCAGAAAATAACCTCCGTTTTGAAATAAAAAGTAAACAAGTGAAGATACAAAAACTTTATTATATACAATCTTAAAACTACAGTTTTTCTCTATTTTTCGACATAGTCGCCAAACAGATTCAAGCACTTGTCATACCTTGGAACAGTCTTTGAAATACCCTCTGCATAAAAATCTGCCGCCTGTGAATGTAGCCAACCATTCACGCCATTGAAGCTCTTCGTCATTGGCGAACCGCTGAGATGCAAGCCACCGCTTCATGTTCGGGAACAGGTGAAAGTCACTAGGAGCCAAGTCCGGACTGTATGGAGGATGATCAAAAACATCCCATTTAAACTTGGCCAAAAGTTCATTTGTTCTTCAAGCTGTATGAGGGCAAGCGTTGTCATGCACAAACACAACACCACGTGTCAGAAGGCCACAACGCTTGTTTTGGGTCGCTCTTCTTAGTCTGTTTAAAGTTTCACAGTAGACAGCAGAAGTGATGGTCGTTCCACGTTCCATAAAATCAACGAGTAAAATGAGTAAGGTGTGTTGTGTTTGCACATGACATCGCTCGCCCTCATACAGCTCGAAGAACAAATGAACTTTTGGCCAAGTTTAAATGGGACGTTTTTGATCATCCCCATACAGCCCGGACTTGGCTCCTAGTGACTTTCACCTGTTCCCGAACATGAAGCGGTGGCTTGCATCTCAGCGGTTTGCCAATGGCGAAGAGCTTCAAAATGCCGTGAATGGTTGGCTACATTCACAGGCGGCAGATTTTTATGCAGAGGGTATTTCAAAGACTGTTCCACGGTATGACAAGTGCTTGAATCTGTTTGGCGACTATGTCAAAAAATAGAGAAAAACTGTAGTTTTAATATGTATATAATAAAGTTTTTGTATCTTCACTCATTTACTTTTTATTTCAAAACGGAGGTTATTTTCTGGATAACCCTCGTAGTATTATAATACAGATTAAATTATATAAATATTATAAAGACCCTATTTTAATATTAAGTACACAGGCATACAATAATTTTATGATATTTATTTTACAAAACATATGCAAATTTTATAGAATATTGAAGTAATTTACAAATTTTTAATAAGATTTTTAATCTTGCTCTATCAAATCAAATTAAATAGTGTTGATATAATAAGGGGTACACCTACTTAATAAATAAATTTAAATATGGTTAATAAATTTATTTTTTACCGCTATAAAATACATTTTTGTTAAGTACTTATTTTACCTATATAAACCTTCTTTTTTGGCACATACCTTCATTCCCTAAAAATGTACACATCAATCAATACCCAAGAAGTGTTCTATACTACTAAAGTGTTCTTTAGTAGAAGAACTTACTATTACTGTATGTTAAACTTTAATTTTTTTAAAACAGCATGAAAAAATGGGGTAAACTAATAAGCCTAAATATTAACATTGTGTTAAAAGCATTAATTTTACTGAAATAAAAATCCTACTAGATTAATAGAATTTGTTTTTACATCAGACTGTTTTGCACATTATTGCTAATCAGAAAATGAAGGTTGATAGACAAAAATGAGTAATGAAAATAATGCCACCAGATCTGACCAGGAATCGAACCTGGGTTAATGGTATTGTACTCACAGTTGTCTGTAAACAGAACAATATTCTGTTACCTTTAGTGAATAACAGCAGCAGTTCTGATAAATTCATTATCATGAACAAGCATGCAGTTGATTTTCATTCCCTCTATTTGGTTCACTATACCATTGTTTGATATCTTTCTTGGAGTGCTCGTGTAATCATCCTATCTTATCATTTGTCATGACAATTACACTTGTAACAAATTAATTTTTTTTTTTTTTGAGGCCACATTGGACCACTAAGCCAATCAATTTCTAGTGTTGTTTGGATAACATATTAGTGGTCTAGCCTTTTGGTTTTGTCAGTACTTTTTGAGACAGTCCGATCTCTGTTTCTGCATCTCATCTGTAACCTCCACCCTGCGTCATTCTGCTTTTCCCCAATAAAATCTGTGTGTTTTGAGAGTACTATTTTTTTTTTTCTTGTCTAACACGTCTTCAATTGCCAGTCCAATTTCATTGAAATCCCACTTAATCTCTTCGATGTATCTTCCTGTTCAAGTTCCTGAGGATCAGTTGTTTCAATAATAATGTATCATTTGGCATTCTTAAAATGTGGAAAAAGTAGGAAATCCTCCTTTTCTTCATCATGCTAATAATCGGATCAATTTCCTTATAAACAGTTTCATTAGAAGGAATTCGCCATACCCCACGTTTTTGATAATTCTTGTTAAGGCAGGTTCTTATAATTCAGATTTGGTCAGTTTTAGCTTCATTCTTAATTTGGAAAATTTCACCGGCGTAAAGCGCCTCTGGGAGAACTGTTTTGTAGTGGCGAATTTTGGCATGCATAGAAAGGGCTTTTTTACATTTGCCAGGTTATTCTTGGTGCTTTTTCAATTTGGAAGTTCTGTTTTGCCAAGTGGATTTTTCTTTTAGATTGCAGCCGATGATTTCTCCTAGATATTTGAAATGTTTAATTATATCTGAATAAATTAATTATAATTTGATGATTTATAACAGTTCTTTTATAGAGTTACTAGCAACCCTCCATTTTCTGCACTTCATGGCAAAACTTAAAGCATTTAAATTTTCATACAAGTTTAGATGTTGAAAACCAGATAATGACTGCAGAAATAAAAAAAAATTGGTACTGGAAACAAAAATTTTGTTGTCATCAATTTAAATCACCGGTGGAAGGGGTGAAATACAACTTGAGAATAACCAAATATGTTGTCAAAAAAATGTAAAATCAATTCTTAAAAATCTGGTGTTAAACACTCACACTACTTCCTTTTGCCAAAGTTAATAATGAACAATATAATATATAATCTAAGTATAAGCATGTGTACATACTATACTTCTGTAGTGTACACTATACCCAGTCGCTCTCAACGGGCGTGCTGCGAAACTTATGAAATTTTGTGGTATTTTTGATAAAAAAAGAAATTAAAATAATTTTACTCAATAATTATTTTTAAAAAAACAAGAGAATAATACTCAAGTACTTAAACTTACTTTATTGGGGATTGTCACTTCTTACATAAAAGTTTAATTCATAGAAGAATTGAAGAAAAGTACATATGCATTTCTGAGAGAAATCTTTCACGCTTCTTGTTTTTATGTTTGTTTGTGTTAAAAAACCCAGCTCGCACAAGTAGATGGTTGAAAAATGTATCTGTATATTAACTGCTTCCATTTCTGCTATTATTGGATACTCTTTCTTTCTAACTTGTAGATTAGTGTGCAGTGGGAACTCTCTCATAGGATAGTGAGCCGTGACCAAAAAAAGGTTGACAACTACTGGTATACACTATAGTATAAATTATTTATACTATATAATTAAGTATAATATAGTATAGTTTTTAATAATTATAAACGCACGATACATATTTTTTGAAGAGTCAGCATAACCGTTATCAGTGTTAACATCTGCAGTTGGAGTTGCTGCGAAAATTAGACTGGTAGAAATGTGTCAAGTTTGTGCAAAGAGTATGGAGTAAAAAAAAAGCAAACAGTTTCAGATATTCTTAAATCAAAAGAAAAGCTCATTAAATTTTCATTGAATTTAAGTCTAGAAATAATTTACATAATGAACAAAAGCAAATGAAAGTGGGGACCACTACTGCAGATTTGGAAGATTGCATTCTCAAATCGTAATGCAACAATGTTCACGTGGAATTAATATCAGAAAAGTAGAAATGCCAAGTGTAGCAAAAACATTTCTCTCTTCTCGTAAGGTAAGTTCTTCCTGAAAAGTACAGTTTTTTAAAGTTACGACAAGATTAAGGCTAAAAGCAAATCTAAGGTTTACTTAATGATATAATGTTTACGATAATGATATACCTGAATGATTTTCAATTTAACAGACTTTCACAATGGATATCGGTATCCCCCAATTAATTTGTTAAATCGATCATTGACTCCAATTCACCAATAATACGCTAACAGTAAACACTTGACAAAGTCAGTAGCAATTTTGTGTACTTCATTCACATCTTCAGAAATGCATTTTCAAATTATTAATAGTTAAAATTTAAAACTTCCTACTCCATGACAGATTGATAACTTCCTACCATGGCAGATAAAGAATCGATTATTCCTTATCTGCCAGGATAGGAGAAAGTAATTTAAATTTTACCTAATAATATGCATTTTAAAATGCATTACTGATGATATAAATGAACTACATGAAAGCACTGTAAACATTGTTTCATATTACTGGAAGTTTGGAAATATGTACTTCAAATAAATCCTTATAATGCATTCTGCAGCCTGTATTTAATTCCATTGTAACAATATTAAATTTTTACTAGCCTGCTACAGCTGCTATATCACTTTTTTACCTTTTTCTATATAATCCAACTTCATACTGACATGTTTTGATAAATCCACCATCATCATCAGAGTAAACAAAATTGAATCAAAACTTCGTAAACATTTTATTAAACTTTACAGAAGGTATTTATCTCAGTCATTCGTATAATATTCATTTATAAAAACTTGTTTTTGTACATAACTAAATAATTATTATTAATTAAAATTTACAGAAGATATTCTATTGTCAGTCAATCGTATAAAACTATTTTTTATAAAACGAGTTTTATGCGAATGACTGAAGATATAACACCTGTAAATAATAATAAAATTTGTACAAAGTTTAGATTCAATTTAGTGTACACTAGTGATGGTAGATCTAGTGAAAAATGTCAGTAGGAAGTAGGATAATATAAAAAAAGGTAAAAAATACGTGATACAGCAACTGTAACTGGTCAATGAAAAATTTATTATTTTTACAATAGGAAAATTCAGATAAGTCTGGAAATTATCACTCTACTAAAAATATCACTTAAACTACCTATATCATGAAAATCTAATACAAACCTCTAAAAAAAGTGTATAGAAGAAAAGGAACAGTAAACAAAAATAATTATTACATAAAAAGAACATTAATAAAATATGTTTTTTATTCAACTAAACTTAAACTACAAAGTAATAAACTATTTAAATAAAAAATGTCAAGAAATAATTAATTTCTTTACTAAATATTTACAATATTATGAATACTTTCACTATTATTACAAGATAAAAAGTTGATTTAAACAAATTGTACTTGTAAAATAAAACATTACTCATAGAAGAATATAATAATTCTTGTTACATTTGCATTTCCAATTAATGTTTCTCTTCCATCGTCGAAGAATGTCTTTATACACAAAATGATCCATACGATTACATTGTTCTTTAAAATATAATTGAACTACGTTAGTAACCTTTTCTACCCCTAAACCTTTGCCGTGCATCCAACTGTAAAAATTAAAAAACCAATAAGTAAAGATATTTTTTATAACATTTATGTTGTTGTTGTTTAGGTCATCAGCCGAAAGGCTGGTTTGAACCTCTAGAGGTTTTACTAAGTAAAACGAGGAGTGAGGTGGTTTACCATTGCCTTCCTCACTGAATGGAAAAGTAAGCTTATCAGCATGCCGGGCCCTCTGAAAAGCACATATTTTCCACTCTGCAAATGACACTTCACTTCATTCACCACAGGGTCTGGCTGTATAATGAAATTCATTACTTTCAGTGGAGATAACTCTGACTAGTGTCTTTTACACCTCTACCTCTTCTGTTCTTAAATGATTCAGTCATTTAATTGGCTGACCATGTAATAAGAAACAGAACTATTTATTTTAGCCCTGCAACGAACAGATTGAGTGTAAATAATTTGACACTCCACCTGTCTGTTATGGGCAGATAACATTTATTACATTACAAACTAATATTTTGCAATAAATAAAAAAGTTACAACATTGAAATAATTATATTTCCACTTTGGTAACAATTACAGGTTCACAGAAACAGATTTGCACTTAGGAAAGTCATGCACAGTACTTGGCCATATGGAGGGAGTACTGACAATCATTTCTTCTCTACCTGCTGCACAAGCAACATCGACACAGCATGTTCAAAAACAATACTGCTGTTTTTAAAAAAAAAATTTATAAATAGTCCAGCCTCTCTTAGTTTGCTCCTAATGTAAACAAATAATGACGTCACTGAGCATGCGCATTATATCAAAATGTGTACACGCTGATTAAAAAGTAACAACAAAATACTTTCAAAAGTATTTAAATACAAAATACTTTTAAAAGTATTTTTCTAAATGAAATTGTTAGGCCTACGTCATATCATGACTGATGTTTTTAGTACTTTAAGTACTTATAATTTAAAAAATAGTTAACTTAATAGGAATACGACATCCGTAAAGTCGTAGACTAAGCGTGCACCCTGTAGTAGGTGGCTTTTGTTTGTTGACAGTAGGAGCAAACTAAGAACGGCTGAACTGTAGAATAAATTATTAACAAAATTATTTCCTTAAACTTACCCTAACCTATTTCAAAAAAGAATACAGCCAACTTATTTTCGATTGAATGGGTTTTTCCCATTCACCAGTTGATTGGTTTTACCTTCTTTCTACAAGTTACAGTAATTCGGAATTACCAAAACTTCTATTGTTAAGCTATTTGTACTTCACAACGGTAAATGATTCATAAATGCATTTGGCCCTGCATCACGTCCAGTTAATGTTCAAGTACGAATCAGTTCTGACCAAGCTAGTAGTGCTATTATTACTATCGATAAGTTGAGTTATATCATGGATTACATTTCATTCCTGCATTTTTGTTATTGTTTTGTGCAAGGAAAGTTTTGTATTTTTATAATAGCTATATTGTTGTAATAATACATTTTTAGTTATCGTGTTTCTTGTGGGATTCCTCATGATTATGAGTTTTCATAGTAAGATATCGAATAAGATGCTGCATTTTCAGAGCAGGGAGATTGTTAGATTGGTAATTTAATTTGACTTCAATACATCTGGTATTGGGGAGTTATAAAACTGGGATAGTTCAAAAAAGTATTTACAGAAATTCAAAAACCTAATAATGAAAGTGCACGTCATGTAATTTATCTTAATGGGTAGGCCGCATTTTAATAAGAAATAATACTTATTTTAGTTATCATATTTCGTGAGGGTTCTCGTAATACACATATTTATCACTATTATATAGGGTGATTCAAAAAGAGCGCCGGTTTTGATATATCAAATTAAGAGATTTATTTTATTGAAAAACTGAAAATAAATACATCAACAAGTTCATCTCACCTTCCGATTTCATGTATGAAAAATGATGTCATGCATGTGTCCTCCTCTACTGCGCTGGCACGCATCAACTCTGTCCATGAAATTGGATATTACTGCATGACAAGTTTTGACTTCCATTTGCCCGATAACCCGTCGAATTTCCTCCTTCAAGTCATTGATGTTTCGGGGTTTATTGGCATACACCAATGACTTCAGATGACCCCAAAGATGAAAGTCACAAGGCGTCAATTTTGTTTGCGAAGGTGTCATCATCCTGCCGTTTTCTCAATACCCAGTCAACAAACTGTCGTCTCTTCTGGTGGTCTGCCACTTTCAAATGTTGCGTCAACTGAATTTTATACGGGTGATATTGGAGATCGTACCGAAGAATTCTCCGTACAGAAGAACATCGTAAACCCAATTGTTGAGAACGGCGACGTATTGATTTTGCTGGGCTAACAGCCACACTGTCACGTACCAACGCAACGTTCTGCTCAGTTCGGCCAGAATGACGACGTCCAGAACTTTTAAGGTCGACTGTTGAAGCCGTCTCAAAAAACTTTTTCATGAGCCTGCGAACTGTTGATTCATTCGGTGCTTCATTACGTCCTAGAGTACCGCGAAGTCGCCTGACAGTAGCCGCATAACTCTCTCCACTCTGGTAAAATGTTTTGACGATTAACACTCGTTGTGCAATAGTAAACTTCTCCATGGTTAGACACAGACTGCGAGAGTACTACACTGCGAACAAGAGAAACTACAACTGAATCGTCAATTGGAATGTTCTCCGAAATAGAAATGAGGTCTAACAATGTTGCCAACCGATAAACAAAAATTTACCAGCCGTTTAAAAACCGGCGCTCTTTTTGAATCACCCGTTATTATAATATACAATTTTCATAGTAAGGTAACGAATAAAGTCAACACCTCCTTCGATACCTAACCAAGAAAACTTATGGATAAACAGAGCACGAAGATTGTTAATTCATTTAGTCATTGAATTTATGTAAAACTTTTTGTGTAGTTATTACTCAGCAGACATCAGCGACTCTTGGAGGGGGCACTCTTTCTTCCTCTGTCCCACTATCTCTGTTCTTCTACGCAGCAGGCAAGTGCTATGTTGATTCAGGTACCCTATAATTAATGTAACTTTTGCCAATGAAAGTGTATACAGCACGCTGTAGATATGTACACCCTGGTAGGTCAAGATCCATTATTAAAACTAAAGCAATGAAACATCATCAACTTCTGAACTGAACAGCTATATCAATTTAACTTCTCTCTTACAATAATAGATGTGGCAACAAATTACAGTACAATGCCATTTATCCAAATTAACCTAAACAAACTTGGATTTGTCTACTTTTTTTAGGGGGGGGGGGTTTAACATCAGACTCTTCTGCAATTACTGCTAATGCAGACGGTGAAGGATGAAATTATTTTTTGCAACGTATGAAAATATGCCGTGCCTGAATGGGATTCGAACCCAAGACCGCATGATGAGAGGCGAGCAAGTTACCAACTACGCCAATGCGGATGGCAAATTGGATTTGTCTAATCAAATAAATATTTGTCTAGTCAAATAAATTTGGATAATAAGAAAAAATCAATGTATACTAATACTTTCCACCTAACTTTTAAAGAATACCATACAGCATTAAAAAATCTGGTGTGAAACACTCACACGACTTTCTCTAGCCAATGTAAACTAACCTAACAGATGCCAAACTCATCTCTCTGCCACAAAAGTGCTCGACTGTTAGACTGTAGGGGAGCTTTACTCATTGATTTCCAACATGATTGATGTACAGTGAATTCCACCTACTATTGCCAGCTGTTGGTGCCAATGAAAGCCGCTTACAAAACCAAAAAACAGATATCTCAATCAGAGATGTAATTTTTCATGGTAACTTTAGGCCTCACACTGCGACTTTGAGAAGAACAAATTTGGTCAAAATGCATTAGAAAACCTTTGAACACCTTTCTACAGTCAAGATTTTTCCCCTTAATGATATATAACTTAAATTCCAAGTTTAAATTTTGTATGGTATTCCGTTCTTGAGATATTTTGTTTGTTCAAAAACACAGACCAATCACTAACAACATGTTCTTTTGGGTTCAGCGAGCATGAAAAAGTGTATTTCCAGTAAAAACTTGATTTCGGTAAAATCATGAAAACAATATATTCCTTCCTTATATACACTTAAGCAGTTTTGTGTACAAAAGAGTAACTACAAAAATTGTATGGTTACTAACAGTAAAAAATCCATGACAAAGTGTTGAGGTCCAGCTGATCCCAATTCTATGTCAGAGTGGCAGACTAAAACGGTTTTCTGTGATGAATGGTCATACTCGTGGCTTCTGTAGCAACCTAATATATTAGAATGGTCACATGGCATCAACTTGTTCTCATGCTTCACTCGGCAGAAGCATACGTGTCAGTGATGAACTATACAGTGACATCATTCAACCCACAATGTGCTACAAATGATTGTTTATTAGACACAGTCACCTGTGAAAACCGGTACTCCTATCCTAATACCAGTTGGCTACATTATTATCTTTGAATGAATTAAGTTATAGAGAAATATATTTACTTTATAAATTTCCAATACTGTAAGAATTCAATGATTTTTTTTTTGAAAATCACATAAAGGAATTAATAATATAGTTTTAAAAAATTATAAAACTTACAAAAGATCTCTTGCATTCAAAAAACGCATTTCGAAGAGCAACACATTCTTGTGGTATGTCACCAATTCGAAGGCACTCTCTTGGCGTCTTCTTATCCTGTAATATAAATTAATTTTTTAATCAGTTTGAAAAGAAAATTGCTTATTGTATTTGACTCACAGGAAATTAGACTAGAAAATCAAGTACATTCTGTCATCAGGCTTGGTAAAATTTGTCAATTAATAAGGCTAATGCACAATATCAGTATAACAGCTCATAAATGAAGCTGGATGTAACAAATAGACAAACAAATTTTTTGAAAAGTGCCTTTACAGAACAAAAAGGAAATATAATTTTTAATAACAGAAACAATAAAAGTCAAGGAGAAAAACCACTCAATTAGTCAAGTCAAGCTAATGAAGTGCTTTTACAGTACGTGTGCTCCTAACTGAAGGCAAATATAATCAAGATTACACCTGATAAATTGTTTATTTAACTGTACATTAATACAATTTGTTTTAAAACTGTAGAAAAAATCACCATAGTTTAAAGAAAATCGCAAGAATAGTTAAGCATAGAGTAATATTTACTCAAAGCATACATTTCAAGTTCTAGATCTTACATAACATAAAATTCAGAACCTCAGTAAATAAATATTAAGCAAAAATGAATATGAAAAAGCACAATCAGTGACAAGTACCTCTTGCTGTCTACAAAATAATATGGCTTTGAAAACACAGAAGAATTTATTTATTTGATCAGATTCATACAATCTAAACAAAGCAGTGTTGAAAAATCACTGATTAATGCCCACCTTTTTTACACAATCACTTTCCAGTAAACACATTTTTAAATCAGCCCTTACGCCGGCACATGCTGACTTATCTTGCAATTCTGATTCGTCTTCGGTATATTTCAGCATTTCGATATCTTATAATATAACCTAACTAAAACCTCTTCAAACTTAACAAATTACACCGCAATTGCAACCTACAAGCCAGTGTTTAACACCAAAAGTAAATAAACGCAATCGTTTTTCTATATAAATAATGTCAAAAATTAGATCTTAAAACATTTAATACGAAAATAAATCCTTAAATCACTATCTATAACAACCCCTCCATTCAAAATGTGATTTTCAAACTTAATCAGCTGTATTATGCTTCTTTGATTACGTCGTCTGCAGTGGTTCCTGAGCTAAATCAAGACAAAACGTTCAAAAGCACTATTAACAAAAATGTGATGTAAATATATTAGAAAATTGACACGATGGAAAGAATGTCATGGATGATTTGTTATAGTATGTGCTGTTTTGAAAAATAATTTTTCAATTATCTAATTTGGTTCAAAATTTACTGCTCTGACTATTATATCAAAATATTTAATCAATTGTGTCGTAAACAAAGTTAATTATCTTATTTTCATTACCGTTAATAAAATGATGTGATACGTATTTTTTCATTTATTTAAGAAAAATATTTAAAACTCTATAAAATCTAATAGCGGACGTCAGAAAATTTTGGATTCATGTATTTACAAAACTGTCTATGAAAGACGCCACATGTTACAAACAGTGAAAATCAAATCAGGTCTTTACTTGTTCTAATGATTTATCTGGATTTTAGAGCACTTTTATCAAAAGTAAATTGATTTGCAGTCAAAATGGTAAATGAGCTGAAACGTGCAGCTGCCTCGGAATTAAGTGGATGCTACTGGTAACATGCTTACAAATTTTCATGCAAGTATGATCAGTTTCCAATATTTCTTTATTGTAGTTTTGTTTATACTGTATTTTTATTTTCTTTGCTGTTTAGAAATTTTACGTTTTTAGGAAAGTTAATTCGTATTAATGTAGATATACCATACTATTTTGCATGTACACTTGCTTAATATTATAACCTTGGAGAGCTAGATTTATTTACAAGCAAGTGATAGGTACCTTGAAAGTATTTCTGTTTCAGAACTACGTACTGCATTTAAGAATATAGCAACTAACTTAAATATTGACTTTCCTCTATTCATTTACAGACTAAAATTAATTTATTTCAATTTTTTTTTGGGTGGTAAATGTGTTTACTAGAAAATACATGCATAGGAAAGAAAATACTGGTAATGAAACACTAAAATGAATTCTTAAAACTGATTGTACACATTATTTTTGTGTGTCAAAATTTTGTTCAAGGATAAATAAAATTTGGAATCAGCTATTATTATGATGAAAATCTAGTCATAGTTAACTTTTTTTCATCAGTTTTGATCAGTTTGAAGAAATTCATTACTTAAAGCATTTTGGGAAAGTTCTTATAGAATCTTTTATTAAAAAATGTGGGGTGGGATTTAGGATTGTTAGTCACTCTCAGTCCAAGTTTTATTGAAGGAAATCAAAAATGTTTTATTTGTCAATTAATTTGATTCATGTTAGTGTAAAACACAGTTTTTAATTATGTGATAAGCCTGAGGATTTTTTTTTTTGAAGATACCCTGTAAAAAAACCTAGCACAAGGGTCAGACTCTAAATTTAAGCTTAGTTGAGTAATATAGAATTAGTTATAAGAAATGGATGAATAAATATTTAAGAACTTTAGAATTTGCTAGTAAATAAAAGTGGTATTAACTATTTGGATAGTGTAGGACATCATGTATATCCTAGTGGGTACTGATAAAAATTGAGTTAATCTTTTACAGGTGAAAGTTATATTTTCTTAATATTTCTTCTAAGCTACAATGAATTTCCAGTCTGGATTAAGTGAAGATGATCTACCTTCAAAAAATATTTTCAAAGGTTTTGCTATGTTTGTTTTATTTATTTAACATCACTGTTTTACTTTAAAAAAAATGAGCAATGACAAAGCTAAATCAATGATATGGTTTGAGAAAATTTCGATTTTTTTAAACAATTACACCTTGTATATATTAACATTTTTGTTATGGTTTCTCAAAATCTTACTTAACCAATTTCCAAGGTTTAAAAATCAATTATGTTGTTCACGATGGCCCCTTGTAAGCAAAGATGATAGGCCTACTGTGATTTGAGTATTTAAAAAATTATTTTATTTCCTTGTTGATAAATTTTTTCGTTAGACAAATTTAAAAGAAAAATTTAATACAAAAATTCCAGGTGCCCTAGAATGGAATTTTCTTTAATTGCATGTAAATTGACTTAAGTACACCCAATTTATGATCCCTAATAAAACTAGTGGCTGTTTTTCAACCCTACCTTGATTTTAGGGGGTGAGGATAAATTTTTATCCAGAATTTGGCGAAAAAAAAAATATAAATAAAATGGTTGAAAGATTATAATTTGATGAAATCAAATCCTAATATGCCTGAAATGCAGATTTCAGGCACAAAACTGTTTTCCACTAATTTGCAACAACATAAAAAAGTTTTTTGAGATTAGACTCCCCCTTAAAAAATGGAAAGTTGTTGAATAGTATTGTTTTTTTTGCCAAATTAAATAGCCTAACTGTATTTAATTTCTTTCAGAATATAGGGTACAATGTAAGATTGGTGAAGGTTCATTTTCCGAAGTTTTACGGTGCCAAAATAGAGAATCAGGTCAATTGATTGCGGCTAAAAGGCTTAAAAAGTCTTTTTTAAGGTCAGTATTCTAAAATTATTTGCTTTTAATTTACATAGAAAATATATATCAGTAAATACCTACTTTTGCTTTAATCATATTTGTAAAGTTGGAACGTGTATGAAGTTATGAGTTCCTCTATAATTTCTAATAGTTTCTTTAATTTCTCTATAAAAAGGTCTCCAATAGCTGTTTTGTAAATGCACAAAAATCGCTTTAAAACCATTTATAACTGCAAATACTCATGAATTAAAATATATCAGTCCATGTTATGAGCCGTTCAACCATAGTATGTGCGAGTGATTTTGTCACCTTGTTGCGTAACCAGCAAGAATAAGTCTCTTTCAAAATATTGCCTAAAAGTAGGTTAAAAGTCATTTCTGCACGTTAAAAAGTTTAGAATTTTCTATTGTAGACCTTTATGTATCAGTTAAACATAGAAAACAAAAATAGAAGAGTCACAATAACTCCGTAATTACCATAAAGTTCTGTATAATTGAATTCATCCGTTTTATTTTTGTTTACCAGTCCACATGATGCAGCAGAAATTCCAGAAGTAATTGCAATGAGAAAATTGCCTCAACATCCTAATATCCTGCATTTAGTTGAAGCACACTAGTAAGTAAGCTATATAGCCACATATTGTAAATAAATTTATACTTTTTTTAACTTTCATAAAATTTATTTAGTATGGTTGCACTGAATAGTTTGTTTAAATAGTGTTTTTCTAGCAATAAATTGAAAGGGGTACTGAAGTAAAATATCAACTTTCATCGTTTTTAAAATTCAGATTAAATCCATTTGAAGTATGGTATTCGCAAACCATTTCACCTCATGCATACCTCTAAATTCAAAGAGTTCAATTAAATCTGTTATAGTTCCCTACTCTGTATTTTTGAGGTGATAATGTGCAGTATGTTTAACAAACACTCAAAAATTTGAAAGCATTTAAATTTTGGCTGTATAGGAAATATCCTGGACGCAGAAAATTACTAATGTGGAAGTGCTGAATGAACAAATCAGCAGAATTGGTCAGCATATTGAAGGCGTAAAAGCTGCAATATCTCGGTCAAATCATGCGGGATGAGCACAGGTATAAATTGCTCAAACACATTTTGCAAGGCAAAATCGACTGTAGAAGGGGACCAAGATGGAGAAGAATTTCATAGATGCCCAACCTGAGCGTATCGTTTAACAGAAGCTCAGAAGAAATGTTTCGGATAGCTACCAATAAAGTAAGCTTTGCCACAATGGTCGCCAACCTTCAAAACGGAGAGGCACTCTGAAAAGATGTTTTAACAAAACTCATTTTGTTAGTACAGAATCAAAATGTCCACAATCACAATACAAGAAACAGAAGTACTTCAAATATTGATTGAAATGATTTACAGTTCCATCTGTATGTATTTAATTGATATTTTTTTTAAAGTTTATTTTAAGCAATTCTAATAGCTAAGGACATCACTTTAACTATCGTAATGTTTACAGTTTACTTTTTATGTTATTAAAAAATGTTATCTGGAAATAAATTCTTCAAATTAAATATTGTTTAATATTACAGAATTATTATTTAAATTTATTTAGTATGAAAAGCAGTAAAACAAACAAAGTGGGGGTTTGGAACTTCATACGTGATCAGGGGACTTAGCCCTCTGAAAACAAGTTATGTTGTTAATTTGATTAATTATTATTTTTCAGTGAAGCTGCCATTGGCAAAGTAACTCTCATATTTGATTTGATGGACATGAGTATATATGATATGATGAGAAACCGAAAAAGGTAAATATTATTTTTTTATCTGTTGTATATTTATAGTATCACCTATCATTAATATTAACATTATGTAAACAAAATTACTTATGGATGCAAAGCCTATCCTCTATTTAGGGAAGATGTATGTTGATCATTAAATGGTATGTCCTATGAAGGAAAAGAGAAACATTCAGGTCTACCAGCAAAAATTAAGAAAAGAGGTAATTTAAATATAGATTCACTACATTATATTGTATCTGTACGCTAGGCGTCTTGAAATAAATTTAATTATTCCTATCTCAATTTGGCAACTTCATTCATCCAGGGTCTGAATATCTACTCTTCAACTGTAAAAAGCCCTTCAAAGACATTTGAAACCTGCGGGTTGTTTGTAGAAATTAAAATAAATACAAACAAGTAAAAAATATTTTCCAGAGATTTCTCATTCTTCGCCATACCGTTGTGTAAGCGCACAGTGCAGGCAGGCTTTCAGATTCTGAAGTTGGCACCGACTACAAGCACCAACTATGTAGAAGCAAGTCGGGGCAAGTAGAGCTGTATAGTAGTCATTCTAAAAGCTGAATATTGCTGGTTGTCTGAATCTGACTTTTGGCCTGAACTGTGTGGTTACCCTTAGGCGTTACAAAATTTTAATAACTGTATTTTGGTGGACCTCCAGGAAAACTTTTAGGATGATTAAATAATTTTTGTTTAAATCATAGCTTCTGGTTTTAACCGAACCAGATACCATACACGCTTGTGAAAGCATTTTCAAACTGAAGACTCAATCAACGACTGACAGTCTCCAAAAAATAGAAGAATTTTATGAAAAGTCATTAATTTCAAACACCAAGAACATGAGTAATGGTGTATGATTCTCAACAACATAGTCTACAAGAAAAATGAGTTTATACTCAAAACAATGAGAAAAAGGAGAGTTTCCTTTTATGGTCACCTTTGCAGACTAATGCAAGACTCACTAAACCATCAACTTGAGAACAAGCATAGAATAAATAAAATAGATTCAGGAAATAAAATACAAAGACTCAAAGGATTTTAACAACTCTAACGAAATAATCCAAAAACGAGAAAAAGAAAGTAAACTAACCCAACTCCCTTTCGAAAAAAGGAAACAACCTAACATCATTGTAACAGAGAAAATGAGGACCACCAGATTAAAAAATATGAAGCTGATACATGGGAGCGAAAAATCAACATCAAGCTAAATCCTTAGCTTGAAGACCTAATGGTTAAAAAAATTGAAAACTAAGAAAAAACCAAAAATAGATTTTCTTTAGCCAAAATATCCAAATTTTCACTTCAGTCCTCCCATTAATTTGACCAATATTGTAATTTACTTTTTACTTTCTCTTGCCTATATGAACATATAGGAAGGAAAGTATTGTTTTCATGTCAATTTTAAGAAATCGAGTTTTCACCGGATCTAGACGTTTTCAGACCCCCTGAACCCAAAAAACATGTTTTTAGCGATTGGTCTGTGTGTGTGTGTGTGTGTGTGTGTGTGTGTGTGAACAGAATATCTCAAGAACGGAACATCGTACGAACTTGAAATTTGAAACTTAAGTTACAAACCACTACCGCACCCGACACGAACATTTTCATCAAAATCGGTCAACCGGAAGTAGTAGTTTATTCGTATAATTTTTCACTTTTTTGTGATTTTCTCAAAAACTGGTCCTACGATTTTTTTTAAAATCGCCTGGTTTATTCAATTTTTTATTTTTTACAAGATAGGATAGGCGCCATTTTTGCTGAAATTCTTGGTGGGGCTGTTTTCACGTAAAAACGTTGTCTTTTTAATATTACGGCTTTAATATGCATTTTAGCGCAAAAATTTATATAACAAAAGTTGTAGAAAATTTAAAATTCTACAACTTTTATTTCAAACATTTTTTTGTATAACGCTTAGTTTAGCGGTAATTAGCGATTTTCTGTTTTTTCTCACGAAAACGTGTGAAATAAAGTGTGAAATAAGTGAAATTAGTGTATATAATAAAATTTATAGAAAATTAAGAGATCTACAACTTTTAATTAGAGAATTTTTCTCTACAGAGCCTAGTTTAGCGTGAAAGTTTGATTTTCCGTTTTTTTTAAGCCAAATTGAGTTCGATTTTCATTTTGCGTCATTCACTCATGATTAAAATAAGGTTATGTTTTTGAGGTTGATTTTTGTTTATTTCTAATGTTTTATTACTAATGTTAGGATTATTGTTAATTATTAGCATTGGCAAGAGAAAGTTGTGTGATTGTTTCACACCAGATTTTTCATTATATTCTGGTTGCAGTGGTTAGGTGAAGCCTCGAGAAAATGAATGATATTAAATTATAATGTGAAAAAGACTAGAGCAAAACATTATTTTGTATCTAAACAATTCACTCTTTATTCAGAAGGTTATTATATGGGTTAATTTTATTTTATATTAAATAAGAAACCTGATAATATGTCATTTACTTCAACAATTTTTTTTTAGGCCTTTACCTGAATCTCGTGTTAAGAATTACCTGTACCAGATTTTGAAGGGTGTCACTCATCTTCATAACCACGGAATATTTCACAGAGATATTAAACCAGAAAATATTCTCATTAAGGTAAACTGTTTATATAAAAATTAATACAATTAAGTACATGATAAATACAGGGTGATTCATGAAGTTCTCCCCCCACTTCTACAGCACATTGTACTAGTAAAAATAATGAAAAAATGTTATATAAACATAGGTCCGAAAACGCTTCGTTAGCGAGTTACAGCTAGCGAAAGATTTCGCCTGAATTCCTGGGCAAAGAGTAAAATAAAGCCATACTGAACTTTTGGAAAGGTTAATTAAGTAAGAAATGTCGTGGATTCTTATGTAATTTTACCTGATAAAGCTAATAAAATAGGTTTCAGAACTGTACCTGTAGTAGTTTTTGAGGGATTCACGGTTAAATGCAAAAAATTGGGGCACGAAACAATGTTTTTTTAAGTTTCATGTACAATAACTTTGTTAAATTGGTAATAAATACATAAAATCGACAAACATTAATTGTAGAGAATTTAATTCTGAGAAAATTGATATAATCAAAGTCTAAAATAAAACAGAAATAAGTATCAAAAAATCGATTTTATTCAGTATAATACATTACTAGTTTTAAGCAAAATTAATCAGGTTGGGCCAACCGTACGCACCTTTTTATAATAGATGTTCGAAAATGAGGCCATCATTATCAATACATTTTGCAGCACGTTTGTGTATTGCTTTTGTTGCGTTTCTTAATTTTTCAGGGCTTCCCTGTATCTGCACAGCCGAATCCATAATACGGGCAATTAATTCATCACGAGAATTCACTTTTGTCTTGTATACAATGTCTTTCATCCATCCCCAGATGCAATAATCCAATGGAGATAGATCTGGGGATCTTGGTGGCCAAGGGTGAGGCCCTCCACGACCAATCCAGTGTCCAGGAAATTGATGATTTAAATAAGCAGAAACGGCACGTGAAAAGTGGGGAGGTGCTCCGTCATGCTGGAAGTACAAATTTTGTCTGAGACGTAAAGGAACATTCTCTAACAGCTGCGGCAACTCTTCTTGAAGGAAATGCAAATACAACTCAGCATTTAGGCGTCCAGGTAATATGAAAGGTCCAATCAGCCGATTGTGCAAAAGGCCACACCAGACATTGACGCTAAATCGGTGTTGAAAGTTCTGTTCCACTACCTCATGTGGGTTTTCTTCTGCCCATGAGTGTTCATTGTGCAAGTTATTGACACCATCCCGAGTGAATTGTGCCTCATCCGTAAACAAAATACGCTTGTAGAGTTGATTATTAATATTCAAAAAGTTGCAAAACTCCAAGCGAAGCGGACCATCCCCTGGCTGTAGATGTTGAACCTTTTGTTTATGAAACGGATAAAATTTGTTTCGATTTAGTGACCTCCACACCGTTGACTGCGAAACTCCTATCCGCCTAGAAATACGTCGTGTACTTACACCTGGACTGCGATGAACAGCATTAATAACAATATCATCATCAAGTTGGACAGCTCGTTCATAATTGGTTCTAGTACTTGGTAGTGATCCTGTTTCCCGAAGAGTACGAAAAGTTCCTGAAATTGTTTTGGTATCTGGAATCCTCCTATTAGGGTAACGTAGTTCATATTCTACTACAGCAGCTCTAGCATTACCATTACAGTAACCCAAAATAAAAACCATATCAGCGTATTCCTCTGATGTAAATAAGTAAGGCATTTTTTCGCTGAATAAACAATCGAATTATAACTCACAAAAAAATTGCATTTAATAACACGATTCACAGAACCCGATCTCCTGCTGTAGCTTGCAAAACACCACTAATACACAGTTCTAACGTAACAGTACAGAATACCATTGTTGATCAGCTGTTATTCGTGCGTTACCAACTTAGAAATTAATAAAACAAAAAACTGCATTTCGATTATTAGTAAACAATAATTGGAAAATGTTTGCTTCATTTATTTTCGAACATTTAATGTAAATTTTTATTTAAAAAAAAAATACAACGTAATAAAACATGATATTTTTATTTACAAACAAATTTATTTAACAGTTCATCTTGTTTTCTCAATTTATCTCATCATTAAGGAACAAACATTTTGTTTTTGTTTTATTTTAACTAAATACCGTACGGTATTTCTTTACAGATAGTAATGTATTATACTGAATAAAATCGATTTTTTGATACTTATTTCTGTTTTATTTTAGACTTTGATTATATCAATTTTCTCAGAATTAAATTCTCTACAATTAATGTTTGTTGATTTTATGTATTTATTACCAATTTAACAAAGTTATTGTATATGAAACTTAAAAAAACATTGTTTCGTGCCCCAATTTTTTGCATTTAACCGTGAATCCCTCAAAAACTACTACAGGTACAGTTCTGAAACCTATTTTATTAGCTTTATCAGGTAAAATTACATAAGAATCCACGACATTTCTTACTTAATTAACCTTTCCAAAAGTTCAGTATGGCTTTATTTTACTCATTGCCCAGGAATTCAGGCGAAATCTTTCGCTAGCTGTAACTCGCTAACGAAGCGTTTTCGGACCTATGTTTATATAACATTTTTTCATTATTTTTACTAGTACAATGTGCTGTAGAAGTGGGGGGAGAACTTCATGAATCACCCTGTATAAAGAATAGATTAGGTCCTTAATAAATTACTTATGTGATCTGTACTAACTATAGCTTAACTACCAATGTGTCAGCTGGAGATCGGTAGAACTGAGTGTGACTTACCACAGGGGCAACCTCACACCCAACTTTGGCTGTTATTGGCTAGATCTCATCGGCAGTTTTTAGTTCGTTGAGGTATAACGTTAACCCTTAATTTGGCGATAAATTAAAAAATTACTTTAAAATTTTTATTTTCATATATGATGTTATATATGAAAATATAGTTACTTGAGTCACAAGTTTGCCTTTGGTTTTACGAGGGCGAATCAAATATAAACGGTAATTTTGCTGTTGACTGTACCAAACACGTTCGGACCAGATGTGGCGGTGAGCAGTTGTTGTTTTGTTTAATAGGAGGGGGGGGGGAACAGCTTACTTCGCAGAATTGTTGCGTTCTGCCGTCAGTACAGCCATGACCGAGCGAGAGGTACATCCATCTGTTGCGCAACGAATCGTCATAAAACTTTTAGCAAATGAACGTGTTAAGCCTTCGGAAACTTTTACTCGTTTGCGGGCACAGTTTGGGGACACTACTCTGTCTAAGAATCAAGTGTATACGTGGGCCAGAGAATTTAGGGGTGGGCGAGAACGTGTTGAAAACGAAAGTCACCATCGACGCCCAAGTTCAAGTCTCACAGATGATAACATTAGTGCCATTCGAGAGCTTATTGAAGGTGATCGCCGGTTAACTGTTCAAGAAATCTCGTCAGAAATTGGTATCAGCTACGGGAGTGTTCAGTCTGCAATCACAGACCACCTTGGCTTCAGAAAGATTAGTCCTCGATGGGTTCCGAGGTTGCTGTCCGGAAATCAAAAACAGGTCAGGTCGGAGATCGCCGGGAGACTTCTGCATCGATTTCAAGAAGAAGTTGAAGATTTTTTGAGGCACATCGTCACATGTGATGAGACGTGGGTCCACCATTACACTCCCGAATCGAAAATGGCAAGTAAGGAGTGGTAAAGGAAGGATGAAGGCTGCCCAGTGAAAGCCAAAACTCGTCTCTCAGCCGGAAAAGTTCTTGCAACAATTTTTTTTGACTCAAGGGGAGTTCTACTCATTGATTTTCTTCACGATCAACGAACAGTGAATGCGGCTTACTACTGCCAGGTGCTACAGTCGGCAAAAACCAGTTACCGAAACAAAAGACGAGGTGTGCCCATTAAAGATGTCATCCTTCTCCATGACAACGCAAGGCCTCACACCGCATTGTTGACAAGGGATAAATTGGACGAAATGGGCTGGGAAACTCTCTAACACCCTCCTTACAGTCCAGACTTATCCCCTTGTGACTACTTTTTGTTTGCGCCTCTGAAAGAATCACTTGGAGGAAAACGATTTGAAAGCAATGAAGATGTCGAGAAGCACGTGCGCGATTGGTTGACAACTCTCCCTCAATCTTTTTATGAACAGGCAATATTCAAGCTTCCAAATCGGTGGCAGAAGTGTGTAGATAATGCAGAAGACTATATTGAAAAATGTTGAAGGCATAGTTTTTGTATAATATTATTCAATAAATATAATTTTAAAAATTACCGTTTATATTTGATTCGCCCTCGTATCAAGGCGTGAAGGGGAAAAGCACCATTGTGCATGCACAACTGCTTTGGTATCAGTTCTCCACCACAACTTAATTATACTTAGAGAATATACCGTGTATCGTGGAACCTTTTGTAGGTTAACTGTACGATTATAACTGTTTATTACTGTAAACGGAAAAGTCGGTTTATCGAAAACGTGGTTGAACTGTTCACAGTGCTGAACGAAATCTAATATACAATGTAATAAAATGCTATGAAGTTGAAGCTAAACAAAAAAAACCTTTCCATGCCTCTTAACAAAAGTCGTGAGCGAGCGGCTAACTACTTTGATGTTTGTCTTTCCACAATTCAAAAAATTACAAAGGAAGTTGAAGACAGTGAAGAAGATAATCTGCATCAACAGTTTTTTTGACACCTGTTAAAAAAAGGAAACGGTTATGTCAATAAGAAAGTGATGCTGACGTGTGAAACTTTATTACCGGTTTTGAAGAAACGTAAAATTTTAGTTGGAAACTTTGTAAGTTAAGAAAAATTTTTTAAAGGAAATGGGGTTTAAATTGAAAAAAGCATCTACTTTCCACCTTGCAAATGTCACCTTAACTTCATTCACCACAGTGTCTGGCTGTATAATGAAATTCATTACTCTCAGAGGAGATGACACTGACTAGTGTCTTCTCACTCCCCTACCTCTTCTGTTCTTAAATGCTTCAGTCATAAAATTGGCTGACCATGTGATAAGAAACAGAACTATTTTTTGTAGCACTGGAACTAGCAGATCGAGTGCAAATAACTCAATACTCCATGTGCCTGTTATGGGCGAAAAATATACAGATATATAAGTTTAATTGATAATTAAATGAATTTGTAATGTAAGTAATAAATGGTTGTATCTGTTTTAGGGAGAACAAATAAAAATTGCAGATTTAGGATCAGTTCGTGGAGTCTACAGTCGGAAGCCGTACACGGAATACATCTCTACTCGCTGGTATCGGTCCCCTGAATGTCTTTTAACAAGTGGTTACTACGGACCAAAGATGGATGTGTGGGCGATAGGATGTGTCTTTTATGAATTATTAACGTACGATGTTTATAAGATTTTTAAGTATTCATTAAAATTTTTTTTTCTATTTTTCAGTCACAATTGAAAACTATGAAAGTGTTTTAATGTAAATGGTTTTCACACTGATCCAGTCGTACATAGATGCAATAAATTCCTCAATTTGTAAAATAAAATAATGTGTGGTCACCTCCGTGGCGTAGAGCTACTGAACAAGCACAATGGTCCTAGGTTTGATTTCGGCTTGAGGAATTATTACAAGACAAAACCAACCATTCCAGTTCAATTACCCACGTACGATTAATTAAATAAGCCAAAAGTTAATAAAGTTATAAAGTTAAAGCTAATGAAATAAGCCAAAAGTGCCATAATCACAAACTTAATTTCGTTCCTACATGATTTTTGAAATGATTGCAATAAAATTTTTGGAAAACTATGTGAGAAGTCTGTAAAAATTTATTACCATGTGTTTTTATTTCAGTTTTCTGCCTTTTATCTTACTTTTCTTTCTTGTCATTATATTTTCAGATTAAAGCCATTATTTCCGGGTTCAAATGAAGTAGACCAAATTGCAAAAATACATACAGTTTTAGGCACACCAAATCAGGAACTGATAAGTCGTTTTAGAAGACAGTAAGTTCTTAAATACAAAATTTTGGTAACATATACTTTCAACTTTACCAGAGAATTATTATTATTTATTATTACTATAAGTAGATTAATTTATTTATAGGTACAATCATTGAAATGACGTATTTGTCCTAGAAACCGTAGCGATAGACTGTGTGCGGTCTTTTCAAATCATGTTTTCACGCGTTATATACATTTAAAATAACTTATGAAAAAATTAAATTTTGTTCTACAAACAATCTTAATAGAGATTAAGCTTGAATTTATATTGAACTGTTATATAATATCTCTGTCTCATTATTTCTTCTTGTAAAAAAAAATCAGTTGCATAATATATATTTTGTTGATCCAAATATTTTATTTTAAGTTGAAATCTCAAAAAATGGATTTGTTTCTTGTGTACCACGGTATGGTCAACAAGTTTTTAAGTTTTGATACTAATGGACTAAAATTTAAGTCAAAAGGTTTTACTCTTAAGGTTTATTCTCTTAAGGTTTTGCTGTTTTTAAAATTGTTCTTTTATATCCAGAATAATCACTTACAATATTCTGAATTGTTTTAATTTCCCAATTTGGCGTTGAAATAGCCTACTAAAATTTTGAAACCGTTATTTAGTGGATTTTGTTGTTCATTCTCCAGTTAAAATAAGAATACTTCAACCTTTTCAGGGTTTTTTCGATTATCCATAGAGGGATGAACAACTAATCTTGTTCCTCTTTTTCTCATAATTTTTTATTATTTTTATAAAATTCAGATACTTTCAAAAAGTGAGTTGAAGTCTGTTAAGGGGTAAATTGGTCAGTTAATTAAATGACTGAATCATTTAAGAACAGAAGAGGTAGAGGTGTAAAAGACACTAATCAGAGTTATCTTCTCTGAAAGTAATGAATTTCATTGTACAGCCAGACCCTGTGGTGAATGAAGTGAAGTTGTCATTTACAGAGTGGAAAATATGTGCTTTTCAGAGGGCTCGGCATGCTGATAAGCGTACTTTTCCACTCAGTGAGGAAGGCAATGGTAAACCACCTCACTCCTCGTTTTACTTAGTAAAACCTCTAGAGGTTCAAACCAGCCTTTCGGCTGTTGACCTTAACAACAAAGGGGTAAATAATCTATTTGTTTGCACAGAATACCATACAGAGTTGTTGAAGATGTGTTCCTATTTTTGATACATGTTTTTCTTTGAATACCTGTAAATGGTTATCTTGTGGCACTGCAAAGCCATGGTCCCAGTTTGATTCCCGGCTAGGATCTAGAAAAGTAATGTACCGTGCTTCCCAACAAATCTGATTTATAGGGAACTTAACCTTGGACAATGTAGGTACTGTCAACATTAATCTACTTACAAGGGTGTAACCTTACTTTTATAACTCCATTCGTTAGGAAACTGAATAAAAAAGTCTACAAAAGATTTTATTATTAAAGCCAAAAATGTTGTTCAATATTGATATAGCGCGGTACTTATTTAAGAAAAAAAATTTTGCTTTTATTGTTGTCTGAACGTCAGCCAGGCAAGTAAAGTGGTCAGTTTATTTTCATTTTTCATATTACAGTACAAGAGGTCGTGAATTTGAGTCCTACATATTAAAACTGTTTTTATTTTTTTATTTTTGTTAATTGATCATTGTTAATTATTAAATAATGAAAACCATTAGAAATCATAATTGTAATTTTTAATTCTAGTAACTAACTTGAAAAATTTTTTCTATTTAATTAAGTTAACAAATTATGTAATACAGTCCAACCCCGCTAATCTGAACTAATTGGGACCGAACCCCGTTCGGATCGGCAGAAAGTTCGGATTATCCGGGTTTTTCCAAGAAACATTTATAAAATGTACCTATTACATGTTATATTAGGCATAATGCTGGAAACATTAAGACTACTGAACTTGTAACCAAATACTGATAAGAGTATAAAAAAAATAAAATAAACTTCTCTAGCCATTTAAAACAGAAAAACAAAAATGTTTAAAACACTACCTACAGTAATTACGAACTACAGAACTACCCCTCTGCCCGACGCAGCGATTGCACCATTCCAATAGTTTTTGTTCGTTTGAAAGCGTGAAGGTCATTGACAGTCGCCGGTGTGCCCTATGTTATTTATAGCTCAACAGTCACTTTCTTTCCCTATGACTTCACAAAATTATCAGAAAATACAGATGAGAAACACGAAATTATTGATCTTATGAAACAAATCCCAGGCTGTGAAGAAACTGATGACACTGATGTTCCAGTGTGGTTGTCGACAGATAAAGATTAAATTATAACTAATGAGGAAATTGTTTCAATAATTAATCATGATTCAGACGAATATGTGGAAGATGAACCAGATGGATCCTCGGCGATTTCACACACGAAAGCAGCAAAGCGATGGAGAAATCACTGCAGTACATAGAGCAGCATCCTAACGCTACACCTGCAGACGTAATGTTTATGAGACGGTGGTTAAATACAGCGACGTCTGCTAGGTTCTCATCACTCCGCCAACAAAAGATAACTGACTTTGTGAAAAGTGATCAATAATGCGTTCATGAGTAAACGATCTAATAATGCGTTCATGAGTACTATGTACAGTACTGAATTTATACTACTATTTTGTTTCCGTAAGTAAAATTTTTTTATTTTAATATAATATTTTTTAAAAATTTTTTGGGGTTAAAACGGGTTCGGATTAGCGGGGTTCCACTGTAATAATTTTAATAAAATTATTAAGCAAAAAAAAAATTTTAATTTTAAAAGTTTGTGGGATTTGACCTCGTGACCTCTCGTACTGTAATATCAAAAAATGAATATAGACTGACCATTTTACAACCTCGTCTAACATTCAGACAACAATAGAAGAGAAATTTTTTCTTATGTAAGTACTGCGCTATATCGAAATTGAATAACATTTTTGCCCCTTTTTATTAATAATAAAATTGTTAGCTATCTACTAAATCTTTTGTAGATTCATTTTTATTCTGTTTCCAAACGACCGGAGTAATAAACGTAAGATTACACCCTTGTAATTAGATTAATATTGAGGTTACATTGTTCATTGTTAATTTCCCTAACGCAGATTTGTTGGGAAGCACGGTATACCTTCAAGTTCATTGTTCTTGAACCGAAAGTAGTCATTAATGACCAAGATGCTGATACGACTTTTAATCGATTTAAAAAATGAAAAATATAATTTTATTTAAAGGATATCTGTGACAACGTGTAATAGTTATCATTTTCTGTTATTTTGTACTAAGTTATAATGTTTAAAAAAGAAATTCCTAATTAAATATATCGTTAATTACAGCAAAAGTCAGCTTATGGATATAAACTTTCCACAAAAACCTGGTACTGGATTTGGTCCTTTACTCCAAAACCTCAGTGAAAATGGTCGGGAAATTTTGAAAATAATGCTTACATACGATCCAAAGATCCGGTCTGCTACGAGACGTCTTATAGAAAATCGCTATTTTAATGATTTAAGGTAATTATAGAATTACAAAACGAAACAAATTTAATTCATTTACTGGGTAGCCTTACAAAACAATGAATCTTTGTTTTCTTGTTAAATCAGAATTAAACAATTTGGCAAAACTTGAAGGTAAAATGCTCCTAACTTACAGATTGGTGATTTTTGATCAACTACCTGAAATAAACAGGGATGGATATTAATAACAAAAGATCAACCCAAACTTCTTAATAACATTTCTTTTCAAAGACATTGTAAGTCATGTTACTGTATAAATACAATTTATCTTTACCTTACCTTTTGTTGCCCTTTTAGTTTAAAAAACTTACACATGTTTCGATGGTACCACCTTTTTCAGAGCAATAATAACTAAAATTCAGAAACTTTAATTTTTAATTTAGTTAATATTGCTCTATCAAATAAAAGTTTTATTCGATATGACTGAATGGAAACACCATTCTAAATTTTAGTTAATATTGCTCTGAAGAAGGTGGTACCACCAAAACGCATGTAAGTTTTTGAAACTAAAGAGGCAACCAATGCAATGGTAAGGTAAAGATGAATTTCATTTATACTGTAACTTATATTAAATGGTTGGCAGGATGCATTTCAAAACTTTGTTTGTGAACATTACTGTATGTACACCCTATCTAATGTAAGCTGGCACTTGGCTGCCAGGGTAGAAAACCTGTATTCGTCCTGAAAACATCAACTACTGTCAACTGCTTACAACTGCGTGAACTATCATTCATTCATTATCTGGGTATCCTTCCAGCAGGCCGGGTAGGATTTGAGTGGACGAATTCTGATATCCTGTAGTGTCATTCCTTTTGTTAGGAGATCACCCCTTATTTGGTCAGTCCATCTTCTTCTGGGACGTCCAACGGGTCTCTTTCCAGATACCTCCATGTCCAAGTACTGTCTGGGGATACGTGCCTCTGGCATCCTTTGTACATGTCCAAACCATTTGAGTCTTGCGGTACGTAATCTTTCTTCCATCGTTAAGGTCACCTGCATATCTCTTCTTATATATTCATTTCTGACCTATGATCTTCTGGTCTTCTGCAAGGCTGATCTTAAAAATTTCATCTCACATGCCTGTAATTTGCTAATGTCCCCTTTCAATAAGACACAGCTTTCTAGGCCATATGTCATTATTGGAAGAAGATATGTTTTAAACATGGTCTGTTTGGCTCTTATGGGAACTGTATTATCCCAGACTAAGTTCCGCACTTGGTAAAAGAAGGAGGATCCTTTATTCACTCTATTTAGAACTTCTATCTTAGCACTCCCATCATTTGAGACGACGCTTCCAAGATATCCAAAACCTCCCACACATTCAATCCTTTCTCCATCAAGTTTTATGTTACACTGCGCAGGTGTTCTGCTGACTTTCATTGCTACTGTTTTCTGCTTACTAACGGTCAGTTTGAACTCCTTAAATTTCTTGTTCCAGCAATCCAACTTTTCCTGCACCTCCTGCTCTGGCTCTCCCCAGATGGCCACATCATCTGCAAACACTAATGCATTCAAATTTCCAGGATTTACAGCTTTAATTTCTTTAATAATTATATCCATGAGAGCAATGAAAAGAAGTGGGGAGAGTGCGCTTCCTTGTTGAACACCTCTTTTAGTTCGAAACCATTCCGATCTACCATTTCCAATTTGAATACAGCTTTCACATTCCACATACAACATTTTGATTTTACGAATTAAAGAAATTGGGGCTTCCAGTTTTTGTAAAGATTCCCATATTTTACTTCTTGGCACACTATCATATGCTTTTTCTAAGTCCAAGAACACAACAATCAAATCCTTTCCTTTTTCCCTGTGCTTCTCCATCAGTTGCCTTATGGCAAAAACAAGATCTACTGTTCCTCTATTGCACCGAAAACCATGTTTTTCTTCCTTGAATCGATGTTCTATATGTGTTCTTAGTCTTTTTTATATGATCTTTTCCATTATTTTTAGACAGTGTGACAGCAAAGTAATTCCTCTATAATTCGCACACTTTCTTCTACTCCCTTTCTTGAACTCCCTTTCTTGCGTGAACTATAATACTATATAATTATACTATGTATATTTATATTCAGTTCCCATTCCAGCTATCGCCGGGTCTGGGTGTTCACCAAGCCTTTCCATTTTCTTCTCTCCAGCCACCATTTCTCCTCCTCTATTTGTTCCCAGTTGTATCCCTGTCCCGCCACACTCCTCTTAATTTCATCCTTCCATCTTTTTCTCGGTTATCGTCTTGATCTCATTCCGTCCAACCTTCTTTTTTCTATCCTTCTAGGTAGTTTTTCCTCCCCTATTCTCTTCACATAGCCATACCATCTTATCCTCATTTTCTCCACCCTTTCCCTCATACCTTCCACATTTAGCTCTGCTCTAATCTCAGTATTTTTTATTCTATCTCTCCTTGTCCTACCCTTTTTGCTCCACAGAACTTCATCTCCCCTGCCTGCAACCACTCCAATTCCTCTCATTTATCCCCCACGTTTCCACTCCATATTTTTTTTTTCATCCTGGAGACTCCAAAGGGAGTATAGGACATGTCAAGATAAAACTGATAAACTGAAAGTTTATCACCAATGATAAATTTATCACTTACCACCAAAAATTGTTTTTGCTACTGCTTACTTCAGTAGGCTTGTCATGAACCCTATTGAATTAAATATCACACACAATAAATAATAAAAAAAAATCAAACACAATGATAAATTCATCACTTACCACTTATCAATAATTTCCTCCTGCCACTGCTTAACTCAGCAGGCTTGTCATGAACCCCTTTATATCAAATTGTACACAATATTTGTTTAATTAAAGTTTAATACCAAAACTATTTAGAAAGGAATTCGTGCACACTGTAAATTTTTTTACAATACAGCACTGCTGGTGCATAATACAAAGTATACATCATTAATTTGGCCTTTTCTGGTATCTTTAATAGTAAATTGGAACTATAATAGCAAATTACTGAAACCCAGTGAGTAATCCAGATGTGCTTTAGTCAATGTATTTCGAAAGTCGTTAAAACGAACACCTCCATCCGACCTTCACCATATATGACTGTCGCCTATTCTTTCCAAATCCAAGTGCCAGCTTACGTTAGAAACACTCTAAGTGACATAGTTGTGCAGGTCTGACCAAATGTATATGTCAGGTGAGCACACTCACGCAGACTTTCTGTCATGAACTGAACTTGTCCACTGATCCATGGTACCCTCATTACCAACATGATAACATGATGATCGGTTATATTAAGTTATATTTAACAAAAACCTTTTAAATTAATTTTACAGAGAGAGTGATTTACTGAGGAAACGAGTTTCAGCGAGTTCAACTTCGTCTGTTTCGTCAAATCCAGAATGGCGTAATCCAGTTCTTCTAAGCTTTATGACATCAGAAAGGAAGAGGAAACAAAAGGTTAGTTATCAAATAATAAAGTCAATAACTTGTAATGTTTAAAAAAACTTGACCAAGAATTAAATGCTATAAAAATTGCATTTTCTACAGCGTGTCACTTTTTTAAGCTGAGTGTGATGCATAAGATCGGAAAGTTGCACAGTTTTAATTTATTTTGGTTTGTTGAACAGGTATTATTTTTTATAAAATTCAGTAGGCCTAATGATTTTTTTTGTTAATTTAAATTCACTTCAATATCCTGATCATTAACTTTGGGTTGAGGAACGGTGGGTTTGAATGTATAATATCATTCCTAGACAGGAATTAATCCCAGTACCTCCGATTTGCAGCATGGCACACTAACCACTGGGCCAAGGCCTACAGTAATGATTTATTACCAAGTCTGCTCTGTAAGTGTAAGCACCAGGCTAAGAATCCTCTATTTCTAGTATTGAATAAGAGTCTGTGAGTCGGTTGTTTATAGATGAAATTTTCTTCCGAAGCACAGCATTATTTTTCTTGGCTACTACAAAATTCTCTTTGTAAAACAAAAAATTAACTTTTTTTTTGATAATCAAAGACTTGTTGGCTGCCTAATTGGTACTTTCAAATAGATAAAGTACAGAATTATAGAATTAAAAGAAAAGAAAAGTACAGTTGCTCCTCGAGCTAAAGAATAGCGGTAATTGTGTGTTGTGCTCCATCACAATAATCATTTTTACGAAGGTGTTGCTGAGAAAAGATTTAGGTAACAATAATAAATACTATAGATAATATGTAAGACTGGCTAGAAGTTAATGATTCTGATTTGTTCCAAATAATTAATGAAAAAGAAATGATAAAAAAAGTTTTTTCAAAAGATGGCAGTACTTGTAGCCATTCTGATGATGCAGTTGAAGAGAAAACTATAGAGAAACCAAAACGGTCTACGATCCTTGATGCTGTTGATACAATAATTTTATTTATTAATTCATCAACAGAATAAAATGTCTAGCTGTATTACTAAAATTTTACTGTAAAATTTTGGAGTTTTAACAGAAATGTGAGAAATGGGGTATCTGAGATTTAACGGAAATTATTGATTTTTCTACTTTGAGACAATTAGGTTTTGGTATGCAATCCAAAATAAACCCAGTAATATCTTTAAAACTTTGGGTATTCTTCGCAAACAGTTCTTAAAGCACAGTGTTATAGCATAGCACTTTATATATAGTGAGAAGGGCTGTATTTTCAAAATCAAAGAAAAGCTAACTGAATATCCATTTTTATTTTTTTACTTTCTCTTGCCCTATATGAATATATTAGACGGAAAGTATTGTTTTATGGCAATTTTTTGAAATTGAGTTTTCACTGGATATACATGTTTTCATATCCCCTGAACCCAATGTTTTTAGCTATTGGTCTATGTGTGTGAACAAAATATCTCAAGAATGGAATATCATTCAATGTTAAAACTTGGAACTTAAGTTAGGTGTCACTAGAGGACTTAACACAAACATTTTCATCAAAATCAGTCAATTGGAAGTAGTAGTTTATTTGTATAATTTTTCAAGTTTTTGTGATGTTTTCAAAAACGACTCCTACGATTTTTTTTAAAAATCTTGTTTGGTACATTTTTTATTCTCTACAAGATATGGTAAGCGCCATGTCTGCTCAAACTCTTGGGGAAGTTGTGCTCTCATAGAAAAATTTTGTAGAAAATGTTTTTTTAAGATAGTGGCCTTAAAATGGATTTTAAGGCAAAAGTGTATATAATTAACCCTTTATAGGTCTTTGGTAAGTATACTTACCACTGGCAAAAAGGTTGATTTTTTTAAAGAATAAGCTATGCAGTTGAACCCTATTGGCATTTTATGGACTTATAGATGTTCTCTGGTAAGTAGGCTGTCCACATTTTTAAATTAGTGCGCAGTGACCATTTGCTTTGTGAGTTACACGAATGTGGTAAGAATTCATACCAGTGTACCCAACTGTGTTCTTTTGTTGTTACTTTTGTGCAGTGATTAAAAAATTTGAGTTTTTTACGGGAAAGCAAGCATTCATGCTAATATAAAGTTGAAATAAGTTATTCTACACATTTTTCTGTTATTAAGGACTACAATTTGTTTTAATAAGCATTCTTACCACTAAACATTATGTGATTCCAATTTCAATAAACGTTCCATGGTAAGTATATTTACCAGGGCTTAACATAAAAAAAAAGAAATATCTCACTGTCCTGGCACTAGAAATACATTATTCAAGTCCCTATAAAACAAAATTTAACATTTTACAACATGTGTATTTTTCCCTGTAGTACTGCCCTATAAAGGGTTAAAGTTGTAGAACATTTAAAAACCTACAACTTTTTATTTGAAACATTTTTTTGTACAATGCCTGGTTTAGCAACAATAAGTGATTTTTTTTCGTGAAAATCGCTAAAAAAACTGGATTTTTTTGAAGATTGCAATCTTAATACGCATTTTATGACACAAGTATTATTAACAATAATAATTATAGTAAATTAAAAACCTACTACATTAATTTTAATCATTTTTCTCTGCAGGGCCTAGTTTAGAGGCAATTGCTGGCTTTCTGTATTTTTAAATCGAACAAAGGTCAATTTTCATTTCGAGTCATTCACTCATGATTATAATTAGGTTAAATTTTTAATTGTTTACTCATTATTAAACACAAGTTATAGTGTTTATTATTTACATTGGCAAGAGAAAGTCGAATGAGTGTTTTACACTTAATTTTTTTGTTTAAATATCCGCTTAACTTACTGATTAATACAATTTACTGTATGTTTGGTTATTTAAAAATTCTTTTACAAATTTAAAAGAAGAATTCCCTGTCAAAATATATAGTGTAGGTTAGGTTCAGTGGTAGATACATTCAAGAAAATTCAGTACTTCACGGTAATTTCATCATTTTACATTCTTACGAGTATAAATTGCAACATGGTAATTTTTACTCTGTGGGTTTGCTGTAGAATAACGAATCAAAAACATGACTTTTAGAAAACACTGCTCAAATGTATGTTTAATTGAGTTGTTTGTTTGTAAGGTTAAACTTTAAGGGGAGCAGACTGATTTTAATAAAAAATATTGTTTTTTCAATTTCACGATCTATTGATAGATCGTTTACCCCTATTTAAATTGATATATAACACGACATTCGTTGCTTTTTCTGTTGAGAAAAATTATGTTTTTACGTTGATGGGTATGTAGTGTTTATTTCGATATTTATTCACGATTTTCATTCTTGTAAATTGAGATTAATATAATAATGTTACTGCTCTAACATTATGAAGATCGCGTTCACATAAAAACAATAATTTCTAGAACGCATAGGAATCAGCTGTAAAGCAAGGTAAATATTGGTGTGTTTTTGTTTGGAAGTGAATTCCAATTGGCAATAGGTGTTTCTGTTACGGTATTATGCTTTTACTATAGCCGCATTTTCCGCGTATTGTATTTTTTGACTTTAGGTACACTTATTTCAGGAACCATCCCACGTAGGAGTGTGAAATTTCGCACAATACATTTTATTTTCAAGGTGTGTATTTACTCCAGAGGTATTTCAAAAACTTTGGAGTTTTTATTTTTTGGGTGTCTTTTTCATTAAAAATATATGGGCTACATTTGAACGTTTTTTGAGAATAAAAATAATTTTTAGATTAAATAAAGATAAATGAAAAAGCTCTGGTGAAAATTTGTAAAAAGGTACAGTAGATAGGTGTGCCAAAGCTCAGCTTTGTAGCTTTAACGGTTCCTACAAAAAATCTACCTAAATCAGTATTGCAAGTATAGGGATAATGAAAATGGTCTGCTCCCCTTAATGTAATGATAAATTATTTCTGTACACTAAAATGAATAATTAAATTTAATTGTTATAGCAAATTAACGTAATGCAATCAAAAGTGCCTAGACCTATACAATCGATGCCATTCAAAACAGCTAGATTAAAAACGCCAATCCCCAGATTGCTAAAAGATCCCGGAAGAACTAGCGTGAACCATCCAAAACCTACTACAAATAAAATTTTAAACAAAACAGGAACAAAACCTAAAATAGTACAGGTATTAGTCGATCAAATTGTAGTATTTTCTTTAATTCTGCTTACTTCTTACTGCATGAGTTCTTTAATACTGCATGTGCATTATAGCAAAAGATATTTTGGGAGAATATCTTTTATATAAATATTTGTATACTAATTTTTAAAAAATGTTATAAATTTAGTGTACAAAGGTAAGTGGTTTCTTCCAATGTGTGAGAGGCTCAGTTTGGGATCAAGAAGTATCTGTGCTTTGTAAAAATGGTATGTGTAATACAGTGGCACATACTTTGTGCCAATTTTGGGTTAGAGCTGTGGGGTGCTTCTAGTTCATCAAATATGGAAATACTGCAGCACTTTCAATCAAAATATATGAGACTAATCACTGCAGCCCCATGGTTCATAAGGCCGGCCGCACACAGGAAGGAGCAGGAGCAATGAAACATTTTGCTCCTTCGTTTTTGTTGGATTACAACTTTTATAAGCGATTAAATGGGACTACCGCACGCAGAGGGAGGAAGTACGTTGCAACGCCTCACAACACCAAGTGGAACTGGAAGCATGTGCCTGATGTCAGCTCTAAATTTATGTTGCCCGTCAATTTGTTGAACAAACTGCCATAAAGCTATGGCAACATTGACCTCTTCTTCCACAACCTCGGCACTTATGTCTACTCAGTCAATCGCAAACTCAAAATGATCCAAAAGCTGCTCCATGATCCTCGCATCTTGTGTCAGCCTTTGCACTGCACACTGCAAGGAGCAAAGCGTATATTACTTGGAGCAAAATGTTTCATTGCTACTGGTCCTTCCTGTGTGCGGCCAGCCTAACGAATGAAATATTACAGAACAATTTAAACCTATCCTACTTAAAAGAAGAAATTAAATAACATAGCGAAACACATTTATTTACAAAAATTAGAAGAGCATCAAAATCTTTTAATAGTTAACCTCCTTGACAACAGCAAAGATACTCCCAGACTGAAATGTTTTAAAATATTGGACTTACTTTTACAATTTTGTTAATCATTTAATCTTTTTTTAATCATTGTCATCTCTTAATCGAAATCATTATCATCTCTATCATAGCTTCAACAGTTTCATGTTTCCAGATATTAATTCACAATTCGTCAAGTTTAGTTTTTTCACAGTTTGGTATTTTTTAAACACACCAATGAGTGTGGTTTGTATTTTAATTCTAAGAAAGTTATTACTCAGTTTAGTTTATTTTAAAATTCAATACAGTACAATTTGGAATTATATAATTGAGTATTGTCAATATAAAAGTTGAAACCAAGAGCTTCTGAAACAATCATCACTATACCTACATTAAATTACAAACATATACAAAATAAAATGTGCATACAAAAGTCTACTTATAATGTATTTCATATAATGAATTAATATAATAATTTCACTAACCTTCTTTTTAAAACTGCGTCTCATAGAAAAACATAAATTTGGTAAAATAGATGAACATTTCAATATAATAGAACAATGTAATATAGAGAATAAAAATAAAATTGAAAAATATGAGATGTTCCATATTTATAAATATTTAAAAGAGCAAAAGCAGGACATTTTGAATGAACAGATAAAATTTAGGAATGATGAAGTGATATTGACTGCTCCTGCTATCTACAGTAAATATGAGAAGGGATAAATTAAAATAAATTAATTTTAAATCAGTTTTAAACAAGTGACTGAAGATGTACCATCTTCTGTAAATTTTAAATAAACGAGAAAAAAAAATTTTTTTAGTTTCAATTTTTCATTTACTCTGATTATGGTGGATCCACCGAAACACGTGTAAGTAGAAATTAAAATAAAGACGCAGTTTTAAAAAGAAGGTTAGTGAAATTATTATATTAATTCATTATATGAAATAGAAATAATTTCAAACTGCAGGATGCATTATAAAGATTTATTATATATAATGTAAACATCGTTGTTTAGGTAATCATCCAAAAAGCTGGTTTGAACGTCCAGAGGTTTTACTAAATAAAACTAGGAGTGAGGTGGTTTACCTTGCCTTTCTCACTGAGTTGAAAAGTATGCTTATAAGGATGCCAGGCCCTCTGAAAAGCACATATTTTCCACCCTCCAAATGGCACCTTCACTTTTTTCATCACAGGGTCTGGCTCTGTAATGATATAACCAAATCGTTTTATTTATTTAGAAGGCTAATTCGAGAAGGTTTGTTAAATTAAGCATTGATATATATATATATATATATATATATATGAAATATACAGGGTGATTATAAATGAAATAGACGCTTTCGACAGCTTCTTTAACATCAAACTGGTGTATTTGATTATAGTAAATGATATAGGTTTGTAGGGAATTTTTTAGTTTATGTTTGTACAACTGTTGCTAGCTTTTTTTTTTGGCTGCTGTTACAACAACCAGCCTAGCAAAATGGCCGCCAGTCAAGTGGAGAAAGCTTATTGTGTTCTTGAATTAGCCAAAACAAACTCGGTTACAGTTGTGCAACGTCATTCAGAACAAGATACAGTAAACCACCACCAACGAGGCAATCTATGACTGGTATGAACATTTTGAAAACAGTGGATGTCTGTGTAAAAGGAAGAGTACTGGAAGACCTTCTGTTACAGAAGAACAAATTGATAGTGTTCGTGATGTTTATTTACCAAGTCCAAGAAAATCAACTAGATAAGCAAGTTTAGAATTGCAAATTCCTCAACCGACTGTGTGGAAAATTTTGCACACGGAAAAAGTGTGGAGAATTTAGCATACACGTGAGTCCCCTAAAGTAAACGTTTTTTGTGCATTATCTCATGAAAAGGTTTATGGGCCGTTCTTCTTTCACGAAGTGTCAGTAACCAGAGTAATTTATCTGGACGTGTTAAATGAATGGTTAATGCCTCAACTCCAGGAAGATAGTGATAACTTCATTTTTGTACAAGATGGAGCTCCACCTCACTGGCACTTACAGGTCAGAAATCATCTTGATGAACGTCTTCCTAGAAGATTGATCGGCCGTGCAAGTGAGGAAAACATTGTGTTTACGCCATGGCCACCTCATAAAACTGAAAAGGTTTATGGGCCGTTCTTCTTTCACGAAGTATCAGTAACCAGAGTAATTTATCTGGACATGTTAAACGAATGGTCAATGCCTCAACTCCAGGAAGATAGTGATAACTTCATTTTTGTACAAGATGGAGCTCCACCTCACTGGCACTTACAGGTCAGAAATTATCTTGATGAACGTCTTCCTAGATGATGGATCAGCCGTGCAAGTGAGGAAAACATTGTGTTTACGCCATGGCCACCTCATAAAACTGAAAAGGTTTATGGGCTGTTCTTCTTTCACGAAGTATCAGTAACCAGAGTAATTTATCTGGACATGTTAAACGAATGGTCAATGCCTCAACTCCAGGAAGATAGTGATAACTTCATTTTTGTACAAGATGGAGCTCCACCTCACTGGCACTTACAGGTCAGAAATTATCTTGATGAACGTCTTCCTAGATGATGGATCGGCCGTGCAAGTGAGGAAAACATTGTGTTTACGCCATGGCCACCTCATAAAACTGAAAAGGTTTATGGGCCGTTCTTCTTTCACGAAGTATCAGTAACCAGAGTAATTTATCTGGACATGTTAAACGAATGGTCAATGCCTCAACTCCAGGAAGATAGTGATAACTTCATTTTTGTACAAGATGGAGCTCCACCTCACTGGCACTTACAGGTCAGAAATTATCTTGATGAACGTCTTCCTAGAAGATGGATCGACCATGCAAGTGAGGAAAACATTGTGTTTACGCCATGGCCACCTCATAGTCCAGACTTAACGCCCTGCGACTTTTTCTAATGGGGTTATGTAAAAGACATAGTTTTTGTACCACCGCTTCCTGTAGATATCGATGATCTAAAACAACGTATCGCAAATGCTCTTGCTACAGTTGACAGTCATATGCTTAATCGTGTGTGGGAAGAATTCGACTACCGTGTTGATATTTGTCGTGTTACAAATGGTGCACACATTGAACATCTGTAAATATTTTCAATAAAAACTTAATGAATTCTTCTATGTAATCATGTAAGCAATTAACTTCACTTTTCAAAAATACATTTTCTATAAGCTAACGAAACTGTCTATTTTTTTTTTTTTTTTTTTAGCTTGTTTGACCTCAATGGATCACTCTAGCCAACCTTCTGGTTCGCTTCCCATGTACTTCATTGGCTCGCCGTTTTTGCCAATACCTCCTCATGTTTTCAGATCTTGCTTTTCGTTGTTCGTCAGTTACCTGCACAACTCTAGCCACCTTGTCCACATTAAAACATTTTGCATTTAGAAACGCCCTTATCTTTGGTTTATTTGTCGCATCTTCAATCCTCAGCCCAACTTCGTCAAGATCCTTTTTAATTGCTGAGATGTATCTTCCACCAGATTTCACACTGATTCCTCTGGTTATAAGTTGTTTTAATAACCTATTCTCTGGCATTCTTAATATGTGAAAGAAATAAGAAATTCTGCGCTTTTTCATTAGACTGATAATCGGTTCCACGACTTCATACACTGTTTCATTAGTGGGGATTCTCCACACACCATCCTTTTTGTAGTTCTTATTAATGCAAGTTCTAACAATTCTACGTTCTGTTTTAATTGTCTGATCACTTTTCCCTTCGTTTTACAGTCTATTTTATTTATAATCACTTTGTATAAGTACATATATAATAACATTTTTACTTGGGAAAAACAGACTGATGTAGTTACAGTAACCAGTAAAGTCAAATAATTTTTTTTATATAAGTTGCTTCAACTTTTTGGTTATTAGCGACTACTTTGGGTTAGCATCGGTGGATTTAAACTCACAATAAATTTCCAGCCAGGAATCAAACTTGGGACCTCCGCTTTGCAGTGTAGCACGCTGACCACTCAGCCATTTCAAAAGGAGGGGCCAAAGTCAAATACGAGGGCAGTCCAGAAAGTCTGTCACGTTTTGCATTGTAGCCGTTAGGGGTGGAGCTATCGCGGTCATTTTGGTGCCGCGGCGTTTCTTCGTTCAGTGGCTATCCAGCCGTGCTAGCGAGAGGTCTGTGTTGCTCTTCGTTGTTTTTCAACAATTTAAAATGTGTGCGGCAATTCAAAATCCCGCCAGTTGTGAAGTATGGCGACTGTTTTTTGGGACAGGAAAGGAGTTTTTCTTATCAATTTCTTGGAACATGGCACAACAATAACCTCTGCGAGGTATTGTGAAACACTTGAAAAGTTAAGAAGAGCGATCCAAAACAAGCGCAGAGGAAAGTTGACTGGAAAAATTCTCTTTTTGCATGACAACACCCGACCACACACGGGAAGTCAAACACGAGAACTCCTGGATGCTTTCAAATGGGAGATTTTCCCACATCCGCCATACAGTCCAGACCTTGTGCCCAGCGATTATCACTTGTTCCCGACAATGAACAAATGGCTTGCGATGCTGCGCTTTGACGACAACGCGGAGCTGCAGGAGGGTGTGACTAACTGGTTAAAATCACAGGCGATAGACTTTTATGACGCCGGCATTTCAAAATTAGTTCACCGCTATGATAAGTGTCTTAATTTTTTTGGTGATTACGTAGAAAAATAGCATTTTAGTTGCACTTTCAAATGTATATAATAAAATTTTTTTCTTGTACTTGTTTGTTTTTTATATCAAAACGTGACAGACTTTCTGGACTGCCCTCGTAAATGTTTTTTCTAGCATTTAGTATTTATGCTTTAGTCACATACTGAAAGCTGCAAGTGAAAAAAAAACTGTTAAAGGATATTATTTTAAACAAAAATTGTTTAATATAGGCTTTTGTTTTTTTTTTTACCAGAGACAAGTACAAAATATACAACAGATGCCTCAAAAACCAATAAATGTTTTACAAGAAACTACAAACATCTTACCAACACCACGTAAAATTCCAATTCCAACAACTGGCAGTGCTAGCATACCACATAGTCAAGTGCGAAATAACTATAACACCTCTTCAGCCAGGTAATTTACTAATAAATAGTTCATTTACGAAAAGACGTATAAAATAATTAAATAATTTTATTACAGTTATTAAAAAAATCCGGCGAACACATGACTTTTTTTGCTAATTTTTTTTTTTTTTTTTTTGCTTCGACCTCAATGGATCACTCTAGTCAACCTTCTGGTTCGCTTCCCATGTACTTCATTGGCTCGCTGCTTTTGCCAATACCTCCTCATGTTTTCAGATCTTGCTTTTCGTTGTTCGTCAGTTACCTGCACAACTCTAGCCACCTTGTCCACATTAAAACATTTTGCATTTAGAAACGCCCTTATCTTTGGTTTATTTGTCGCATCTTCAATCCTCAGTCCAACTTCGTCAAGATCCTCTTTAATTGCTGAGATGTATCTTCCACCAGATTTCACACTGATTCCTCTGGTTGTAAGTTGTTTTAATAACCTATTCTCTGGCATTCTTAATATGTGAAAGAAATAAGAAATTCTGCGCTTTTTCATTAGACTGATAATCGGTTCCACAACTTCATACACTGTTTCATTAGTGGGGATTCTCCACACACCATCCTTTTTGTAGTTCTTATTAATGCAAGTTCTAACAATTCTACGTTCTGTTTTAATTGTCTGATCACTTTTCCCTTCGTTTTTAATTCGTATTAAGGTTTCGCTACCATATAGTGCCTCTGGCAGAATCACAGTTCTATAGTGCCTCATCTTTGTGTTTGTAGAGAGACATTTTTTATTATATGTAGATTTAGTTAAAACATGAGCATTCCTCATTTTAAGTGCTCTGTTATTTTTTGCTAATATAAATAATAAAAAAATTAACTTATGTTTAATCATTAGTAACTGGACATCCATCCAGTTTTATTCAAAGCAACATAAAACTGGAAATCGTCAGCTTTTGGAAATTAGGGGATTTTACAGGTTTTCAAGTGTAGAAAATGAAAATGACTCTGCGGAGGCCGTATCAATTCCTTACTATAAAAAAATGCAACAAAAAATATTAAATTGGAATCAAAAGATTTCAAAACTTTAATTTACCAGTTACCTCATTTTCAGACTCTACTTAAAAAATTGATTGAACAAAGTGAAATTAATTTTTTTTTTAACATTAGTTTGTCTAAATTACCCTTTTTTTAAGTTATGTTGGAACCTAATTTGTAATGTAATTTTTGTAAGTTTCCTTTCGGTCCACTGGATGACTTGTTGATTTCTATATTTTATATTTATTTTCTAATATGTGCCTGCATGACATTTGGGTTGCTAACGTGCTTCTTTTTTTATGAGTAATAGTCCTTATTTTTTTGTGGATTAGCTCTTCTGTAGTCATAAAATTTGTTTAACTACAAAAATCCCTTTTATGAGATGATGTGTCTCATGGCTGGTGGCAATTTTTAAAAAGGCCTATCTTTAAAAAAGCCTTTAAAAGAGCCTACTACCATTAGTGATTTCTGTATCTACTTCTTTAGAGGAATCGAATGAAACTTTTTTGTTTCCAAATTATGACTTTGGTTGATTCTCGACTTCCTGTTTTGGGCCACTTCCAGTCGAAACGGAACTTCAGACCTAATGATGTTTGTATCTACTCTTCAAGAGGAATCGAACGACACTATGTTTGTTTCCAAAGTCTGACTTTGATTTCTTAACTTCCAGTTTGGGCCACGTCTGGTCGAAACCGAAACTTCATACCCAATTTCGGTCCACTAACTTTTTGTGAAGATTACGAATCCAAAAACCATTTGTTGCTATCTCTTGTAGTTTCTGACATCTGGTTGTGTGATGGATGGATGGATGGATGGACAAAGGAAAATAACAGATAACAATTTTAAAAATTGCTGCAAATAAATTGTCTAATCAACTTTTTGATATGTTTAATCTTAAACTTATGCAAACAGATGCTATCAATAAGCCCACACTTATTATTATTAAATATTAGCACTTGCGCCCAATGCACGGGTGCTACTGCTAATATTTATTTTATTTAGTTAAATATACATTGAAATTTATTACTAAACTAAACTACATACAAAATTTTCACCGAGAGCCAAAAAAGCTTGAATGAGCAAGTTAAAATTTAAAGCAATGATGATTGTTTTTTTTGATATCCAAGGGATTGTGTACCTTCACTGGGTTCCTGAAGGTCAAACAATTAATCAATATTACTACCTTGAGGTACTTTCTAGACTATGTCAAAGAGTAAGGAAAAACGCCCCGAAATGTGGAAGGACAAGTCATGGGTTCTTCACCAAGACAATGCGCCAGCTCATTCCGCGTTATCTGTCAAGAGGTTCCTCGCCAAGTACAGCATCTCAGTGTTAGAACATCCACCTTATTCACCAGATCTTGCACCATGTGACTTCTACTCGTTCCCTAAGGTGAAATCTGCATTAAAAGGGACAAGATTTGAGTCTGTGGAAGCTTTAAAAGAGAAAGCGGTGCATGTCCTGAAGGAGCTGACAGAAGATGACTTCCAGCACAGTTTCCAACAATGGAAAATTTGGATGGAGCATTGTAGGATAGAGAAGGAGTGTATATTGAAGGTGACAATAAGTGATTATGTATAAAAAAAAAATTAAATTTTATACAATGTTAGTCTCATTATTTAATAGCCACACCTTGTATATAAAGGAGTTTTTAAGTTTTGTTTTTTTATTAAAGTTGCAGCAGAAAAAGGTTGGCTATATTTTAAATAGGTTGAGGATAATTTTGTTAGTAGTTTATTCATTAAATATTTAGTTTAATGCAAAGAAATATAGCTTTATTTATTCAATTTTCTCATACTCTACTGATAGAGCTGGCGTTCAATATTTTTTATTATTATTTTGTTGTTTTAAATCAGTACCTAAGTAATTTGCCTACCGATCGAGGTTGCAGGTGGTACAAGCTTCTTTGCTGATATTATTGCAGACACCAGAAAAATAAAAAAATGAAAATTGCCTTTTTTCAACAAACTGTAACTGATGAAATATCAGAACTAACTGGAAATACAAGACCTTATGATTCACAAAAATTGTGATTGGGTATGAAGGGAACTTAACCTTACTGCATTACTCTTGAACTTTCAACAGAGATCATTATAATGAATTAGCACGAAATGGGGTCTTACAGAACTGCATGAAACCTTTCAATTGACAAGTATTTAGTAAAATTTAATTTGACAGTTCAATATTTTCTTTTATGATTTCAGTTTCTTGCCCTCACTTTCGGTAAAACAAAATGTTCCTTTACTCAGATCTATACCTCATAAACACAGAAGTTTTCCACATGGAGTGGTCTCGTCAAGACATTTTATACCAAAATCATTTCTAAATTCAGCCAATAAACCTCGTCTAGCACCAATTTTGGAACATGTACATTTAGATAATGGATTAGCGTAATCAGTATAGGATAACTGAATTTTATTTATACAGAAAATTGTTTTGTTAAGTAACGTCTTGCATATTTACGTTTTGTCCCATGAAATTTGTAACTACATATGTAAAATTAGTTTTAAATTGTTGTATTGTACATTTGTCGATATTTTGTAAATAACTAACAGTTGATTTTTAATTAAAGAATTGGTGGTAGAAAGAAATCCACCAAATTATTTGTTAAGTTTTATTAAAAATTGTAATGTATTTGAACAGTATATTTTGTAACTTTACTTTTTTGTATTCTGTATAATATAAAATCTTTATGTGTGTAACATTTTAATTTCTTTTTTTAAAGTTAGTAAATTTTTGTTTATTATAAAAATAGCAAGGACATTCGGTTATTAACGAGACTTATTAATGTAGAGAAAAAATCTGGTGTGAAACACTCACACAACTTTCTCTTGCCAATGCAAATAATTTACAATATAATTTAACATTAGTAATAAAATATTAAAAATAAACAAAAAACTAACCTCAATAAACATAACCTTATTTTAATCATGAGTGAAACACTCAAAATGAAAATCAACCTCAGTCTGGCTTAAAAATACGGAAAATCACTATTTCACGCTAAACTAGGCTCTGTAGAGAAAAATACGTTAAATAAAAGTTGTAGATCTTTAAATTTCCTATAAATTTGGTTATATACACTTTTGTCGTAAAATGCATACTAAGGCCAAAATCTTAAAAAAATCGATTTTTCACACGTTTTCATGAGAAAAAATCAGAAAATCGCTAATTACTGCTAAACTAAGCGTCATACAAAAAAATGTTTGAAACAGAAGTTGTAGGTTTTTAAATTCTCTACAACTTTTATTATATAAGTTTTTGCGCTAAAATTTATATTAAAGCCGTAATCTTAAAAAAAACAACGTTTTTACGTGAAAACAGCCTCACCGAGAATTTCAGCAAACATGGCGCCTACCCTATCTTGTAGAGAATAAAAAATTGAGTAAAATAGGCCATTTTAAAAAAAATCGTAGGACCAGTTTTTGAGAAAATCGCAAAAAACTGAAAAATTATACGAATAAACTACTACTTCCGGTTGACCGATTTTGATGAAAATGTTCGTATCGCGTCCGGTAGTGGTATGTAACTTAAGTTTCAAGTTTCAAGTTCGTACGATGTTCCGTTCTTGAGATATTCTGTTCACACACACACACACACACAGACCAATCGCTAAAAACATGTTTTTTTGGTTCAGGGGGTCTGAAAACGTATAGATCCGGTGAAAACTTGATTTCGAAAAATCGACATGAAAACAATACTTTCCTTCCTATATATTCATATAGGCAAGAGAAAGTAAAAATGGTTTATTCAATGACAATGAAATATTTAGAGGGTCAAGTTGGCAACCTCGGGACACTGTTATTCAGCTGTTTGATTTTTTATAAATATTTTCTCTTTTGTTCATTTCAAAATTTCAGCTTTGCTTGAAATATACGCTGGAAGAGCAACATTCAGTGATAAGATTTTGTTATCCAAAGGTTTGAAACGAATGGAAATTTACTCAAAAATCTTGAACGAGTAGGATGAAAAGTGTTTTAACTTAAATAAATTGATAAGAGGGTGATACAGTTTAATTCAGGTAGAACAAACATCACCAATCTTCATCAATCTGGAAGACCAGTTGGAGTTTCAACTATTGCCCTGCAAAATCACATAAATGATATTCGTAATGACAAGGAAGTCAAAATTTCCAAAAATGTTAGTTTGTAATATTAGTGTTTGAATTGTTCATGCAATCATGCATGACGAGCTCAACTTTCACAAAACGTGTTCGAGATGGGTTCTGAGACAATTAGCTCAAAAAAATAGAAAAAATTCTATACTTTTATTCATCGGCCGGTAAAGTAATTTTGATGATCTTCTGGGAGTCATAGTCAATTTTTTTTCTGGAGACAGTGTTGAAAAGTAGTGCATTTTATTGTCGTTGAATAAATTGTTTTTTCTCAACATAAATTTGTTTAATTGATTATTATTGAATGTCCCTCATAGATCACCTAGAAGTAATTTTTAATTTTTTTAAGTAGCATCAACATCTTGGTTATTAGCGACTGCTTTGGGTTACAGAATGTTGGGTTACGGAACCAGGACTTGAAGTTTGCAGCATAGCACAATAACCACTAACTACCCCATATGAGGATAACCACTTTGGGGCTATGTAGGTGGCCAAGAAATAATTTTTATATTTGTTCTTAGCTTTTAAATTTTAATACAGTCTTTTCAAAGTGATATAGTATTTTTTATTCTTTTAAGTATATACGAAGCGTATTTTTCATCAAGTACCATTTTGGAATAAAAAGAGAACAAGTAGACTTTTCTTAATAATTTTATTTTTACATGAAAGCCTGTATTTTAATCTACTTATCTGCATAATTCCCACCAGTATTAAGGCACTTATAGTATTGTACAACCAGCTTTTGAATACCATCCTCGTAAAAATCTGCCACCTGATTAGACAACCACTGCAATCCAGCCTGAGCATAAATTTCGATAATTTAAATGTTCTGTCATAATTACACTTTTTGACACTACAGGAAACTCATCAGATAACGATTCAATCGTAAAGCATCTGTTTTCTCTCACTTTTCATCACCTTTCTTACCAAGTCTTCAGTAATGATTGAAGGTCGTCCACTTCGTTCCTCATCATGCATAATCGTACGGCCATCTTTAAAAGCTCTCACCCATTTCCATACCATCCCATCGCTCATAATGTTTTCTCCACACTCTTCACTGATCTGATGATTGATTTCAGCAGCTTTCATGTCTTTAGCCCTAAGAAAACTAATCACAGTCAGCAGAATTTTTAATCGGAGGAGACATTTGAAATACAACAAATGCAAACATGGTCGAATGATTCTGTAATGGTGTCTGTGGCTTGCCAATAGATGGTGGTACACAGCATGGAAGCGGCAAACACTGACTGCAGCGCTGTAGCGGCGGAATTTCAAAATCATACTTACTTAAAAAATACACCCTGTATTATACCTCGGGAATTTCATATCTGCCACTTGCATCCTACTCTCTGCCTTCCTTTCACCTGTCCATGCTCCTACTGCATAAGTCAGTACTGGCACAAAATATGCATTGTAAATAATTTTCTTACAGTACATAGGGTCTTCTCGATATCAAATTAGGGTTCTCACATTCTGGAAGAAGCCACTTACTTTCTGAATCCTTTTCCCTAACTCCTATTCTGTATTTTCAACTTATGTGAAAACCGTCCACACAAAGGTAATTTCTTAACTTCTCAATCACCCTTCAATTCATCCTTATTCAATGTCCCTGTCTTCCCGACTCACATCTCTTTTGCATCCGCACTTTACTCTTCTCACGCAATTCTAATCACACAAATGACAAGTAAATAAAGGTTTTAATCACAAAATAAAGTAAACAAATAGGGAAAAACAATGAAGAAAGCTACTTTGCTAATTTTTGACGTGTTCCGCGATATTTCACCCATTCTTGCTTACGTGTAAAAGGTTATTTGTGTTTGTATTAAAATGTATTTTCCATTGTTTTTCCTTAGTAAACACACACCATTTTTAATTATTTACTAGTCGTGTCCAGATTTATAAAGATGGTAATATAAAAAAAACCATAATTATAGTTAATTATGAAAATAAACATATCAAGTGTGCCGTGACTATACTATTTTTCAAAGCTGATGAGCTCTGGACATACACATTGCCCCCTACCCACTTCATACCTAGCCAATGACTTGCCAGCAACGTTACCAATACTTGCTTTTGTAGCTCTGTTATCTCTCACTTTTTCATCACCTTTCTCACCAAGTCTTCAGTAGTGATTGAAGGTCGTCCACTTTGTTCCCAACGGTGGGTTTGAACTTGTAATAATATTTTGTCAGCCAATTTTTTTTTTGACTTTCAATAACAATCATAACCTATTAGCACACAACCAGCTGTTTATATTATATAGTATTGCATGTTAACACACTCTATAACTGATGTGTTCAGTACGAGTTGCAAGATATGAGTGAACTACTGCGACTCTTATACGCATGCGCACATAATGTTTGTCAAACTGATATTCTCTGTATAATCTGACAACGCTGGCAAACATTCTGATAGGTCTAAACATGTGGAACACAGAGCTCATCAACCGTAAAAAGCATTATAAATATGAATTTCAGTTAAAGATGGTTGGGAATCGCTACAATAGAGTATACCCCTGAATAAATGTTTGAAATTTTTTGGTTCATTTTTTGTAGTAAGCACCCAAAACATGGACTCAGCAGGGGCATTTTAGTTTTCTACACCTAAAAATGTATTAAAAATTTTGAATTTTCAAATGAATAACAGCTGGAATTCTCATGAAGAAGCTGATTTCATCCAAAACAAAGTAAACTTCACTAAACGCACTACATAATTTTTTTTTATTTAAGTTGCATCAATATCTTAGTTATTAGCAACAACATTGCATTGTGGAATGGTGGGTTTGAACTTGTAATAATTTTCCAGACCCTGGCAAGGAATCGAACCCGGGATCTCCGCTTTTCAGTGTATCACACTAATCACTGGGCACCGAGGCAGCCCCTACATTAACATTACGGAGGCCACAAAGTGAAAGTGATCACAAAGTGCCGGCCGCATTGGCGAAGTTGGTAACGTGCTCGCCTCTCATCATGCGGTCTTGGGTTCGAATCCCATTCAGGCACGGCATTTTTTCATACGTTACAAAAAATCATTTCATCATTCACCGTCTGTATTAGCAGTAATTGCAAAACAGTCGGACATTAAACCAAAAAAAAAAAAAACAGTGATCAAGGATCTGGTGATCTTCAAAAACCAAAGTTAATTGGGAGTTTCAATATAATAATGTGATTGTAAATCTGTATGCAATTTTTTTTTGACCGAAATCAGTCCAATAAGAACTGAAACAATTGGTAAAATAAAACCCTTATTAATATGTGGATAACACTTTCAAGTAATAAAAACACATGTAATTACGAAACTTTTAATTAATACAAACGACACAATCATATGAACTTCCAAAATACAACTATAACTAAAAAAAGTTAACATCTTTGCTTAATATTAAAAGAAACAACATTAATTAACATATTATAGGTAACTTATTATAAATTATTAAATAAAATTAACAGTTACTTTTTATTTCTACACAACCTAGCAAGAAAAGGTCAAATTTATTTATTTCATACGGAAGAACAAAATTGCTTGGAAATATTAGGAACAAATTCATAGGCTATAAAGTAATAAATCTACATGACCTTTAGCTTGCCGTTTTTATTTATCAATGAAACCAATAAATGAAATAATAAACCAAATTGTAAAAATACACAAATATTATTAACATCTCATAATTTGATGAAAAATAATTTTTTGTTATTCGTTGCTAAAAAACAAACATGATAGTAATTAATTATGAATAACAAAACACAACAATATAATTTATATACATTAACAAGATATGGCTTCATTTATAGATTCACTTAAAATAATTTATCTACATCAAAATGTAATATCACACACAAGAGATTTATGATAAAATTTTTCAACAAGGCACTTGAATATTACACTTATACATTTAAATCTACATATAAAAAATAAAATATCTTTTATTTCTGTAACAAAAATACATCTAATAAGGTTTAACATAGATACAAAATATAAAAAATCAATAATATAAAGAAAAAGAAAATTTATTTGTGAAAAAGAAAAAGAAGTTTGTGACCATTTCTTATTTTTTTTTTATTCCTAGTATGTGTACGTTGCAATCTGTTCAATTCAAAACAATAAACAACCCCATGACCCAATGAGATGAGATGAGGATATGTATGACGTGCAAATGAGGTGTAGTCTTGTACAGACTCAGGCTGGATTCTTATTTAATCTTATAAAATTACAAAAATTAATTTATACAAAAAAAAATTGATTATTAAAAAACTGAATGTTTATCAGTTGTATTTTTTATATAAATCTGTTAATTTTGTTAATGTTATTTAATTTTTTTTTATTTCTAATTTGTGTACGTTGCAATCTGTTCAATTTAGAACAATAAGCAACCCGATGACCCGATGAGATGAGGATGATGTGTATGACGTGTAAATGAGGTGTAGTCTTGTACAGTCTTGTAGTCTTGTAGTCTTGTACAGGTCGACCATTCCTGAGAGAGTATTGTTAATTGAACCCCAACCATCAAAGTACACCGGTAACCACTGTCTGTCTAGTATTCAATTCGTTTATAAAAGTAACTTCCTTTACTAGGATTTGAACCAGGAACCACTGTCTCCAAAAATCAGCTGTTAAACAGCTGACTCATGACGACTTTACCTGTAGACCAACCCGGTGGGTCTAGTTAATGTTAAACTGCATTAATAGTTATTGTACTTCGTAAATAAAAAGTAAAAATTGGATAGACAAAGCCAATATTTTTCTACTGAAATTAAAGAATCCATTTAATTTTTCCAAATAATTATCCTTTAAATACTTACTTACTTTAATTACTTTTTAGTACAAATATCGGAATGAAGACACTGTCTTTGAGATAATAATGAACAACTGAGCAACAGTATGGAGTAAACATCATACTATCCTACAAACATTGTTTAACTTGTGAAAATGTTTGATTTGATAGCTGTGAAAGGGTGAGGTGTAGGAGTCTTAAGGGTGAAAACACAAAGAAAGCAAGTATATTGTTCGCCAATTACGGTGGCATGTAGGGAGGGAAGTGAGACAGAGAGAGAATGTGTTGCGTCCGCCGTTCCCCTCACACATTTCAATCAGTGCACGGTGTTCAAGCGCAGAAATGACAATACGCGATACGGTAGGGCACTCTGCCGGCCAGTTTCATTCACTACACTCTAACAAGCTCATTGTTCATCAAAAAATTCTGAAAAATTACTTTCCCTTCCTAATGAATCTTATTTTATTACACTATTAATGCTTTTATTATACTCTGATATTTAGATAAGATACGCTCATACAAAGTTAGACGTTTAAATCTCATTGCATGTTTGGCGTATCACGTAGGCCAATATAACTTCTTTTCAAGGATGACATAATATTCGTTTTATTATTTTGTTATAAAATATAAAATTTTATCTGTAATTTGATATTTGTTGGGAAGAAACAGAAATAATAAACGAGCTTGAAAAAAATCACTTTTTGAAGGGAAGTCAACGATAGATCATCGTGTCTGGTGTCTCCTTCCTGTTAGTATTCCAAGAAGCTGAATCATTTTTTATAGTTAATAACTATATACAAAACATACGTCAATTTTTAGAAACCAACTACACACCCACAATATCAGTTGTATGAAATTTTAACAAAAAGAACCACATAGTGTATATAACAGAAAGAGGGTATGACGTCCCTCTCTTTCGGGCCTGTCAAAACAATGGTAGGTACATCACTTAGAAAAAAATTTATTGCCTATTACCCCAAATTGAATCAAAGACATTTTTCCCCGTATTTTGTGCGCACGCAACTAATTTCGACGGAGTGTGGTTTTCGACAGCGACACAAATGTCAAAACAATAACCGCAGGAACAGAACACGAGTAGTAAGTACTACTTTAGAGGCAGCCTGTGTCAGGCTACAACGCTGTGGTGGGGGAGCTACTTACTGCCCATGTGCGGCCCGCACGCCACCTTAGATGGTTATAGTTATATCTGTTTTTAAATTTTCTGGAGGCGGGTACCTGCGTTGATCGGCGTCAATCTGCGCTGGTTCATGGCCATAACAAATGCACTTAAAAGTTTGTACAATATCTGTTACCTTTCCTTTTGGTTGCAATATAGTTTTTTAAAAAAAAACTTGCGATTGTTTCGGTGGTACCACCTTTTTCAAAGTATTTTAAAAATTAAATAAAAATTTAGAATGGTTGTTCCGCTCAGTCTGATCAAATAAAATAGTTTTATTTGATATGCTCCAGAAGGTAAAAGGGATATTGGTAGACCTAGGAAAAGAAGAGATAGATTATATACGAGGGTAATCCAGAAAGTAACTGCTATTTATGCATAACACAAGAAGTAGTGGGGTAGCGCCGCCATGTTAATATCAGTGTGTGCAGTGGTTCGCTATGCTTCTAACTGTGCAAGGTGAAGCATCGTATGTTTGCGCGTTGCCCAGTTATAACCTCTAAACAAGAGTGTCGTAATAGAAAATCCCACCAAGTGTGAAGTGCGTGGCGTTATAAGATTTCTTTTGGTGAAAAATCACTCAGCAGCCGAGATTCATTGTGAATTGTGTGCGGCTTATGGCCCAAACATTATGAGTGAAGGTGTAGTCCGTCAATGGGTGCAAGTTTTTAAAAATGGAAGAACAAACATTCACGATGAAGAAAGGAGCAGTAGGCCTTCTCTTGTCAGTGATGACCTACTGAACAAAGTAAATGAAAAAGTTTGTAAGTCCCATCGCTTCACAATCTCTGGATTTGCCTATCGTTTTCCTGAAATTTTCGTAGTCTTTTACACGAGATAGTGACAGAAAAACTAGGCTACCAAAAGTTTTGTGCTCGTTGGGGACCAAAACTGCTGATCAATGACCACAAAGCATAAAGAATGAGTTCTGCCATAGACTTTCTTTCTCAGTATGACTTTGAAGGAGAAGAATTTTAACAGAACTGTTACTGGCAGTGAGAATTGGGTGGCCTACATGAATGCTGAGACAAAACAGCAGTCAATGCAATGAGGACATACTGCTTCTCCAAGCAAGCCAAGGAAAGCCCTTCAAACTTTGTTAGCGAGGAAAGTCATGGCTACGGTTTTTGGGATGCTAAGTGTATCTTACTCATTGATTTTATGAAACGTGGTACGAACATCACTTCTGCAGTCTACTGTGAAACTTTGAAAAATGTAAGAAAAGCGATCCAAAACAAGCGTTGTGGTTTACTGACATGTGGTGTTGTGTTGTGCATGACAACGTTCGCCCTTACACAACTCGAAAAACAATTAACTTTTGGCCAAGTTCAAATGGGATGTTTTTGAGCATCCCCCATACAGCCTGGACTTGGCTCCTAGCAACTTTCACCTGTTTCCGTACATGAAGTGGTGGCTTGCATCTCAGCGGTTCGTCAATGACGAAGAGCTTCATGAACGCCGTGTCAGGTTGGCTACATTCACAGGTGGTAGATTTTTATGCAGAGGGTATTTCAAAGACTGTTCAAAGATATGACAAGTGTTTGAATCTCTTTACCGACTATGTCGAAAAATAGAGAAAAGTTGTAGTTTTTAGATGTATACAATAAAATTTTTGTATCTTCACTGATTTAATTTTTATTTCACAACGGAGGTTACTTTCTGGATAACCCTCGTAGTATCTGAGTTCGGAACAGACAGCAGCTTAATCCTTGGTTGGAAGAAGAAGAAGATTTATAAATTAAATGGTTGGCAGGATGCATTAAAAGAATTTATTTAGCAATGTTTTATTATTGCAACTGAAGATGGATACATGATATCAGAAAGGACCTATTGCCTTTTTTAATAATGTGAGAGTCATCTATTGTGTATTATGTAGTTCTTTATACTATATAAGTTAACACATAAATCAAACGATTAATCCTGAGTGGATATCTTTAGAACAGAATTGTGCTGTGATTAACTAATAATGATGGGCTTGTATTGTGTATTTGAGTCATTTTAAACTGTTCATAATATTCTGATCTGTGAATAAATATTTAACTTTTAATGTTCAATGGACACAAGAAAAAATGCCAATGGCATGGTGGTCGTTGTTCAGGAAATGAGGTGATCACTAAAAAGAGTTAAGAAATATGTTGGCCTTACAAAAAATATAATCAGTAAAGAGGGGTTTTGTTACTAGGTAAAAGTGCTCGTTAAGAGATTTAGTGTAATTATAAGATTTTATATTTTTATAAATATTAATAAATATATTTATAATTTTTTTTTGGTTTAACGTCTGACAGTTCTGCAATTACTGTGCTAATGCAGATGGTGAAGGATGAAATGATTTTTTGTAATGTATGAAAATATGGCGTGCCTGAATGGGATTCGAACCCAAGACTGCATGATGTGAGGCGAGCACGTTACTTATCATATTTAATTTGGTTATGGTGCGTAATGGCTGAATGAACTCACCAGCCACAGCCCAAGTCTGCTGGTTGCCTATGATACAGGATTAACTTACGCAGGTAGAAAATACATCAATAAATTGCCACAAGGTTTAAAAAGTTGTGACAATTTAAGTCATTTTAAAAAAAAGCTAAAACAGTATTTGATTGATGAAACATTTTATAGTGTGCACGAATTCCTTTCTAAATAGTTTTTGGTTGAAAAGTATTTAACTTGTAATTAAACAAATATTGTGTACTATTTGATACAAAGGGGTTCATGACAAGCCTACTGAGTAAGCAGTAGCAGGAAAAATTATTGGTAAGTGATGAATTTATCATTGTGTTTGATTTTTTTTTTAAATTTGTGTGATATTTGATTCAATGGGGTTCATGACAAGCCTACTGAAGTAAGCAGTAGCTAAAACTATTTTCTGGTGGTAAGTGATGAATTTATCATTAGTGATAAACTTTCAGTTTATCAGTTTTATTTGACATGTCCTATACTCCCTTTGGAGTCTCCTAGATGCAAGTAAAAAAAAAAAAAAAATTAATATTTTATACTAAATTATGTATTCTGTTATATTGAAAAAAGTGTGTATCATTGAATAAATAAATAAATTAAATAGGATGCTTGGCAGGTTGCATGGAAGAAACTTCACGATGTCATGAGACAGATTGCTGCAAAATTCTTACAGAGACTGTTGAACAGCAACCAGACAGAAAATCACGAAGCTGTCTCCAGTGAATTGAAAAATTCAGCAAGAGATGACCCTAACTTCATGTCCAATATCGTGACTGGTGATGAGACATGGGTGCATGTTATGACTCTGAAACTAAGCAGCAGTTGTGGTAGTGGGTGGAGTCTCACATAATTGAGGAGATCCAGGAAAAAAACACAGAATGTGCTTCAAACACTTACACTTGCAGAATTCCAGGGATGCTTGGAACATGGAAAAACGTTGGGATCACTGTTTTAATGCCCAAGGGGACTATTTTGAAGGAGACTGTGGAAATTAGAAGTTAAGCTAAAACTCTTTAATTTTTATGGTAAAATTCCTCGAACTTTAGGGCAGCACCTTGTATAAGGTGACATAATTTCAATTACTTTGACCAATCTAATTTCGTACATAACAAACACTTCACATAGATTATAAATTTTTAATGTCCTATGCACAGAAAAAATTTATAAATATATCTTAAAACTTTTTTAAGAGAATACAGAAAAGTAGAAAAATACGCTCATTTTGTTTCACTGACATGATACTTACATGTAAACGCAAGTAAGGATAAAAACAAAAAATTTAAGTGTACGTAATAATTTTCTGCAGAAATAAAAAGTGATAAAAAACTATTTTCTAATAGTAAATTATAAACAAAAAAAATAATTCTGATTATTTTACATTATAATGTAAGTTTGTGTTTTTGTTAGGTAACAAACAATTTTTTATTATTCTACTCTCAGGTTGTTTTGCAGGATTTATAATGAAAGTTAGTAAATATAAATGCTTAATAATATAAGATGGAAGTCTTAATTCCTCAGACAACTCTGATGCCTCATTACCTCAAGAACTAATTAGGTTATGAAAATTCATAACACAATGGAGTAGTTAATAACTACATCAGATGAAGCAACTATAAATGCAAATTATAAAAGAACTGCAGTACCCACTTAATCTGGACAGTTGAAAAAAATTGAAATGCAGTAAAATCTAAGACAATCATTGTAAAAATTGACAAATTGTTACTGTTGCACTACTTTTTCCGTGATTCTATTGCTTCCCACTTCAATTGTTACTGTAAACAAAACTAGGGTATTTCAAGGATTGTGACAATCAGATCCACATGGGGAAATGTTTTTGTCCATTTATAGTCAATTATAAGTAGCCAGAATAACAGAAATGCACTTAACACCCCATAAGTTAATAATAATGTTTTTCAAGCCAGTGAATACGGAAAATAATGCTGAACTATAAAACCTTTTTGTCCTCAATGATGAAAGTTAATGGGAAAATTTCTTCACACATTTTTGCAAATTCATGATTTCAGTTTTATTGTACTAAACTTTAATATTTCTTAAATCTGTGCTGCGGCCAAATCTGTTTCTTATGATCATGGAACTGGTGGGAAGGAAAATAAAGAGACATTATCTTTGCAGACTGACAAGGCAATATGGAGTGAGGAGGTGTAGGAAGAACTGAGAGAGAATGGAGCAGAGTGCAGACAGAAGAGATAAGGTAAAGAATGAGAATATTAGAGAGGAGATTGCGATGGTGAGGCTGAGAAAGAGGGTGGAGTTTTAACAGATTGAGGTGGCTGGGGCACGTGAAGAGAATAGATGCTGGCAGAATTCCAAGAATGTGGAAAGGAAGGAAAGGACAGTAAAAGACCAAAAGGGATGCTCACAAACATTGGCTGGATGAAATGAACGCACTCTTACAGAGGAGGGGCATTGTGTGGGAAGAACTATCTGGTGAGGAGATATGGAGAGACAAGGGGAATAGAGAGGCTCATTTACCTAGACTTTCATATTGCAGAAGAGGAGTGATATGTATTTTTTAAATATTTTAAATATATCAAATTAAATCTTTCCTCCAAATTCCATACTAATCGATAGTAAACTTTTTTCCCTTCCTCTGGTTTCCATACTAGATGTAGTTTGACTTCTAAAGTGTATAAGTTACCACCTATTGATTTATTTATGAGTTATGCTCTACTGAAAATTTATAGGCTATTTAGAGTAGAATAGCTTCTATTAATTTTTAACAAGGTAGTTTTAAGGTTATTATCATATATTAGAAAGAGTTAAATACACAGAGCAAACAAACATGGATCTTTTATGTATGCTTTTCTTTATCAATGAATTAAGTGTAAATATAAAAATAATATTTTTTTTATATTGTTAAGAAACTTAAGTTTAAAATGTATTCCTTATTAATTAATTTAAAATTATAAGTAACACTGAAACTTGTGCATAACATAATTAGGATGTTTAGAATTTATTAATAAAGAAGGACGCTGAGAATCTTGTGGGTAACTCGTATCTCTTAATGAGGGTATTACCGAGACACATGCAGAAATCGAAAGAAGTGATTAGGAAGCTTGAGTTTTTTTTTGTTTTACGTCTGACTCTTCTGCAATTACTGCTAATGCAGACAGTGAAGGATGAAATGATTTTTTGGGATAAATCATGTGCAAAGGAAAAAGATATAGGTTGATTTAATTTATATCACAAGGAGAATAGCTACACAACGTAGCGTGGGGAGAAGATGTATTTCCTGGTTAAAAAATCTCAGAATGTGGTACACAAATATGACAATACAACTATTGTGAGCAGCAGTGGATAAAGTAAATAAAAAAATAAAGAAGGCAGAAAAATATATAGTAAATATACATATTGATGCAATTTATCAGTATGTTAAGTATAACTGGTAAAAATTTAAGAGTGAGTACTCAGTTATTAAGATTTGAACTCAAGAGTACATAAAATTTGCTAATTCACGGGAAAAACATTTCTAGAGTACAGCATAAAGTACTGGTTTAGAATCTGGGGGAAAGGGTTAATTATTTTGATCATACAAAAATATTACAATAAGAATCTATTATTTTGAAATATATTTATTTAGAAAACAACCGTCCTTAATATTTTATTACAAACGACATATGTTAGTTAAATCAGCACCCACTGAATTTTACATTTCTAAAAATTGTTTTTATATGTATAATAATCAATAAATCATTTCTAATAGATATTCAGTCTTGTAATTTCAGCCAGGTACTATGATTTGCAAAAATTTAAATATTGATGAATAATGCTGTAGTCAAGACTGAAGGCAGCTTAAATAATTGAATTAGTTATAATATGAGCATTAAACTATATCATTAGGGTGCTTGTACTGCACGGCATACTAGCATAGCATACTCACATAGTGTGTACGCTATGTAAAAACAAAATAGTAACAGGTTGGAGTATGCAAAGAGAAGCATAACACACATAACATAATCGCTTATCATCAGGGAGAACAAACCGTTTTGTTTTTCACCTCACATACACAGCTGTGCGATGTGCTGATTGGTTGGCTCCCCCCTCCCCTGTGTTATTCCCCTTCTTTTCTTCAGCTTGCTCGGGTGGGCATCACGAACGTTTCAAGTGTACACGCATTGGAGTAAGGTCTATTGCATTGCATTTAGTTTTTGGTATTGACTTTTAACATTGTATTTGAAATAAGTGGCATAAAAGAGAAACCTATTTCTGAAATTCAAATTCATCCAGAAATATGGGACAAACTTGAAAAAACCATCATAATAGACATATTATAAGTAAAAAGTGGAAAATCCTTGCGACGGAGGTTGGTTATACAGATACCTAAATAATGTTTGATAAAATAGTAGCTACGAATCAAAAATGTAGATAGGAGAAACACCCAAAAAATTTTACTTAATATAAAAAAATGGAAAAATACTCAAAAAATACTTAGTAATACTCAGTTACATACTTAAAAATTAAAAAAAAAAAAATTTTGTCTTTACGTACTAAAAATATTTTTAATTAATACATGTACAAAATAAAACGAAATGACGGTAGTTGAGACACTGTAGGATGAGCGATGTAAACATCCCAGTGCATGCCGCGTTGTGCATACCCATAACCTAGTATGCAATCTGCTATGTGCTTTCACTATGTGAGTATGCTATGCAAGTATGCCATGCTGTGCACATACCCTTACACTTAACATTTGCATCTGGAATCCCAAACGTCATTTAAAGCCCATTATACAATATTATTAAATCTACAACAAATGAGCAAAATGCATTTGATAATCTATTGCTGTAATAATTTTAAGCTAAATAATAATTATTTACATACTATACTAGTAACCATGAAATTGCAAGCCTGGATCTAGTTAAATAATAATGCAGTATTGCCATATTTGGCAGAATGCGAACAAACTTTTTATCTTGTATTTTTTTTTAATATATTTTATGGCCTACAAAGGACCACTTTAGTCATTTTACATTTAAAGTCTTTCCTTCTTTCTTCCTTTTCTTTTCCGCCCAATATTTTTTCATCCCTTCCGAGCGCAATTTTCTTTCCTCCTCTGGAACCACTCTTCCCAATCGTTGCTTGTTCCTTCCCGGCTGTAGTATAACGCGTTCGTCCTTCAATATCTTCAACGCATTTGTCTTGTGCTATCTTGTATTATTATCATAAAAATTATAAATTTGATTTTGTTCTTGCTTCAGGATTGTTAGCTAAATTTTGAAATAACTTCTAAACATTACTGATTATTTCTTTACTTTGATTTCTAAGGTCTTTCTTTCGATAACGATGGTCGCTGTTCTGAGTTGATTTACCGGTTGTTTGTCAAAATCACTGAATTCATTGATACTTACAACTAAAAATACATTTTATAAACTGAAAAATAACAAATAAAATTTTAATTTTTTTAACGAAAGACTATATTAACCCTTACTAGCCTGGAAGCCCAATATCACCCATTCGTCATCATCGTTCTTTAAACTCAAATATCTCCGCAACTATTCATTATATTCTAACGGGATTAGTTTTATTAAATAGAAACTTTTTTCTTCTTTCATTTGATATATCTTGCATATTTGTACGATGAAAATTGACAACGTGGTGTTAACGCGAAAATAATGTATTTTTTTGAACAGCCAGCACTAAAATTTGAACGTTTTTATCCATAACTTTTCAACAAAAAACCGTATTTGTTTGGGAATAACATCATCAGTTAGTTTAAAATGTAACAATCGAAATCAATAAATTAAAAGTGCCTGCGACAAATTTTATGACCCTAAAATCGATGAAAGAAGGTTAACACTACCCATCTCGTCTACCCCTCGGTTAAACCTCTCATTTAGCGTCAAAATAAACGATAACAAATTTTGATTTATGCTATCCTGTTTAGAAAAGGATGATACACAAAGCAACAGGCGCAAAAGAGATAGAACTCGCATAGAAGACAAGTAAATAAAAATTGAAAAGACACCACATTATTTTTAGGTGGTTTTTTCGCCATTTCTTTCATCTAGCACTTACTTTGTTGAACAAAAAGTGTGATATCTTTTGAAAGCCTCAATCAATTTGCAATATCTAAAAATTGTTTTTTTCGCAATGAATTGCTTTATTTATGTATATATAGCTAAACATATTTTTTACTGATTTTGTGACACTTTTTTGTACTAAAGTGATATTACTAAAAAAAAATATTTTTTCTTAAATTTCAATTTTTATTCTGGTCGTAAATGAAAATGGAAAAAATTGATTTTAACGTTGTTCTAATAACAAATTCTTTAAAAATAATTGGTAATTTTTTGAATTTTTTAGAAATGAAACTGAATGAAATAAAAGAGTTTTTATTAGGCGTAAAATGACAGTCCGCATGATCGTTAAAAATCTCTGTTCTCGTCGGGTTAAATGATTAAATGGTAGGCCTAAAAAATAAACAAATTTTTAAAACGAAAATGACTTGACAAAAAACAGCCCAGAAACATTACGTACGTCATGCTTGCATTGAACTGACTGAGTGAAGCAATTCCAATGCCACGGTCAGGGCAGGATGGGTGAAGGTACATGACTGCTTGGTTTACTACGAAGCTCACAATCTCATGATTAATAGTACACATTATTATGATAATAGTACATGATAATGATAATCATGATAATAGTACCTCATGATAATAGTACACCACATTGCAATGAATAGATTGTAAGTAAGGATGAATTGCTATTACTATACAATGGTATCAATAACAATATTTATCACTTAAAATTTTTTTTAAAATCTGTTTTGTATTTAAATAACAATATCAAGCAATTTATTTTAGAAGTATGTATTTGTAAACCATTAAATATTCTTTTAAAATTTGTAAGACTTACATAACAGAAGACATTGGATATTTTACATAATTCTATAATAGAAAGCTAATAAAAAAATATCCAGACGTAAATAAAAAAAAACATATGTACAGTATATTTGACATTTTACAATAAATTGAGATCATTACAAGGAAAACAAAGTTATATTATTATAAGAAAGAAATTCAACAATAAATTTTTATATACACACTTGAGGAGGTAGATAAAATATGGGCAATATGATCAAATTGCTCTTTTTCAATAGAAATGTTTAAATATTACATCTCAGTGTGCTCTTTTGGAGGAATTAGGGATGTGTCGATTCTGTACACCGCCAATACTTTAAAATATAATTTGTATCGAGAATCAATGGTAAAAAGTCGCTTCTTCAATACAAATTCTTTAGTTTTTGAACGTTGGCAAAAATTCCGTAATTCTCTAAAATTAAAAAATAATAAATAATAATACAGTTGGGTAATTTTGCCTTGGGGTAGTAGAAAAATTGTTATATTAAATAACTGATTTGACAAATCATAATCATATACCGGAGTCTGACGGCTCATTTTTTATACAAATACGGCTATCTGAAAAAGGAATGAGTACAAATGAATTATTTATCAAACTATGTAAGAAGTCAATCAAGGTTCTATACCACCAGTTCACGATAATGGGCTTTCATGGTGAATAAATTGTAGCACATCATACGTTTATACTGCTTTGCGGGGGTTCTATTTGTTTTTTTCAATTTTTCTTTAACGTAAAACCACATACAAAGAGTCAATGTGTCAAAAGTGCACTTGATTATTTGGAATGGTTTCAATTGATCAATCAGCATTGTATCATAGTATTAGTAGAACTTCCAGATATGGGTACAAGCAGGAGGTTGTTAGAAAAGGTTAACTTGGATTTCATTGTGAGTGCATGTTTCTTCATTGCATGTATCAAGAAAGTTATGATTTAAAAATATAATTTTTAAGTTTAATTAACAGTTTTATTTTATTAGCTTTCACTGTTCTCTTTTATGGGGCAGTCTTGGAACTTAAATGACGTAATCACAAAGAAATTGATTGCATTTTAAATGTGGTTTTATCGAAAATTCTTAAAATTCTTTGGACGAAGCGAGAGACTAACGCTGAAGTTATGGAAAAAACGGGAAAGGATCTGGAAGTTTTGACAACAATCAAAGCTCGTAAGCTGGATTACTTGGGTCATATTTTGCGGAATGAAGCCAGATATCCCATATTTCAGTGTATTTTGCAGGGGAAAATCCTGGGAGAAAGAGGCCCCAGAAGAAAAATATTGTGGTTGAAGAATCTTAGGACCTCGTTCAACAATACCTCCTCACAACTCTTCCGTATTGCTGTTGACAAAAAGGAAATTTCAATGATGATCGCCCATATTCGAAAACAGATAGGCACCTACCTTAAGAAAAGATGACTTCTGAAATAATCATTAATATTTTGTTTTTTTCTTTCACATTGAGTGAAACCTCAGTAGTCGCTTATTCACATTTTTAATTTATATTGATTAATTTATTTTAATTGTTTTATTAATTAATTTTTATACTTTTTTTTTATCAGAATTGAAAAACATTGGAATCGACACATTACTAAGAGGAATAAAACAAAATTATTCTGTTTCCATTCTTGAGATACACCGCTTTGTAATAAAATGTAATATTTTCTTTTTCCTGTAGAGTGCTCCAAAAATATCCCTTAAAGTGCTCATTAAAAAAAAAAAATTACAGTAATCAAAGAAATACAGATTTATTTTATTTTGAGTATTCTACTCTATTAGCAAGACTCTAAATAATCTATTAACTAATCCAGAATAGTATAATAACTATGGTCTTTGATAAACAATATTTATAAAAAACTTTCAAATGCTGTTTTCTTGGAACTGACATTTTGTAATATTACACTTATTTCACTTAACTCCTCAATTTAGTACACAAATAAACATAAGTGTTTAACGCATACATACACACACGTTATTTCAATGTAATTTAACTACATAAAACCAAGGCCTAAAATGTATGCACAAATAACAGAAAAAAGTATTATACATACACATACATAAAAAAAACTCAATATACTATTTAATGATTTGAACTTACAACAAAAAATTAATAATATTAACTAAAAACTAAAAAAGTACATTAGAAATTACAAACACATTTTTTTTAAATCCATTTACTCAAAAACATTTTTATACAATTTATAAACAGTAAAACCTCGCTCAACCGAAACGGATCCAATTTTTTTAAAAATTTAGTTATTACTGTAATTCATAAAAAAATTTATATAATAAACCTTTTTTAAGCTGTTTTGATTTTGTCTATTAATTACTTACACGTGTTTTAGTGGATCCACCATCATCAGAGTACATAATATCGTTTGAAACTATTAAATTTTTTTAAATCTGTAGAAGATGTTACATCTTCAGTCATCTGCATAAAAAAAAGTTTTATATAGATGACTGAAGATGTCTTCTACAGATTTTCAAATTTTTTTTAAATTTTAAACGATATTATAAACTCTGATTATGGTGGATCTACCGAAACACGTGTAAGTAATAAATAGAAAAAAATCAAGGCAGCTTAAAAAAAGGTTAGTGAAATGTATTATATGAAATAGAATTAATTTTAAGCTGCAAGATGCATTATAAGGATTTATTTTTGAATTACTGTAATACATTTCAATACTGAATGTACGAGGGTCATTCGTAAAGTAAGGTCCGAATCGCGGTAACTAGCCACACGGCGAGCGAACAGCGCAATGCGCATGCGCGACGACTCCCAGCATGGCTCGCGTACGAAACGACGCCATTTGCAGTAGTATCTTTGTTGTGTGCTGTTTACTGTGCATCTTTAAGATGTTTAAGACAATTGATCATCCCGCCGACTGCGAAATACCGTCAGTGATTCATTTTTTGACAGCAAGGAACGTTTGTGCAGTAGATATTCATCGACAAATAAGTGAAGTGTATGGCCCTAATGCAATGAGTAACAGTAAAGTGCGCAAGTGGGTGAGATCTTTTAAGGAGGGAAGGGATAATGTCCATGATGAACCGCGATCTGGCCAACCATCAGTGATCACGGAAGATTTGGTCAAAGCCATTGAAGAAAAGATTCGTGAAAATCGGCGATTCACAATTTCATCATTAGCATTGGAATTCTCGAACGCGAGTAGAACAGTAGAAGTTTCTCGGCGGTAAGCGCTTCAACTCTGATGACGAGGTGAAAGAAGCTGTTCATGACTGGTTATATTCGCAGGCGGCAGAGTTCTACGACACTGGTATTCATAAGCTTGTAGAACGTTATGATAAATGTTTAATAAAAATGGAAACTATGTAGAAAAATAGATTAAGACATCAGGAATTAAATAAAACAAGGTTGTGGTTAATTTTTTATACAAAAACGGACCTTACTTTACGAATGACCCTCGTAATACACAATACCGAATTTTAATTTTATTCTATAACATCATTAAGGTACAGAACAATGTCCAATAAAATTAAATACGAATGTAAGGTTTCAGTGTTCTTGGAATTTGTTTTTACTGTTTGTTTTAGATTGCCTCACGTTTTGTTGAACATAGAGGAATCTTTACCATCAGATGTACTTATAATAAAACTATGGTGTGATATTGCGCAAAAAAATGTTTTAATTAAAAATCTCAGACCTTTTAAAAAACTGTAAATACTGTACTGTAATTAAAATAAGATTTTTTTCTTCCATTAAAATTACTATATTTTCATAAACACTTAAACAATCATAAAAATACTGAACATTCACTTATACTGTTTTTAAACTCAAAAAATTATATATGCATGTTATCCAAAATCAGGTCTGTCCCCTACATTTCAGTTAAGTGAGGTTTTACTGTTTTAAAAAAATTAACTCAAAAAAATTTTAATGGAAAGAAATTCCTAAAAGAAAATTATTATCAATATTAACTTATTAAAACACCACTCTCCAAAAAAAAAAGAAAAAAGTCCAATACAAGAAATTTTATTTGGCAATATTATTTACTCTGGTAGCCCTAGTTAGTCATGACAAATCATAATGACAAGTACACCATTTTTCCCATTTTATACAAATATTTGGAAGAATAAACTTCAATTAGGCTGTATATTTTACAGGTAACTGAAATAATTATTTGCCGACTAGATCACAACATAAATTTAATTACTTCAGACTTGTATAGTTAATAATCCATGAATCTTTATAACAATTTTTATTAAAACAATTCTTTTAATTACAAAAAAAAGAATAAGGAAGATTAATTTTGGAAGAGGATGTTAAAAATATCATATATAAGTATTTTCAGATGAAAATACACAACTTAATCTTTCCCGAACTATATTCATAAATGTTTAATAGTCCCAAAGCATTAGAAAAAGATATATCAGAATCTGCGCACTTATTTCTGAACAGTTATATTTAGTTTGTATTAAGTACTACAGATGATACTTGATGCTTTTCAATGTGTAAGTTTGTATATTGGGATACTAATTGTGTAAATTAATTTTACAAATTAATAGATAACCAAACTGGCTTGAGTAAAACCAAGGTTGACCTTTGAAAGTCAAAACATGAAAAAGCAACAAAAATTCGTTGCCTAAAAATAAATGAACTTAGAGATCTTAAAAAACAGAAATAACACTACACGAAATAAACAAATAATAGAAACATAAATAATATCAGAGAAAGAAAGAAAAAGAAGATTGGTTAGGATAAAAGAGTACTAGTTGAAAAGACCAGAAAAATTCTGAAAATCTTTCAACAAGATTGACTTACGTGATCCTATGCTGGCCAAAAAAGCAAAAAAGGAATACATTTAAACACATATGAGTAAAACAAACTTTAACGAACAGAAAATAATAATCAAATTGAGGTAAGTGATCAAAATTCACTAAAAAAAACCTGTTCCTACATTGGTACTAAGAACTGTTAAAATATTCCTCTCAAAATTTTAACATAAAAAATTAATAAACTCAAAAGGTTAATAAACCAAACCCAATGAACGAAACTTAGAAAACGGTTAAGCTGTAAATTATATTGGTAAGAATTCTTAATAATAAGTAAAATATCAATGAAAAGATGCCAAGAAAAAAAATACCATGATAGGGAAGATCAAGAACAGAAAATAAATAGAGATAAAAATTATTAAAATGGATATAAAATAACATCTTCTTCTGAAAAATAGAACGTATATAACGCAACCAAGTTTAAATACAAACGTAAGAAAATTTACGAAACATATTTATACAAATTTTAATAACTATTACTACAAGTAAAACCAAACACAAAACATTTTACAAATATTTTTTAAACATAACTTTATTAATTATTCAAATAAATGATAAAAAATTGTAAGTAAAATCTCATGATAATTTTTTAGAAATAAACACCCACAACTTTTATGTTGCGGTTGATATAAAGATTAAATAATGTTTTTATATGCTAGAGAACCTAAAATAAATGTAAATTACATGACATAATAATATATCCATGATGTCGTGTCCTCTGAAGTACAAAAATATATCTGAAGTTCATAATCACTTGTGCAAATTCCAATCACTATTATTTATATTAATAATCCATACAAAACTGGTATGTCCATTAATAATTAATAAGCAATATTTCACCAGAAGAATCTTCAATTATTCCCCAGTTAATGTCTCATTTTACAAAAATAAAAATAATTGTATTCATATCTCGATAGAAGTAATTCCTGAAATATCCTTAGCTAAAAAATGGATTTACCATTTTGAAAACCCCTTTAAAATAATAATATTGAATATTCAAAAAATTACTGATTGGGGTAATTACCACAGGAGAACATGTACTTAAAAAAACTACTGAACAAATGACTTCAATTATTCTGAGATTTTACTAAATTCTTGTACAAATGTTTTACTAATAGTAAATTAAAAAATTAAATAACTGTATGTAACATCTATATGGTTACAAATTAAAATCCTCGATAAAATCTTTGACAATAAAAACTTGTTTTATAGAGCAACACACAAACAACATAATCCATTTTAGTCTTTTCTAGAATCAAAAATTTATGTTGAATTGCTCAGTGCCGTAGTTTTGGTGACAGAAATCCTCAACATTCCAGGATTCACAAATGAAAAGGGTCTGAAATAAAAAAAAATATACATATAAATTCACAATTTTTATCACCAGTTACAGTGCACCAAGCACTCCGAAGGAAGGAAACATGTGGAGACCAGCAGGATCGCCCTATCCCACCGTAAATAAATCCTGTCCCAATCTCATAAATAAACAAACTTATTTCCTGAGCTGTAATGAAAGTGAGAGAGCGAGTTGTTGGTCAGTAATGACGAGAGGAGAGTTAGGCTACAATTCCCTTCCATGCCCCACTGACATTGTGTAAATTTCAATTTGACATTTCCCTTGTAATTTTTTAGTCCTGTTACCCAATTGTTAATGTCTGGTAATTTTTTTCTAAGAAAGGGATATTTTGTTTTGTGACACAAAGTTGGTAGCCCTACTCAACCGGTATAGATACGACAGTTTGAGTTGATTCTCCTTGAGTTGCGTAAAATTTTGTGCTGTTTCCAGTTGTGTTACGAACAGAATGTCTTTTACCCTAGAACTACGGGTTTTCATTCTTGAACAATATTTTGCTACAAAATCGTATGCGAGTGTAAAAGAATCATTTCAAATTAAATTTTTTGGTGTTTCTCCACTCTATTCTAGTCAATTTCTAGGCTAACTAACTGATTTTTAGAGGCAGGTATTGTTTGCAGCAGAAAACGTAGTGGTCGACCAACTCTCTTTACAGATGACGTTAAGAGAATGTGAAAACAAGATTGCTCAATTCTCCATGGAAAAGTTTACAAAACCTTTCCTCGCATGTTGATTTATCATGTTCGAGTGCTCAGGAAGCTGCTAAAAAATTGAAATTGTATCCGTATCTCATACGATTAGTTCTAGAGCTTCAGCCTCCAGATTTAAACAAGAGATTGTTTTAGGATAAAAGACATTCTGTTCGTAGCACGACCGGAAATGGCACAAAATTTTACACAGCTCAAGGAGAATCAACTCACACTGCCATATCCATACTGGTTGAATAGGGCTACCAACTTAGTGTCACAAAACAAAATTTATTTTTTTTAGAAAAATATTACCAGACATTAACAATTGGGTAACAGGACTAAAAAATCACCCTGTATTACATTAACAGTTCCGAGGGAGGCGAAGAATTTTTGCAGATTTCGGATGAAGTGGCCAGGCAGCAGGTTTTTGGTTGGCATGCAGTTGCAGCCTCCTTGGGATTGGACGAGAACATCTCAATTGAGTCCAACACTACTTCCCCGTCGTAAGGGAGAGAACATGACTTTTCTTACCACCTCAGATAAAAGAAAAACACTAACAACTTAAATATCTCACAATTAGGGGTTCTTCTACATTGCAATCAAAATAAAATCTGGTGTGAAATCCTCACATGACTTTCTCTTGCCAATGCAAATAATGAAAACCAACCTATATTTATTCAGGAATGAATGACGCTAAATGAAAATCAACCTCTGCTGGAATTTGATTTCGATGAGGAAAGTATAGAAAATCACTAATTGACCCTAAACTGAGATCCATAGAAAAAAGTGTTTGAAATTTTTTTTTAATTTTCTATACCTTGGATCAGAAGTTCTTAAACTTGCGTTATTCAAGGACCCTTTTATAATTTTTATTATAATTTTACATAGATACATATTTCTTACATTCAATACTACTCCAAAAAGACAAGACTCTTAGAATGAATTACAAAATTTTACCAATAATAAATTTGAAATTCTGAAATGCTGTTTCATTTTTTTAAATTTCAACCTTAAATTCAATATTCTTGATTCGGGTTCTTTTTGCAGGCTCAGGTTGCTTAGCTCAGAAAAGGTTCGTTCGCACAAATATGTGGTGCAAAATGTCATAATATGTTCAAGTGCTTTTTTGGAAAAGCTTTTTTGGTTTGGGTTTTCATTCTTGAACAATATTTTGCTACAAAATCGTATGCGAGTGTAAAAGAATCATTTCAAATTAAATTTTTTGGTGTTTCTCCACTCTATTCTAGTCAATTTCTAGGCTAACTAACTGATTTTTAGAGGCAGGTATTGTTTGCAGCAGAAAACGTAGTGGTCGACCAACTCTCTTTACAGATGACGTTAAGAGAATGTGAAAACAAGATTGCTCAATTCTCCATGGAAAAGTTTACAAAACCTTTCCTCGCATGTTGATTTATCATGTTCGAGTGCTCAGGAAGCTGCTAAAAAATTGAAATTGTATCCGTATCTCATACGATTAGTTCTAGAGCTTCAGCCTCCAGATTTAAACAAGAGATTGTTTTAGGATAAAAGACATTCTGTTCGTAGCACGACCGGAAATGGCACAAAATTTTACACAGCTCAAGGAGAATCAACTCACACTGCCATATCCATACTGGTTGAATAGGGCTACCAACTTAGTGTCACAAAACAAAATTTATTTTTTTTAGAAAAATATTACCAGACATTAACAATTGGGTAACAGGACTAAAAAATCACCCTGTATTACATTAACAGTTCCGAGGGAGGCGAAGAATTTTTGCAGATTTCGGATGAAGTGGCCAGGCAGCAGGTTTTTGGTTGGCATGCAGTTGCAGCCTCCTTGGGATTGGACGAGAACATCTCAATTGAGTCCAACACTACTTCCCCGTCGTAAGGGAGAGAACATGACTTTTCTTACCACCTCAGATAAAAGAAAAACACTAACAACTTAAATATCTCACAATTAGGGGTTCTTCTACATTGCAATCAAAATAAAATCTGGTGTGAAATCCTCACATGACTTTCTCTTGCCAATGCAAATAATGAAAACCAACCTATATTTATTCAGGAATGAATGACGCTAAATGAAAATCAACCTCTGCTGGAATTTGATTTCGATGAGGAAAGTATAGAAAATCACTAATTGACCCTAAACTGAGATCCATAGAAAAAAGTGTTTGAAATTTTTTTTTAATTTTCTATACCTTGGATCAGAAGTTCTTAAACTTGCGTTATTCAAGGACCCTTTTATAATTTTTATTATAATTTTACATAGATACATATTTCTTACATTCAATACTACTCCAAAAAGACAAGACTCTTAGAATGAATTACAAAATTTTACCAATAATAAATTTGAAATTCTGAAATGCTGTTTCATTTTTTTAAATTTCAACCTTAAATTCAATATTCTTGATTCGGGTTCTTTTTGCAGGCTCAGGTTGCTTAGCTCAGAAAAGGTTCGTTCGCACAAATATGTGGTGCAAAATGTCATAATATGTTCAAGTGCTTTTTTGGAAAAGCTTTTTTGGTTTGGGTTAAAGCAGCCATAACCTTGCCAAGTTATTTTCTTGTTGAACTATCTCCCAGGCTCTACTGTATGAGAGTTTCACCAACTGGTCTTGCCCAGTATCTTGAGAAGTTGATAAGGTCACCAATATTTTTCTTCTTGAATGGATATTTCATCCAATTAATATGAGCTTTAGGCTGAGGAAAGTAATTTTTCAGGGACTCAGCTAACTCTGTCATCAAATGTTTAGCAAAAAGTTCTTTTATATTTGAAGACTATAAAATCTCCTGTGGACCCCTACAACCATGCCCACAGATGACACTTTGTGAAACTTTACCTTAGATTATTATAAACACTTTTACTCTAGAATATATATTAATGCCAGTAATCTTAAAAAAAAAACATTTTTAACTGGTTTCAACATACAAAAAATTGAAATTCATTGAGACACGCTAGACTAAACTAATTCACGTATAACTTTCACTGTTAATCGGTTACAATAAGGAAGAACAACTAAATGAATTTTCAAGAATTTAATAGTAACTCACGCATAATTTGCACTGTTTATCAGTGACAATAAGGAAGCACAATTAAATCAATTTACAAGAATTTATAATTAAATGTTGTGAAATAAGGGACAAAACAATATAAAAAAATCCCTTTCATGAGACTGGTGGCAATTTTTTAAAAGGCTTTCCTTTGATTAATGGCAAAACCATTAGTGATTTCTGTATTTTTACTCTTTAAGATGAATCGAACGACACTATTTTTGTTTCCAAATTCCGACTTTGATTTCTTGACTTCCGGTTTTGGGCTACTTTCAGTCGAAACCGGAACTTCAAACCTAATCCAGGCTTACTAACTTTTTGTGTAAAGAATCCAAAAATCATTTGTTGCTATCTCTTGTTGTTTCTGACTTTAATTTCTCGACTTTCGGTTTGGATCACTTCCGGTTAAAACCAGAACTTCAAAACCAATTCAGACCCACAAACTTTTTGTTTTTTAATTACAAATCTGAAAAACTGTTTGTTGCAATCTCTTGTAGTTTCTTACATCTGGGTGTGACGGAAATACAAAATAAAATACAAAATTAAAATTTCAACTTACATTTTCCGTGATTTCAGTTTGGACATAATGACAGGCCTTAACTTTGCTTTTCTATTTGTACTATGAACACCATGACCAGTTATGACAAACAAAATGACTTTAGACGTCTGTTTCTCTCGTAATCGATTAATTGTGGAATCCAAAAACAAATCCAACACCTCTAACGCTTCTTTCACCTAAATTCAATACAGTAAATTATTTGGACATATTTTTAAAGTTCTATCACTCACACAAGAATTCCAAGACGCTAAAATATGATGGGGAAATAGAAAATTCACAGGAAAAATGCAATGAACTTAAAAATAGTTGTTAGATTGACACATCAACCTGTAGCAAATTAGAATAATGGATTTCTTTAATTGAAGTACCAACACTAATCACATCAAGTAAAAATATGGTATATCAAGTAATGGTACCAACCTAAATCATGTGTGTGATATAATGATGTTTTAAGCTTGTTTCCTTGTCTATGATAAAAAAAAAATATAAATTATGTAGATATTTTTAATGACTATTTAAATATTTTATTATATATCTTTAAAACATGATGACCAGTAAATCCAAAGCGATAAAAATTAAATTAAATATATAGTGTAAATCAACTGTGTTTGAATTCGGCTTCAAGTTCAAAAAGGGTAAATAAAATAGTGCGGTTAAATTTCAACCAATGAAATTATAATTAATAAATATAAATTCGCAAGTGAAGGAACAATGGAACATCGAAGGTTAATGGAGTTGTTGAATATATAAATCAACAAAACCATTTTTTATAGGATAGTCTCAGATCATCAAGAAGAGTACATGAAATAAGAACCTCCAACAAGACAACAATACCGACGATTAAAATTGAACAGCATGGACAATCGTTGTGGTAAAACATCACAAATTTAACATCTGTTAGATTAATATTACTAAAAAAAAGAAAGTAATCAAATCATAAATATCTTATTCTAAATTCTATTAGATTAAATTTGTTTTCTCAGCATAACCTCAAAATTCTGTTTTTTTTTTATTTAACTCTTACACCCATACGTTTGTCGAAGAAATTTCATTTCAGATGCTTGCAATCTACTCTCCTCTCGCTTTGATAGCACCCAAGTTTCACTGCCATAGAGTAAGGTTGGCACTGTTAATGTTTTATAAAGTCTTACCCTCGTGTTTTAGCTGGTGCTATTTTTTAAGGTGCGGTGGATAGTTCCTCATAATTGCTGAAATCGGTGCATCTTATGGTATGCATCTTTATCCTGTTGGTATGTAATGTTGCAACCTAGATACTGAAAGTGGGATATTTGTTTCAAAATATTATTATCTATAACAATTTTGCTTCTGACTGGCTCCTTCCCCCTGAATGCCATTACTTTTGTCTTCTTCGTCGAAACTGTCAACTTATATTCTTTGCAGAATTTGTTCAGCGTGAAGAGTGCTCTCTACAGGTCATCCTCATTCTCCTGTAGCACTATCAGGTTATCGGCAAATAATAGGCAGTTTACAACCCTATCTTCTCTTATGAGAATACCAGTGTGTATTTGAGACTTCCACCTTCTGATCATGTCATCCAAATTAATTAAACAAAGTGGGTGATAGATTACACCCTTGTCTTACTCCTCTATTAATAATTACTTCTTCAGAATTACAGTTCTCCATTGCTATTATCCTTCTAGTATCTTTGTACCAGCTTTGGACTGCTTTTATAAGACAAGAAGGATATCCAGTATCTCGCAATATTTCCCATAATTTTATTCTATCTACTGTATTGAAAGCCTTCTGAAGATCAACAAAAGCTAAGTGAGTTTCGAGACTAAATTCTCTTCTTTTCTCAACGATTTGCTTTATGATAAACACATTGGTAGTGCATGATCTCCCCTACCTGAAGCCACACTGTTCTTTGAGTAGCAAGGTCTCTGCAATAATCTACATCCTACCTTATATTATCATGCTGTATACCTTATATGATATGTTAAGCAAACTGATTTTTCTGTAGTTAGCTTAAGAGCTTCTATCTCCTTTTTTAAACAGAGATTTGACGGTGGCAATTCTCCAGTCCTCTAGGATCCTTAATTGCGTAGCTTATTACGTAGCTTTCCTACCTTATTCATAATACACAGTAAAAAAAGAAAATATCTTCATACTTAATTTTCTGGGGCATTTTAGAATGGACAAGTTGCATTTTGTTCCAAATGTGTTTTGAAAGAACATTAAATTTTTGAAAATTATGGACATGTCGCATTTTGAAACAACACTCTTCAAATATTGAATAAGGTCAGGAAATAATGTATTAAGAGCCAAGGATGTTATATTAGTTTGTATTCTATTTAACGCCTAATGGAATAAAAAATACAAGAAATAACTGATGAAACCAAATAACAAAGCACATGTTGAACCAAAAAGCTGAGTGGAAAATTTTGTTTCTGATTGTTAACATCTTATCCAACATCATCAGAGTGCCTACAATTGGAACTAAACTTCTTAAAAATTTTCAGATGTTATATTCATCAGTCATTTGTTCCAACAAAATTGATCATTAGTGAAAGATTTATTTTACCTTATAGAAATGAAGATCAAGAGTAATTTCAGAACTAGCACTATGTGCACTTAGCAAAGCAGTAGCAGCTTTATTATTTGCTTGTTCTAACTGCTGCATATGAAGTTTAGCCTGCAAGTAAAAACGAACAACATTATTTTCAAATAAACCAAATTCCTGTAAACATGAAAATAACAATTAGATTCAAAATGTTGTAAATAAATTTATTTTGGAAAATGTGTGATGATACATGAAATTTCGTTTTACAATGCCAAAGCCATTCTATATTAAATTGTTTAGCTCATTTATAGTAAAAAAGGAAGTAAGATGTAACTAAGGCCCATTTGTGTAGAGGTCAGTGCAACTGGTTTCTATTAGAGGGGTCCCAGGTTCATTTACAGGTTAGGTCTGGCATTTTTTCATCTCTATTTACCTCATATCATCATCACCCGCAAGCAAACAAATTAGAAAAACATGCTAGGTCCAAGATTCTAGAGTAGGGTTACCAGATTTTCAGAAGCCACTATTATATGCAAGCTCAAAAATTATCATATATTTAGGTAAATTATAGCACAAACTACCCAGGTAACGCACTGAAATACATTTATTAGTTTAAAATATATTAACACGTTCAGCACGGCGGCTAGAATGTCAGATGCTTCACTATGCCGACCTGCCATTGCAGTGAAAAAATTCCGTGACACCAAGTGGCATAAGTCAGCCACACAAACGAATTTATTTATTTGTTCATACATACATCAGCTAAATATAATACGGTTTTATATACCTTTGTTGTTTCTACGAAATTTATATTTGATTAGTTTTTTTTAGTTATAAGAAATTCATACTTAGAAATTATTAAATAAATGAAAATTATTTTCATGAGTAATCTTAAAGAAAAACACAATAATTATGTTTGGTAATAATATTTATTCACGAAATAGAAAAAGATTTAAAAAATTATAAACACAATGCTCGTACATTATGCGTAATGCTGTGTGAAGCAAGGTTTTCTTTGGTAGATCCAGATGGATATCAAAGCCGTTGGTTTGAACTGTCACATATAATTTTTTTAGCTGTTTTAAGTCACATCAACATCTTGGTCATTAGCAATTAACCCTTTGCTGGCCACACCCAAGTATTCTTGCGATGACCTAAGGTGCTGTGAGAGGCCATACCGAGTATACTCATTTTTGAGAGTTTTGAATACCGCAGTCGTATAGTACCGGGTGATCGTAAAGTCTCACAACCAAATGTTTGAAGCCGTGTAGGAATTGAAGGTAAATTTGTAAAGTATGATTACAATATGGGAATTTTTCGTTTAGTAGTACAGTATGTGGCAGCACTGCTAGATCACGCCACCGGGCGACAGTTAGCCAGAAACCAGTTGGTTTGTTCAGTTCGAGTCGTAATGTCTTTTACGCAAGAACAACGCGTCTCTATCGTTTTGAGTTACTGTGAATCGAAATCCTACGCGAAGTCCAAGGTTTACGCGAGGTTTCAAGGCATTGGAGAAAAACATTTCTCCAACCAATGCCTTTCCAGATGCTAAAGTGCCAAACAAATCGACCATATTTAGTTTATTTCATCGTTTTCGGGATACAGGTAGCATGAATGACCGTAATCGTACCGGCCGACCAAGTATTTTATCTGACGACAGTCTGCAGACGATAAGTGAAACGTTTATTCGTTCTCCAAAAAAGTCTCTTCGAAAACTTTCTACTCAGACTGGACTGTCTTATGGAAGTGTTCATAAAGTCACTAAGTTATTAAAATTACATCCGTATCGGATTAACGTAACTCATCAGCTCGAAGAGCCAGATAAGGAGAAGCAATTGCGGTATTTTCATTGGTTTAAAAATTTCATTCGAAATGACATATCTGTTCTGGACAAAGCTTTTTTCAGCGATGAAGCTTGGTTTCATCTAAGTGGATATGTTAATAGTCAAAATTGTAAAGTATGGTCTGCAGAGAATCCACATGAATTCCATGAACAGCCATTACATTCTCAAAAAATTGGGGTGTGGTGTGGTGTATCTCGTCGGAGAATTGTCGGGCCTATCTTTTTTTCGGATACAAGCACAGCAGAACGTTATCAAGAAATAATCATGCAGTTCGTAGCACTGCTACATGTTGACGAACGTTATTGCTGGCTACAACAAGACGGAGCAACTTCACATATGGCAAACAGTACTATCCAATTTCTCCACAACTTCTTTGATGACCGAATAATTTCTCGTGGTTTGTGGCCTCCTCGGTCACCAGATCTGACTCCTCCTGATTTTTATTTATGGGGCTATTTGAAAGATAATGTGTACAAAAACAACCCGCATACAGTAGATGAACTTAGAAGAAACATTGAAGACTGTATATCAAATATTGCTACTGCTACACTCAAAAAGGTTGCATGCAATGTAAGAAAACGCGTTGATGCATGCATTGCAAACCACGGTGGACATTTCCAGCACTTGTTGTGAACTTGTAAGTAAGTTGTAATTATAACTTGTATCGTAAACTTTGAAAGAAAAATAAAAAATACATTACAGCTTTCTAAGACTGTTATCATTTTGGGTTGTGCGACTTTACGATCACCCTGTACTATCAACATACGTGAATGACAATAGATATGCACGTCTATGGTCTTTTAGCTGTCAACAGTAAAACTCATCGATATTATTTATCTACCTGCAACCGTGATAGAACAAATATAGGCAGCAGTGAACAACTGATTTTTGTGTTTCATAACCTATGTGCGGCTTCAGTTTGTGCATGAGTTGTTTATATCATGCATTTCTAGTGCTACTGTACAAATTGTTCATGGAATAATATATTTCTGTTAAACATATTATGAAAATATCTAAAGGGACTGTGTGTTCAAGAATTTATGAGGAGGACCAAGAGTTTAAAAATGTTAACATAAATAATAAGCGTGATAAATAGGATTCCAAGAAATAGTTATAAATGGTTATAGTACAGGTAGACCTACCTTTTGTTGTACAACTATTGTGAGAGTCATGTCTGGTACCTATTTAGATACTTGGCCTTTTTGTAACACTTTTTATTCAATCCTAATTTGTTTACAGTTTAAGATTTATCCAGATGCCATCAGAAGGATTCTGTATTTTTAATGTTAAGTCGAAATTCTCTGTCTTTCTCAAAATCTCCTTAGATCCACGTATGTAAGTGACAAGATTTATTTACTGAGTTTCATTTTTCGTTTTGTCTGTGATTCAGCGAGCGAACTACGTAGTGTGTGTAACAGTGCGTTAGAAAAGGTCAACATTACTGTGAATTACTCTCTATTATTTAACATTTATTTACACTGTATCATTTTTATAAGTAATATATATATTAAATTGCTTAAGTTTATTAATTGTTATTAGTTATTATAGTTAGTTTATTATTTACTACAAGTAATTTAATTGTAGATTTTAATCACTATATTGAAATTTTTAGTTGTAATAAATACTTGAATTTTAAACTATAGTGTGTTAATTATTTAATTTACCCAGATCCCAAAACGGACCTTACAGATTAATGTCACAATATTTTCTGTTAATCATACGTTATATTAAACCTGCAGATGGATTACATGATATACGAAGAACTTATAATCAGTCAAGAGTCATCTCAAGTGTATTACGTGTATTATATAAAGGAATTAAACAAGCCAACCTGTGCCACACACGTGCTTAGTATCACCATGCAAAATACACAGCCTGTGTCACATATAAGCTCATGTTTACTTTCTTAAACCAGAAAACATACTGATTTTTACGTAGACAAAAATATAACTTACCAGTTGTGAGTAATAAGCTGCAACACTTTTATTTCCTTGATTGTATGCCTCTTTAGCTTTATTAAAACAATCAGCTCGTTCTTTCATATGTTTTTCAGCTTCTAGTCTATAATATTCCAAATCAGTTAATGCCTGTTGTCTCATATGATTATCATCTCTCCAAACATTAACATCGTCATCCTCTTCATCAACCAACTAAATTCAACACAAAAATTTAAATATTAAGAACATTATTAACTCATCTTTAAAACATAAAAGATACATTATGATGCTAGAAACCATCTCTTTTAAATTTGTAAATGCCTTAAGCAGAAAAAAGTGTTAAAAATTAGATGCTAATTACTTTAATATAAACAATACCATGGACCCTCAGTTATCAGTATTATTGCAATAGTCTGCCCATAACAGACAGGTGGAGTGCCAAATTATTTACACTAAATCTGTTCGTTGCAGGGCTAAAACAAATAGTTCTGTTTCTTATCACATGATCAGCCAATTAAATGACCGAATCGTTTAAGAACAGAAGAGGTAGAGGTGTAAAAGACACTAATCAGAGTTACCTCCTCTGAAAGTAATGAATTTCATTATATAGCCAGACCCTGAGGTGAATGAAGTAAAGGTATCATTTGCAGAGTGGAAAATATGTGATATTCAGAGGGCCCGGCATGCTGATAAGCGTACTTTTCCACTGTGAGAAAGGCAAAGGTAAACCTCCTCACTCCTTCTTTTACTTAGTAAAACCTCTACAGCAGTGTTTCCCAACCGGTGGTCCGCGGACCAAAGGTGGTCCGTGAGAGCCTTCGGGGTGGTCCGTGAGAGTCCGGTGACTACTTATACAAAGTAACATTTTCCCGTGATTAAATCAAAGTTACGATTTTCATTGAACAAGATTAAGTAAATACATTCAAGATTCAGATTAAGCAAAGGTAGAAGAGTTGTGGTGTAAGAAAGCCCTGGGCTTCCCCAAGATTTGGCAAGTAGCTTTGCGGTATCTTATGATTTTTTTCAACCACTTATTTGTGTGAGCAGGGGTTCTCTAGTTTATTGTTAATTAAAAACAAACAACCAAATCAGCTAAGTGTAAGCACTGATTTGAGAGTAGCTCTTAGCAAAAGCCTAAAACCTAGAATTCCTCAGCTAGTCAGAAAGATTCGTGCACAAAAGTCGCATTGAAATTTTCATTTCATTTTCAATTCATTTTTTAATTCTCATTGTTATTTTCGACTAAGTAAATTCGGTATTCCTTATTTTATTAAAAGACAATTTACAATTAAAATATTTTTACTTTTTGTGATATACAATGTACCCTACTTTCTAAAAATAACAATTATATGTTTGTAACAATAGTTTCTTAATTAATAATAATAGTTTGTTTGTGAAAATTTGTTTTATTTAATCACCTTTTAATTTGGTTACAACTGATAAGATATGTGCAATAATGTAATGGGTGGTCCGTGGTAGTTCACTTTCAGGCTGAGTGGTCCGCAGACCACTGCAGGTTGGGAACCACTGCTCTACAGGTTCAAACCAACCTTTCAGTTGATTGCCTAAACAACAAGCAGATTTTACTGTAGTTTGTAAGTTACAGTTCAGAATAAGATATTGCTTACAATGAGCAAACATACCCCATTTGCAATCAGTTAATAGAACTCAACTTGGTTTACATGAAACCAAACCAATTGATGTACAGAGTTCCAGTCTCGATAATCTTTGTTTCCAATAATTTGAGGGTTTACTGTACATTATAGCTTAACATGATGTCTAAACCTGATGAAAAAACTAAATAACATTCATTTCCGTTACACGAACGCATAAAATTAAAACGCGGAAAATAATATAGAAAAAAAAATGGACACGAGCCGAACCAACAAAACAACTTACATTATTATTCTTTTTACTCTCCAGTTTGGCTTGCTCTAACAAATTCATCTCCCATTCATTCAGATTAGTATCACCATTTTCATTTAAAATGAGAGTTGCAATTGTGTTGTGTAATGAGTTATTGTTTGACCTAAATAAATCAAGTAAAGCTTTTCGATCCAGGTTTGGAAACTTCTCTAACAATATACTTTGGCCAAGTCTTGCTGCGAATGATTCATTGCTTTCCTTTTTTTCGCTTTTATTTTCCTGAAAAAGAATATACAAAAGAATATAAAAGAATACAGTTATATAAACATCATTGATACTATTTAATACCAAAATCTGAATAAACAGATTATGTTTCTGAAATTAAATATCTGGGTTAAATTTTACAAAAATATACAAAAGAATAAGAATAAGAATATACAAAAGAATATGAAAGAATACAGTTATATAAACATCATTGATACTATTTAATACCAAAATCTGATGAAACAGATTATGTTTCTGAAATTAAATATCTGGGTTAAATTTTACAAAAATATACAAAAGAATAAGAATAAGAATATACAAAAGAATATAAAAGAATACAGTTATATAAACATCATTGATACTATTTAATACCAAAATCTGATGAAACAGATTATGTTTCTGAAATTAAATATCTGGGTTAAATTTTACAAAAATATCCCTTTCATGAGATGACATGTCTCATAGCTAGTGGCAATTTTTTCTAAAGAAAAGTTGTCGGCCTTAGAAGTCACATAGCATGTTCACTTAACTTGGGATTATCCTTTCTCATAATTGGATCAAGCCCATGTAGCTTTCGTAAGAAAGCTCAGAAAAAGCTAAATAAGAAAGCTAAGAAAAAACTAAATAAGAAAGCTACTCTTAAAGAGGAATCGAATGACATTATTTCCGTTTCCAAATTCCGTTTTGAGCCAATTCCAGTCAAAACCGGAACTTCAAACCCAATGATTTCTGTATCTACTCTTTAACCCTTTGCTGGCCGAGTATATTTTCGTACATGTATCCCCTAAGGCTAGATTTTCACATAGTTACGAATTTTATTATCATCATTTCTTGGACTTGGTGTCGACGGATCATAAACACCAGATAGGTTTCGGACAGGCTCATCGGTAACAATGCCTTTAAAATTCTCCCAAATTAATTTCAGTGTCATCCTCTTTCAAACCCATGGTCACAATATTAAATTACACAAAATATAATCACACTTATGTATGTATTATCAAAACACACTAATTATCATCTACAACAACACTAATAGATAAATTTTAATAACACTAATTTCTCACTAATAGATAAAACAACAATACTAATAGTAAACAACACTAATAAATACGTTATTATAAAACTAATAGCACTAAAAATGTCCAATACAAACAACAACAACTTATGCACAAACTGAAACCGCACTTAGGGTATGAAATGCCAAAATCAGCTGCTCACTGCTGCCTATATTTCATTCCATCACGGTTCCAAGTAGGTGAATAATATCAACAGGTTTTACAGTAGACAGCTAAAAGACCATAGAAGTGCACATCTACAATCATTTACGTATATCGATACTACTATACGACCGTGAAATTGAAAACTCTCGAAAATAAGTATAACTGGGCATGGCCTCTCGGTCATCCTGAGTATACTCAGGCTAAGGGTTAAGAGGAATCAAATGACACAATTTTTCCAAATTCCAACTTTGATTTCTTGAACTTCGGTTCTGAGCCACTTCCGATTGAAACCGGAACTTCAAACCCAATGATTTCTGTATCTAATTTTTAAGAGGAATCGAAAGACACTACTTCTGTTTCCAAATTGATCCAGTTGGGACAGCCATATGACAAGTTGATAGGTGAACTAAATCGCCTGCTAGCGTTACTAAGTCATATAGGACTCCAGCTTTACAACTGTTACTTTACTTGTCAATTAGCTTGGTGGTTTTTCTTGTTGTTAGTGTTTATATTCTTTCTCCTTGTTATCTTTCTACGCTGTAGGTGTGGTATCATTGGTAATCTCTGCACATGTTTACTTATAGGCTTATTTGCATATGCAGTTAGTTAAGTCTTTTTCTTTTAACGTCCCGATAGGTAAGTGCAGCATTTCCAATGATTTCTATGTGTTGCTGCACTTCTTCAACTCATGTACGTTGTCCCTGCTTCCTTGTTACTTCCTTTCTTGGGACGCTGGGATGACTGTAAGGGGGTGAGTAAAGGCCATCAAAAAAAAAATCTGACTTGGATTTCTTGACTTCCAGTTTTGGACCAGTTCCAGTCGAAACAAGAACTTCGAACCTAATACAGGTCCTGTTAACGCCAGTTAGTACTGTCAATTTGCTTCCGTATTTCCCACTTGGTTAATATTTCAACTTTGCTTGTTTCCGTATGACCTCACTGATCACGTCATTTTTTCTCCCTTCCACTTCCCTGCATTTCCGTCTTCATTACACACACTATTGTTTCAGCATTCATGATGAATGGGTGCGCGCTTATCATCGGCGTGTAAAGCATGGCTTGGGTACGCCACCTTGCCACCTGCGTTTACAATCATGTCTCGTTCGTAAATTCATTTCGTTCGCTATGAACTTAAGTCGTTTGTTGCTTTGTAATTTGTGTGAATTATTATATTCAATTGCTCATGTTATTTATATTGTGAACTGTTGCGTTTGTTACTTGTGATGTTTATTAGTGCTACACCGCATGCGTTTCTACAAACTTGATGTCATTCCTGGATTAAAGGTAAGTGCGTATTTTATTTGTTATGTATTGTTGATCAATAGTGTGCGCTCCTACGTAATTTCATGTCCTGTCAATTCGTTCCTACCTATTTCATCAGTTTTGCTTAATCGTCTATTTAATCATTTCGTTTATTCTCTCAGTCGTTATAGTTGTGGCTGGCAACTACTTAAAAACCTGCCTGGTCCTCTGGTTAAGTCGTTTAATCGTTTATTAATTACGTTAGAAATTATTCATCTCGATTTTGCTTTATTGTATTTATTCAACAATCGTTTCTGCTTTAACAGGTCCACTAACTATTTGTGTAGAATACAAATCTGAAAACCATTTGTTGTTATCTCTTGCAGTTTCTGATGTCAGGATGTGATGGACAGACAAAGGAAAATGATAAATGGTAATTAAAATTCCCACCAGTGATGATGGGTCTTAAAAAGGCAATGTAAGAACAAACTTAACTTCATAAAATCATTTTCATAAAACTAAGAATGCTCAACAAAATGTTAAAAATGAAACGGTGTTTTTACAAGTAAAAAAGAAGTCTAGCTCAAAAACAAGCCGTAGTTCCATTTCAAAATTCAGAACAAATTGTTATTTCAATAAAAATACTGAGTATCACTATAAAGAGTAACATATATATGAAAATCGACAATTCTTTTTACGTACAATATCAGACTTATAGATGGCAAGAGCTGTTTCCATGTCAATTATTTCTTGAAGATCTGGAGTATTAGAACGTTTATGTTGGGATTTGTTTCCATTTTCTTCCTCCTGAAGAAGTCTCGCAAATTCTTCATCTGTAGGAAACCAAAATCAATATGTAAAAAATAGAGTACAGAAAAAAAAGATTTATTTAACTATTATCACGTTACTTTTGTTGATTAAAAACATAAGATAACATAAACCATCATAAACTGCTAAGTTCTTATCACACCTGTGCATCCATAAAATATTGTTTAACTAAATGGACTCAATCTGTCATCTCCCAATCAACCATTTCACTGCTGAATTGGAAACAGTGTTTAGAGCACCCTAGTGCTGAACTACAAAATCAACTATCTCATTCTCATTAAGTACAATAAATGATACTTGAGACTAAAACCGTATTAACCCATCTGCAGCGGTACGCGTAAAATTATGTGTCTTTGATAAGCGTGTAAGCATTCAACAGTCTGTCTAGTTTGTGGAGGTCATTCAAGGCCTGCCCTAGTAACATGTGTAGTTTAAATGTAGCCAATGAAATGAGGTACAAGCTATGCTTTTCAGAAACAAAATACGATACTTGGGAAATTTTCTATTGATGTCTAAATGTTGTGGTAAAACTGATTGTATCCACATTTTTTAATGACTCTGTTCGAGGCTAATAGTTCATGGAAAAATTTAGTTAGAAGTGCGTTTAAAAGCTAGAATTGTAGAGGGGGATGTTTTACGTAGGAGTGTGATCTTTGCAAGGTCAAGCATAGCTCATTGGGTACAAGAGAGATCGAAACATCTGTATGTCTGTATTCTGTAATATTTTTACGTTCCCCTTTCCATAAGATTTATGGCCACCCTTCAAAAATATACTACGATTGTTATATATGTATTTGTTCACAAAATCACGCTCTTTTATAGGTTGCTTTTATATATGTAATATCTGTACGAATGGTTCAATGAACTGAGTTGAAAGACACGGGATTTTGTACTTTCCTTCAGTCTGACTGCATATCCCACTTTGTTTTTATTAGCCGTGGCATATAGTGGTGAGTTTGTTTAATACGTTACGTTTAATACACGTACCTTACATCAAATTTTTTGTTAGACATTTTTCTATAATACCAACTAAAAAAAACAGGAAAAAAAAATATGTAGGCCTGAAATTTTAGCTTCAAAGCTGAAAATGTACACGAATTGCAACATGTTTTTCGTAAGTTAGCTTTATAAGGCGTAAAAAAAACGGATTTGCATGGTTTTTTTTTTAAAACAACAGCCAACAATTTGTGAACGTGTCATAAAAATTTCAAATTTTTTGGATAAAAGATGGATAAAAAAAACAATTCAAACGGCGGCTTCAATGCTACGGATGTTGCTAGCGTCTGTCGTTCAATTCAATCCGAGGTTTACGGGTTAATTCCGATAAATATACTTAAAATTAATACGTACACAAAACTGAAAAACTACAAGAATATTTTTTACAAAAACAAAATTACATAGTACAATACGTACATATAAAATGAAGAGGTTAGACGAGTATACCTATGTTGTTAGATTCCAATTCAACTAAAAGTAAAATAAAATTACGTTCACAGTAGTACGAGGGTAGGCTGATAAGTAATGCACACATGCTTGTAGAAGACAACTAAATAAACTTCAGTAGCGCGCCTGGTGGCATGTGGAAGTACTATTTCTCCTCTACAAGCCTGCGCAGTTTGAAGGCGTTGCTTTCATTCAGTTTGTTTTGAGTAGTGGAAGTATGGCGTCGTGTTCTGGTGCTATGTCAACGAGAATTAAACAACGCGCTGTTATCGAATTTTTAACTGCTGAGAAAGTGAATCCTAGTGAGATTTATCGTCGTTTAAAGGCTGTTTATTGTGACGATACTGTTGATAGGTCTACTGTGAATCGTTGGGTAATAAAATTTCGTGATTGCCAACCTGGAAAAGCCTTAATTGTTGACAAAACACGCAGTGGACGACCAATCACTGCCTCAGACGATAATCGTCGCAAACTCATCGATGATTTGATTCAAAATGACCGGCGAATCACTCAACAGCGTATCGCAAACCAAATTGGAATATCTAAGGAACGTGTTGGCTTCATTATTGAACAATTGGGATACCGTAAAATCTGTGCACGATGGGTACCACGCCGTCTGACAGACGAGAATAAACAGCGTCGATTGGAATGCTGTGAACAACTTTTGAAGCGCTACCGTGACGAAGGAGACGACTTTCTTTTGAATATTGTGACGGGGGACGAGTCATGGGTTCATCATTACGATCCCGAAGAAAAAAGGCAGAGCGCTGAATATCGTCATCCACATTCTCCTGTTGTGAAAAAGTTCAAAACACAACCGTCCGCAAAAAAAATTCTTTTGACTGTGTTTTGGGATGCTCGCCGAGTTTATGTGACTGATTATCTGGAACGAGGGGCAACGGTAAATTCTGCTCAGTATATACAGACTCTGAAACACCTCCGACGTCGAGTTTGTCGTGTTAGAGGCAACCTGGCGCCAATAATTTTGCAACACGACAATGCTCGTCCACACACTTCGCGTGCAACTGGAGAGGCTCTGAGAAACCTGAAGTTTCAACCAATTTTACACCCTCCGTATTCTCCCGACCTTGCGCCTTGCGATTTTTATTTTTTTCCTCTACTGAAGAGAGACCTTAAGGGTAATCATTACAGCTCGGACAATGAGGTGAAGGCAGCTATTGCGTCCTGGGTTCGAGGAAAGTCGGAAGAATTTTTCAGTGACGGAATGAAAAAACTTGTTAAACGTTGGGAGAAATGTGTAATGCTTAACGGTGACTATATTGAAAAATAAATAGATAATTTGGTAGGTTAAGATTTGTACTTTAATTTGTTATTTACCCCATCTTGCTATTTCTTTTTGTTCGTCTTCTACAAGCATGTGTGCATTACTTATCAGCCTACCCTCGTATTTACCATGATGTTAGAAAATCAGTCATTGTAAATATGAAAGGCTGTTCATGTAATATGTAAAAATGAAAAAATAAAAATAAATAGTGCAGTACTATGCAGTAGTCATGTGAACAAATGACAAATTAACAACTAGGTGAACAAACAACAAACGATACCTACAAGAAGTATGTGAATAAATTACGTACATGCTGTACGTACAACCAGGATAAGAGTCACCATATCGCCCAACTGATTTCTCAGAATTGATGACACATGTATACTGTGGACAATTTAAACTGGCACAACTCTTGCTCTACGTGTACACACAGTTTACATCCATAACCTATTCTTTCAACAAGGTCTACAAATTTTAATCCTTTCAGTGCCATGGCCGATTCAATCGGCCACGATTGCTTGTGCGTAAATTGCCATGGCCGATCGAATCAGCCCGCCAGTTTCAAACCACTGTAGTACTCTCAGTTCTCAACTGATTGTGCTGTTTTTACTCTTAAACGAAAGAGCAGTTATTGCTGTACATGACCGTATATTTTTAGCTTCTTTGGATGTACGGTGACGATTTTACAAGTGATCTAACAGGCCAGTGTTCCAGTGTTGTGTCGAGTCCATTGTTGATATTTTATAACAGTGTGTATAACCTCTACTGTTGTATTTTGTGTTTAGATTTGCAACTATTTGTGTTAGTGATTGGTTTATTTCTTTATAATGTCGGAAGATAAATTATATTTTGGTCTTGACGATGATGAAATTTGTGAGTTAGCTTTGTGTACGGAGTCTGAAAGTGAACCTATGTTAGAAACTATACAATTGTCATTTTTAATAAATACTCAAATTTTCTGTCGCGTCATGCTGAACTAATATCCTCAATAAGTATGTTTGTAGTGACAATTTATAAACAAATTTAATATGGTTTTGTTCAAAATTAAATGGGCTACATGATAGATGTGCCAACTTGTGTAAATAATATAATTATAAACTAGTTATTTTGTGTGAAAGTGTAAAAAAACAATTTTCTTCGATTGCTTGTACTGAATTTAAATTTTTTAAAAAAAACAAGCATTAGTTTTGATTATGTATATGCAATTCTTCATCTATTTTTAAGGTAAGACCAAAATTTCAAGTCTAGAATTATTACTTTATCTGTAATCTAATTAAACAAATATGCTTGCTTTATAGGTCAAAAGTGGCTTGGCATTTTATGCACAACCATGGTGAAAGAGGGTGGCACTGAAAGGGCTAATGTACGCAAATGCCTACAACCTTATTTCAGTGTACAAACATAAAAATAATTATTAAATTTTAAAATACTATATTATTTAATTTGTCCCAGTAAAAAATTAAATTATAAATTACGAGAACTAAACTACAAAATACTCACTAAACTATACTCTACAGATGCACGCAACTAATTAAACAAATTGGTCTGAATATATTATAATGAACAGAAAATCATATATGAAAACAAATTAGTCACATCACTATGTCTGACAGATTATTAATAACAACAGTGAAAACAAAGAGTAGTGACTGTGCAAGAGTCGCACATTACAGTAATGATTAAATATTTAAGTGATTGTACCATCGTTGCATGGCAAGGAGCGAAGAGTGGAGTAAATAAACACCAAAGCTCCTTGTGCCAATTCGAATTGTCCAAGGTATAAACATTTTCGTTTGGTCTATTCTAGTGAATGCTTATTTTTTTTGCATGACAAATTAAAATAGAACAATAAGCGAAGAGATGATTAAAATAAGTGGCCCAATCACAATGTATTTATATGATTCATGTCTGTATTAAAATGAAACGATAACAATAACCGAATGATAACATTAACTGTGATCACACAAAGCGGCAGCTACTGTACTAACAAAATACACATCTGTTAACTGCATAATGGAAATTATGTAGAAGAATTGTTTTTCACAACTACGTACTGTCGCCAGCGGCTCCCACGATTATTAGCGATATACATACGGTTCCAGAACCGGCCGTGAGTAGCGCTGCCGACACGCAGCAAGGAGTGTTTCCCCTCCACCTGGAAGGGGACTTGCCTGGGAGGGATTTAAGCAACGGCATTGGTCCGTGAGGCTCATTCTCAAGCCAGCTTCCAAGTGGAGAAGAACCAACAAGAAGAAGATGAACAACCCAGCCGAAGCCATCCCTGGACAACGCTACCGGTGGCGGACGCCACATTCCCACACCGGTCAGTCGATGGAAGCCCGTGCGTGCCGGCTGACACCACGGTGAAGACGGAGGTTAGTGCAGGCCCGGAGGGAACCGCCTCGGCCGACGGCCTACGCCGACCCGACACTGCGGGGCTCTGGGGGCCACCACTGTCACGCTGCAGTGGGGACTCAACTGCCGCTGAGGGAAGGCTAGGCTTGAACCCGGTAGCCGAGCCGTCACCCTTCAGACACCGCACTGCACACGCCAGCTCACCACGTCCGGCCACCTTCAACGGCCCTTTTCAGGGCCACCAAACCAGTAACTACAACGGTCCTTTTCAGGACCCCCATCCAATCAAACTGCCCTTTTCAGGGCCACCAATTTCACAAATAAGGTTTTGCCACGTGTCGTCAGCCCCGGTCGGCGACAGTACATAAGACGATAATAGTAAGGTATTTAGTAAAATGATAAATCACATAGAAATTGAATGAATAAATATACAATACCTTCAGAAATCATTCTTTTCATGATCCTTTCCTCTTCTTCTAATTTCTGTTGAACAGAATCCATAACATAATAATGGATCTGTCTTGCTAGCGATTTAGGTAACTCAACCACACACTGATCTTCTGCATAGAAATAAACAAAGATTAATGCCAATCCTATACATATAAATACTGAGTATCAAGAATGCCCTTTGTGTATGGATGGGCTGTGAAGAAGAGATGAGAAAATCTGACAGTGCTGCCAACCTCAACAGTGTGACACTATAATTTACTACTGTGCAATTGCACCATTTGTTAAACACACGTTGCCTTTTAAATAATATACTTCATTGCGAGTAACACTTTTTCACTTAAACCCCTATATCCTTTAAAATTTTTCTTAATGTTCTAGGTTTCCAATTAAAATTTAGCCTTTCTTTTAACACTTTCCCGTCTACAATTTTTTTCACGACTATTCACTACAGACTAAAGTAAACTACACGTATTTTGCACTGTACTGACTTTTTTCAACTTTTTCAAAAATTCAGTATGCAGTCACTTCAGTTCTTATCAACAAGGGCATTATTATGAAAATAAAATTTGAAATTTACTCTTTTTAACCATATTACATTTAGTTTAAGTCAATTATTAAGTTATTTATAAAATAATACTATTTACAATTACTCTAATTTACACATTTTCGAAAAATTTTATATGAAACTGATATCAATATCGCTTTTATTCTCCGCAGGGTCGTATGAATCATCAATGTCCGTGTCATCTAATTCCAACCCAGAATCTTCTGCAAAACAATCTAATGCATCTCTAGACATCGTTTCATGAAATGTACAATAGCCCAATAACAGTAAAACACATACACTGCAAACAACGTGGCCTTGTAACCCGCTATGTCGGTACTCGTTAGTAGACACTACGGTTCGATCTCGCACATTAAGTAGCGGTCGATAGTTTCATCGATATATCAGAAAATACTTATCAATTCGGAAAATTGTGATTGTTATCATGCGTTAAACCCACATAAGTACCACTCAATTGGTAAGTGTTCTAGCTCATTCTTTAAATGGTTCTGATGATTTTTAATCATGTCGTTTAAAATAAAATAAAAAAACATATATTTATATACACATGTAAGGTACCAATTAATAGGGTACATTCAGTTAGTAATAGTTGTAGTTATATAGGTTTACTCTATCATATAAGTGGAGTGAGTGGTGACCATGCGTTGAACTGGACTCTCTGGAATGTGGATGTGGGGGTTGATTGCAGGCAATAAAGAATAATTATAATGGTACTGCTATTCAACCCTTGCATGTAGGTAGTACTGAGTGGACAGTGGGTAATGGAGAGTTGAATGGGATGGTAGTGGAGAAGCGTGGAACAGACAAAGTGTGAGGACGGGATAATCGGATGTTTAAGAACAGTCGTGGGTACAGGTTTGTGACTTATTTAGTGGTAAAGTTTAGATTAATTAAGCATGTAGTGCGTAAGTAAAGACCGCTGGACAGGACCATATCGAGGTAACTTAGTGTTGAGTTTTGGTAATGAACAGAAACTGCGTGGGCTAAGAATAGTGTACAAATTAGATTTAGTGATTGGTTGTACGATCCTCTCTGTGGTCTGCCAGCTCCAAAAAAAATCAAGCTTGTTCATGAAGTGCTACCCACCTTGCAACAGTTGGGAAATCCCCGAACTGAGGGCGAAGGCAGTTTGGGTTGGTATAGACGGGGACCAGCCAACCAACTTAGGTTTAAGTGGTAGTTATAAGTTAGTAATAAGGTTAATCCATAGCCAGTTAAGTATTATCGATGTAAATATTTCCATAATTAAACTGTAAACTCTTAAATAACGAGAGTAAGTTCTTTCACCCAACCAGCCCCTTACACACACATCAATACATTTATAATGTAACTGACTATGGATACATGACATGAAAGGACCTATTGACTTTTTGCTTATTGTTTTCAATTGAACAGATTGCAACATACACACATTAGGGATAAAATGCATATATGTAAGAATTAAATACAGAAGTTATCACATACTGTACATAATATCGGATACAATGACTTATCAGTTAATGAAACAATATTCAATGGAAAGGTCGGTCCGCTATTACTTCCAATATAAAATATATCATTTACTGACATCGCTTAAAATCTTTTATTAGTTTTAATGACGACTGCATGAATTTTCAACTATGGCGATTATCTGTCAACAGTATGAGTCAGCGTGTTACTCATTGTTTTGTCTCTAGTTTTAACATGTTTTTTTTTTAATGGCATAACTGTCACCATGCATTTACAGTAGTTCATGTCTAAAGTTTGATTACAGGCCTATCTTTTCTTTTTGTGTCTTAAATACAGCACTGATCTGACTGTCCTGTTTAAAGTTTAGTTTATATCTTTTGGTAAACCCGTCCATTATTTTTGTGTTTTATACAATTAGTAAATATGACATCATCACATAAAAATTTTACAGTGATGTAAAAAAGACGCACATTATTTTCGAAAACGGTGGAACGAACGAGGATATTGCAAGAAAGTTCAACATTGGACACTCCACAATATCCACAATTTGGAAAACAGGAAAAAATTCAGAATAGTTTTGATGAAAATAAAGAAAAATCAAAAAATCAAAGAGACTTCGAGTTAAAAAAAAGTAATAGAAGCTCTTATAAAGTGGTTTACTTCGCACCGGGCAAACAACATGACCGTAACTGGACCTTTGCTACAAGAAAAGGCCATCGGTTACAGTGGCCAGAACTAACCGATCCCTTAGAGGTCACTGTATCCAAAAACTACTTTATATAAGAACTAAATAATATATTTTGAAAGAACAAAGACATTAAATAATATACTTACCCAATATATTCAATGGTAAAGCAGATCCACCGAAATTAGAATTTAGTGTCGATATAAAATCTTTACTGAAAATACACTGCAGCCTTTCTTCTTCTTCTTCTTCTCCATCATCATCATCATCATCATCGATATCATCTTCTGTTAGTAGCATTCCATCTACTTGTTCATTTAAGTCAACATTATCTGTAAAACCAACAGCATTTTCCTCTTCATCTCTAATTCCAACTACCGCTGTTTCTGTAGGAGACTCATTGATATTGACCAAATTGAATCGCTGGTTATCTGAAATTCCTTCCGTTCGTTGAATATCTGTAGAATTATCACCACGTCTTTTCTTAATTAAACTTAAAATATTTTCAGAATAATTAGATGCATTAAGAATAATATTTTGCTCGATTAATTGTTTTAGTTCATTTGAATTACCTTTAATAAATTTTTTCGTTTTTGAACTTGATTTTTTAGTATCTTTGGTTCCTTCAATTGAAGGATCTGACATTGAAACTTTATTAATATTAACATCTGAAGAAGATTGTTTATTATCGTTATTTATAATCACATTCTCAGATTGATAGTAATTATTATCGACTTCATGATTTTCTTCGAGCAAAATTTCAGCTGCCCAATTCATGTCACCACCACATTTTTCAAGAAGATCGTTTAAATATACTGAAGCAACATTAGGAAACATGTTAGAAAGTACATCGCAATTATTTTGATTCGTACATTCATTACTTTTTACTCCAACATCACCATTCTCATCATTACTATTATCAATATCATCAACATTTTCCGCTACTTCTTCATTATTTGTAATTAATTTATTATCGGAAGATGACGGTGTATTTCTCAATAATGTAACAATATCACCTAAATTTTCAATAGTAGGCAAACTAGTAAGTGTATCTTGAGAAATGACTGAATGACTATTATGTTCCATTTCATTTGGTAATAAATTTGGAGCATTACTTTCATCATCACTTGATTTCACGTGAGATTCTTTATCTAGATCACTACGTGGATTTCTAGGCGACTTAGAAGCAAGTTCACTGCTGCTAGTTGTACCAGATATAGTGTCTTTCACTTTACCGAACCAATCTGAGTAAGGATCAGATACAGAAGACCATCCCAAGAATTCTTTTCTGACTTTATTACTTTTAACTTCAGAATTCATTAATAGATTATTTGAAGGATCTCTGTTAGTAACTTTTTCACAAGTCCTGGCTGGTTTTGGTGAATTATCTTTATCGGTGTTATTTGGTTTTGAAGAACTCTCAGTTGTTTCGTCCCACGATTTCCATGAATCGGTGAACTCATATTCAGGGACATTATTATTATTACAATTCTTAATATCCTTTTCATTATTTCCTTTATTAAGATTAATATTGTCACTATCAGTTTTATTTTTCTCTTCGATCAACCATTCTATCACATTTATTTTCTCTAATGTTTTGTCAGCGGTAATAATATTACTATTATTCTCAGGATCAAAAAATAATGTAGTTTCATTGGACAAACTTTCTTGGCAAGAAACAAATGACTCATTTTGTTTATCTGATGAATAAAATTCAGAACTAGATTCTTCACTATTATCCGTATTATCTTTAGTTTCACAATCTTTGACTTGTATAACATTCGGAGCAACAGAATCATCTGTTGCCCTTTCATCATTGTTATTATCCAATTCATGATTTAACAGTAAATTTTCATTGGTTGAGGAATTCTTATTAACCAGAACAAATTCCTTACATAAATTTACAGGAATCGGTGAAATATCAATATCATCAAATATTTCAGAAATCGTGAAAGATTTCTTATCTTCAATTGATGTCGTTTGATTCTCACAATTTGCCATTTCAAAATTTTCTTCAGTTTTAATCTCATTTTTACTGACAAACTTATCTGATTCGATTACCGTATCGAATGATTTATCTGAATTTTCATACTCTTCTGGATGATAGGAACAACTCATAATTTCTAAAGCACTTATATATTTTTTTACATCAATTCTAGGTATTGCTTCAGGTCCATATTGTAATTTAAATAATTGGATTAACATTCTACCATTAATACCTCGTCTATACATTTTTAACTTGCTTTTATTTTCATCTGAATCATCAAAATTACAATCAGAATTGGTTTCAAAAATTTCAATAACATAACCGTTAGTAACAGCAAATTCAACGTAAGGTCTCATTTCTGATAATTCAATATTGCAATTATCAACAATGACAGGGTTCAAATTGTTTTTCATAGCTTCAACAACTTTATGAATTTTAAAACTTGGAGACCCGAATTTATCTTTGTAATAATCAAATACTGAAATAACTTTATTATCGGTATTAAAAACATGGTCAATATGGTTCAATTCCGGATTATTTTTTCGTAAATTATTCAATTTATCGATAATGTTATAGGCTAGGTGTGTTTTGCCACTTCCATGATGACCGCGCATTAAAACTAAAACTTTTACTTCACATAAGATGAGGATCATAATTCTATCGAATGTACTCTTATGTTCATTAATGATGGTGTGATAAATTGAACAAAACTTCATTGGACTTTCGACTTTTGCAACATCTGGTACTAAGATATTTTCATCAATAAATTCATCTGATTTAATACAATCAATAGCAGTTTGTTTATTAATTACTGCTCTTTCATGAATCAATACTGGAATTTTGTCTGAAGATTTATTTATTGATACATTATTCCCCTCTCTTTCTTGAATTACATCATTAGTTAATAATTCCTCAGCTGAAAAAGATGGTATTGACTTTAGAGATTCCGGCATTTCAATATTTTCTTTTATTATCCCGGGTTCATTCAAAATCAGTTCACCTTCATTTAAAATCCTATTATCTCCAAAAATTTCTTCATTATTTTTAATTGCAATTAATTCTGCCGGTCTCCTAAACAATTCATTTTTTTGTAATAAATCAGCCACACAAATATTATTATCAGCTATCTGAGGTGGTTTCTTATCGACTGGATAACTGAAATTGAACAAATCAAGTAGTTTATCACTACTGATATCTCTTTCATACCTATCCAACATATACTGAATTTTTATTCTTGAAGTCGAATGAATATTTCTTTTCGTTAACTCTTTTACATCGAATTTCCATGTCGTATTTGGTTCTAAAATTTCAATATCGTATCCATACATTGTTGCCATTTCAACATACGGTTTCATTTCTAAACTTTCTGCGTTACAATTATCAATAATCACAGGCGATATATTATTTTCCATAACAAATTTCGCTTTACTTTGATTCCATAAATATGCTTCTGATAATTCGTTTCGAACAAAAATAAAATTACCATCAGAAATGAAATAATCATCGACACTAAACACATGATTATTGTACTCGACGTTATTGACAAACTGAGATGAATTATTAATCTCACTTATCAGTTTATTAGCACTATATGTTTTCCCACTTCCTGGACAACCACGTAATAGAACAACTACTTTTACTTCGCTCATAATTAACATTAGAATTCTTTCAAAATCATTCTTGATTGTTTTTGCTAAATTGTAATTTGTTAAAAATAAATCAGGTTTCATACAAAGTTTACTACAGGCGGATTCCTTGGAAAATTCAGAATAATCAGAAAGTAGTTTTTGAAATTCATCATTTACGTCATCACGGGTGACCAAACTTGTAGCAGAATCTTCGACTTCAGATATGGGCGAATTTGATGATTTTAACGGATTTAAAATATTTTCATGAGAGATAATTTGATCCCTATTATCAGAAAAAGATTGTCTTTGGTCGGTACTCATATTTTTCATACTAAATAAAAAATCAGTTAAATTTTCTTTGGTATTCTCAACGGCTTTTTTTTTATTCGATCGTGACTTTGTTCTTTTCTTTTTAGTGTTTTCTTTCACATCGCCATCCAAGTTCATACTTGGAAGTGGCTGAGGAGGCTTCATATTTGAAGCATAGGTAATATTTAAGATCTGTAACAGTTTATCACCAGTGATATTCATTTCAAATCTATCCAGCATATTTCTGATTCTATGTTTTGGTACTGAATGTACATTGCGTTTGAACAGATCATTATCGTTATATTTCCATTTCGTATTGGGTTCCAATACTTCGATAACATAACCATTTAAAACGCCAATCATCGCGTACGGTCGCATTTCCCAACTCTGGGTATTTGTGTTATCGACAATAATTGGACTTATTTGATTTTGAGCTGCCTTTTCTATTCGTTTTCTGTTCCATTCATGAGCTTCTGGCAGTTTATTAAAATCAAAATTATAACCGTGTCTAGTGTAAAAGAAATCATCGGTACTAAAGATATGACAAACATCGTTCAGTTTATTCGGTAATGCTCCAGATTCATTAATATTTTTTAAAAGTAAACTGGCAGTGAATGATTTTCCACTTCCTGGGCATCCACGTAATAAAACCAGAACTTTTACACCGTTTACGGCTAAAGCATATATCCGATTGAAATCATCTTTAATCTTTTTAGCTTGCTTGTAGTTCATTAAAAATACATTTTGTGATTTTGTATTACTTGGTTCTCTAACAGTTACATTCGTTTCTCTTGACCTATTCGATTTTACCAAATTGAATTCATTTGACTTGCTACTTGACTGCAAATGTGTTGAATTATTTAAAAGAAAATTTGAACATGCTTGTCTAGGTTGACTACTGATACTCAGCAGATTAAACTGTGGCTGTAAAGAAAAACTTAATGAATTTAAATGATCTTCATCCTTAATCTCAAATTCTTTCTCTTCTTCAATAATCACATCCGCATCATCATCGTCATCTTCATCTACTACTTCCTCTTTAATTCTTACATTCGCATGAATATTAGTTTTATTTTCTTCACGTTCGCTCATTCTCTTATTCTCAGGGTAATCACTGATGATAGCTTCTGTTAAATCAATATTATTTACCCAATTCTGATTGTATGAATATGCAGATGGTTGTACAGCCGAAGCAGCCCCCAGTTCAGAATCAGTGTTATTGTTGGAAGAAGCATTGTTAAACGACATTAGAAAATCACTTACGACCTGTTTATACTCATTTAACGGTGAAATACTTTTAGGACGCTGCTGTTTGGATTTGGACTCCTCAAAATCTAACTGCAATTTCATTAAATCCTCTGCTGCTAATTCAACTGGAAAAAAACCACCAGAATTCAACAACGGATACAATTACACATATCTATCTCAAAAAACAAATAAAAAACACATTAGTCTTACTTCACGGTTGATCTTCTGAGTTTTACCAATTGAAAGAAGAGTGATCAAACTAATAACTTAATTTTAATTACTTAAACAAGTAGATTCAAGGAGAAATACCAAGATAATATGACCATCTTCAACAGAAAGTTTCATAAAATTTACAAAAAAACTTCATAAGATTCTAATTTTTTTTAACTCCTGTAATTTTTTCCCATTTATATGTTAAAATAATTGGCATAAGCTGTTCACATTTTACTCCAACTGAAATATCTCGAGAACTAATGAAGCTACGATAACATATATAGGTTTAAAATTCTCAGGTCGTTACGGATTATCGAATGAAATGTGTGTTAATTAATTTGGTCCAGCTAATCTAACAATACAGTGGTACATAGAAATAATGAATGTCTGACCATAACTTCAGTACCAATGAACCAAATTACATTAATGAGAGAGTTCATTATATAGTGTATGATGTTCCAATTGTTTTAAGCCTATGTTTATTATTTTAACTCCTACAGAACTGGCAGTTGGCTTAGTGCAGCGCATACACATGGCCACTCTCCTTATTGCTTTATGTATGTATGACGAACACCACAGTGAATCAATCCATATCCCTTCCCATAATAAAGCTTCTGCAAATAATAAAGTGTTGCGTATCTTAATTTAAAAACACCATGATCTTGCTTTTATTTACGCCAAACTGTTTATTTTTTTTTTCATTAATAATTTTGACATTGAAAGGAGGTAGATAACAATGAACAGTTAATCTTATCATCAGTAAGTTTTTCGTGATATTTTTACCCCAGGTAGTGAGATTTTTAGATTTTTCAAAAAGTAAAATTGAAAGTTTTTCTTAGATTACTGTATTAAAAGTATTGTTTTTATAGTTTTTTTTTTCAACAAGACATTTATATAATACAAACATATATAAATATACATCCCGCTAACAATTCCGCGTCCTTTCAAAAAGCGTGCATTTCGCACATCGCTTATTTGAAGAGTATATTCAACTTTGATGAGAGTATATAGGGTATTTGTTACACTTACACCCTGAGTTTTGGTATTGGTTTGTCCTGATATTGAAAATTGAGCATTTTTTAATTTTATTCACTGTGCTATCAATTCAGACTCCTTTCGAATTACCGACAATTTCGCGTCCATACAAATTACCGATAATTTCGCGTCCAGCATCGTTCCCGCTATTATGACTTACAGCCTGCAACAGTGTAAATGATGTTGCCATGTCGTACCGGCACGTGTACTGTAGCATTTGCCACTTCTACGTGTTGTACTGATTGTAGTTAGATATTCACATCTCACCCTAGTACTTCTCCACACAAGACCATCGTATGAAAACAATTCGTTCTCGGACGGAATCCAATCCAGTCATCAAAATAATTTATTATTTGTTGCCTATTATTTTGAAATGTATTTTAAATAGGTACTTATTTTAAATCAATGTAAAACCAGAATAATTAAAGAAAGTATATTTTTTATTTGTTAAAGTTAATTATTTAAAATATCCTAATTGTTACAAATACAGTCAAACCTCCTCATTCGAAATCCTCCCTAAATCGAATATAATTGTATGCTATCCCCTTCAAAAATCCTCCTTAATATGAATTAAATTGCCTCCCTATTCGAAAATTTTCGAGGTTTTTGTGGTCATATATATTGTATCAATACATTTTTTTATACATTATTAATAAAATAATTACAAAATTTCCAATTTATACATTGTACACGATTTATAATGAAGCATGCGTTAAAATCACGACAATAAGGACACAGTAAGCGTAGTACAAAACTACAAAAAGCTTTAGAAAAAACTGAAAATGCAGTTAATTTTTAAGTTAGAAGAAACCAGGCAGAAACACAAACAATTACACTTCTTACAAAACATTATTGTCACAAAACCTTACGACCAAATAAGGACATAGCAAGCGTAGTTCAAAGCTACAATACGCATCAGGAAATATTGAAAATTCAGTTAATTTTTAAGTCAGAGGAAACCAGACGAAAGCAAGAAAAAAATATTAGTTAGGCTAAATTAGTAATGCAGTCTTTCCTTCTTTGGTGTCTGATTTTCGTACAAACTGGGTAAAAAATACCGTAGCTGTATTCATTCACATTAAGCAATATTTTACTCGTTAAAATTTTTAAAATTTTCGGTACCTAATTTATTTTTCATTTTCTGTAGGCTGACCTAACTTTACGTTTGTAAGTATAGTTGTACTGTTTACGCGTATCCCGATTTTATTTTAATCTGTTTTTTATGTCGTTTTTTCAATAATTTGTCATATCGTTCTTATAAGTAGACTATTCTTTTGCTTTTGAGTACTAATAGAGCTTGTAATACCAACACATTCCCTTAAATCTTAATCACAGTATTAAGTAAACCCTGTGGTGAATGAAGTGAAGGTGTCATTTTCAGAGGGGAAAATATGTGCTTTGCAAAGGGCCCTGCATGCTGATAAGCGTACTTTTCCGTTCAGTGAGGAAGGTAATTGTAAACCACCTCAGTTCTCGTTTTACTTAGTAAAACCTCTACAGGTTCAAACCAGCCTTTCGGCTGATGACCTAAACAACACAAGTAAAATAATATTTGTAAAAAACTTTCCTCAATCAAATTGGTGATCTATAAATAATTTTGACTTTTGTAATTTAATATTTTATGGAATTACATTCATTTTATTAAAACGTGCAATTTTTAAGTACATTTTTTGTTTCAATATTTTACCTCTGTAAATCGAAATCAGCCGGTTCCATCATATTCGAATCAGGGAGGTTTGACTGTAATTACTATAATATGATCAATTAGTAAACAATGCAATTAAAATATTTACTTAGTTGACCAAATTATGTAATTGTAAAGCGACATAATTTGTTCAATATTCAAATGGAGTACCATTCACCCATTGTCTTTTCGGTGTTCAAATGATTTCATCATCATCATCTGTTAAGGATTAGGCTCAATGGCCTGTTCCAGTATCCATCTCTTTTTAGGTCTTCCCAAGCCTCGCTTCTCTCTAGGTTTATATTTCCATGTTTTAGTGACTGAATCAAAATGATTTTATAAATTATACAAAAGTACGATGGCCAGTAAAATTTCTACAAGCTTTAAAATGCAGTCCAGTCCAGCCATAGTTTGTATTTTTATTCTTGTTCCTCAAAGTAATGGTAATCTTTGATCTTCAACAAAGTATACATTACATTAATAATTCTCGTATCCAGCTGTTTTGTACACGTTGAAGTTTATCCTTTAACAGGCCATTTCCAAGATTATTTTTCGGCTAAACAACTTTCAGTCATAGTCTTCCAAACCCTGATATTTTTCTCTGCGTTTTCTTTTAAATTATTTAGTGTTATAAAAGCCATGGTGGCCACTTTTTGTTGATATTCTTTTGGTTTCTAGTACTTTATTTACATCGTCAACCAACCACCCAATCTGAGAATCATTATTACAAATAATGAAATAAATAAACCTTATTGTTACGTAAAATAATGTGCATTATTTTTGACAAGTCAAAATGCTTGGGATAAGCAACTGGAAGGTTATACTATTGCACAGAAGACAAAAAGGAGATAGACAAGGCATTCACTTGGAGAGGCCATGAAAAACTATGTGAAACCTTGACCAAGACAGCCAAACAATATGCTAGGACCAATTGATTACAAACGAATTCTTAATAGTGTACAGTGTCCATATTCATAATTCAACTTGATAGTTGATCATTAAAAATTTTCATCATTATAATTAACAAAAAACCAGATAAAAAGTAATTATATGACAGAATAATTTGAACATTATTTGATTTTTTAAACATACATTTGAATAAGTTTAAGTATGACTAAATTAAAAACAAATCCCACAAATAGACAAAACACCTTATATACTCGAGTAACCCCCGCCTTCGAATAAGCCCGCACCACGATTTTATGGACCGAAAATTGAAAAACATAACTTATGTAGACTATTTCCAAATATGATACAAAAAACAACGAGACACCCGATGTCTTCAAATATGAAGTATTCATTACAACCATTTAAAAAATGTTTTTTTTTTTAAAAAAAACGTAACGTATTTTAAATGTGAGAATTTGTAAACATGATAAATACTCAAAGGTATTGGTACGCTAAGTACCTTATTTTTAAGCGTTTTAGGGCGTAGCAGTAGGATTTGATTATATAGCAGACACGTTCCTTAATACGCCTGTCCCAGGATAGTTTGCTACCTAATATTAATTCTAAAAATTTTGTAACTTACCTGTTACAAAAGGTTTTGATATATTGTCATTAATAGCGATATTCTTACTTTGGTTACTTATTTCCTTACGACCAGTGAAGCATTTGGCCACAGTTTTATCTGAGTTGAGAACTAGATTATTTTTTGCATCCAGTCTACAACCTTACTTCAAGCTTCTTTAGTTTTAAACCTTGTTCATAGTTTTCATCTTCGAGATATTGTCGTATCATCAGCAAATAATATAACATTGAAGGAGGCAAGAAAATCAGCGAGATCGTAAATAAAAATTAGAAATAGCAAGGGTCTTAAAATTCTAACTCGTTGAACTCCTCTTTTAACTTGTATAAAATTTTATATGTATTTTGTTTTAACTTTACAATGATTGGATGGCAATTCGACCCTCTAATGTCCCTCTAATACCATACACCTCAATTTTTTTATGGGTAAATCATACGGGACACGGTCAAAAGCTTTACAAAAATCAAAAAATAAATAACATGGGTTTGTTTTTGCTAACGATTAATTTCAATAAGCTTCTTCAGTATCGGGAAATTACAGTCTCTGTTGACCTACACTTTCAGAACTCGTGTTGGATTTTTGCGAGTGTACTGAATTTACTTAAAAAAAAATCGACTAATCTACTCTCTTATCAATTTATTATCTTTTGTAAAAAAATTTTCGCCGTTTTGTAAGCATTTTCTCGATGTGGGTATCCTTTGAATTATCGATTTAAATTTACTCGCCCAAGTGACGGAATAAAATGCATGTTCTGATTGTCAGTGTAAACTGCCTTTAATAAAATAATAGTACTGTAAAGGGGTTGCACATAACAGGCAGGTGGAGTGTTAAATTATTTGCACTCGATTTGCTTGTTCCAGGACTAAAAAAATTTAGTTGTTTTTATCACATGGTAAGCCAAACATATGACTGAAGTATTTAAGAACAGAAGAAGTACAAGTGTAAAAGATACTTGTCAGAGTTATATCTCCTCTGAGCGTAATGAATTTCATTATGCAGCCAGACCCTGTGGTGAATAACGTGAGGTGTGTCATTTGCAGGGTGAAAAATAGGTGCTTTTCAGACGGCCTGGCATACTGATAAGCATATTTTTCAACTCGGCGAGGAAGGCAATATTGTAAACTATCTCACTCCTTGTTTTACTTAGCTAAACCTGTAGAAGTTCACACCAGGACTGTAAAGTTGGCCCCATACAAAAATTTCAAAAATTAACTTGTAAAATTGATCGGTCTACGTTTCTACCGGATTATTCCAGAAAATTTTTTGTTTGTTCCGTCCAAAGAAGTGAAAAAACGCCGGGAGGGGCTAACTTCACACAGGCCTCCTCCCGCTCAACTTTTTAAATTTTTTTTGGACTTCAGGGACAGACCTTCGTTTGTTTCGGATGGTCTCGCAAAATATTTTGTTAGTCCATTCAAGTAAGCAAGAAATCGAGAAGAACTGGGTGGTGCTAATTTCACACTTATCCCCCTCTACTCAATATTTTAAAGTTTTTTACATAGATTTGCTCGATTTGCTTGTTCCAGGACTAAAAAAAATTTAGTTCTGTTTTTGTCACATGGTAAGCCAATCATATGACTGAAGTATTTAAGAACAGAAGAGGTACAAGTGTAAAAGATACTTGTCAGAGTTATATCTCCTCTGAGCGTAATGAATTTCATTATGCAGCCAGACCCCTACGTTTGTTCCGGATCATTTCGCAAAAATTTCGTTTTTCCCGTTCAAATTTTCTAGAAAATCAAAGAAAACTTTGGAGTGGCAAGTATAAGCCCATGCATTCAATACTTTTTGGTTTTTACTTTAAATGATAGCTCTCATTTGTTCTGGATTGTTCTGTAAATTGTTTTGTTTGGTCTGCCGAAATCAGCGAAAAAATCGTGAAAAACTTAGGAATGGTGGCGATACGCTAAGAAATTCAATTTAAACTTTATCGTTATCCCTATCGAGAGTCGTTCTGCTGTTTCGGAACGTTCCATAAATATTACGATTGTTAAGCTCATACTCGCGAGAAAATCGAGGTGAACTGGATGGTACAAACTTCACTTTAGGTCCCCCACTCATTAATATTTAAACTTTTTTGTTTAAATCCATGGCCCTTGTTTTACCGGGCATTTAAAAAAAATGTCGTTTGTTCAGATTTTGTAAGAGAAAAAAGGAAAAACTGAATGGGTGTACTTTATTCTACACTTAACATTTTTTTTCTGAAATCTGTAATCTCTGTCCAGAATTTTATAATGAAAGAAAATCGGTCCAGAATAAATATTAAAATATGCCTACTTGGTTCAGGTCTGTCTAGTAAAGTTTGCTATTTCCCTAATTTCTTAGTTTAATTTTTTATCGCATTGTTTTTAAGCAAAAAACAAGGCTAATAATAATCTACTCCTAGTCCATTTTTCATTTTTTATATTTTAGAAAAAGTTTTTTCTCTTTAATGTTTTATTTACCTACTGTAAAACTGCTAAAACTAGTAATTGGGGCGACATATTACATGATATGAAATAGCATTATGGAAGTGTACTTAGAATCATTTTGCAGAGAGAGTGGGCAAACAGCAAAATGCGCATTCTTTTTTCACATCGTAAGCGTAATCAGGAAATATTTGATTGACAATTGTCAGGTGGTGTGATGTTAAAAAAAGCGCGAAATAACATGTTAAAAATTCTTAAACAAATTTTTGTTTTGTTTTATCCCTAATGCGTGTTGGTTGCAATTTGTTCGATTGAGAACAATAAGCAACCCCATGACCCAATGATATGTATGACGTTTAAATGAGCTGTAGTCTCGTACATAACCAGGCCGACCATTCCTGAGAGAGTATGGTTAATTGACCCCCAACCATCAAAGTACATTGGTAACCACTGTCTAGTATTCAAATTCATAAAAAAGAACCAATTATACTATATACTAGGATTTAAACTAACACCTCCGTCTCCAAAAATCAGCTGTCAGAAAAGCTGTCGAAAAGTCAGCTAAACAGCTGACTTGCGGCGACGACTTTTCTTCTAGACTAGACCGACCCGTTGGTTACTAAACGAACGACGTAAACAAATTACTAAAGGATTTGTTCATGGATTCGTTGATAGTTGGTTTATGCCTAATTTGAAAAAAGAAACCAAAGCGGCGTGCGATGGACTCATGTATGGAAGGCGACAGAACGGCGGAGAACAACTCTTCAAAATTGCGTATAATATACGTTGTGTATACAATGCGTTTAGAAAGATATCCTGCCAGCCATAACAATAATTTAATCCTGACACTACTATGCGCAGCACCGGTTTCCTTCCAGGTTAGTTTGTCAACCCAAAAAATCGTCTATCGGAAAAGACAGTTTTTTAATTCTATCAAAAAATATATAATTATTTTTAATTTAATTCTATTACTTATATCAAATAATTTGCCGAATAATATTTATTTGAATGTTTAGTAAATTAGGTTGTGAGTTTTGAAAGAATTGTAATTCGATGATTAATAAAAATTTGTTTTTATTATTCTTTTAAACTTTTTTTCTTAACACAATACAATATTTATTTATAACTTGTTTTGTCTATTTTCTTAACCGGTGGACGCGAAATTGATAGCAGATGTGAAACTGACGTCCTTGTAAGAATATACATAATATACGTATATTTTTACATAGGGGTGTAGCGAGAGCACTCTGGTGAGAAACTCTCCAAGGTACGGTGTATAAAATAGTTTCAAAACACCGCCATTTCGCATCCGGTACCAAAATTTATTTATTTTTTTGTGTCTCTCTGAGTAACAATAAAATTCTCAAAAAATAAATATAGTTGCCCGAAACTATGTACTTTAGTTTAAAATTACGTCCGAAAACCATGTCACAATAAATTTTTATTACGTTTTTGTTAAGGATTACAATTTGGCGTCCGTATACGGACGCCAAATTGCACTCGGACTCCAGATTGTTAGGAAAATGTCAATGTATGGACGCAAAAATGATAGTAGTACATATATATATATATATATATATATATATATATATATATATATATATAATACATTACACAAGTATGTACATCATACGATGTGAAAACAAGAATATTACACACAATGCAAAGTAAAAAAAGTAAAAACAAAAAACAAACATATATATATATATATACATACATATATATATATGTATACATATATACATATATATGTATACATATATACATATATATATATATATAAACATATATATATATATACCGCAACTTCAGGTGTGAAACAATAACCCATAACTGTCGTCAACAACAAAAAGTACGTACATCATGTCGTCCCTCCAATGGTAAACTAGCGAATGTGCAAATTTTGCGAATATGAGTTTGTTAGTACATGCTGATGTATACAACCCACCGCATGTTGTAGTAAACTCGCGAATATGTATCTTGTTTGGTCAGGGAGATACAGCCTTTGTAAAGTTATGAAAAAAAATAAAGTGTGTTAAAGAAGAAAGCATTGAATTTGTTTTTTGCTCTCCTGTAAAACTGAGAATTTGCACATTCGCGAGTTTACTATTGGAGGAACGATGTGATATCGTATAATCAAATTGAGCAACAACAGCTGCTGGGAGAGTTTAAAAATGAAAAAAATTCCACATTATACTGACAGATAGTAGCACAAGTTAAACTACCAACCATCATTTGATGCGTTCACTGGAATAGATTTAGATACAAAACTCATATGATCCGCATACTGATGAAAATGTGAAATTGTTCTGACCGCATCATTCGATGCGTATACGGATTAAAGAATATCAGACCTGACAGGGAATGAACTCGGTTCATCAACAAACCATCCACAGCATCAAGAAAACCATTAGAAGAACATGTACTTTAGCTAGTTTATATTGAAACACATGATACAATTTTGTACAAACTCAGATTGATTAATAAACAATATTGAATTTATGATCACAAACCATGCACAAATATTTCACAAGGTTTACAATGGAAGAAAGCCTATATGAAAATTGCTGATAATGTTTTCAGTAGTAAACTCACTTACAGCCAAAGCATAATCAGGTCATTAAAAAACTAAATATTCAGTACAGTAATTACTCATTGGTGATTTACGAATGGGTAATCATTTTACGCCTAATTAAAACAGTGAAATTACAAGGTGTTTTTTTTTTTTTTTTTTGGTTTTACGTCCGACTGTTTTGCAAATTGCTGCTAATGCAGACGGTGAGATGAAATGAATTTTTTGTAACGTATGAAAAAATGCCATGCCCGAGTGGGATTCGAACCCAAGACCGCGAGATGACAGGCGAGCACGTTACCAACATCGCCAACGCGGCCGGCAAATTACAAGGTGTGACAAAAAAGTTGACAAATCGCAACTTGTTCAAACTTTTTACTGATTATCTCAAAAAACCAGGCTATTGAACATTTTACTTCAAATGGATGTAGTGTCTGTAGTTCATTCGTAGTAAAATCATTCACCATATTTTTTGTCACACAAATTACAAGGTGTGACAAAAAAATATGGTGGATGATTTTACTACGAATGAACTACAGACACTACATCCATTTGAAGTAAAATGTTCAATAGCCTGGTTTGTTGAGATAATCAGTAAAAAGTTAGAACAAGTTGCGATTTGTCAGTTGGCTTCCAGAGTCGGAAGAGTGAGATCATGTTTATCGAGTCTGTCAAGCGTCATGGATTTCAAACATCGCGTTAACATTAATATTGTTTTAAGTTCTAAAAAAGTGCTATAGAAGCTCATGAAATGTTAAAATTAGTGTATGGTATATTAGTGTAAGTGTATGTATATGATAACTCTGAAGACTGTTAACAATTGGTACAAGTGATTTAAAAGCAGAAATGAGTCTATTAAAGATAAGGAATGGTTGAGATGTCATTTGACCTCATAAACAGACGAAAACATGCAAAAAGTGGTAAAACTGGTTCGTTCAAACATCCGATTGACTACTCAAGAGCTTACTGAAGAACTGAACATCTCGTACAAGTCCGAACAAAGCATTTTAATCGATAATTTGCAAATGAGAAAAGTGAGTGTGAAATTTGTTACCAGACTTTTGACAAAGTTGCCACACCTCACTTTTTGATCCAGTTTTCAGCTAAAAAAAGATTCCTGTCAGTCCACATCCGCCTTACTCCAGATTTAGCACCATGCAACTTCTGCCCCTTCCCAAAAATAAAAACTGTGCTGAATGGAAAACATTTTGACACCGTTCCCGACATTGAGAGGGCCTCGACAGAGCAGCTAAAAGCCCTTGTAAAAGAAGCATACCAGAAATGCTTCCAATCATGGAATCAACATTCAGTTAAGTACATTGCTATATTTTTGAAGGAAATTAATTCAAATTAGATGTAAGCTTATTTTGTTCATAAAAATTATTCACTATATTTTTTGATCACACCTCGTATATGACAAATAAATAAAATATAGGTCTGAAAAAGATCAAAAGAAAAAATATCAAATCATTAAGTTCTCAGAACTCTCGTACAAAATAAATAACTGTGCAATTCAATAATAAATTACAAAGTATTAAAAGAATATAAATTTAAAAATCTTACCATCCCAATTTTTGCTTTCCAATACAGTTAATATGATATCACCATCAATAGCTTCTCCAAACATACATAAAAAATTTTCATATAAATCTTCACAATCTTTCCGGGTCTTTCCTGGTGGAAAGCGAACACCTTCCAATCCACCAGACATCATTACAATTACTTTAGAAATCTGATAATTAATTTTTACAGAATTAACCTTTGGAAATAGTACTCATTAACAGATGAACCAGAATAATAAAATCACAAATTTTATCTTTCGAAATCATCCTGTAAAAAACAAATACAAAAACAATTAATACAAATTGAATTTTATTTAAAGTTACATCAACATTTTAAATTAGCAAATAATTCAGGTTATGGAACAGTGAGATTGAATGTGCAATAATTTTTTTAACATTGAGAAACAGGGACCTCTGCTTTGCAATGTAGCAAGTTAAACACTAAACCACAAAAGCCACCTAAATTTAAAATTATCAACATTTTAAAAATTTATTGCCTATAATTGCCTAAATCCATAATGAAATTTTCAATTTAGCAAAAAATATTAAGTCCCAAAATTCAGAACCACTAAAATTTAAAGACTAAGAAATAATACTAAACCTCTAAAAAAATAATAAAACTTTGAAGAAGATAATATAATTGCAGAAATCTAGAAGTATGCAACAGATGATATTAATGAAACACATGAAAATTAACATTTTAAAAAATTTGTGAAAAAATAAAAATTCACAATTGGAAAAATGCCTTAAAGAAGGGAATCTACTTTCAAAACATGTTTTTGTGTGCTTAAAATACACCAATTCTTTCAATTAAACCCTAATTACAAATAATTTCAACATTTTGTCCTCATCCCTTAATAATCATGGAGGAGGTTGAAAAAGCAGTGATGAGTTGCAAAAAAACACAACCTGGGCGTCCTTTGGCCAATTTACATGAAATTAATGTTAAAAAACGACCTCAGTTTAAATAATCATGTATAGTTGCAGTACTCCTCCCTTCATAATCATTTTTTTTAAATATTGCTTTAACACACAACATTTTTTATCAATACAGAAACAAAATAACTTTTAAAAAAATAATTATAATTATTTAAGTTACTAGTTAACATCATAGCAGCAGAATCCATATTAATGTTTTGTTTTTTATGTATTATATAAAAAAAAACATTTTATATTTACTTTATGGTGCTTCTTATACTTTGTTTCTTACAAGCACTTTCGCGGTATGCACCGCTTCTTCAGGTAATAATAATAATAGCTTCTAGAAATTCTTTATGAAGATTGCATCTTCCTTTGTCAATGGTTTGAATTTGTTGGAACTTTGATTCAACTATGGTCTGAAAGTTTGATTCAAACCATTGACAAAGGAAGATGCAATCTTCATAAACAATTTCTAGAAGCTGTTATTATTATTATTACCTGAAGAAGCAGAGTGGACTGCAAAAGTGCTTGTAAGAAACAAAGTATAAGAAGCAGTATAAGGTAAATATAAAAAGTTTTTTTATACATCACAAATATGGTATACAACTTTGGGGTTGCGCCAGAGAGTCAGATAAGGATTGTACAGACGTTTCATGACAAAGTACTGAGAGCTATGGCTAATGCCCCTTGGTACGTTAGGAATAGTGATCTGCATAGTGATCCTGTTGTGACCTTGATATCCCTGTTGTGTCCAGTGAGATAAGAAGATATGCTGTCAAACATGAAGCAGCTTGCCTACATGGCCACATCAATCCAGAAGCATCTTGATAACAAAAATGTTCCTAGAAGGCTTAATACGAAGCCCTTTGAACTAGTGCAACAATGCAGTCTGACGTGTTAAAGCAGAGCAGTGTGAAGTCTAAAAGTAGTGAATAGTTTTACGTACATTTTAGTATTAAGATATAAAACATTGTTGAATGGATTATAAAATTAAAAGATTTAGTTTTTAAGATAATATGAACAAAAAATGAATGATTGGTCTTTTAGACCAGTTTAAATATATTTTAATCTTTTTTTTAATTATAAAAAACAAAACATTAATATAATTTATATGAATGAGACATAAAAGTTTGAAATAAACCGTTTTCTCAAAAGAAATTTGTTGATTTTGCTATGATATTGCTTTTATTTATAGAAAAAATGGTTAGAAAAAAAAGAGAAAAAAGGAATAAACAACAAAGTGAAGGAAAGAATTTGGGAGAAAAAATATTAACTAAGAATACATCATTCCTAATGGTTACATCGCAAAAAAGAATACAAATAAAATACAAAAAAAAAACAATAGAAAAAGATAATTATTCATTTAAAAAAAATAAATAAACTAAAACAATAAACTAACATTTACATTGATTTTATCACTAACATAATATATAATTCACTTCATGTGAAGGAGTATAAAATAAATGATAAGACCAGAACAATAAAAAAAAACAACACAACATTAAATATTTGATACATCTAACTAAGAAGAAAACCCCACTCAAACATTTAATGTAAAGAATAGAGCACTTGAAGAAGCTTATCTACTGCAAGTTATCATATTTCTGTTTATCATTCAGGCCTCCTTTAGTCTCTCATTAAATATTTTATTCTCCATTTTCTATAATCATAAAACAACATTATTATTAACTTCAACTAACTGAGTCATTGCTAATTAAAACAACTTTATTCTCAATCTTCAACATTTGCATAGACTATAAAAATTTTATGTTCAAAAAAATTCTCGGAACTGATTACTAATCTGTGATAGTAAATGAATATCACAATGGAAATTAAAACTAAGTTGAATTAGTGTTAAATATGAAAAGAATAATTTTTTAACAATTTAGAACACGACAACATTTTAAACACAAATTTTAAGTTATTTAAATGTGCATTTGGTAGGTTAATTTATACAGTCCCTATACTATTACAGAGCATTTCACCTTCATTCAAATTCATTTCACCAGTACTGGTTGCTTAACCATGAAAAAAAATCTGTTGAGAAACACTCACATGACTTCCTCTTGCCAATTTCAATAATAAACAATATAACCTATTTTCAATCGTGCATAGGTAAACAATGTACAATGAATAAAACATAATCTTTATATCATGAGTAAAAGACACAAAATGAAAATCAACCTCTGTAGAACTCAAAAATACAGAAAATCAGTAATTACCGCTAAACTAAGTTCTGTAGAGAAAACTACTTAAAATAAAAAGTTCCAAGTTTCAACTTTGTAGGCCTACTATATTCAATTCTTAAGCTATGTTGTTCATATGCAGACCAATCACTAAAAAAACATGTTTTTTGGGTTCAGGGGGCCTACAAAAGTGTAAAGTACCCGGCGAAAACTCAATTTCAAAAATCGATATGAAAACAATAATTTTCTTCCCTGAACATTAATTAGTATAGGGCAAGAGAAAGTAAAAATGTCAAATATTAAGTTATGCAACACCTCGTTGATTTTCAATGGGCCGTATCTATTTTTACTTTCTCTTGCCCTATGTAAATGGGAAGGTAACTATAGTTTTCATGGTGATTTTTCTAAATTAAGTTTTTAACAGAAATACACGTTATCAGGCCCCCATAATCCAAAAAAATCATGTTTTTAGTGATTGGTCTTTGTGTGAACAAAATAGCTAAAGAATGGAATATTGTACGAAGTTGAAATTTTGAACTTAAGTTAGGTACCATGCGGGGACCCGATACGAACATTTTCATCAAAATTGATCAACTGATGTAGTAGTTTATTTGTGTGATTTTCTCAAAAAACAGCTACTGCAATTTTTTTTTAAATTACCTTGTTTACTACAGTTGAGCCGTCCTTAGTTTGCTCCTACTGTCAACAAACCAAAGCCAGCTACTACACAGTGCACGCTAGGGTCCACGACTTTATGGATGTCGTATTCCTATTAAGTTAACTATATTTTGAATTATAAGTACTTAAATTAATTAAAACATCAGTCATGATATGATGTAGGCCTAACAATTTCATTTATAAAAATACTTTTAAAGATATTTTGTTGTTATTTTTTAATCAGCGTGTACACATTTTTATATAAAGCGCATGCGCAGTGATGTCATTATTTGTTTATAGTAGGAGCAAACTTAGAAAGGCTGGACTATAAATGTTTTACACTCTACAAGATGGGTAAGCACCATATCTACTGAAATTCTTGAAGGCCTGTGTTCTCATTGTAAAAAAATATTGTTTTTAAGATTGTAGCATTAATATGCATTCTAGGGCATAACTAGGGTTAACTACAAGTATAATCAAAGTTGTAGAACTTTTACCAACCTACAATATTTTTTGTTAAACGTCAATTAGTGATTTTTATAATTGCTCTTGAAAATTTGTATGAAAATGGAATTTTTAATATTGCGGCCTACGCACTTTACAATAAAAGTATATATAATTAAATTTATCAGAAATAAATATTTAAATTTTATCAGAAATAAATGTTGCAGGGCTAAAATAAATAGTTCTGTTTCTTATCATATGGTCAGCCAATTAAATGACTGAATCATTTAAGAACAGAAGAGGTAGAGGTGTAAAAGACACTAATCAGAGTTATCTCCTCTGAAAGTAATGAATTTCATTATACAGCCAGACCCTGTGGTGAATGAAGTGAAGGTGTCATTTGCAGAGTTGGAAAATATGTGCTTTTCAGAGGGCCCGGCATGCTGATAAGCGAACTTTTCCACTCAGTGAGGAAGGCAATGGTAAACCACCTCACTCCTCGTTTTACTTAGTAAAACCTCTACAGGTTCAAACCAGCCTTTCGGCTGATGACCTAAACAACAACAGAAATAAAACGACAAACAACTTTTATTTCAAGCATTTTCTTCTACAGAGCCAAGTTTAGCATCAATCAGTGATATCCCACATTTAAAGTCGAACAGAGGTTGATTTTTATTTCGAGTCATTCACTAATGATTAAAATTAGGTTATATTTTTCATTTCACATTGTTTACTAATGGTTAAACATAGTGTAAAAGTTTTATTATTTACATCAGCAAGAGAAAGTAGTGTGAGTGTTGCACACCAGATTTTTTTCATGGCTCAGTAACAGTCTCCAATATGTAGGTCAGTTTTAAACCATTTTAGAATGTAAATATACAACCTACAACCTACTCACCATGTCAAATATCTAATCGTGTAATGGACAGCCATTGGTTCTACCAATCACAGAAAGCGCGGAGAAACAAAATGTTTACAAATACTGTAGGTTAAAAGAAATTTCTATATTTTGAAAATGTGAACATCAACTATTACAGCTCTTTTATGGGTAATTAAATAGACAGGGCTCCTCACTGATTTTAAAAATTTTTAGTTTTAATTATATTACATTTTATACGTGCTAAATCTGAATCTAAAGTTAATTTTGCTCGCAAATCACTGTAAAATTATTTATGAGCGGTTTTTTATCATCGATCAACATAACCTCAGTTTCCTGCAACTACGTAGCCTATTTAATTTGTGCCATCATGTTTCAGTATGCAGACAAATTTTATAATCAAAAATTTATACTAACAAATTTCATATAATGAAAATTAACAAATATTGATCAATAAACAGAAATTAATTACGTTCTTAGACATTCAAACCAATAACTTGTTCACCATACTTAATTTATACCGTGCGTTCGGAAAGTCGCTGTGCACTGGAATTGTGACTATGGATTTATGAAAATATGTATAAAGAAATGACTAAGCATTTTGGAAAAAAATTTTTACGTTATTGTTCTGATATTTTAGAGAACTTTACGCATCAAATAACACAAGTGGAAATGAATAATGGTTGGTTCCAACAAGACGGGGCAACAGCACATACATCTAACATCTCAATGGCTTTCCTGCGCAACGTGTTTGGTGAACGAATAATTTCAAAGAATTTGTGGCCTGCAAGATCTCCTGATCTGACTCCTCCCGATTTCTTTTTATGGGGTGCGGCGAAACAAACTGTGTATCGGAACAGACCACACACGATTGACGAACTTAAAGCCGCAATAACGGCATACATTCAAGGAATCACTGTTCTTCAGTTGCGAAAGGTGTTTGCAAACAAAATGAAACGAGTGCAATGCTGTATTGATGCCAATGGAGGTCATTTCGAACACCTTCTATAAACAATGTAATCACGGTTTAACAATGTAATTAAGGTATTGAATAAATTTTTTTCCAAAATGCTTAGTCATTTCTTTATACATATTTTCATAAATCCATAGTCACAATTCCAGTGCACAGCGACTTTCCGAACGCACGGTATATTAGTCTATGATATCATTACACTCTACCATAAAATGGTGAAGAGGCTAGAATGTGCAAATATCTAATTAGTTTCCCTTAATTGATCAATAAATATTGTTTATTTTCAATCATATAATTAATCTGCATCACAAAATTCATAATAGTCTAATAAATATAATGGTGTAAATTAAAAAGTTCCAGGACATAAATAATTTTAGTGATTTGAGAGCAAAATTACCCCAGATTCAGATTTAGCACATAAGTATAAAAATTAACATTAAAATCTGTGGGGGGGGGGGGTGCCCTATAACTACACAATTACCACTTTATGTATCAAGTAAATGAAGAGAGAAATTTAAAAGGGAGTGGCATAACTTCACAATTACAAACAAAATAAATAAACAGCTATAGATACATATCAGAAACCATATGATAGTAATTTCAATATAGTTTTAGTTTATCTTTCTCCCTCTAAGGAATCCTACAGCATCTTGGAGGTTGAAATGCATTTTTGGGTTTTTTTTTTTTTTAATTACTGGTGGAAGAGCAATAAGTTTTGTTTTTAAACACACAGATAAATAGTTCATGTCAATTAACAAAAATAAAATACACTTTTGTTTACTAATGACATTTGCCACATCATATACCCAATGTGATAAGTTCACTATAAGAAGATTAAATACAATTATATTGAGGGATACTTCAGTACAGTAACATAACTAAATAAACTTTATACAACTTGTATTAACATAGCAAGTGCACATAACCTAACTACTCAGATAGCCTAAACAAAATTTATGGTTAATATCATGTCACTCTTTTAGCCAATAATAATTTTGTTTAAAAATGTACGCCGAACCCTTCTTCACTGACAAGATGGTAGGAGACAAGACGTGTACCTAATATGCAATCGGGCCCCTCATAAAAAAAACTAACTTGTAATAACTGGTCAATTTTCAGTCAAATACAACTCGCTGCACTCAAATGTTAGTTGATAAATTTCCCACACCGACAATATTTGACATCCACAACAGGTTTTTTTCTATTAATTCTGAAAACTTATTTCAAAACAATTACCTTTAAATTATCTCCGCCAACAAAATTTACAGAAATTTCGATTCCTTACAAGTAAACGCTATTCACAAGAAGGTCCACCAGAAACTTTGAACTTTAAACTGGTCGTATGTAAACGACTTATTTTAACTGGCTACCGATGTTCAAAACTAAAAAGTCAGTTTAATAACAAAGGATTTTAAGGCCGTAACATATTAAGACGAAAGTAACAACTTTACACAACACGAAACCAACAAACTTCTACGAAAACAAACATAGGATAAACGCACACCGAACAAATCAGGTGATAAACAAGTTCCAACCTCACCTCAAGATTAAACGATTGCAGTTGCGTGTTTTTGCAGAACATGATAACAGTAAATTAAAAACAGGCATTTTAAAACTAAATAATCCGTATTAAATCCGTAATTTTTTTTTACTACTAAAATATAAAAGTTGTATTTTTATTCTAAATCATATTATTTTCTCGCTATACTTACTAAATATCTACATGGCATTGGATCGATGAAACTTCTCTCAGATCATGGGATGCATCCATAGGGGCAAACAGCAAACGGATACCATTGCGTATAGAATTGAAGCTTTACGTTATGATTTTCTTTACAGCTGTATTCGCGGTTATCTTTTAAATTGACGGGTGTTTTCTGTTATCAGTCCACAAGAATAGACCGGGACCTCTTTCTGTAACCATGGAAGTACTATCTACTCACTGTTTAAACACACAACTAAAACATTCAATTTCTCACTACTGTAACATTCAAATTTACAATTGTTTTATTTATTTACAAATTACAGTTTATTTATAAAAAAACTTTAAACTTACGAATACTGTATTACAATAATTGATAAATGATTAAACTTTTCACTAAAATCCAGGTGCCTTTGAGAATTCTATAAAGAGGCAACATGCGCGGACCAAAATGGTAAAATTGTGCGAAAGAGACAGACCGCGTAATATTGAGCGCTCTCTGTTTAACACAAACGATATCGTACGTGTAAAATTTTAGCGTAATTCGTAATACACGGCAACTACAGACAATATTGTCTCCATGTAGTACTCTATACTCAAACATCGTTACCTATAGATTTTGTGACAGAATTTTTTCACTAACTCATTCAAATTCATACTAAATTTATACATTGGTTAGTTATTAGATTGTAAATAAATACAATGTTTAAAAACATTCATACGATTTTTTATAAATGAGTCCTTTACAAACTCATGCACATTAAGAATCGATAATGTAGATAATATGATAATGTTGTAGTGTACTAGCTGCAATTCTATCTTCAACCGAACACATGAAACGTTCTACGTCTCCCTGTAGTATCTGACAAAAACCCATTGCTGGGATTATAATCGTCCTGGAGAATAGCGTTTTAATCTCTACCGTCAAATCAAGACCGCCAATACGCATCTGGTTTTTAGGCAATAATTACCTCAGTCAACTGTTATACAATGATTAATCTCGAATTCCTTTTCTCAAAAATTAACGGAAGCATAATTTCAGACCAGGCATAAATAAAAAGCGCTATTTTTACTAAATGACAATTTGGAACCTTCAACCAGGTGTTACTTCGGAGCTGTTTCGAAGTTCGACGTAATGATTTTTAACATCTCCAACGTGCTCTATTATTGAGCTGTAAAACCATATTGTGGTCTTTTTTACACCTTCTTGGATTATGAAGCGATACTTTATCTTGAAAAGACGTACAGCTTCTTCCTTGGGACGAACTGCTTCAGCTAATTCCAACAGATTCATTTTGAAATAAATTTGTAAGTACGAAACTGTAAGTGCACCGCAAATAAGCTGAGATCAGGTCAAAGTGATTTTTCGAAAATTAATTAGTTATAACATTAAAGTGAAACTATAAGCGCGGAAGGGCATGTTGTAAATGTTGAGGGGATCGGCGGGAAGGAAGTCATGAAAGCAGTGTGTATTAGTTTATTTTACCTTTGCTGGAGTTCATTGCCAGTGTATCTATGGCAACAGAAATAGATTTTCCGTACAATACTGCTCTGGTCACATATCAGATAAGACCAGTGTTCTTTTTTAGAAAGCTAAACCAGTTGGTTTTGCCCATTACATATTAATTTTATCATGTCATTGATATAATTATTTGTTTATGAACTTTTAATGAGTATTTTACAGTAGAAATTAAAAAAAATTGTTCGTGAATTGTACACATTTGTGTGACAATGCTTTTCTAATGTAACTTTTTTTTTTATTTATTTAACGTCGCATCAACATCAAGGTCATTAGCGACGACGTTGGGGTGTAACTGTGTGTAATGAGGATGAAATTAAATTAAACTGTGTGTAATGTAACTTTTAAATTACTCCAAAATAGAATAGTAAAACAAAATGTCGTAATAGTTTTATTATATCCTGCAAGATTTTTGTGCGTATTAAATTTGATAATCCATTGATGATTTACAAGTTGTTATCTAACGTTATCTACAAGTCAAAACCCATCGTTCTATAATGCGCAGTAGTCGCTACGCAATGACTGAAATGTTGATGTTGTTTTGGTCATTAGCCGAAAGGCTGGTTTCAACCTCTTGAGGTTTTACTTAGCAAAACGAGAAGTGAGGTTGTTTACCATACCTTCCTCATTGAGTGAAAAAGTATGGTTCTCAGCATGCCAGGCACTCCGAAAAGTATCTACTTCCCACCCTGCAAATGACACCTTTACTTCATTCACTACAGGGTCTGGCTGCATAATGATATTTATTACTCTCTGAGGAGATAACTCTGACTAGTGTCTTTTACACCTCTACCTCTTCTGTTCTTAAATGCTTCAGTCATATTGGCTCATCATGTGATAAAACAAGAACTATTTTTTGCAGCCCTGGAACTAGCAGAACGAGTGTAAATAATTTAGCACTCCATCGCTTGTTATGGGCAAGAGATGTTGATGTTACTTTAAAATAAACTAAAAAAGAATTTTAGTTGGTATCATAGGTTGGTTTCTACAACGTACTCCTTTTCACTTAGCTCCCTTCCATCACTCCCTATCACTTGCCCCAGTTGGAGTTATCTCATGACATAGCACGAACTGTTTATACACATTTTCACGTGCATTCGTTTATCGTTGTAGGTTATGTTTTGTTTTTCTAGCCAACATTTAAAAGTAATTCACATGGAAAATTGCAGAATTCATGAAGGTTTTTGAGACAAAAGACAGTAACACCCATAATAATTTTATTTTTGAAAATTTGAAATGACTCAAGCTTCAGATGACGGTTTACTGTTGAATGTTACAAGTTTTACAAAAAAGAAAAAGGTTTGTTGTATAATTAGCTAATAAATTAATTATATTTATTTTCGTTGTCACGTGAGCTTTTTTACATCATTAATATTTTGCATGTTGCTGACAGCTTGGGTCAACAGTATTGTTTAAGAGCTGTATGGAAAGTATGCCTTTCAAATTTTAACGTTTGTAGGTTATGGATCATAAACAGTTACTAGCAGACTTATAATTAGATGTTTTTTAAATGAATTAGCTTGTAGCCAATGATTGTATAGCACCAAAACTTTATTGACATGGTGGTTTAAAATTTATTAAAAAATATAACATTTCAGTTTATCAAATGTAAGGCTTTTACAGGTACTACATGAACAGATGAATGAAGTACTAAATAGGTAACATATTCATGTGATTGTATTGTACTTCTTGTGAAGTTTTCTCATTGTATGTTTCCTCTTTTTAATTTCATCATCACAAACTTATGAATTTAAGTCATTGTAATAGTCTTAAACACAGCTAGATTTGACACGTTTATAAGAACAAAAATGGTGACAGTGAATCATGCTAGGTAAATTGCAAGCTAATGTGGAGAGCATAGTTCTGTGGAGTATAGTGAGTAGGTTTGTTGGTAGTTTTTAAAATTCTTTGTAGCTGAGGCCTATATGATAGTTCTTTGTGTGTTTCAGATAACAGATGTGGGAAAGAATTCTAACATACAACCAAAAGCAACTGAGAATAAAAGCTTATTTGTTAAACAACCAATAAATAAAGGATTAAAGAAGAAGAAATATAAACATACTTATGATGGTTTGGGTGGTGAAGTTGCAAAATTAAACCAGTCAAAAGGTAAAGGAAGGCAATCATCCCTATTTGCCAACAATCCAGATATTCCGGAAGTTGTACATAAAGATGTTGTTGAAATAGCTGAAGCAGTTTTTTCAAAAAAATTGTTCAAAAATATTGAGATCCATCCTTACACAGTAAGTAAAAAAGAACTAAATTATTTGTTTTGTTTAATGTTGTATTTTTGTTTTCTCTGCATGAACCATTGGTAAGTAAAGTTATGTTTTCACATTGATTTAAAAACAGAGTTTTCTCCGGAAATAAATTTTTCCGGTTCTTTGTCTTTTAGCCTACTGGTTTTAATCGTGTTTCAATGTAGCTGGTTAGCATTTATTAAAGTAATAGGCCTTATTAAAAAAAAAATTAAACAAAATTCCAATTTAGTTGTAAATTTAGAACTAAACCAGTGTGTTTACTATGGTATTGTGGTCGGCACAACTGGCTTCTATGCTAGGGTCCAGGGTTGGATTATCAGTCAGGTCTGGCATTTTTTCATCTGCATATCACAATCATTTATGTACACACAAGCCTAGCCTTATATAGGTATACTGTTCGCCAACTACGCCGGCATGTAGGGAGGGTAGCGGGACAGAGAGAGAATGTGTTGTGTCCGCCGTTCCCCTCAACTCATTTCAATCAGTGCACGGTGTTCAAGCGCAATAGTGACAATACGCGGTACGGTAGGGCACTCTGCCGGCCAGTTTCGTTCACTACATTCTAACAAGCTCATTTTTCATCAAAAAATTCTGAAAAATTACTTTCGCTTCCTAATGAATCTTACTTTATTACACTATAAATGTTATTTTTATACTCTGATATTTAGATAAGATACGCTCGTACAAAGTTAGACGTTTAAATCTCATCGCATTTTTTGCGTATCACATGGCTAATATAACTTCTTTTCCAGGATTACATAATATGCGTTTTATTATTTTGTTATAAAATATAAAATTTTATCTGTAATTTGATGTATGTAGGGCAGAAAGAGAAATAATAAACGAGCTTGAAAAAATCACTTTTTGAATGGAAGTCAAAGATAGATTATCGTGTCTGGTGTCTCCTTCCTGTTAATATTCCAAGAAGCTGAATCAATTTTAATAGTTGTGAATTTTATACGAAACATACGTCAAATTTTAGAAATCAACTACACACGCACAAAATCAGTTGTTTGACATTTTAACAAAAAGAACCGTATAGTAAATATAACAGAATGAGGTTATGACGTACCTTTCTTTTGGGCCTGTCAAAACTTATGGTAGGTACATCATTTAGAAAAAAACTTATTGCCTATTACCCTAAAATGAATCGCAGACATTTTCCCTGTATTTTGTGCGCGCGCATCTAATTTTGACGGGGTGTGGCTTTCGACAGCGACACCAATGTCCAAACGATTACCGCATGAACACAACACAATGAGTAGTGAGTAGTACTTTAGAGGCAGCCAGTATCAGGCTACGACGCTGTGGTGGGGGAGCTACTTACTGCGCATGTGCGGCCCGCATGCCACCGTAGTTGGTTATATTTATACCATCACTCAATAATAATAATAATAAAATTAGACTATTTTAAAATGGACGAAGTGTGAGTTTTGTAGTGGTATGCCTGATAGCTCAGGAACGAGAAAAAAACCCATCTACTGATTGTGGTTGACAACACTTCTATAAAATTTGGAAATGATCTCAGATATCTTATAAGTTGAAAAGTTATGTGCATTTAAACATTTTACCATTTGTCTTGATCCGGTTTTAAAGCTATTATAAATTTGATGGGTATGTAGATAACAAAGACTGGTACAATGTTTTGAAAAAACTTTATGTGCTGTAGAGCAAATCGGTTGTAAACTTGTTCGTTTCACTTCATATTTAATAAGAGCATGATTCAGAAAGTTCACAGACTTCTCACTGTCTATTTTACTCTAGTGATTCATTACAAAACTTTTTGATGGTCTGGTAGCAGGGTGAGCCATGCAAGCTTAAGGCGCATGCTACTTGTCTTGTGACGTGTCTTATCAACCATTTTACTCTTATCTATTTATTTTATTTTTTGAGCACGTGCACGCATGAATGTTGTAGATAGGCCTTAAAAATATTTTTATTACCAGCTATTTAAATTTCTTGTTTACAGGTTTCTAATCTTGAACAAAATTTTAATATCACCAAAACCACAACAGTTCAAGAATTATCAATACCTGTCTTACTTGAAGGTAAAGATGCGCTAATTAGATCACAAACTGGTAGTGGAAAAACATTAGCATATGCGATACCAATTGTAGAATCCTTGCAGAAAATCAGACCGAAAATATCAAGAAGTGATGGTGTAAAAGCCCTTATAGTACTTCCTACAAGGGAATTAGCATTACAAACATATGAATGCTTTGTAAAATTGGTCAGGGTAGGTAATAAAATTAATGTTGTTTTTATTGTTTATTTTTTATTACTTGCTTTATTATATATAACATTAGTATTTAATGCTCAGATCACTATTAATAAACAGAATAACAAATTATAGCTATTAATAATTCATTTGTTTAAAATAAACCTAGCTTTAAAATACTGTACTTACAAATATCTCTCCTTAAATCATCATCATCATCATCATCATCATCTTACAAGGATTAGGCTCTATTGGCCTGTTCCGGCATCCATTTTTTCCTCGGCCTTCCCACATCTCATTTTCCTATAGGCCTGTACTCCCATGCCTGCAATGGAAGTCTATTGGGTGACATTTGGAGTAGATGACAAGACCAGTTATCACGACTTTTTTTCAAAATACTCAGTAGAGGTTCCACTTGTAATTCAGCTCTTATGTCTTCATTCCTTATCTTGTCTAGTCGAGTGCAACCTTTAACCGCTCGTAAAAATCTCATTTCAGCAGCTCGTATTCGAGACTCAGTTCTCTTCATAGATACCCATGTCTCACTACCGTATGCTATTAGCGGTACTGCCATTGCTCTATAAAATTTCAGTTGGGTATCATGTCTTGTTCTCCTACCGAAGGCTCTCCTTATACTACCACAAACAGAACTGAATCTCGCTATTTTTTCACCAACATCATCATTTACATCAAATGAAATGTGGCATCCCAAGTAACTGAAACTTCTTACTTGATCCAATGTGTGGTTGTCAAGCACAATTTTCGATCTAACTGGCCACTTCCCTCTGAATGCCATTATCTTGGACTTTTGGGGTGAGATCTTCATGCCAAAGTCTGCTCCAATTTTGTAAAGTTTGAATATTCCATATTGTAGTTTCTCTTCTGTGTCGAAAATGATTACAGTGTCGTCTGCATAAAGTAAAGAGTTTACAAAGGCATTATTGGAAAGTTCAATGCCTGAGTCAACATATCGATTCCAAATATCTAGAATCTCGTCAGTATATATATTGAACAAAGTCGGGGACATTGGGCAACCTTGTCTTACACCTTTATTTATTATAATTTTCTCTGTTTTTCTATTGTTTCCTTAAATCCCTTTTAAAATAATCAGTTTGATTCTTTTTACTTTCTCTCACCCTGTATGAAATGTAGGAAGGAGAGTTTTGTAGATTTTTAGAACTTGAGTTTTCACTGAAAATACACGTTTTCAGATCTTCTGGAGCCAAAAAATAAGTTTATACATATTGGTGTGTGTGTGTGTGTGTGTGTGCGCCCATGCTTGGATGTAAGCAAGAGAGAGGAAACAAAATGTCTCAAAAATGGAATGTCGTACAAAGTTGAAACTTGGAACGTCTGTTGTTTTTACCACAAGAGGTTCAACATGAATATTTTCATGAAAATTAATTGACTGGAAGTTGTAGTTTATTCATGCAATTTTGTAACTTTCTTGCAATTGTTTTCTCAAAAATGGTTCCTATAATTTTGCTTGAAATCGTTTCATTTACTGAATTTTTTGTTCTCTGCAAAATAGGGTTAGCAGCATGTCTGCTGAAATTCATGGGGAGCTGTGCTCTTGTGGTAATTATTTTTTTTCAGATTGCCGTTGCAATATGATTTTAGGGACAGAAGTGTATTTTAATAAAGCTATAGAATGTTGGGGCTACAAAAAATAGTTCTGTTTCCTATCACCTGGTCAGCCAGTTATATGACTGAAGCATTTAAGAACAGAAGAGGTAGAGATGTAACAGACACTAGTCAGAGTTATCTCCTCCGAGAGTAATGAATTTCATTATACAGCCAGGCACTATGGTGAATGAAGTGTAACTTTTGAAGTGTAAAAATGGCTTGGGTATTGAAAAGGAACATCAGATTTCACTTTTAATATATTCATATTGTAGAGAAAATTTTGATTTTTAACATACTTAAATGCCGATTTTGTATATAGAGCCTGGATGGAGTGACAGACGTTTAAAAAGTACATTAATGGTAAACCGGCTGAAAACTGAGAACTTTTTATGCGTAAATTGCTGTATCTCTGACTAATTTCTAAATAAAATAATCTAAGTCAAATCAATCAATGCAGAAAAGAACAGGCTTTAATTTGGTGTGTGGTTCAAAATTATTCGTTTGGTTGTTTTTTTAGATAGAGCTCTTCAAACACAATGGAGTTCTTTCATGGTGCCCACTATAAAACACTACAAATATAACATTGAAATGCACAGAAATCCAAGGCTGGTGGAACTTATTGTGCTATGCCGTACGCTATGAAAATCTGCTACTTCTTACTCAGATTGGGCATGTCTTGACGCATGCATTCCTTGCATTGAGGCATGCGCTTAGCGCAAGTGAAAGCACGCTAGTGTAAACATAGCTATTCAATACTGTTGAATCAATTTCATTAATTCAACCACATTGAGCGACCAAATTGAACTGTGTGCATATTCGGCTTTCTTTATTTCAATGCAAAAATAAAAAGAATTTCAATTTTTTAAAAAACTGTTTTGCTACTTATATTACTCGAATACCTCAATTACTGCATTTGTTTAGCTCCTTAAAGTAGCATTAGATATATCCCTGGAAAAATTTGTGGGGAGGCTCTGCTCTCTTTCAAAAAAGTATTTTTTACAGAGTCATAGCCGAGATAAGAATGTGATAAGTATGTCGTGATTTTTAGGAAGTCGTGGTGTGCATTACAGCAAAAGTACACGAAAAACCTTAACAAAAATGAAGTAGATACAACTTATCTAAATTTACATGTACAAAATAATTTTTAAAGATCTTCTACTATACAGTTTTAAAAATAAACAGTTTATGCTAGAAAAATAATTTTATAATATTAATTTTTCTGCCCATAACAGACAGGTGGAGTGTCAAATTATTTACACTCAATCTGTTTGTTGCAGGGCTAAAATAAAAAGTTCTGTTTCTTGTCACATGGTCAGCCAATTAAATGACTGAATCATTTAAGAACAGAAGAGGTTGAGGTGTAAAAGACACTAATCAGAGTTATCTCCTCTGAAAGTAATGAATTTCATTATACAGCCAGACCCTGTGGTGAATGAAGTGAAGGTGTCATTTGCAGAGTGGAAAATATGTGCTTTTCAGAGGGCCTGGCATGCTGATAAGTGTACTTTTCCATTCAGTGAGGAAGGAATAGGTAAACCACCTCACTCCTTGTTTTACCTAGTAAAACCTCTACAGGTTCAAACCAGCCTTTTGGCTGAAGACCTAAACAACAATATTAATTTATTCTTTAATATCATTATGTGTTGTTTAGGTCATCAGCCGAAAAGCTGGTTTGAACCTCTAGAGGTTTTACTAAGTAAAACAAGGAGTGAGGTGGTTTACCATTGCCTTCCTCACTGAATAGAAAAGTACGCTTATCAGCATGCCGGGCCCTCTGAAAAGCACATATTTTCCACTCTGCAAATGACACCTTCACTTCATTCACCACAGGGTCTGGCTGTATAATGAAATTCATTACTTTCAGAGGAGATAACTCTGATTAGTGTCTTTTACACCTCTACCTCTTCTGTTCTTAAATGATTCAGTCATTTAATTGGCTGACCATATGATAAGAAACAGAACTATTTATTTTAGCCCAGCAATGAATAGATTGAGAGTAAATAATTTGACTCTCTACCTGTCTGTTATGGGCAGAATATCATTATAAGAACATAATATTACGTCATTTTGTTTTTATTAAATTGAAATTAATTGATTTTTAAATTAGGCATTCACTTGGTTGGTACCAGGATTACTTGTTGGAGGTGAGAAGAGAAAATCTGAAAAAGCTCGGCTTCGTAAAGGTATCAATATCTTAATTGGGACACCTGGTAGATTACTTGATCATACAGTACATACTAAATCATTGAATTTGAAATCAGTAGAGTGGTTTATTTTGGATGAAGCTGACCGTCTTCTGGATTTAGGTTATGAAAAAGATATTGCTAGGTATGCAAATACAATTGTTTTTAATATTTTTTGTAGGGCCAGTTTAAATTAATTAAAGTAACTTAACCCTTAAGGCTTCGGCTGTTCCGGACTGTTCTGCTTCTAATACGTGGTGGTTGTATTACATTTCATATCCCTAACAACAAAATAAAATTATGTTCTAAAAAACTTAAAAAAGCGGTGTTACATGTCAGTAAGCGAATTAATTCTTCCTGTTGAATGGATTGTAGGCTGCAGGATGCATTGAAAAATTTATTTATTGTAATTTTTATTGGATGTATTGGAAAAAACTTGCGTATAAATTCACCTCAATTCATTTATTATATAATTTTCAAGCTCAATTCATTTAAAAAAGCTCAAGAAATTCACTTTTTTGCTTCTTGTTAAACTTACAAGTTTTTTCTTGTATTCCTTTGTTTAGAACTAATGTACTGTAAATTGAATATTGCAGACCATAAACTTGGCTAGATGATAGTCAAACCAATACCCTGATAATCCTAGATAATACTACTGGACTCCTAATAATTTCTTTTGGAACCGAATGTTCGATTGGTATTAGTGAAGAGCATTCACTGTTTCAGCCAGTCACTGTGATCACGGTGACAGTGATTTTGCGTTCACCGTTACTTTAAATAGTTACTTGTGATTTAGCAATAACTTTGTATTTTCTTAGTACATTTTTCATTTGTTATCATGAAACAATAATAATGTTTTCAGTTGTTATTTCATGATAAATTAAAAAAATGGGCTACATAAAATATAACTAAAATAAAAAGTTAACCTAAAACTGATTAACACAAGGTATCCTAAATTAGTAATAAAAATAACATTTTGTATAAAAAAGAGAAAGTACAAGAAACAATATTTACAACTGAAAAATAACAACGCACATTATAAATAAAATAGCTAGGTAGAACGCGGCGTGCAATAAAAATAATACGGTAGTGTAATTGTGTTACCGTGATCAGAGATGTAAAGGAACTACCCTTGTTTTGTTTAGTCTAGTAGATGAAAAACATAACAAGGGGAATAGACTGAGAGAGGGAGAGAGAAAGAGGGAGAGAGAGAGAGAATCGTGCGTAAAAGTTGAAGTAAAAAAAGAATAGACGTGCCGGTTATCAAAGGAGAGGCGTCAAGGAGAGCACTAAGCCTAGTAAACAGACCAACATATCTTACATAGCTATCATAGGGGCCTTGAAGAAGAGTAAGCATATTATGTCGTTTTGTCTATTAACTGTGAATAGTGAATGAGCGAGTGAATTTGTTCACTTGTTCCTAAGGTAAAGAATTCGTTCTCTCTTAAAAGTGACAGTGAACAGCGAATGAGTAACTGATTTTTGTAAAAGTGATTGAAGGAACTGTAGAATTACACTCGCCGTGTCGTCCTGCCTTAAACAGTGAACAGAGGATAATTAAGCAATCTTTGTAACAGTGACTGGGGAACGAGAGGCTGTGCTATATTGTAAAATAGTACGGTGAACATACGCCATGTCGTCCTGTCTTCCAGTGACAGAAGAGTAAGGGATCTATTTAACAGTGACTGGGGAACGGTTACTCGCCTATCTGAATAACTGTGGTCACTGTGACTTATAAGTAACCGTGACTCGTTCACAGTGACAGTTCTTTTGTCTCTTCTCTAATTGGTATACTTTAACCTCAGAGTGGGAAATCAAGACTCCTCTCTGAAATCAGGACTGACGTGGTCAAACCATAGCTAGCGTATGGTAAACCTGTTCTTACTGGTAGTGGTGTCTTGTGTCTTCAAAATAGGTGAAGAGTTGCAAAAAACCGAGAAAAATTAATATACAATAATTATTTGCGAGACTCCTGAGAGTAAAAAAATGTAAATTCACTTATATGCAGTGTGTATGTGTGATACCGGAAAGACAAAACAACTTATGTACATGTACATAGACCATGCAGGTGCAGTAAGCTGGTCAACCCGCTGCAGTCTCTTCATTATTCATGGACAGGAGGGGTAAGCTAGGCATGCATATTTGCCGCTGACATCTCTATGGTCATGACAACCTGTTTGCGCTGGATGAGAAGCGGCAGCCACCCATCTAACTCTTCACTTGGGCTCTTATTACGTTTATAAAGGTCATTATAGGGGCTATTTAAAACATTAGAAAGCGCTCAAAGCAGATACAATAATTTTATGTACTTTTTTACATGACACTTGGTTTATTTATTGTAAAACAAAAAATAATTATAACAGAAATTATACTTATTTTCTGAGCGAAATAAATCTTGATTCTATCTAGAAAATAGGTGAAGAGGCTCTTCACTTACTTCACATGAACAACCGGCTCTGCTTACAGGCCATCCTTTGTTCCTCAATGGTTTGATGCCCTCTAAAGCATGTGCCTTGGGTGCCAACACTAGTTGGCACCCAAGCACATGCTTCCCCAGTCCTCTCCTCCACTCCTAGCTCTGACCCTACCCGTAACTTATTACATATTTCTGTTTCTTGTGTGTGTTTTGTACAGGTCCAAAAAAAATACTGTTACCGTGTTATTTTTCTTTTAATACAGTTTAGCTAATTGTCTGGAAACACAACAGAATGAAAACAGCGATAATGATGCTGCAGTGCATCGACAAACTGTTCTATTGTCAGCTACATTAACACCAAAAGTTGAAGAACTTGCTGGTTTGGCTTTACAAAATCCGACTAGAATTGATGCATCATCTAAACATGATGAAGATAATACTCTTGAAGATAATCTTGTTATTCCTAAATCGTTAAAACAATTCTATGTTATAACGCCTCCTAAATTACGACTGGTTACTCTTGCTGCTGTAATCCATTGGAAATGTCAAGTAAGTGGTATATTTTTATTTTAAATTTTTGAATCATGGTGTGGCATCTGGGCCAGCTCGGTCAGTCAGCTTGTAGAAAATTGCTTTCAATCCTTTATTATATAAAGCTGCAAGGACACTCGCTCACTCACTCACTCACTCATACTGGTTTAGCAGACAACTTAGAATGGTGTTCTATCGTACATGAATTTTAAATGCCATAAGTAATTTGTTACGGGACCCAGTATTGTTGAAAATGTTTCAGAAAAAACAGTGATAATGTTGGGTGATTGTTAAAAAATAAAAAAATATAGTTATATGATAGTTAATTACCTCCATCCGAGGTTAAAAGTGCAGGACTAGATTCTACATAACAATGAAAGATGGGATAAACTAGTTCGTAAAGTAGTAGAGGTATTTTAAAATTCTTTTTGCGTATCTAGAGCTCAAGAACATTTGTCATCTGACAGGTCAGTTTCCAGCTATAAAAATTTTGAGCCAGTGTCCAGTAACAAAAAAAAGAAGATTTATGCTATTGTAAAATCATAAAAGATGCTATTGTAAATAACAATAGATGTGTTTAAAAAATAAGTTGATTTAGAAATATATTTAAGTGTGATTTCATTTTTTCTTTGTAATCATTTCTTTAACTACCCTTTTACCTAGTTTCTACCATTATCGAGGAAGTTTTTGTAATTTGGTGTTAACTAGTGTTGAGGTGAGTTGTAGAAGACTGATATTTTGAATCAGGTACAAGCACATACTAGGAATAACTGGTACCAAGTACTTAGCAAAACTAATGGGTACATTCGGTAATAATTACTAGTTACCGTTTACTTGTACATTTCACAGTGGAGACCTTCTGAAATAGTTTACTAAAACAGTAAGTTACATGGGCGAAATATATTTATTTATTACATTTGAAATATATATTTCTAACCACCAGAATACGGTAACAGAAACACTTACCAATGTTTGTAGAGCATTTCATATCTTGTACACATCTTCAGTAAATTAAAATTTTTAAAAATATTTTCCACATCAAAATTTAAAACTTCCTATTCCTACCATGGTAGGAGTAGAAAGTTTTAAATTTTGATGTGGAAAAATTAAAAAAAAAATTAAAATTTACTGAAGATGTGTACAAAATACACGAAAGCGCTATAAACATTGGTAAGTGTTTTCTGTTACCGTAGTCTGGTGATTAGAAATATATATTTTAATTTTAAATAATACGGATGTTGATAATCCTACATAGGATGTTTGATAAAATAATGTTTTATTACAATATAGTTTGAATTATGTACGTTAATCAGTTTTTACTTTGACTTGCTTTAGATGGATGTGTAGAGAAGCAAAGTATTGTTTTCATGCCAAGTGTTCACCGGAAATACACTTTTTAGGCCACCTAAACTGTAAACCTAAAAAAGTGAATGATCAAAGTAATACTCTGATTATTTATCTTGTCTAACTCAAAAAGAACTTTATAACTTTATGTAGTTGTTATATTAATTTATAAAATTGATTATTGATATTACTAAGTTAATGGGCCGTTTGATTGTTTTAAGACGTGAAATAAATTGAAAGATTGATTTGTTTTTCTCATTTTTGCATCAAGGACTAGCTAATTGGTGAGAAAAATTATTGCATGTACTACTAAAAAGTTTATGACCAGCATACGATTGGTTAGACCTGCACGGTAGTACAAATTTTGCTTGATTAAAATATAACGAGTAATTATTTTTAAATAAATGAATTTTTGGAAAGTAATAAAAATTGTTTTGTTCAAAGGTTGAACGTGGTGGTGGAAAAATGTTAGTTTTTATGGCAACACAAGATATGGTTGATTTTCATCTAGATCTCTTGTCAACTGTTTTAACTGATTCTGCTAAATACTTTAAACTTCATGGTAGTATGACCCAAGATGAACGAACGCAAATATTCAAGACATTCCGTGATGCAGATTCTGGAGTACTTCTTTGTACGGTATGTGAGTTGTTTAATACTGTTTACAAACAAGCTTTTCACTTTTTTATACCTATGTAGCTTCAAATTTTTTATATGTTTTTCCTTTTATTTGTTACTTTTCCCAGTGTATCATTTCCTGTTTTCCTGTGCCTTCTTTCCTTTTTCACAGAATGTTACTCTGAGATTTTGTGTCTCAGGAACATCTTTGAACCAGTGACCTTTTAGGCTTCTCTTGAGCTTTGGGTACAGGAAAAAGTCTGCTGGGCTTACATCGGGACTATACGGTGGGTGCTGCAAGGTTGCAACCCTTACCCGAGTCAGGTAGGCGGTCACAAGAAGGAAGTTTGGGCCTCAACACTTTCGGTACCTATTTCATATTAGGTTAAACCTTCCTTATTTTCTAATTTTGTGAACCATTATCATGCACATGTTGAGGTCTTCGGTGATTAATTTTTCACTCAAATGCCGATTAGAGTCCAGGAGATTTTTTACTTTGGCCACATTTTTGCTTATTCACTGAAGGGCGCCAGATTGTCCCATGTCTTCAACGTTCTCCCATCTGTTCTTTTCACTGAACCACCAAAAAACCTGAGCCTTTGACAGGGCGTTTTCTTTGAAAGCCTTCTTAACCAAAGCAAGTGTCTCGGAAGTGGTTTTGCCCAGATGAAAGCAAAATTTCATTGCGTAGCACTGCTTCAAGGACCGCTCCTTTTTAACGTTTTCTGCCTTGCCAAAAACTCAAAAACAGCTTTTACACCATGTGTGATCTCACTGCGTCAGAGGTTGAACGTGACTCCCGCCTGGTGCATTGTTTACCTTAAAACCTCCCTCCACCTCAAATCCCACTGCTGGCAACTGGAGACCAGTCTTGAATGGCGGCCAGTCTTATTACGTTACAAAGAAACCTTGTATGTCTTAAACTTACTCTCTTGGACTAATAATCCTTTGTCTCAGCTCTATATTCTCAGTGGGTCAGCCTACTACTCTATTAAACTTCCACTCTATTTTTGGTCAAATAGCACTCCTCTGAATTTTCTTCAGTTCATCCAATACTTAGACCACTTCTGTCTGCTCTTAGACTTGAATCCTCCATCTTTTTTTGTGTTAGGGATCTTTCTGTGTTTATTTGGAGTATCTAACGTTGTTAGGCGTTATGAGCCTTGCAGTTCAACAACTCTTTTTTTCATGATCGTCAACATCATACATTCTATTTCTTTTTACTTTCTTTTTCCTGATATTAATATATACTGAAGGAAAGTATTGTTTTCATGTTTATTTTCAAATTCGGTTTTCTCCGAAAATACATGTTTTTAGGCCTCCTGAACCCTAAAAACATGTTTTTTTAGCAATTGGTCTTTGTGTGTGAACAAAATACTTTGTATCTTAAAAACAAAATTGTGTTTCAATTTGTAAATGTTTAACTTAAGTTAGGTACCACTAGAGGACCCGACACGAACATTTTCATCAAAATCGGTCAACTGGAAGTAGTAGTTTATTCGTATAATTTTCAGTGTTTTGCAATTTTTGAAAAAAATCTTATACGATTTAAAAAAAATTGTCTCGTTACAGTTTTATATGCTCTATTAGATAGAGCATATGCCGGCCTGTTGGCTTAGTGGTTAGCGCAACTGACTTCTACGCCAGGGCCCCAAGTTCAATTCCGAGTCAGGTCTGGCATTTTTTCATCACTTATTTTCATCTATCATCCTTTTCATCATCTGCATTAGAAGAAATTCCAAAACAGTCAGACGTAAAACAAAACAAACAAAAAAACCATTAGATAGGGTAAGCGTCATGTCTGGTAAAATTCTTGGACGGATTGTGCTCTCGTGGTAAAAAATATTTTTTTAAAGATTGCAGTCTAAATATACATTTTAGGGCTACAGTATATAATTTATAATCAATGTTGTTGAATATTAAAAAGCCTCCAACTTTATTTCAAGCAATTTTTTTCTACAACGCATAATTTAGCGCCAATAGTAATTTTCTGTTATTTAATAACAATTTTTTTAAAATTTCAAAGTAAAATAGGTGTCCTTCGTTTATAAAGTACTACTATTAAACATGAAATAATTAAATTATTATTTGAGATGTAGACATTTTACTTTATTACTGAATGTTTGTAGCTTTAACTTCGGAACCTAACAAGTTAATAGATGAACCCTTATGTGGGGTAAATATGTTATATTATGATCATTTGAATTGGAAATGCATGCTAAATATTAATAAGTCATTTACAGACTAACATACTTCCTGTGGTGAAACATTTTGTATTGTAAATGAAAACCAGCTATACTTTTAATTCAACTGTTTTTTTATTGCTTTGATTTTGTATATATATATATATAGTTCAACTGGCTGGACTTATGTTTTATTTATTTGTTTTCATTTCTACATCTTCTTTTTTGTAAACATTGTGATATAAATATACTTGTCTCTATTTTATTGCCATGATGTAATATCCCTGTCTAACATATCATTGTGTTATACATTATTAATTAAACCATTAATATAAATGGTTATTTATAGTCCTGATACATAAATTCAATCTGATTAAATAACTTATTTGTTTATTTTATACAAAACTAACCTTGATTATTATCATTTATCTTCAAATTAGTAGTAATACTATTATTATATTAATGATTTTAATGATTTTTAATTTTGAATGTTTTTTTTATAATATTTTCTTGAAAATTTATTTTTTGGCTTAGATTCTGAAAATGAGGTCCCCAAACTGATGGAGTAAGTTACTCCTGAATTAATTTAGCCATTTGAAATTTTTGTTCATATTCTTTACAGTAAGAACTCTTCAGTTTTAGGCTTAGCCTAAAAACGTGTAAAACCCTAAATCTTTGAATGAGTTGTCGTGAAGAGCTGACGATTTCCAGATTTTCAAAAACGGTTTAATTTAATTCAAAACAAGGATAACTTCTGTAAAACTGCACCAATTAGTCTTCATGGAAGCCATTAATTTATTAAGTATGGCATCAGTGCAGTAAACCTTCAAAGAACCATGTCATAAAAAACCAATTATTTTTTATTTTTTGGATTAATTGAGAATTCAGAAAAAGTAATGATTTGTGATGGTAAATATGCATGTGGATTGCTGGATTTTTTAAGAAAAAGTTTTAGTGGAATCAGTCCATTAGAAGCTGAAGCCAAACTAGAAAAAAAATCCTTATCCTTTTAAATTAATTGCTTTAGTGTAGTTCACCCACTTTTTATTGCTCAGGCATAAATGGTTGAAATAAAAATTCTAATTTTCACACGTATCACTTAAAGAAAATGCATACCAATTTTCAGAATTATTTATTTCTTTGGTAAGATTTTAAGAAAAAGTCAAATATACTCCCTCAAATATTATACAAATTTAATGGAAATTTAATTTAAATTCAAATGTTATTGAATGTAAATTCATTTTCGTATTTTATTCAACTAAATAAAGTTTGTTTTTTAAAATATTGAATTATGGGTTTTAAAAATGTAGGTTGGTTTACTAATTTTTGTATTAATTAATAATGAATGGACAATGTTAGTATAATAATAGTAGCAATAAAATACTCTAGTTCAGAATATTTTAAACAACTTTATGATTTATTCATTAGTTTTACCATGATAGTTAACAACGGAAGAAAAATACCAAACTGGAGTACTGAATTAAGTCTGGAGTCTGTGTAAGGAGTATCTTGAGTGGGAGTATGTACCATTGAGAATAACCTCCTGCTGGGGTTGTCTACAAGTGTTATTCCGCCCCCCAACTGTTATCTTCACAGCAAGTGGTAACCTTACCTATCAACACTCCAACAAAATACTTGATCTACTACCACTCTTCAAAAGTTTATCCAGAAATCTTCGTCCTTCCCGCTTATTTGTTCATTTCATTAAATTCTGTTCATCATCTTCCTCTTTGTCTATTGTATCAACTCATTCATAAATACGGTTTTATTAAAACCCTGAATTACTCTCTATAAATAATTTTATTTTGAATTTAATTTTACTAATTTTGAAATGAAATGTCTGGTTATCTATTCTTAATGCCATCTATAGATACAGTTAAACACTGTTTTTTTGAATTTTCAATTATCTGAAGTGCTTTTTGTTGCTCATAAAATGTATATTTGTATTTTTTTTTTTTACTTTTGAGACCTCTTAGGATCACTCTAGTTTAAGTTTAGGTCTGTTCCAGTGTTGGGTTTCTTTGAAAAGCGCACTCTCTTAAGCTTGGCTTCCTTTCGTTTGGCCCACATTTTCTTAAAACGTTTCGATCTCTGTTTCCGGTCTTCATCGGTAAACACCCTGTTGTACACTCTTCTGGTTTTTGGTTCGAATTTTACCATATTAGTCTTGACTAGTTGGTTGTACTTAGCTGATTTTGTTAGCAGGTCTTGTTTAGTGATTCCAAGTTCCTCCACATCCTGCTGTACCTCCTTCAGCCACCTAGGTCTCGACACCTTATTCCAAAAATGGTTGATCAGCCGGTTTACAAGTTCCTCAAAATGGGATCAAGCCCACTCAGCTTTTTGTTAGAAAGCTATGTAAGGAAGCTGCTGTTTAAGAGGAATCGAGTAATACTATTTTTGTTTCCAAATTACAACTTTGGTTTCTTGACTTCCAGTTTTGGGCCACTTCTGGTTGAAACCAGTACTTTAAACCCAATGATTTCTGTATCTACTCTTTAAGAGGAATTGAATGACGGTATTTTTGTTTATAAATTTCGACTTTGATTTTCAGTCGAAACTGGAATTTCAAACCCAATCCAGGCCTACTAACTTTTTGTGTAGATTACAAATCCGAAAACCATTTGTTGCTATCTCGTGTAGTTTTTGACATCTGGATGTGATAGACTAACAAATGGACATACGAAATTGATAGATGGCAATTAAAATTGCCAACAAAAAAGGCCACTAAATACACAATAGATGACACTCACCTGATTAAAAAAGTCAGTTGTTCTTTTTGGATATCATGTATTGCTGTTTAGAAATATCAATGAATGTACACTTTCATCAGTTAGTCATGACAATACCAAAAATGATATTGAGTAGAAATACTGATAACTATGTTATCAGGTTCACCAACTTATATAGAGTTCATTATTTTCAGTCGCACTGACCTAGGAAAGTTTTTCTTGATTTCCTTAGTATAGGCAACCAAAGTTTAACTTTATAAAAATAATAAACCACTTCTCTATTAACGTAACAGAAACTTTTGAAATTCAAGCCAACCTTTTGGTTGCTGACAAATAAAAGTGGTCTCTATATTTCTATAATTCAGAATTATCAAGATTTTTTGGGATGTCTTGTATATCACAATGATATTTTACATTTATGAGGACTCTTTTTAAAATATTGATAAATAAAAGTGCAGACAGAGTATGCAGTGATTTCCAACTTACACAAACCCCTTGGCAATACTTGGTGTAGCTGATGATAGTGGTAGTTGTAGTGGTAGTAGTGGAGAGGGTGGACCCACATTATGGGTAATCTAAACTAATATTATAAACAAAGCGTGTTTTTTTGTGACGGCTAATTTCCAAAACTATGGAACAGATTTTAATGCAATTTTGACAGCATATTCGTATTTATATTCGCAGTAACATTTTATTTTTAAATTTTCAAAAATGATAACCCGAAGTGCCATTATGAAGTTTTTCATAAATATGTATGCGTGTGTGTGTGAGTGTGTGTGTACACATCAGTACATATTGCTGTTGAAGTGGATGAAGGGGTTTGATTATGATGAGAGAAATATGCGGGGGAAATTATCAAAACGTCGTTTTGTGTTTGTGTGTGTACTATTGTTGAAGACAGCACATACTACGTATAAAGACTAGCGAGAGAATACCTGAGGGAATTTATCAAAATGTTGCATGTGTGTGTATACATTAGAGTATACAGACGTGATATTTAGGACTTCTAATCACATATCCGACATATTGAAGGGTTCTCTTCTTCACTGTTTCAACCAACTCACATTCTTTGCCCATTTTATCAAGCACGTCTCTATATGTTACTCTGTCTGTTCATGGAGTTCGCCACATCCTGTGGTAGCATCACATCTCAAAGGCCTGTGTTTTCTTTGAATGGATCTTTTTGAATATCCATGTCTCCGTCCCATAAATAGAACAGAGAAGATATAACATCGCAGCATTCTCATTCTGAGCTGAATGTTAAGATTCTGAATACACAGAAATTTCTTAAGCGATACAAATGATGATCCCAGTTTCTATCCTTGATCTTATTTTAAGAATCAGAGTACCTGGATATGCTTAAATATCCACTATTGGTAAAAACTTACTTTTGAATGGGTGCATCAGGCCACCTTTTGGAAACCAATGGTATTTGTCATTGATTGCTTAATAGTTGATATTTTAATATAGTTAGTCTTTTTTTCTCACAATCAAGGATTAGGCTTCCGCCTGTTCTGACTCACAACAGTGACAAACTTTTGAATTATTGCCATCTTTTGCATGGTCTCCCAACATTTCCGTACCGATCTGTATTGCAAACCACTAAGGGGGGATCCCTCAGGAATTCTATCTATGTGCTCCTTCCATCAATCATTATATTTAGTATAATGTAAATAAAAATGTACTAAATTCTTACAATGTGTTATGCAAAATTTAATAATACATCCATTAATTTTTATTTTCTTTGTAAGAATATAATTGGAACAGTTGTTTTTAATCATTGGGAGGTTATAATAATTTTATAATGTGAATTTTATTATTTATTACATACAAATATGTTCTTGTGCCAAGAATTAATTTAAATTTGAACAAAGCATTATTAAATAATAACCACATGAATGTTGGTGGGATCCTGTGCATTCTTTTTTATTAAGAACACACATCTTGGCAGATTCATTTCTGTCGTTGACATTTTGACAAAGTTTATATACAAACAGCCTCATAATTCAGTTAGTTTTCTGAGCCATTTTGTAATGAGAACAATAGTCTTTTCTTCTTTTAACATGATTTAATACATTATGGTTAGTAGTACCCCTGGTGGGTGATGCTGTAATTAGTGTCGCGGAGGAGTGGCCTGTCCCATCTTGTTTCCGATCCAAATGTATCAAACAGCAGGGAGTTAAAAGCACTTGTAACAAATGGTCTAGTTCTTTCTCTCTCTGTCTTTCTCTGTTCAGCAAGCAACTTTATTTTTTTAATAAAAAAATCTAGTTTTTTGTTTTCATATTTAATTTTCTTGATAGGTTTACCTTTATTAGTGTTTCATTTAGAATTTTTTTAATTTATATTTTCTTTATGTATGTTAAAATAAAGATTTAAGTGGATGTAAAGTATTTTTATTATTTCTAAAAAGGAATTGCTAATCTTGATTTCATGATGGTTTTTCATTTATATCCAAAAATTAACCCACCGGTTTGGTCTAGAGGTAAAGTTGTCATCATGAGTCAGCTGTTTAACAGCTGATTTTTGGAGATAAAGGTTCCTGGTTCAAATCTTAGGTAGTTACTTTTATACAGAGTTGAATACTAGACAGTGCTTAGCAGTATACTTTGGTGGTTGGGGTTCAATTAATCATGCTATCTCAGGAATGGTCGACCTGGGCCTGTACAAGACATCATCCTCATCTTATTGGGTCATGGGGTTGCTTATTGTGCTGAATTGAACTAACTTATTGCAACGTACACATATTAGGTATTAATAAAAAAATATCCAAAAATTGGAATATAGCATATAAATTGTTTTTTACTTTATAATAACACACTCAGCTCTGAGAACTTTTAATTCTGAAAAACTTGACTTACCATATTGACAAAATAAAAATTAACAGCGTCAACTGATACCAATAAAATTTTACTTATTTTGTAGCCGACAATAATTTTAAAATGCTTTACGTATAAAAAAAAATTGAAAATTAACCTGACCAACACGGAAAATGGATTTTTAAATTGGAGTTGCACCAGAAGACGTAATCTCCATCAAGTTTTATATTCTAATGACAAAAATATACTTTTAGTTAAATGCTTTAATTGATTGTAAATAGTATAACTAAAAGTGAAAAAAAGATAGTCAATATGAATGCTAGTTTATATTTTAAGCAATATCGAACTTCGTACGAGGCGTGGCTAAAAAATAGCCGAACTGAATGTATAACAGACAATCAGTGCGCGCGCGCATTCCAAATGCCACATTGCTGAGTCTTGTGACATCTCCCTTCTCCATTCCTGCCATGTAATTTTCTGCCAGTTCCTCAGTTGGGCGTTGGCTGCCGTGCTTGTCTGATTTTGTATTGGCCATCCGTCAGAAAAATGCTGAGTGTTTTGAAAGCCCGTGTCAATTTAAAGTTCTTGGTGAAACTTGGGAATGCCGCTACTGAAGCCCATACTATGTTGAAACAAGTTTATAAAGTGTCTTTGATGAATGTTTGTCATGTACTGAGGTTTTTGAGTGGTTCAAATGGTTTAAGGAGGGGCGAGAAGAGATTGAAATGGCCCACGTCCAAAACGACCTTCAATGTCGACAACGGATGAAAATATCGAAAAAATTGGCGATTTGATCAGAAAAGACTGTCAATTGAGTATTCACGCAGTTACGGAGATAGTAGGAATCGATATAGAATCGGTTCAGCAGATTTTTTCACGAGCATTTGTACATGCAAAAAGTTTGCTCAAAAGTGGTCCCGAAACTGTGGTCATAACAATGCCTTGTCCCACACTGCACTGGATGTCAAGAGGTATTTGGCCAAGCACGGAATCCCTCTGTTGGAGGATCCACTCTATTTACCAGACATTGCTCTTTGTGACCTTTTTTTGTTTTCCAAGGTGAAAGCTGTGCTTAAAGGAACCAGTTTTAAATCGGTTGATGCAGTGAAACAAAAAGCAACGGAGACAATGAACATGCTTACAGAAAATGACTTTCAATACTGCTCCAATCAGTGGAAAATCCATATAGAATGGTGTAGGGATTGAGGAGGGTAGTTTTTTGAAGGGGATAATGTCAAAGTTGTGAAGGAATAAAATAAAATAATTTTATAACATTAATCCAGTTATTTTTTAGCTGAACCTCGTAGAATTCAAAATTTTGGGCAATGCCTAAATCTTAGGATTTAGAATTACTTTGTCATTCTTTAACACACAATATTAATTCTGCAATAATATTTTTAATATTTTGATGTTCAGGATGTCGCAGCTCGAGGACTTGACCTACCAAAAGTCGACTGGATAGTGCAATTTACTGCTCCTACAACACCTGCTGATTATGTACATCGTGTTGGCAGAACTGCTAGAGTTGGTCTTAAAGGTTCTGCTTTATTAATTTTGGCACCTTCAGAATCACAATTTATTAATTCACTTGAAGAAAAATCATTAAAGTAAGAATATTATTTATTAAACAGAAATCGTATTACCTCTGAACTTATATTTTAGATTATGTAAAGTTTTATTAAAATCTCTTTTTTAGTTTTTTCTCTAGTTTACTTGAATCAGTTCATATTTACTTGTTTTTGAAGAATGATCGTGAGACTTGACTTTAGCTTCCTCATCTATTCCCAAAATTTTTTCATTCTTCCCACTCTTAAGTACACTTTTTTTGTCAGTCGTGATGTAAGATTTACAATCAAATATCTTTTTTCAAGTCTTGTGTCCTTGCTTTCCAATATTGTTTTCTTTTCCCTGTTCTTAATTTGGTACATTGTTGTTCTTAATTTGTCCAAGTCATCTTGGATCTCTTTGAACCTTTTGTTCATCGTCTTATTCTTCCAAAAGTAGTTGTAGTTGTATCATATTGTTCCGGAACCAAATCTCTGGTAGTTTCAATATATGCCTGGAAAAGGCAACTCTTTTGCATTGTATCTATTATTGATCCACTTTCCTTGCACATTACTTTGTTGAGTAGGATCCATCAGTTTCCTCCTCCTCAGTATTTCAGGTTTTTTAAATATTGTTTCATTTATATTTATGGTTTAATAAATAAGTAATTTTTAGGGTATCTGTCGTTCTTTCTTTCTTATGCTTTATTTGTCTATTGAGAATATTAATTCTATATTCAACGTGTATGATAAAGTAAAGAAAAAAATTAACCTTTGAAATTATATAGTCAGCTGTTATCTGTCGTTCTTTCTTTCTTATGCTTTATTTGTACATTGAGAATATTAATTCTATATTCAATATAAAGCAGTGTTCTTGCCCACACTGATGTATGGAGCAGAAAGCTGGGTTACTTTGGACAAGCATAGGAGTAGAGCCACTGCGGCAGAAATGCGGTACCTCAGAAGAATAGTGGGCAGGAATAAGAGAGACCGAATTAGGAATGAAACAATAAGAGGGGACCTGGGAGTACGACCTGTGAATACACTGATAGAAGAAAAACAATTGAAGTGGCTGGGACATGCTAGTAGAGCGGATGAATCGAAGAAAATAAAACAATTCCTGGAAGCAAAACCAGAAGGACGCCGACCGAGGGGCAGACCACGACAGAGCTATCAAGAGTACATGGAGCGGTTGGGGGAGGCTCGAGGAAAAGACTGGCAGCGGATGAGGAATATGATGATGGACCGAGGTATCTGGAGAGGATGGATCGAGGCAATGGCACACCCTACGCTGAGAGGCAGAAGGGGCAGATAAAGAAGAAGAAGAAGAAATTCTATATTCAACGTGTATGATAAAGTAAAGAAAAAAATTTACCTTTGAAATTATACAGTCAGCTGTTAAACAGCTGATTTTCGGAGATGAATCATGGTTCAACTTGAAGGAACGGTTGTTACTTTTATATGGATTTGAGTGTTAGTAGATAGTGGTTATGGTTACCAGTGTACTTTGATGGTTGGGGTTCAATTAACCATACTCTCTCAGGAATGGTCAGCCTGAGTATGTACAATTCTAAATCTTATTTACATGTCATACAAATCATCTTCATCTCATTGGGTCATGGGGTTGCTTATTGTTAAATTGAACAAATTACATCGTACACACTTGAGGGATTACAAAAAAAGTATATATAGTACAATATATTATTAATGTGTTATAATTGTTTTTCAGATTAGAGCCAGAATCTGTTGATAATTGTTTACAAAATCTAAGACTATTGGATATTGAAGGAGCTGAAAATATTCAGGTAAACTACATTAATTTATTCTTTTTAATATTACCATGTCAGTATTAATTGAAGGGGTCCACCGAATAACATTGTAAATGATAAACAAATAATTTTTCAGAGATTGAAAAAACGGTGTTTAACACATACCATGTATAATTAGCAGTTTTTTTTTGACAGGTAAAACTTAATTCAATTAAAACCTAGTAATGGAAGGAAAAGCCAATATGCCCTTCTGCTTTAGAAATAAGCCTATTTTACTGCCTCATAAATCGTAGAATAACGTATGCAACGTTTGAAACTAAAATTTTTAAAATCTATAGGAGATGTTAACATCTTCAGTCATCTGTATAAAACTTTGTATAAAAGTGAAACTAAAAATTGAAACTAAAAAGTCAAACTAAAATTTTAATATAGATGTAACATCTTCTATAGATTTTAAACAATTTTAGTTTCAAATGGTATAATATACGCTGATGATGGTGGATCCAACAAAACATGAGTAAGTGATAATAAAAAAAGGCTGCTAAGAAAAATGTTAGTGAATTTATTGTATAATTTGAAACTGGTAATTTTAGGTACTTTGAACCAGTTGTAGATAATTACTGAATGATTTATTCATTCATTTGGGCTTTAGTAACTGTGAATTTTAAATTTAAAGTTGATCTTTATTCTTATTCATGATGGAAAGACTACATAGGTGTGCTGATATGCTTGTCTCCATATTGGTACTTTTGCTATGACATCACTATTGGAAGATCGTTTCTCATTTTACCATAATGTATATGCATATTTTACCATAATGTAATGCATATTTTACACCTTAACTCAAGTTTCTAAAAATAATTGTATGATTTTGGTATAATTTTCATTTTATATTTTGGTCATCTTCAGTAGCAATTTAATTAAAGAGTGCATGGTAAAATATTTGTTCTTGGATTGAAACAGTTTCAAAAGGTGGACTGTATTTTCCATTGAGTAAATTTTTTGAGCTTGAAAATTTCGAAATAGAGTTTCATCGGAAATTGTACACATTTTCTGGCCCCCTGAATCCCAAAAAAACATCCTCATAGCAATTGGTCGGTGTGTGAACAAAATATCTCAAAAATGGTATACTATAGAAACTTGAAACTTACATTAGGGTATTACGAGGAGACGTGAAAGAAACGTTTTTATCAAAATCAGTCAACCGGAAGTAGTAGTTTATTCATGCATTACTTCATTTTGTTGCGATTATCTCAAAAACAGCTCCTACGGTTTTTCAAAAATCATCTCATTTACTACATTTTTGTGCTCTACAAAATAGGGTAAGGCAGCATGTCTGCCTTAAGAGTTCAGCCTAAATATGCATTTTATGGTAAAATGATATATAATTAAAGTTGTAGAAAATTGAAAAACCTACGTTTTATTTCAAGCTGTTTTTTCTAGAAGAAAACTTAAAACTAAAAAAGCTAGGCAGAGCCTAGTTTAGCATCATAGTGATTTTCCATATTTTTAAGTTCTCATTGATTTTCAGTTAGTGCATGTAGATTATGTTTTTCATTTTACATTGAATAATCGTGATTAAACATAAGTTATATGTTTCATTATCTACATTGAAAGTCATGTGTTTCGCTCCAGCTTTTTTTTTAAATTGTGTGTATTAAGAAAATTAATGGAATATTGGGAAATGTATTTCAGAGAGCAAGATCGGGTGGTCCAACAATTGAAGCTGCTGCTACTGCTCTACAGCTTCAGTTTGAAACTGCTGTTGTTGAGCAAACTAAGTTACATAATGTGGCTGCTAAAGGTATCCATATTTTTAATTAAGATAAAATTAATCTAGTTTACTGTTAAAAAAAATCTATAATTACTTTGAATTGGTATAAATGCAGTAGTTATTTGCTAGTTTAAATGTTGAATTAATTTTATGGTAATTTTAAAAATCTATTCTTATTTGATACCCCACAAAATATTGGAATGGAAAGGATTATTCAATAAAAAAATTGCTGTATTCCTTTTGGAATATGTTGTTTAGGTCATCAGCCAAAAGGCTGGTTTGAACCTGTAGAGGTTTTACTAAGTAAAATGAGGTGTGAGGTGGTTTACCATTGCCTTCCTCACTGAGTGGTAAAGTACGCTTATCAGCATGCCGGGCCCTCTGAAAAGCACATATTTTCCACTCTGCAAATGACACCTTCACTTTATTCACCACAGGGTTTGGCTGTATAATGAAATTCATTACTTTCAGAGGAGATAACTCTGATTAGTGTCTTTTACACCTCTATTTCTTCTGTTCTTAAATGATTCAGTCATTTAATTGGCTGACCACGTGATAAGAAACAGAACTATTTATTTTAGCCCTGCAACGACAGATTGAGTGTAAGTAATTTGACACTCCACCTGTCTATTATGGGCATTTTGGAATATAATGACAGTATAATTTTTTTACCCTTATGTGTGTTCATTGGCATCTGTTCAATTGAGAACAATAAGCAACCCCATGACCCAATGAGATGAGGATAGTATCTTTAATGTGTAAATGAGGTGCTGTCTTGAACAGACTCGAGGTGACCATTTCTAAGAGAGTCTAGTTAGTTGAATCCCAAACATCAAATACACCATTAACCATCGTCTAGTATTCAGATCTGTTTAAAAGTAACTATAGTAGGGAGCTAACTTGTTTGCTAGTGCGGGATGAAGGGCAAGGGGGACTGGCGACAGTGGATGTGATGTTTTCATAGCAACGGTTGCTTTAAATCCACTTGGGGACGTGTGTACTGTACATTCTGAAAATATTTATTCTTCATATGTGTCAGTTGTTACTGTGAGATCGTTTACTGTAGTGGTGTTAATTACGCTTGCGGCTCGTCAAGTTATTAATCTAGTTATTGTATATAATCTAATATTGTTATATGCGGCCTATTAATAAACAAACTGATTTAAAATATAACACTCTGTAGTAAAATATTAAAAAACTAATAAATTTTTTTACTTCATTAGGCTATTGTAATAAACTTTTAGTATGTTAATAAAATATATTAAAATATTAGTTTAAAATTTAATAAAATATTTTGGTACTACAGTAGTTATTCGAAATGGTTTATGACTAATATTTTTAGAAAGGCGCGTACTAATGGTATTATTACTACCATTAGGTTACAGGAGGAGGGGAATTGGACAAACAATCCTCTCCAACCGAATTCGTTACACTAGCAATCAAGTGAGCTCTCATCTATGTAGATTCTTCAGTTACGAGAACGCCTTTTGCATATGGATGGGCTGTGAGAAAGGGAAGAGAAAATCTGACAGTTCTGCCTACCTCAACAGTGAGACACTACATTTTGCTACCATGCAATTGCACGGTTTGTTAACCACTTGTTGCCTTTCAATAAGTATACTTCATTACGACTTGACATTTTTTCCATGTAAACCCTATTTTCTTAAAAAATTTTCTTTATGTACAAAGTTTGAACTAAAATTTAGCCTTTCTTTTAAAACCAGTAATAACTTTTCACATGTTGGCATCGCTTTTTTATTGATATATAAATCCTCCATGATTTCAACAACCATATGTCTGTCAAAGATGTTCAATAATGCATTCCTATGTTCTGGCCATTTGTTTTTTTTTACCGGTTGTCAAAAAACTGTTGATGAAAAAGAATTTGCTTCTTCTCTGTCTTAAATTTCCTTCTTTTTATTTCCAATTGTGTAAAGAGAAGTATTACAGTAGTTAGATGCTCACTCATGGCTTTTGTTAAGAAGCAAGGAAAGGCACTTTTGTATAGCTTCATTATCACAACATTTTATTACACTGTTAGATTTCTTTCGGCACTGTTTATAGTTCGACCACGTTTTCGAGAAACCGACAGTTCTGTTTACGGTAACAGTTACATTCGTACTGTTAACTTATAAAAGGTTTCGAGATATTATACTGTATGTGCTCTAAGGGTAGTGTACGTTGTTGTTTTGGCTGAACTGATACTAAAGGTAGCCACACATGCACACTAATACTTTTCTCCCTTTACCCATCATTAAAATCAAAGACATTCTCATGAGTGAAGTAACTATTTCTTTACTAGGATTTAAACCACAGAACCTTTGTCTCTATACGTCAGCTGTCAAACAGCTGACTATGACGTTATGTGGTTTTTATAGTTTTCATTGTTACTAAATGATAAATCATTTTTTGTATTTTCTTTTTTTACAGCTTATATATCATGGGTTAGATTTTATGCAAGTTACCCAAAAGAATTGAAGGAAATTTATAATTTCCATAATTTGCATTTAGGTCATTACGCCAAAAGTTTTGCATTACGAGATCCTCCTTCAGCAATTGGTGGAATTGGGAAACCAAAATTTAAGAAACAAGATAAAAGGTAAGTAATGTTTTTTATGAATATGTATTACCAAATATCTAGATACTTAGAAGATTAAACAAATATAATTAATTTATGTAATTGTATTATTTTTACTAATTTTGTTTTACAGGGAATATGTAATTATATCCTTAAAAAAGTATTTAATGTTAGGTTATGTACAGATTTAATGTTGATTGTTATGTTAGAATTTTGTCTTAAAATAAATAATTGGTGGCAATTATTTATAAAATTGTCATCTGTCGTTTTGTTTTGTCCGTCTGACCATCACACCTAGATTTCAGACTACAAGAGATAATAACAAACAGTTTTCAGATTCGTAATCTACACAGAAAGTTAGGGGGCCTAAATTGGGTTTGAAGCTCTGGTTTCGACCGGAAGTGGCCCAAAACAGGAAGTTAAAAAATCAAAGTCAAAAACTCCAAGAGGTATCAACAAACGGTTTTGTGATAGATAATCTAGACAAAAAGTTAATGGGCCAGGATTGGGTTGGAAGTTCCGGTTTTGGCTGGAAGGACCCCAAAAGGGGAAGTTAAGAAATCAAAGTCGGAATTTGGAAACAAAAATAGTGTCATTCGATTTCTCTAAAAGAGTAGATATAGAAATCATTGGGTTTGAAGTTCCGGTTTTGATCGAAGTAGCCCAAAACCGGGAGTCAAGAAATCAAAGTCGGAATTTGGAAACAAAAATAGTGTCATTAGATTTCTCTTAAAGAGTAAATACAAAAATCACTAATGGTTTTTGCCATAAGTCACAAAGGTAAGCCTTTTTAAATATTGCCACCAACCATGAGACTCATGAAAGGGATATTTCTTTGGATTAATTTTTAAATTGTTGGTAAAAAAGAATAAGTTATACACTGTTGTACCCATCATTAATGATTATGCAATCAAATTTGTCATACAATCGAAAAGCTCTTGCTGAATAACTCAATTACTCGTCTCTAATTTTTTAATTTCCTGATCACCTAAAGAGCTGGAATTGTGCATATTTATTTCTCAGGAGTCAAAGAGAAAAACTGAAGTATTTTTATTTTGACTACTTGCTTAAATAAAATTGGAGGAATCAGTTTTAAGAAAACTACAAAAAGTGAAAAATTGTACCAATCTATAACTTCCTGTTGACCAATTTTGATGAAGAGTTTGTGTCAGGTCCCCTCCTCAATGCCGGCCGCATTGGCGTAGTTGGTAACGTGCTCGCCTCTCTTCATGTGGTCTTGAGTTTGAATCCCATTCAGGTACGGCATATTTTCATACGTTACAAAAAATCATTTCATCCTTCACCGTCTGCATTAGCAGTAATTGCAGAACAGTCAGACGTTAAACAAAAAAAAAAAATCCTCTCCTCATGGTACCCAACATAAGTTCCAAATTTCAGCTTTGTACAATTTTCTGTTTTCACATACACACACACGAATCAGTAATGGTCTTTTTTTGGGTTCAAGGGATCTAAAAATGTGTATTTCCAGTGTAAACTCGAATTTTGAAAAATTGACATGAAAAGATTACTATTTTAACTCCTCTTTATAATTTTGGTTCGATAAGAGATTAAATGATAAATGCACAGAGAGAATCAATAATAATGTATGGACTAACCATTTTCATTTTATTGATTTATGTTAAAGCAATGGATTGCACCATTTTCCAATTACAGATATGTAACTGTTCACCGTGGTACAGTATTTTAGTGCATTATTTTGTACTAATACACGTATTTGCATAAAATAGTGGTTATCATATAGATGAATTGTTATTTACATAAGTGACAACAGTCGCTCACTCAAATGCATATGTTTCCTGTTTTACAACACGCGCGCTGTGATTAGCACATTGTCATTAGTTCCCTCCTCTATCTATAACATTGACCAACCATACAAAATGTAATGTCCTTTCCTATGTATTCTCACTCACCCTGCCCCCCCCCACACACACACCACACCTCTTTATCATTATTATTAATAATTAATAATATAGTTTATACAGATGGGAAATTTCATTATTACGTTTAACAATGTGTGTTTCAAACGTATTATTATTTATTGCCTAATCATAATTTCTATATTATTCAGGGTTTTGATTGTAATATTGTAGTTAAATGTTACACTTGAAATTTATCAAATTGTTATAATTTTGCGTTATCAAATTCAAGAACATCATTCTGTTATTTATAATTGGTATATGGATATTTTTCACTTTAAATATTATTATATTAATTAACCATACTCTCTCAGGAATGGTCGACCTGAGTCTGTACAAGACTACACCTCATTTACACGTCATACACATCATCCTCATCTCATTGGGTCATGGGGTTGCTTATTGTTCTGAATTGAACAGATTGCAACGTACACAAATTAGGAGAAAAAAATATTATTATAGGTTAAGAATTTTTAATTTAGTTTTTTAAAGGATTCAAATTTTAATGTATAAATTTTTGTTAAAGTTTGTACCTATATAGGAATTAAAAAAATAATGCTATTAAATAATAAAAGAAAAAAACTGTTCAATTGTAAAGTACATACTTTAAATTACTGCTCTATTTAGTTGCTTAAATTTTTAAGCATTTATCATAGTGTGTTTTAATGAGTTTTTATCATAGCTTCACATGCTAATAGCTGTGTACCATGGTGTAATTTTATCTCGTATCTGGTATGCTGCATTAGTTTAGGGTAATTCATCACAGACTAACATGAAAAGAGTTTTAAAAATTCAGTTAAAAACTATTACGTGTATAATGGGAGTCAACTCGTTGGTGGCCAGCCTGGTGTAGTGGTTAGCGCAATTGGCTTCTACGCAAGGGTCCCGATTCGATTCCTGGTCAGGTCTGGCATTTTTCATAATTCATCTTCATCTATCATCCTTCTTATTGTCTGCATTAAAAGTAATTGCAAAACAGTGAGATGTAAAACAAAAAAAACTGCTTACCTCATCATTTAAGAAGTTTCTTCAATTGCTTTCAGTACCTTCTTTGTTAATTTTTGAACTAATGGTGTATGCAAAGCAAAATGCCTTACAGAATTTAAATGTCCATAATTGCTACTCAAGAAACCAAATTGATTACTATGTTGCTAATCACATTACTAAATTGTTTAGACAAAAACCTACTTGTACTGATAGAAAATACATCAGTAAATTACCATTTGTAAATTGATTGCTGAAACATTTAAAAATGTACACAAATTCCTTTCTAAATAGTTTTGATTGAAAAATATGTTAATTTATGAAATAAACGGTGAAACAACTTATGTATTATTTGATACAAATGGTTGGATGATACACTTAATGAAGTAAGCGAGTAAGTATTCATATTAAATTAATCGGTAAGTAATGAATTTAACATGTTGTTAAAATTTAGACATCAGTTTTATCTTGACATGTCCTGTATTCCCAACTTGACAGTCACGCTTAATTTCAGTTCTTCGTCACTTAGAAATGGATGTGAATTTTGTAAGAAGATGAAAACCTAAAGGGTTTGGGTTCGGCTAAAGGGTGGACAGTTGAAATTTGTCCATTTTTTTTTTTGAAAATTTGTCCAATTGAATTCAATATGTATATAGAGGTTTTTAGAAATTAAAATTTAAACAAAATAAATTAAAAAACGCTTTTTCATTAGATTTTGTACGTAAGCGATATTACGCAATCAGTGATTTTTCTTACGATTTTCCTTTCTTACTTCCTTACCACAAGCTTTAAAACTTGTGATAATTTAAGTTTGTCAAAACTAAAAAATGATTGATGAAACATTTTAGAGTGTACATGAATTCATTTCTAAGTAGTTTTGGTTGAAAAGTATGTTAACTTCTAAATAAATGCTGAAGCAACTTATGTATTATTTGTTACAAATGGTTGGATGGCACGCTTTTTGAAGTAAGCAAGTAGTAGTAATAAATTTAACATATTGTTTAAACTTAATAGACTTACCCGTTTTATCTTGACATGTCCAATACTACCTTCTTGAGTACATAGATAGTCAGACTTTATTTCAGTTCTTCATCGCTTAGAAATGGATGTGAATTTTGTAAAATGATGAAACCTGGAGCCAGGTACAGGTTTAGGGGTACAGTTGAAATTTGCCCACTTAAATTCAGTTAGTTTATAGAGGTTCTAATAAATTACGAGTTAAACAAAATAAACACTTTTTTATTAGATTTTGTTTGTAAAAGTGATATTACGCAATCAATGATTTTTCTTACGATTTTCCTTTCTTACCGTTTTCCTCATCATTACTCTTTTTATTTCATTAAATCATTAAATTTTATTAATGTTCCTAAATTACATAATTTTTTTTTGGCCACTTCTAAAATGTAGTTCGTATTCGGTTGCAATTACTGTAACTATAAATAATGTTAAAGTATCAAAGCGTTACTTTAGCAAAGAATTTTATGCTTAAAGAGTGAAATTCTGTTCAACTCGATGGACTAAACAAACAATGATTTCCTCTTCAGCATTGCCACTCAACTTGGTCAAGCTCTATCAGTTACTCTAATAGTTCTCCCACACTTTAAACATTGTTGAAAGTGAAAATACTGACCTGTTCTGATCCATTATGTTTCTAGGATCATTTAATATACCGTGTAATATTCTTCAGTCTTCACTTTTAACTGATAATTTTATATAATTTGCGTCACTATTTTTGCATGAAATATTTTGTAAAGAATAATTTGCATCGTCTCAATGAATACATTATCTGCACTGTTTTCCTCAGTTTTACATTGCTTAATCGTATTTCTGGAATAGTTCAGTAATAATAATAACAATAGTATGAACATTTATTTTTGTCCCTGTAATAGGCAGGTGGAGTGTTAAATTATGCCCACTCGATGTGCTAGTTCTAGGGCTACAAAAAAATATTTCGGTTTCTTATCACGTGGTCAGTTAATTATATGCCTGAAGCATTTAAGAACAGAAGACGTAGTGGTGTAAAATACACTAGTCTGCGTTATTCCCTCTGATAGTAATGAATTTCATTATACAGCCAGACCCTGTGGTGATTGAAGTGAAAGTGTCATTTGCAGAGTGGAAAGTATAGATGCTTTTTAGAGGACCTGGCATGCCGATAACCATACTTTTCCACTCGGTGAGAAAGGCAGTAGTAAACCACCTTATTCCCCGTTTTACTTAGTAAGCCTCTAGTGTTTCAAACCAGACTTGCGGCTGATGACCTAAACAACAACTTTATTTTGAACACAACTGAAAATAAATTTTAAAAAACTACTTATTCAATAATAATTTAAAATATTTATTATTATCAATTGTAATAATGTCTAATTCATGTAGGTTTGGGAAAGCCATCTACTGGAGAAGGTTATAAGTTATAAGTAGTTTGTAGTGTTTCAAAATTGACGTGGGAAAGTAATTATTTCTGTTGTGTTTAGGATAATCCCTTTTTTATTAATGCTGACGTTTATACCTTTTCCTCAGGAAACATATGAGATACTTTTTATTTAAAATAAAGAAATATTTATAATTTGATTGAACAGTTTTGTTTACACAGGTTTTTGAAAGTGCAAGCTACAGTTTTCTACAAAAAAGATAAAGTTTTCCATTATTTTTAATACTTTTTAAAATTGTACATTCAATTGTAAGAACTAGGGTAGGTAAATACTTAAAAAAAATTCATTCCGGTGTCTTGACTAGAAACCGAGAAAAATGTATATTAAATCAAAATAATTAATTTTTTGGGAAGACATTTGAAAAAAGAAAACCTTTTATCAGGATAAATTAATCACAGTAAAAATGCAAGAAAACAAAAACTAATGTATTTAAAAAATAACAAAACTTGCATACAAAACACCAAACACACTTTATACATCAGCTGTTTTTGTTGCCAACATAACATTGGATAAATATTTTTTTTAATATAACAAACTATTAATCTAGTTACGTTTGGAATCAATAAATTTCTCAACAACACATATCGTTCATCCAATGGTAAACTCGCGAATGTGAAAATTCTCAGTTTTACGGGAGAGCAAAAAACAAATTTAATGCTTTCTTCTTTAACATACGTCGTGTATTTTCGTAACGTTACAAAGGCTGTATCTCCCTACCCGATTAAGAAACATATTCACGAGTTAACTACAACAAGCGTTGGGTTGTGTACATCAGCATGCACTAACAAACTCATATTCTGAAAATTTTCACATTCGCGAGTTTACCATTGGAGGGACGATATGGTGAGTTATAAAACAGTTATTAAAATAACATCAGATGTTTAACAGCTGATTGATTTGGAGATGAATGTTCCATGGTTCAAACCCTAGTAAAAGTAGTTAGTTGTTGCTTTTTAACAAATTTATACTAGGCAGTGGTTACCAGTGTACTTTGATGGTTAGGGTTTTTTCATTAACCGTACTCTCTCAGGAATGGTTGGCCTGAGTCTGTTCAAGTTTACACCTCATTTGCACATACATATTATCCTCATTGGGTCATGGGGTTGCTTATTGTTTTAAATTGAACGGATAGACCCACATTGTATTTTTTTTTTTTTTTTTTACTTGTGAGGCCACAATGGACCACTTCAGCCACAACATGAAAGACTCTACTTCGATCTCTGAGCCTTGATCTTTACCAGTATTCCCTCATTCTTTGTGATCTCTGAGCCCGGAGTTCTTCCGTCACCCTCTGCACTCTTCTAGTCTTGGTTTCCGGTTCCAAAGCCAGATCCTTCAACTTTCTATAACTTTCAGACTTGAACCTCACATCCTCCATTATATACGTATAAAAAAGAATAAAAAAATAACATGACCTGGTACCCCTGGCATGGAAACCAATTGTGCTGACTACTACTCCACTAGCTAAAAAAAACGTATTGTGAAGAAACTGTAAGCAATTTGTAAATTTTTTTTCTTCATGAGGTAGGGTAGTTTGTGTCACCTCTAAACAGCTGATTTTTTTCCAAATTTTATAAGCTATTTCCTTATTTCTCATCATCATGATATTTTTGGTTTTATATTTGACTGTTATGCAAATTAGGGTTAATTTAGGTGATATATGAAGGTTAGTAAATGAAAACAAGCGATGAAATAATTCCAGGATGTGTTGGGGAATTGAACCTGAGACAATTGGCATAGAAGCCAGATGTGCTGACCACTACTTAATAGGGCCCCATCGTCATGAGGTTTTCTGCCGTGAGACAGGTTCCTTGAACCATCTTTTTCTCCAATTTATTTTGTTTTTCCACTAGCATTTTTAATTTCTTGATAGCTCATACCCATTTAAATATCTATAACCTTTTTCTTCAACATCTTTTCTTTTCACATTCAATTGATCCTTTTAATATCGTTTTAATTAAACCGTCTCCTCTCATTATGTATTCTAGCCAATTAGCTTTCTTCTGTTGAGTGGTTACCATCAAGTTTCTCTTTTCTTCCACTTTTTGTAATACTTCCATGTTATTTACTCTGTCGGTCTATTTTATTCTCTTTGATTGACTTCACTACTACATTCCAAAAAGTCTATCCTATATCTTTCTTTATTGCTTAATATCCATGTTTCATATCATCTGTAAATTAGTGCATGTAAATAATAAGATTTTATTAAATGTTTCTTGAAATTTAACTATCTTGTTACGTAGTAAGTTTTCATTTCTGTTTAAAATTTCTTTTACCTTCCGATTCTTGTTTTTATTTTAGTTTTTTTGCAATATTCAGTCAGCGTGCTTCCCAAAATACCTATACTGCTTTATACGTTTAATTTTTTCTTTCTTATGTCGTGATGTTCATTAATTTATCATTTCCTATTCTCATTACTGTGATTTTTTCATTCATTTTCATGTTATCTTCTGTCATCATGTTTTATAATTCTGATAATATACATTGAATTTATTGGTGTTTATCTCCCAAAAATACTTTTATTGTATTAGCAAATGAAGAATGACTTCACAATAATCTACTAGGGTGTATAAAATATAAACCGGATGTTTGTTGTATAAATTTATTTGTGATAAGAAATTACAATGTTTTTAATATTTTTCAACAAATTCTCCTTCCCGCTTTAGACAGTTTTCCCAGCGTTTTGGAACCGGAAGATCCTTTCTTCAAAGAAATTTCATTTTGATTCATCTGCTAATTGCATATAAGTAATATTCGACAGCTTGATTGTTATTAATCCATTTCTCCAAGTGCTTCTTTTAACAGCCCATACAAAAGTTCAAGGGGATAAATCTGGACTGTCAGGAGTGTGTTAAATGATTTCGTAATGCATTTAAACCGATTTATCCATTATCAAAGTCGCTGTGTGAAGCCTGGCGTTGTCATGAAGAAGAATGACATCTCTGATTGGGATACCATGACTTTTGGTTTGTAGGCAGTTCTTGCTGACTCCAACAGCTGGTAGTAATAGCTGGTTTGTGGAATTTATTGTACATTGATGGTGTAGGAAGTCATTGAGTGAAACTCCCCTCCAGCTTCAAAAAAACAATCACAAGCTCTTTTCTGGTAGAGAGACGGGGTTTGGCATCTGTGAGACTTGATTTTGGGTGTAGATCGTGACCTTGATTTTTTACTCTTTTATGACAACCAACAAACTAGTTAGCCCAATTAAAAACTTGGGTCTGAGAATGATTATCGTCACCAAACTGTGCTTTTAACTGAGTCAGAATTTAAATTGGTAGAACACCTTCATTCATTAGTTAAAAGACTTAACTATAATACTTCGCGCAACACGTAATAAGACCTCATGTTCAAGTCGTGGCTGTACTGGCGACAAAATAGAGATGTATTATGTGCTGATAAAGTTCCTCTACTCTTAATTCACTGACCTTGAATTTGATGGTGCCACCATTTTGCTTGGGATGGCTTGATGAGGCACACAGAAAAACTCCAGTTTGTATTTGACTCGACCTCATATTTTTGATGGTACAGAATTGCCAAACACATCAGACTGATTATCAAAAATTAATATTGGAGTAAATCGTTCAGAATTCGATAGAGCATTTATATAAAGGGTGATAGTAGTTATGTTTACACTTGAATAGTTCAAATCAAGTGTATCATCTCATTACGTTTATGTATTATAATATAATAATAGTATTACAGTGAACTAAATTGTAAAACGTAACAATTTGTTCCATTTCTCAATCGTATTAACTTCCAATTTACCAGTGAATGCCCTCCTGCTGGTTATTAACCACATTGACACCACTGTCTGCTTTGAAAGACCTTGAAAATGTCACATTGATAGGGTTAGGTGAAATAGACAGAAAAACGTATCTTTTTTCTTCTCTATTATACAATATATTATGTTGCAAAAAAGCGTGCGACAATATTGTATAGTTAGTATTTTATTATAGCAACTAGTATATATTATTGTGTTACAATTTAATGTATTTTTTATTACACATTTATGTAAAGAGTGTTGTATGGTACTGAATATTTTTTGTTCTGTTTTCATGTATACTACTGTATCTAATTACTGTATTTAATGTATTTTTAAAAACTTACAGTAGGGTCAATTGATTAAGACCCTATTGTTTAAATGGGGGAATGTGGTTAAAAGAGGGAAATTTTTTGTTATTATTATACTGCATTTGTTAACATTAGAGGCATTTTTTCCATCATCATCATCATCATCGTCCTTCAAGGATTAGGCTCTGTTGGCCTGTTCCGGCATCCATTTCTTTCGTGGTCTTCCAACGTCTCACCTTCCACCGGGCTGATACTCCCATGCTAGTATGGGAAGCCTATCTCTTGACATGCGGAGTAAATGACTGGACCAGTTTCTCCTGTACCTTTTCAGAGTTTCTAGCAAAGGTTCCACTCTCAGGTCCGCTCTTATATTTTCATTTCTTATATGATCTAACCTAGAGTAGCCCTTGATTGCTCGCAGAAATCTCATCTCAGCTGCTTGCATTCGAGACTCAGTTCTTCTATTTGGTACCCATACCTCGCTTCCATAGGCTATCAATGGTATTGCCATTGTTCTATAAAATTTTAGTTGGGTATCCTGCCGTGTTTTCCTCCCTATAGCTCTTCTTATAGAACCACTTATAAATTACCATATCAGCTGTTTAAAGTAGTAATCGATTGATTACAAGAATTTGTAGTTACGATTGTAAAATGTAGTTTAAATCGTTCTGAAAACTCTATTCTTAATAAATATTATTAATGTTAAATACTTTATGCGAGATTAATAAGCTTTTTATTTACATATTTTATGTAACATTATACTACAACAATAAAAATAAAATAAAACTGGTAAAAAATTAAAAATAAAATATGTAAATAAAAATAAAAGTAAAATAAAAAAATTTAAAAATTTGTAGAATGGAATATTTAATTTCAAATGGGGAAATTGTTTTTAAAAATAATTAAAATATTTTTTGGGGTAAAAAGGTACTATCTTCATTATTTGAAACAATTGTATCTGTCTATAAATGGGAAAGTCTTCACTCTTTGACTAAAGTGACTGACTGACTGACTGACTGACTGACTCATCACTAATTCTCCTACTTGTACAATAGGTAGAAAGCTGAAATTTGGAGGGAATATTCCCTTTACAGTAAATAGAAGAATTAAACAATTTCGACATTCTACCATTAACAGGTTGAAAATGGTGTTCAACCTGTAAACAGATATTTTCTGTTTACTACGTTTCAGACATGCTAGATGGCTGAAAATTTGTGAAAATGTGTCAATCTAACTATTATGCCATAGAGGCACCCACTATGACCTTTGTATTTAACAGATTTTCTGTCCAATACATAAAAAATATTTTTAATTTTCTTTTAAACTATAAAAATCCATGAGTTCGATGAACCAATATTGAATCTAAATGAGTTGAGCTAATAAATTATATCGCCCATAATAGGCAGCTGGAGTGTTAAATTATTTGTACTCAATCTGCTATTCCAGAGCTATAAAAAATAAAAAATCTGGTGTGAAACACTCACACAACTTTCTCTTGCCAATGCAAATAATTAATAATAAACCTAACATTATTAATAAAATATTAAAAATAAACAACAACTAACCTCAAAAACATAACCTTATTTTAATCATGAGTGGAAGACGCAAAATGAAAATCGAACTCAATTTGGCTTAAAAAAAAACGGAAAATCACACTTTCACGCTAAACTAGGCTCTGTAGAGAAAAATTCTCTAACCAAAAGTTGTAGATCTTTTAATTTTCTATAACTTTTATTATATACACTTTTGTCGTAAAATGCATACTAAGACCGAAATGTTAAAAAAAATCGATTTTTCTCACGTTTTCGTGAGAAAAAAACAGAAAATCGCAAATTACCGCTAAACTAAGCGTTATACAAAAAAATGTTTGAAACAGAAGTTGTAGGTTTTTAAATTCTCTACAACTTTTATTATATAAGTTTTTGCGCTAAAATTTATATTAAAGCCGTAATCTTAAAAAAACAACGTTTTTACGTGAAAACAGCCTCACCGAGAATTTCAGCAGACATGGCGCCTACCCTATCTTGTAGAGAATAAAAAATTGAGTAAAATAGGCCATTTTAAAAAAAATCGTAGGACCAGTTTTTGAGAAAATCGCAAAAAACTGAAAAATTATACGAATAAACTACTACTTCCGGTTGACCGATTTTGATGAAAATGTTCGTGTCGCGTCCGGTAGTGGTATGTAACTTAAGTTTCAAGTTTCAAGTTCGTACGATGTTCCGTTCTTGAGATATTCTGTTCACACACACACACACACACACACACAGACACACAGACACACAGACACACACACAGACCAATCGCTAAAAACATGTTTTTTGGATTCAGGGGGTCTGAAAACGTATAGATCCGGTGAAAACTCGATTTCGAAAAATCGACATGAAAACAATACTTTCCTTCCTATATATTCATATAGGCAAGAGAAAGTAAAAAAATAGTTTTGTTTCTTATCATTTAAGAATAGAAAAGGTAGAGGTGTAAAATACACTAGTCAAAGTTATCTCTTCTGAAAGAAATGAATTTCAATATACAGCCAGACGCTGTGGTGTAAGAAGTGAAGGTGTTATTTGCAGGGTGGAAAATATGTGCTTTTCAGTTGACATGGTGATAAGGAAACTTTTCAACTCAGTGAAGAAAGCAATGGTAAACCACCTCACTCCTCGTTTTACTTAGTAAAGCCGCTAAAGGTTCAAAACAGCCTTTCGGTTGATAACCTAAACAACATAGTAAATTATTATAAAATTGTACCATCTAGTTTTTAAATTTATATGGAAAATCAGGAAGAATTTTTTTGTGTTCTTTTTGTAATACACAAAGGATAATATGATATATAAATTTATAGTTCAGTAAAGTCCAGTATCGGTACATACAGATGAATGTTGAACGTGAGGGATTGATAGGTAATGTTTCTTTAAATGACGTATGACGGGACGACAACATTGATGATTATGATGATAATGATGAGGATGATTCAAGAGAGTGATGCGTGGAACATTTTTATTGTTTGGGTATCGTTTTCTTTATGTATTATTACATTATATTAGAAAAGGAATCACTTATGTGATAAAGAAAGAAATGAACTATGAAAAAAGTAAAAAAAAAAATAAAGTGATACTTTAAAAATATGTGATAGATTATACAATAGTTTGTAAGGTATCTTATTATTAAATCAGTTACGCCGGACTATATTCTTCCATATACAACGCTACTTTGTAGAGCTTATTGGTCATTCTTATGTATGTCGTCAATATTACTGTTCGTTTAATAAAAAGATTATTTTATCGTTCGTGTATGATTGGTTAAATAATTTTCTATATTAACTGGATGAGTTGCAGTTCAAAATATAAAACTGATCTTATAAAATCATTCCATAAAATTTTTTCTTTTAAATATATAATTTTTTTGTCATCGATCTCTTGACTGGTTTGATGCAGTTCTCAAAGCTGTTCTATCATGGGCTTGTCGTTTCATATCTACATACCTGTAACACCCTATATCTTTTGTAATTTGCTTCATATATTCTAATCTTTGCCTCCCCCTACAATTCACTCCCTCAATATTACACTCCATTATTGGTAGACCAATACCTGGATGTCTTAAGATATGCCCCACTAGCTTATCCCTGCTTCTGGTAAGATGCTTCCATATACTTGTTTTTTCATTTACTCACCTAAGAGCCTCTAAATTACTTATTTTGTCCACCCACCTAATCTTTAACATTTTCCTGTAACACCTCATTTCAAAAGCTTCTATCCTCTCCTTTCTACAGCCCCTATCATCCACGTTTCACTCCCGTATAATGCTACACTCCAAACATAGTGTTTTAAGAAATTTTTCCTAATCTGTAAATCAATGTTTGTACTCGGTAAGCTGTTTTTCATTTCAAAGGGTTTTCTAGAGTGAGCAATTCTACTTTTACTATCGCTTATGCTTCTGTCATTCTGTGCTATTTTTTCCCTAGATAGTAGAATTCCCCAACTTCCTGTATGTTTTCGTTGCCTGCTTTTAAATTTCCCATTTCTTCTAAACCACTCTTGCTGTTGCTCAACACTTTCGTTTTGTTCTTATTAATTTTCATGAAGTAATCTTTTTCATGATCTCATCCATTCTATTTAAGATATCCTCTTTCGTTCTTTCTTTGTATCGGCTAATACTACTATATCATCTACAACTATATGTAACTGAAGTTATAGAAAATTAAAACCCTATTTTATTTCAAGAATGTTTTTCTACATTGCTTAGTTTAGCATCAATTAGTGATTTTTCATAATTTCAATGAGAAAATATGTAAAATCGCTAATTGATCCTATCTAAGTGCTGTAGAAATAATGCTTGAAATAAAAGTTTTTATATTTTGTACAACTTTGTATACACTTTTGTTGTGAAATGCATGCTAAGGCCGCAGTCTTAAAAAATCCAATTTATTTTTATTGAGCAAAATACAGAAAATCACTTCTATTGATGCTAAATTAGCATTGTAAATAAAAATTAAAATAAATTGTTACATTTTTATTTTCTACAACTTTAACTAGGTACACTTTTGCCCAGATCTGACCAGGAATCGAACTCAGGACCCCGAAATAGTAACTTTTTGTGCTGACCATATATAATTTAAAACTATTGTTATTTAATTATGAAATGGTCATCTGAATTTCTTAACTAAATAAAATACACAAACTCATAAATGAATCTTGTTAGACCTTGATATCTTATGGTTTTAAAAGATTTTTAAAATTATATTGGTTCAATTAAAATTTTAAGAGTAAGTTATGTATTTCAAAGTTAAAAATAAATAAGTGACCCTAATACAGGAGTAGACATTGTTACATTAAAAAATTAAATAGCCTCTAAAATACATGTTAAAAAACAATTTAAAATATTTTATATATGTTGTTGTTCAGGTCATCAGCCGAAAGGCTGGTTTGAACCTCTAGAGGCTTTACGAAGTAAAATAAAGAATAAAGTGATTTACCTTCACCTTTCTTGCTGGGTGGAAAAGTACGCTTATCAGCATACCAGGCCCTCTGTTAAAAGATGTACTTTCCACCCAGCAAATGACACCTTCACTTCATTCACCACAAAGTCTTGCTGTGTAATGAAATTTATTATTCTCAGAGGAGATAGCTCTGGACTAGTGTCTTTTACATCTTTACCTCTTCTGTTTTTAAATGCTTCAGTCACATAGTTGACTGACCATGTGATAAGCAATATAACGTCGTTTTATATTTACAATTTTTTAGTACAAAAAAATATATATGAACTTATTACTTGAATTTTTACTTAAAGACAAAAACTGTTCTTGTTTTATAAATGATCACTAAGAGGTAAAGGTGTAAAAGACACTAGTCAAGTTATCTGCTCTGAGAAAAATGAATTTCATTATACAGGCAGACCCTGTGGTGAATGAAGTGAAGGTGTCATTTGCAAGATGGAAAGTTGATGCTTTTTAGAAGTATGTTGCAGGTAGTATGGTGATAAGGCATACTTTTCCACTCAATTGAAAGGAAGGCAATTGTAAATCATCTCACTCTTCGTCATACTTAGTAAATCCTCTAGAGGTTCAAAACAGCCTTTTGGCTGATGACCTAAACAACAACAACAACAACAACAATGATCACTAAGTTTGGATGTGTGGTTTTTGATAAAACTCTAAATGGTCCTGTTCTTGTGACAGTAATCAGATTCTCCTAAGTCCTCAAACTGTTTTGTCCTCAGGAAGCTTCAAAATTATTTAATTTTATAGTAGCCTACTGATTTTTCATTCAAATATTTTGCATTAAAATAAAAAAAATCGTTTCATGAGTTTTAATTAAAAATTGCATGAAAATTGATTTGTTTATTTCTACAGATTATTGACTTCGTGAAAAGTAACTTACATCCGTTATGAAGAAATTTTTTAAGTCACCAATATTATTTTATTGTTTACAAACAAAAACTTAATTGATCAGAAGTGTTTAATGAATGCAACTAGAGAAAATCGTTGGTTTGAGTAACAGCGACACAATTAATTTCTGTGAAAACATAATTAAATCAGAAGTAAAGAGTAAATTCAATTAGATGTCCTTCAAATAAAAGGGAATTAAAATTTCCCTGTCTACGTAAAATTCCCTTTAGTTCTGTATCAAATATGTTGCATGGTTGTCTTTAGCCCGCGACCAATTTGTAATTGGCCGTTGATTGGTTGTCGTGTAATAGTCCCCTCTCCAAGGAATAATTTTATCGTGCTGGCGCGCGGAAAAATGTCTGCCTGGGCTCCAGATTGCTTCGCTCGCTTTCGAATTGACTCGAGCGTGCGTTTGTTTCTTCGGTCTAAAGAGAACACTTTTTGCGCTATTTTATTTAAAATTACCTCCTTCCCTTAATCACCAACGATCCGATGACAAAATTGTAAAGCAAGCAGTTACTCTGTTCGTCCTCTCTTTCTCTCTTCTTCTTGACCGATCAATTTCCTTCACTCTTTCTCTGTCTGACTTTATTTAACAGTATCAACTACTACATCGATGTTCAACATCTTGAAAGTTAACCGGAGATCATTAGGCCGGTTTTTTCTATCAATTACACCGACTACCTGGTCTGGTTTCTCCTCCTCTATTACTCTAGCCTCTTGTTTAATTGCCCTGCCATCTAGTGAACTGTTCACCCAGTGTTTTATTTCACATTCAACCCAGGAACCGCAACTTTTTAAACTTAAATATCAACAAACCAATTAACCTTTTCATAAATCTCTTGCGTATTATCATCATTAATGAATGTCATCGTAATCAACATGATATTTCTTCAAATCTTTGGCATCGTCATAAAAATAATACCACCACATTTAATAGCTACATAAATTTGTTAATTTTTGTTAAGTTCTACTAACCGGTACTTTAAAAAATATATAGCCTACCGTTACTCTTTGGTATAAAACAATTTAATATTTTTTTTAGTATCGAAGTAAATTTATTGTTCAGAACGGCCATTTAATAGTACTGCAAAACAAGAGTAATTTGGCAATTTTGTAAGTTGTCATCTATAATTTTCTTTTGTCCGTCTGTCCGCCACACTCAGATCAGCAACGACTACAAGAGATAGCAACTCATGTTTTCGTATTCGTAATCTACACAAAAAGTTAGTGGACATAAATTGGTTTGAAGTTCCGGTTTCAACCGGAAGTAGCCCAAAATCGGAAGTCAAGAAATTAAAGTCGGAGTTTAGAAACAAAAACAGTGTCATTCGAGTCTTCTTAAAAAGAGTGGATACAGAAATCACTGATGGAAATCACTGATTTATGGCAAAAATGCCATAAATCAGTTTTTATTTTTTAGTGTTAGTAGCTGTTGAAATTCTTGATAAAGTGTTATTGTTAAATTTTTAGATTTATATAAATTAAATAACAATTAAAAAATGGCAGTCTCCGTAGCGTAGTGCTTAGCGCGCTAACCTACAACGTGGAGATACCAAATTTGATTATCTAGGGTCTGAAAATTTTCACAAGTCAAAACCACTGTTCCAGTCGCTAATAGCCAAACTGTTGGATAAAAAGTGGTTTTATTTGTTACTGATTTGTTTTACTTTTATCGTTATTTTGGATAGCGTGTGTCATAAGTAGACAATAATTATACTATTAATTAATTTTTAATTTGTTTGTTAATTAAATTTGTGTTACCGGCGATGCAAACATAATTTAACCCTTCGGGTTGGTTTAGTGGTAAAGTCGTCTTCGTGAGTCAGCTGTTCAATAGCTGATTTTCTGAGACGAAGGTTCCGTGGTTCAAATCCTAGTAAACTACTTTTGTACGGATTTGAATTCTAGACGGTGGTTACCAGTGTACTACTGTTTGTCTGTGACTTGATGGCCCCTCGCAGAGGGGAGCAATATGCGGATTGTAAAACCATTTCAGAAAACAATTAATTTTTTTTAGGTCACTGAAACATTTTGGAAATGACGTATTTTTATAAAACAAAGTATTTCGCATGTTTTTTGTTCTATTAAATTATTTCGAAAAACACACGCCTAATGAGATAATGGATAATATAGTAAAAGTTTTGTTTTTGAAGAAAAAACCGTATTTTTTCAAATACATCGTCATTGTTCAACAACTATTCCACGGATTAACGTAAAATTTGGCAGGCTTGTTCTGTAATAATTATGAAAAACGATGATGCAATAAAATTTAACAGAAAATCAATACTTTTTAAGTTACAAGGTATTTTCATAAATAATTTGGTAAAATCGCGAAACACGACATAAAAAATTCAGCATGCGAGAAACTTTTTTGTTTTTAAAGCTAACTGTACACTGTAAGCGAATGAAATAAAGAGAAAATTTTGAATTAATTTTTAGTGAAAGAATTTTATTAATTTGACGAACCGTATAGGAGTTACAAGGATTTAAAAAACGCTGTACTTTGATTGTACTGACGTAAAGTATAAGAAAAAACGATAATATTTTTCGAGCGCGGTTTTGAAAAGTTATTATCGGGATAATTTTTCTGTCGTTCGAAAAAGTGCACGCATGAAGTTTATTAACAGAGCTTAAATATATTTTCTCTAAAAAAAAATCATTCAAATCGGATCATCCGTTTTAAAATTAACACAGTTCAAATTTCGCAACTGCGCGGCGCGCATTGCATGATAATAAACTGCGCTGGTATTCTACTACTATCATTACTTATCACCAATATTTATTTGAGCGAATAACTGTATTGGAATCTTAATTTAGGGAAATTGTTAATTATAGCTCCTTGCGTAACTTTCTGTAAAGGAAGACTAAGTAAATTAGTAACCCGTTCCTCATCTCAACGTTTAGTGACATTGTTTATTATATTTCTTCCATCACTGTGAACGGTTTGCCCATGTTTCCGTTTTGCATCCATATTTGTTTACGGTTTTAATATTATGTTATAAACCATAAAGGAATAACTGAAACTAACATCTTCCTAATTACCTAAAGTATTGATGAATATATAAAACTATTATCAAACAAACATGACCCGAGCACGACACAACAATTGAAGCACCATTCACAAGTAAATGAAATTTTAATGTAGTAAACGTAATGTATATGTAATTTATAATATTTGTTTAGCAAAAGTAAACGATAACCTAATATAAAAATGATAAAATAGTTACGACTACAATATGTAACTTAAATGTATGCCCGGAAAGTAAAAGTTACGTCCGACGCAATGCAATGATACTACAGAACTGGTTGAAAAAAATGACAACATGCTTACTGAAATGTTCGGAAATGGTTTCTTGAAAAAAATAAAACAATATTTTACTTTCTACAAAACCGTTGTCAAAACATAAATTTTACGTGACAGAACAGATAAACAATAAGGGTGTAATTTTATACATGTACTAAAATAGCCTATAATACTATTACGTACGCCTTTCATACGCTTTGGATGCGTGTGCTTGTAATTGATGGTATACTTAAATCCTTGTAACTCCTATACGGTTCGTCAAATTTAAATAATTCTTTCATTAAAAATTAATTCAAAATTTTCTCTTTATTTCATTCGCTTACAGTATACAGTTATCTTTAAAAACAAAAATGTTTCTCGCATGCTGAATTTTTTAAGTCGTGTTTCGCGATTTTACCAAATGTATTTATGAAAATACCTTGTAACTTAAAAAGTATTGATTTTCTGTTAAATTTTATTGCATCATCGTTTTTCATAATCATTACAGAACAAGCCTGCCAAATTTTACGTTAATCCGTGGAATAGTTGTTGAACAATGACGATGTATTTGAAAAAATACGGGTTTTTCTTCAAAAACAAAACTTTTACTAAATTATACATTATCTCATTAGGCGTGTGTTTTTCGAAATAATTTTATTGAACAAAAAACATGCGAAATATTTTGTTTTATAAAAATACGTCATTTCCGAAAATTTTCAGTGACCTAAAAAAAAATTAGATATGTTTTCTGAAATAGTTTTACAATCCGCATATTGCTCCCCTCTGCGAGGGGCCATCAAGTCACAGACAGACAGTAGATGGTTCGTGCTCAATTAACTATATACTCTCAGGAATGGTCGATCTGAGTCTATACCTCATTTACACATCACCATACTTATCATCCTCCTCTTATTAGGTCATGGGGTTGTTTATTCTAAATTTGATGAGATTTCAACGTACACACATTAGGGATTAAACAAATAAAATGTGTAAAATTCTTGTAGCCTACTATTGTTATCTGGAGCTGTTTTGTTTTTTAAATAAATTATAGCCCACAGAACCGTGCAGCAAATGTAAACAGACTACGGGTTGAAAGTCAGTAAAGAGGATGGGTAATCATGTTTCACTCTACCAACGTCTTCAGTCAAAACAACCAGCGACAGACCGGATGTTTTATAATAAGGTCTACTGTATGAATTCTTTGTACTGGCACTGTCGTATTTTGTAATTAGTATATAGCAAGTTTCATCTGATAAGTAAAGAATATTTTTTTGTACTCGAATGGATCGCGCTAAGTTCAATCACAATTTTAATACATTTATGTTTTGACGTGCTGCACTGTTTCATGGGATAGAGTATAGTTAAAAAAATATATAACACTTTTATTTTTACATATAGTTGTTGGGTTGTAGTAATTATAAACTAGTTGTTTACCCTGCGGTTTTGAGGTAAAATTAGTGTGTGACTAAACGGCTATTTATTAAACAAACCCGTTCTTCTGTTATCTGTTAATGTAACTTTTACTAAAAAAAAATTAAATAAAAACCTGAAAATAATTCACAGCGATTTAAAGTTATCAATGGTTGAACTTCGGGGTCTTCTTGTATAATTTATCGTAAATGTTCTGAATGATATTTATGAAAAAAATTGAAGGAAGCCTGTAGGCCAACTGTTATTTAGGAAGTTTAATAATTATTTACAAGAGAAGTGGTGAAGAAATAAAGCGAAAAAATAGCTTTAGCTAAGCATTTGTTTAACTATCGATATATCTCATTATTTATAGATCTCATTATTATTTTTTTTGTTGGTTTTACGTCCGAATGTTGTGCAAATTAGTGCTAACAATGAAGCGGATATATGAACATGTAGGAATATATGAAAAAATGTTAGATCCGACCAGGAATTAAACTCAAGACCTGTGGTAGAGAAGCATGTTGCGCTAATAACCACATCGTGTATAGACGTCGAGATAATAAAAATAATTTGTGTCTTACTGTGTAAGGGTGTTGAGAAAAAGGATAAAAGATGATTAGAACCGGTGATGTGGCGGCTGTAGAGATGAATATAGAAGATGTATTGGACCGAAAATAAAGACGGATAAGTAAATATTGGTAATAGACTTCAGAAGATAACTCATTGCGAGTTTTAACAGAAGGAAGGTGAAGTGCATTGAATACTGTACAAGACAATGATTTCATTGTTAATGCCCTTTGATGGTAAGAGAAGAAAGGGAATATGCTGAGGAACCAGAATTTATGATGGTAGTAACTAGAGTTTGTGGATGAAGTTGGAGTATATACTGGTCTAGAACACAGTACAAAGCCAATTTTGTTGTTCGTACCCGGATTCTGCGTTGCCAGATTGTGTTATCACTGTAGCAAAGCTCTGTTTTACTAAAAGTACTAGATTTAAATGTTCTTTTTAAACGTCAGACGAAGATTTCAGTGCAAGTTTCATATCAGTGTGCTTAGGAAATACGTAGTTATACACAGGAGCGTCAATTATCCGAACCATTATTGATGAGAAAATGCGTATTCATGCAGAGGCGTTTTCTGCCTTAGAAATTGCAATACTACGGTGGAAAACACAGCCTAAATTCAGTGCTGCTGCAAAAAGAAGTTAAGTCTTAGTTGAAAAAAAAATTCAAAATTTTTTAAAATTATACTTACTGTATCGTAAGTGGAAATGCGTTAAAAAATGTTTCCTAATGTAGTTTATTTCGTTAATTTATTCGGTTTTGAAATTCTGTATTTTTCGTTTGTTTTTATACTATTTAGTACTCTTCGTGTATTTTAACTTAAGTTTTACGTTAGCCTTTTTTTACCTTTTGCACATTTAAGGTTTGCTTTGTTACGGTACAGTGTATCAGATGACAGTATTTAGCATATTTGATTATCCGAACTATTTGATCATGAGAACTGTTCTGGTCCCAATTAGTTCGGATAACTGATGCTGCACTGATTATGCTTTTATAAGTTGATTGTAATCGATTCCATCCATGTACATACGAGGTGTGGCTATTAAATAACGAGACTGACGTAAAAAATTTTAGTTTTATTTTATACATAATCACTTATTGTCACCTACAATGCACACTCCTTCTCTATCCCTACAACGGTCCATGCGAATTTTCCATTGTTGGAAACGGTCCTGGAGGTCATCTTCTGTCAGCTCCTTCAGAACACGTGCCGCTTTCTCTTTTTACAGCTTCCACAGTCTCAAATCTTGTCCCTTTTAATGCAGATTTCACCTTAGGGAACAGGTAGAAGTCACATGGTGCAAGATCTGGTGAATAAGGTGGATGTTCTAACACTGAGATGCTGTACTTGGCTAGGAACCTCTTGACAGATAACGCGGAATAAGCTGGCGCATTATCTTGGTGGAGAACCCAAGATTTGTCCTTCCACATTTCGAAGCGGTTTTCCTTACTCTTTGACGTAGTTCAGCAAGTACCTCAAGGTAGTAATATTGATTATTTGTTTGACCTTCAGGAACCCAGTGAAGGTACACAATCCTATGGATATCAAAACAAACAATCATCATTGCTTTAAATTTTGACTTGTTCATTCGAACTTTTTTGGCTCCTGGTGAAGTTCGGCTCTTCCAGTGCATGGATTGGCGCGTTCCGGATCATAAGTAAAACCACGTTTCATCACATGTTATTATTTTCTACCTTTTCCCTAAGGTGAAATCTGCATTAAAAGGGACAAGATTTGAGTCTGTGGAAGCTGTAAAAGAGAAAGTGGCACGTGTTCTGAAGGAGCTGACAGAAGATGACCTCCAGGACCGTTTCCAACAATGGAAAATTCGCATGGAGCGTTGTAGGGATAGAGGAGTGTATATTGAAGGTGACAATAAGTGATTATGTATAAAATAAACATAAAATTTTTTACAACGTCAATCTCGTTATTTAATAGCCACACCTCGTACACAAGCCGGAGCTGTATGTGAGAGAGACAAACTAGTTGGAAACGTTGCGTTTGACTTTGTTCGTTATTGGGTAGATGTGATTCGCAAACTCTCGTTGTTTCTGCCGTAGCTAGAACTCCTGGTTGTAGTGTCAAGGCAAATCTTTCAGAATACAAAAATATGAGAAGTTTATCTTAATATAATTAAAATTTATTGTGTAATTTTGTACAACTGCTGGTTTTACTATCTTAGATTAATTTTATTATTATGTAATGTAATTTAGTCTTTAAAATGCATTATAGTATAGAGAATAACAGCACGAGCGAAGCGAGACTTATTGTGACTTTACTACAACTGACTACCGAAAGCAGTTAGAGCAGGACCGGTCCAGTAAGGATACAAAGAGGAAAATGATTTTTACCATTGAAAAAAAGACTCGACGGTCAATAGGCTACCTGTTTTATTTTTTTTATTCCCTGATGGCTTTTAAAAATACAAATGGAAAGAAAGAACCGCTAGATAACAAAGAGAAAGTAATTTGGTAAGATGAGTGAAGCAGTGATACGGTTTAACATGATAATGGTACATAGTTTCCAAACAAACTTTAAACATTCAAAACAAAATAAAACTGAAGGCATGGTACTTACTCAACCCATTCGTTTATTACTTGTACTTTGTAACAGGTTGTTGTTCGTTAAACTACAGTAAACATCTAAAAGAGATTCTGGACAGCTTTTTTATTATTACAGAGAAATGGTTTAATCATTCAGAGTAAACACGAAAATGCGTTACATTGAAAATCGCGTAACATTAAAGTAACAAACAGTTGTTTCATTAAGTGACTACTTTGGGGTATGGTATAGTATGAAAATTTCGAGATATTATTATTAATTTCGGTTATTAAGGAATGGAAAACAGAACCTTGGGCAGCCGAGTACATCCCGAGGTGACCAACAAAATGTTAGTTCACGTAGAAAAATGCTATGATATTTCATCTCTTTTGGAATAAATTGTAACGTATTAAAATTTGTATATCTAATTTGTATTGAGCGATTTCTTCACGGGTTTCGCTTCTAGTATCAGACTCACTCCCAGAGCTAGTATTTAAAGCTGTATTTAATAAAAATAAAAAAAAACAACTGAGCCAAATTTGAAATGTATGTTATGTGTGAGTCTGAAGAGCTAATTTGTTTCCATAGAAATAAAAATTTTGTTTGGGGTACACTCATCAAGTTTGGAAAATTTTACGTTGATGGTCCTTAAAATATATAGGCTGGTACATCGGAAATAATATACAATAATTCCTGTTTACCCGAAAATAATTTGCTTTCTTTGTTTAAAAAGCTAAGTTGGTACTTTTATATAAACGGGGGGGGGGGGGGGCACTCTGATTACGAATCTAAACTAATTTTCTAAACTAAACTGATTTCTTGCAACTAATTCTCGACCGAAGCTTACACAAATGTAATAGTAAACAATATCGCCGAAGTGTCCGTAATTTATTCTCTCGTGGCGTTCGTATTTTGTACCACTTAGAGTACCACTTATTGTACCACTGTAGAGAATGTCGGTTTTCACCACTTAAAGTGAATCATAAATGCAATTTTGTTGATCCAAAAACTGGAACGCACACGCAGATCATCGAGCCGTTGTGGGACAATGCTAAATGGCGAAACAAAAGACATCTCGGGACGGCTAGAAACCATTTGGAATCATACTTGGCCGAGTTCCAGTGACGCCTTACAGCTGGAGACAATCGCTTTATCACGATTTTGGGTGTCATTAAGACTTCAATCCTCCAGATATCAACTTATAATGTAAGGTATATCAGTATTTAAAGAGTGAGTGTGCATTTCAGTGAATTTCCAACTGAAATCAGAGTGCCCTCACCCCATTATAAGTTGATATCTGGAGGATATCAACCCCATTATAAGTTGATATCCTCCAGATATCAACTTATAATGTAAGGTATATCAGTATTTAAAGAGTGAGTGTGCATTTCAGTGAATTTCCAACTGAAATCAGAGTGCCCCCACCCCCAAATGTTTTGTGGAGCTTTATACAAATTTGGTGAAAAACGGAAAATTCGGCTTAACCAAAATGGGTCAGGTACATCAATTTCGAGGCACAAGTGTAGTCTGAAAGGTACGGCGGAGAATTGTGTAAAGAAATGTTAGAAGTCGTGGTTTTTGAATGGTAAATTCTGTTTTAATTTACGTTGATGTTTTTTATTATTTTTTTTGAATGACCCAATGCAGAAACAATCATATCACATAATTTTTACTCCTTGTTCACATTTAATTTTCATTTTCTATGCTTTTCGGCTAAAATTTTTGTATTTCTTTCAATTTCATCAACGTTTTGTATTTAAAGATCTGTTGTATTTAAAAACAATTTGATTGTTTATGCTCGATGTACTACGTTCTGGTAATCTGATGGGTTTTTGTTTTTATATCTACATTAATTATTGGACTGTTTCGTTGATCATCTAATTATGAATTTGTGCTGCATCGATCTTTTTGCTTTTTTAAATGCGGTGTAATTATCCAGATAGAAATTAAAGAAAGAAATGCTGCGGTGCATTGTGTGAGGATAGCTATTGTGTTAAGCAGAAAGGATGTTCTGAATACTATAGTTTTCTTTATTTTTTGCGACTAGCAAAACAGTTTCCTTTTAGAGCTTAGCGGGTAATTGCCGAGTAGTAACTTGCTGATATAAACGGTGCGTAAAAGGAGGCAGTTTGAATTTCTCCTTTTTCCTGAGGATGTAGAAAAACCGAAGGAAGTGCGGCAGGCACTAAGGCACGTGGAAAAAGCAATTCAGGTCCATTAACTGCGGTCGTTGAACTAAATCTCAGCTGTTTAACTACTGTTTCCTAAAACATAATTGAAGTAAAATTGTTCATGTCTGTCTCATTTAAGATCTAAATTTATTAGGGCTTTTTAATAAATTTAATCTAAATCTTAATTTAAAAATGGTGAAATTTTTATATGTGTATTTTGTGATTGATGTAAGATTTATTGAATTTAAATTTGAAAAGCTATATTTCATGATTATTCTTAGTAACATTTTGCAGCAATTCTTCAAATTTTCAAAATTCGTTATCTCTGCTTCTGATAATACTTCGTCGTAAATGAACAGCAGCAATTTTTTTTAGTGAAGTTCCTGAGGAAGTCTACTCGTCAAATTCTGAGACGGTCTCCTTAGAGCATGGTCAGATTCTAGACTTTATTCGATGACTAGACGTGTTTTGATAACCAATAGCTAGATGTGTACTATTAGGGTACAGTAGGTTCAATTTAATGAGATAGTATTGTTTAAATAGGGAACGTATGAAGTGGTTAAAAAGGGAAATTGTTTGTTATTATTATACCGCAGTCGTTACCGCTAGAGGGAATTTTTTTAAATAATTTTGTAAATTACCATATCAGCTGTTATATCATATGATATTCATTTATAGTTAGTTTTAAATTTATAACCAAATAAATTGATATATTTATACCGTGTATTACAAGAGTTAGTAGTTACCACTGTAAAATATAGTTTAAATCGCTCCCCTTGTTCTTTTTAGAATTGTTAAGTTTGTTGTTAACTTAAATCATTTATTCAATGTTAGGGGTTTGAAACACAAGAACATAGTGAGAATTTATTCGCACTACTTAAAAAAAATACTTTTTTTTTTAATTTTGACAAATTTATTATCATCAACAATCTAAATTTTTGCTGAAGTTTTTTTAAGTTAAGTTAATTTTTTAGTTTTTCAGTTTTTTAGTATTTAAGTTCTTTAAGTTTAGTTTTTTTAAGTTTAATTTTTTTAAAGTTTATTTAAGTTTTTAGTTATTGAGTTTTTTTAGTTTTAAGTTAAGTTTTAACAAACTTTTTAATCATCAACAATCTAGATTTTTGCTGAAGGAAATTATAGTATTAATTTATTGCTGTCGTGTGCGGCACTATTGTTTTCTTTATTTTGGGTACAATTCCATTCAGAATAAAATAACGTCGCGAACGTAATACGTAAACTGGTAGAAATTGAGGGTTTTTCTTTTCTTTTAACTTCTTTGCACTTTCACTCTTTAATATATCTGAGTCGACCGCATTGGCGTAGTGGGTAACTTGCTCGCCTCTCATCATGCGGTCTTGGGTTCGAATCCCACTCGGGCATGGCATTTTTTCATACGTTACAAAAAAATCATTTCATCCTTCACCGTCTGCATTAGCAGTAATTGCAGAACAATCGGACGTTAAACCCCCCAAAAAAAATTATATATCTGAACTGAGCCCAGTATATCCGAATTACGGTATCTCGAGGCCCGGTATAACGAGGTTTTACTCTAATTAGGATGGGTTAGTTATATCCTGCATTGTTTAAATCTAAGAACAGTTAAGCACGGATAAAATAGCCCAGTAGTTCGAGCGCGAAGTGATACCTGTCAAAAAGTAACATCCAAGTACTCAGGGAGTTTGTAGTAAACGTTTTTAATTTAATAAACATGTATGGGAACAAAAGTGATTTACTTAAAGAAACTGCTGTAAAACGGAGTGGGAAAATTACAGATTTGCGTAAACAAGCAGCGGAATATTATGTTTCACCAGTGCAGTGAACAGTGTGACAAAGAGTATCCGAATTTAGTGTCGCAAATTGTAATTTTATGCTTCCTTATTCCTAATACTTACCTCAATAGTTTCTTGAATAAATTTAACCACTTAACTTTATTATTATATGTTTTTCTCAACACTTACTGAATTGGACGACAAATTTGAAATAATTTTGTTTAGCTATAAAAAGCGTTATGTTACTTGTATCCGCTTGTAAAATGTCAATCATCATGCTATTTTCAATACATCGGAACTTATTATCCGTGTTTACTGATACGTGCCGACTTTATCTTTTTCTTGTTTAACATATTTTCACATATTCTTCATTCATTTTGATGATTTTACATCTATCACTTTTTCAATAAAATTCATAGATTGCTAAAAATTTCATCGAAATATTCTACAAATTGTTTTGTACTAAAAATTGAAAAAAAATCGTTTGATTACTTGGTTAGAATACAACAAATTGAACATCTTAAATTTGGTTTTTATTTTTAGTTTGCATGGAAAAAAGTTAAAATACTGTATTTCAGTATTTTGGTTCTTTATAAGTTTCAAACATGTGATGTTTCCGTAGCGTAGTGGTTAGCGCATTGGCCTTCCACGCGGAAGTCCCGGGTTCGATTCCCGGCCAGTGTCTGGAAATTTTCACGTGTCAAATCCCACAGATAATGTTACATAATGCACCCTAGTCGCTAATGACCAAGCAGTAGATGCTACTTAAAATAAATAAATTTAAAAAAAACAAAACATGTAATGTTTACATGTAAAATATGTAAGGAAAATGTAAATTAATTACTACAATCTTTGAAAAATTCTACTAATTTTCATTTATAAAAAAAATTTTAAAATCTGGTGTAAGACATCACGCGTTTTTTTTTCTTGCCAGTGTAACTAATGAAAAATATAACATGTTTAATCATTAGTAAAATGGAAAACATAACTTAATTTTAATTGTGATTGAATGTCGCAAAATGATAATCAACTTTTGTACTAGATAAAAACTTCTAACTTAAAAACAAGAAAATCACTAATTGCCGCTAAATTGGGCCCTGTGGAACAAATACTTGAAATAAAAGTTGTAAATTTTTGTAACCTTTTATTTATTATAGACTAAATTTTTGTCGTAAAACACATTGGCCTACTAAGACTGCAATCTTTAAAATTCCCATTTTTTACCGATTTTGATGAGAAAAATATAAAAAATCACTAGTTGACGCTAAACTAAGAGTCAGCTTAGGGAGAGCGCAACCTTTTAAAGAATTTCAGCGGACATGGGGCTTACTCTATCATTTCAGCATAAAAAATGTAATAAATGAGGCTTTTTTTAAAAAAAATCGTTGAGCCGTTTCTGAGAAAATCGCACGGGTAAACTACTACTTCCTGTTGACCGATTATGATGAAAATGGTCAAGTGGAAAATGTTCATGTTCTTGTGGTACCTAACTTAAGTTTTAAATTTCAACTTCGTGTTATTCCATTCTTGAGATATTTTGTTCACACACAAACCAATCGCTAAAAACACGGTCTGAAAATGTGTATTTCCGGTGAAAACTCGATTTCGAAAAATCCACATGAAAACAGTACTTGTCTTGTCGTCTTAAACATTCTAGATAAATTCATCACATCTTTTTTATAGTTTTACTATATTATGGGTTCACAATATTTGAAAAGCTGTCAAGATGGATGTGTTGAATTTTTCTACTGAAAGAACTTTAAAAAGACCACTTGGTTTAGGCAAGTAAACTTTACAAAAACCTCGATCCAGATTTTTATTACCAGATTTTTTGTTGTTGTTTAAGTCATCAGCTGAAAGGCTGGTTTGAACCTTTAGAGGTTTTACTGAGTAAAACGAGAAGTGAGGTGATTTACCTTCCTCACTGAGTGGAAAAGTATGCTTATCAGCTTGCCAATCCCTCTGTAAAGCATCTACTTTACACCGTGAAAATTACACCTTCCTTCATTCGCCACAAAGTCTGGCTGCGAAATTTATTATTCTCAAGAGGAGATAACTCTGATTAGTGTATTTTAGATTTCTACCTCTTCTGTCTTTAAATGCTTCAGTCGTATAATTGGGTGTCTATGTGATAAGAAACAGAACTATTTTTTATATCCCTGGAACTAGCAGTTTGAGTGCAAATAATTAACACTCCACCTGTCTGTTATGGGTATCGGTTTTTTTTGTTAGATATAATTGAATTATTTCATATAATAATCATTTATTAATATTATATTTGTCAATAAATAGGCATTTGTTAGCCAATAGAATAGAAAATAAATTTTTAGGATATATTTTATTTGATCGATATTTGTGAATTATAATAAAATACATACTCTACATAAAAAATAGTTTAAAACATTTAAATGTGTTTGTTATTCGAGTGAGAAGTGGGAGTTTTATGTTGTAACAAACTGTGTATTTTGAAAGATAAGGGTAATTTTACATTCGTCCCGCGTTTACTGTTGCTTTGAATCTAGTATACTTTTATTCCGTTTCTTTCTCACTCGAGTCATTATAATGATATTTGTCCACTATTACCGCCACATCTACTAAACTACTGACTGCCTTTTTAAACTAGTAATAATAAACTACTGGCTAAAAGTAGTTTTTAGTAGTTGTTGTGTATAGTTTGTTAGCATTGCCCCACTGACTAGCAGATAATTTCATTTGCTAAGCCTCACCTGCCATCTAACGTCTATTCTTTTCAGTTAATAACATTTTATCGCCAAGTTTTCTCCTTATTTTTTCCTCTCAGTAAACATAAAATTAGCTAACTGCTTAGCTTGTTTATAATATTATTATTTTATTGTGTTGTAGAGATTGTGTCAATTTCAGTGGTTAGGGAAGTTAACCGATTTAATGAAGTGACGATTGGTAACCGATTTTTCTCGTAGTTTCTTGTGTTCAAATTTTTTTTTTTTTTTGACTACTAGATATTTTTATTTGCAACTGTATAAAATTAACAACAAGTAAATTTGATAGAAAAGAATACAAACATTGACAAATTTTAAGACATTGAGGAGAACGCTGCCTATTGACAGTACTCCAACTGTAATCATTAAGTTAGTTAATTATTTTCTTAATTATTTACTTAATTTAATTTTGTTTTTCTTTTTGACGTCTCATGATATCCCTTCTCCAGAGTAGTTTCAGTCTTCGTATTGGGGCAGTTGGTAAATTTAGTGTGTCTAGGTCAATAATGAGCTGGTTTGGATTATTGTGTAATTTATTTTTAAAACGTGTGTATGTGCGTAGGAACACATTGATGTATTGGACGTTTAAGTCCGTGTATAGTGTTTGTAGTGTTTTAACACTTATTGCAGGCAGCAAAACTTATGCATAGCAGGCAGGTGGAGTGTTAAAGTATTTGCACTCGATCTGCTCATTCCAGGGCTACAAAAAATAGTTCTGTTTTTTATCACATGGTCAGCCAATTATATGACTGAAGCATTTAAGAACAGAAGAGGTATATGTGTAAAAGACAATAGTCAAAGTTATCTCCTCTAAGAGTAATGAATTTCGTTATACAGCCAGACCTTGTGGTGAATGAAGTGGAGGTGTCATTTTCAAGGTGGAAAGTAGATTCTTTTCAGAGGGCCGGACATGGTGATAAGCATACTATTCCACTCAGTGAGGAAGTCAGTGGTAAACCACCTCACTTTTCGGTTTACTTAGTAAAGCCTCTATCAAACGAGCCTTTCGGCTGATGACCTAAACAACAAATCACTTAGGATATACTATTTCCCAGGCACCATGAGTATCAGCTTTGGTTCGCGCAAAATTAATCAGCTGCGTACCGATTTAGGAAATTTTCTCTGATATGAATTATTTTTGTGCTTTCACAAGCAAAGAAAGTAGCTACCAGAAATTTTTTTTTTTTTTTTTGTTCAACGTCCGACGTTCTGAAATTACTGCTAATGCAGACGGTGAAGGATGAAATGATTTTTTTGTAACCTATGAAAATATGCCGTGCCTGAATGGGATTCGAACTCAAGACCGAATGATGAGAGGCGAGCACGTTACCAACTACGCCAATGCGGCCGGCATAATTTTGTTTGAGAAAACATTTTCAATAATTGACCTGGTATCCTAGCAATGGTTGAATCAGGAATCATGGGAATTACTTGATCATAGTAGAATGATCAAATAAAAGTAGTTATGATGATTGCTACTTTTTATAGGTATTTAAATATGTACCGGGTGTCTCATGGAATTTGAACCATAGAGAAACAGCATTGATTTACATTAGGTTGTTAACATTTTTTTTCCACGAATAAATGAAGACTTGGTGTAGTCAGGAATCATTAAAAAATGTTAAGACCTTTTAAAAAATATTAATTATGATACATTTAAGCTGTAGTTTAGCTTAAATACAGACATTCGTAAAATTGTAACAGTTTTCCATTAAGTATTGTAAATTTTATGAGGACGTCACATTGTACTCGTATATATGGAGTAATGGTAGCCCGACAAGATCATGTATAAAAGATAGGTGGGTCGAATCTATCAGCGGTAACATTTTTTTATTGTTAAAATAATATTTGAAATATTAAAAAAAGTATTTATTTATTTTTTTAATTTTGACAATTTGTTTTATCAACAATGGAGATAGTTGCAATGATCTGCAATTATTTAGTTTTTAAAAAATCCTGAATTGCTTAAAAAACAAATTTTTAAGTAAATAATTTTAGATTATAAAACAAATTGCCAAAATTAAATAATAAATATTTAAAAACGAAATATTTCCAATATTTTTTGAACAATAAAAAATTTAACGCTAATGGTTTCGGCCCATCTATCTTTACATCTCCGGGACCAGAACATTCCATTACTCCAAACACAACATTACGACATGTTGATAACATTTACAATACTTAAATGGAAAACGGTTGCAAAATTATGTATTTCTGTATTTAGGCTAAAATACAGCTTAAAATGTATGAGAATTGATATTTTTTTTAAAGTCTAATATTTTCTAATGATTCCTGATTACAACAAGTCTTCATTTATTCCTGGGAAGAACATATTAACAAACTAATGAAATCAGTGTTATTTCAATATGGTTCAAATTCCGTGGTTAAAATTCCATAATACGACAAAAGTATTATGCCCGTACTTTTCAGGGTATTCTACGCCCACAGAATAAGTAGCATCTTTATATATTGTTAAGAAAGTAAGAAAATGTTTTTTGAAATTACCACTTTTGAAAATCATAATTTTTTTATATATAAGTGGAAAATAAATATTCAAGCACATTATTTTACTGTAATATTTACTGAGTAACTTACATATTGGTAACGTGCTTACTCATAGTTAACGTTACGTAACGTTACTCATAGTATTAGTAATGTGCTCGCCTCTCATCATGCGGTCTTAGGTTCGAATCTTATTCAGGCACGGCGTATTTTCATACGTTACAAAAAATTATTTCATCCTTAACCGTCTGCATTAGCAGTAATTGCAGAACAAGGTTAAACCAAAAAAAAAAAAAAGAAATACTCAGTATATTACAATTATAGTATAAAAAAGGCTGTGCAAAAATATCATTAAATTCCTTAATCAGTTGGCTAAGAAATTGTTCCTTTTGTGTCAAAAATTGCTATTTACGGGAAATAAGAAAAAACTAAAAGAGAACATATTATAATATAAATACTGCAAAATAGTTATCTCTGATACATTCCAGGATCATAATTTGGGAATTCCTCAACAGTTACGTTCAGAGCTGGTCTAATGCCAACTTAAAGTTTTAAAACAAAAAAAAATAATAATTTATCTTTTGTCTTTCAAAATATTGATGTGTTTATTCAAACTGGTAACGTTTAGAAGATAACGTAAGGGTTCAACATATTTTTAATTTTTTTGGGATAAGAACTGCAAAAATCCAACAGATGCATCATTAGATGCAAAAAACTCTGATTTTTAATAATGTGCAAAAAACCGGATATGTGAAGTTTTTCTTGAAAAGACACGACACATATTTTTTTTCTAAATAAGAGATAAAAACAATAATGACCAAAAAACTATTGAAAATTAGTTCAATAATAAATTAAAAAAAACATGGCCCTTAAGGATCATTTAAAAGAGTTACGCGTATAAAAATAATAATAATGTGAATGGAATGTTTGAAAATATAGGCCCGAAAACGAATGCAAGATGATCAAGCACTGTCATACGATAATGAGAGACACTTCGTCCTCGGCTCAAGATTGATCCGATCAACCGAGGCGCAGTGCGGATAACTCTGAAGATGGAAAAAGATAGATGGGATGTATTAAAGAAAGATAAAAACATACTAGTAGATTATATTAAAAGCGGCTTCATCAGAATCATCATCAGGTCACTGTAATTACCAAGAAAATGATAATAAAATCTTGGTTCTTCTTTTTCTTTATTGTGTGCAGCCGTTGAGTGGAGTTGCCTACCTTACCTTGCTCACTTAATGAAGGTAGATTTAATAAGATTTTCGTGCAATCAGAACATTCGAGACAATTAAAACCCGAATGAAGACATCTCAGCGACATTCATCAACTACACCAGTTCAGACAACTTGCTTCTAACTTCTTAACTTACTATAACCAACTCGATGCTCGCCTTCGTATGCGTTACACATATCTCTTTCTACATTCATATCTTCAGGTATTCTCTTCTTTTTTCAACCTTTCGCACCTTGAGCAGATGATTGTGACGACGTTATAGACCGTGCTTGCCGCTTGCTTTTAATCGTAATAGACTTAAAATTACTTCACATCTATCAAAGGTTTTTTTATTATTTTTTTTCAAATATAAATTTTATTAACTAAATGAAATGTTTATGTAAACAAACATTTATTAATTATAAAAACCAATTTTATCTAAAACAAAATAAAAAAATAGTTCTACTTGTGAAGTCAAAATCCTCTTAACAATTTAAAAAAATTTGCATCTAGGTGACTCCCAAAGGGAGTATAGGATATGTCAAGAACTTATAAGCTACCTAAGTTAATACTTGAGTACTTTATATTATATTTAATTGTTGTTGTTTAGGTCATCAGCCGAAAGGCTGGTTTGAACCAATAGAGCTTTACTAAGTAAAACGATGAGTGAGGTTAAGTTCTCTAATAGAAAGAAATGTTTTTTTTTAAGATTGCGGCCTTAATAGGCTATGCATTTTAGGGCAAAAGTGTAAATAATAGTTATTGACAATTTAAAACTATTTTTTGTATAACGCTTAGTTTAACGGTAATATGTAATTTTCTGCTATTTTTCATGAAAACCTGTAAAAGAATGATTTTTTTAGGATTTCGGCCTTAGTATGCATTTTACGACAAAAGTGTATAGGCTATGTAATAAATTTTATGGGAAATTAAAATATCTACAACTTTTGTTACAGCTATTTTTCTCTATAGAGCCTAGTTTAGCGTGAAAGAGTGATTTTCCGTTTTATTAAGCCAAACTAAGGTCGATTTTCATTTTGCATCATTCACTCATGATTAAAATAAGTTATATTTTTGAGGTTAGTTTTTGTTTATTTCTAATGTATTATTACTAATGTTAGGTTATATTGGTCATTCTTTGCATTGGCAAGAGGAAGTCGTGTTAGTGTTTCACACCAGATTTTTTTGTAAAATTATAGGGTGATTCAAAAAGAGCGCCGGTTTTGATTTATCAAATTAAGAGATTTATTTTATTGAAAAACTGAAAATAAATACATCAACAAGTTCATCTTACCTTCCGATTTCATGTATGAAAAATGATGTCATGCATGTGTCCTCCTCTACTGCGCTAGCACGCATCAACTCTGTCCATGAAATTGGATATTACTGCACGACAAGTTTCGACTTCCATTTGCCCGATAACCCGTCGAATTTCCTCCTTCAAGTCATTGATGTTTCGGGGTTTATTGGCATACACCAATGACTTCAGATGACCCGCCTCATCACTGAAAATGATTTTGTTTGCGAAGGTGTCATCATCCTGCCGTTTTCTCAATACCCAGTCAACAAACTGCCGTCTCTTCTGGTGGTCTGCCACTTTCAAATGTTGCGTCAACTGAATTTTATACGGGTGATATTGGAGATCGTACCGAAGAATTCTCCGTACAGAAGAACATATTAAACCCAATTGTTGAGAACGGCGACGTATTGATTTTGCTGGGCTAACAGCCACACTGTCACGAACCAACGCAACGTTCTGCTCAGTTCGGCCAGAACGACGACGTCCAGAACTTTTAAGGTCGACTGTTGAACCCGTCTCAAAAAACTTTTTCATGAGCCTGTGAACTGTTGATTCATTCGGTGCTTCATTACGTCCTAGAGTACCGCGAAGTCGCCTGACAGTAGCCGCATAACTCTCTCCACTCTGGTAAAATGTTTTGACGATTAACACTCGTTGTGCAATAGTAAACTTCTCCCTGGTTAGACACAGACTGCGAGAGTACTACACTGCGAACAAGAGAAACTACAACTGAATCGTCAATCGGAATGTTCTCCGAAATAGAAATGAGGTCTAACAATGTTGCCAACCGATAAACAAAAATTTACCAGCCGTTTAAAAACCGGCGCTCTTTTTGAATCACCCGTTAGATTTTGAGTATGAATTTGAACATACGGAAGGTGTTTATTTTAGTAATTAAATTGTAAATGATTTTGGAAAAATGTTAATGATTTTTTTTTAAGTAGCTTAAACATTCTAGCAATTAACCTCCTGGATATGCCTAATAGCCAGACAACCAGACGCCTCAAAAGAATACATGTTTTAGATTTGTAAATAATTTTTCTTCTAAATAGTATAGTTGTAATAAATGTAAGTTATACAAATTTCCTTTTTATTCTGTTAATGTAAATAAGCTTCAACCTATCAATATTTTGTTTCAATTTGTTTTCTCTTTATAACGTTTAATGTTTTAAAATCGTTCAGTTTTGTATTAAGTTAAGTCAATGTATATACTGTTATGAACTTTTTAATTTGTGTAAGTAATGTTATCAAAACTTCAATGTTAGAATTTTTTGAGGAGTACCATCACTGGGTGGCCGCCTCTCTTGTCATACTTATTTTAAAATCATTTACTTATAGTTACTTAGATAACTGATTGTAAATAAATATAATGTTTCACAAAAAAAAGAAGAAAAGTAGCGTAATCAATAAAGTAAGCACGTGTCTCCATGCCAATGTCCGGAGCGCCACTTTTAAATACCCGGGGCGCCTTAACCGTAGTTAAAGAATAAAATAACTTGTCTTCTTCGTGAATATCTTTTGTTTCCATTGGCTTTTGTTCCATCAGATGATAGTTAATTCCATCAGACATTCCAATTCCTTTCATTTTTTATTTTATTTGTATTCTTTTTTCCTTTCGTTTTGTTTACACAAATTGCTTGGTATTGTATCGATAATTAAAGATTGAGGGGTATTATAAAAAAATCCATATAACTAATAAAAGTTATTTTTCTTTAATGAAAACTGCAGAGCGTCGTTAAGGAATTATCAAGAGTGTTTTTATTAATACTTCGTATTATATTTAGTCTATGTATACCTGTCTTACTTAAGTCAATCGTTCATCATTATAAAATCCCAGAAACCCCTGCTGGTGTGAAGGAATATTATTTTCCCACATAATTTAATGGTTTTTTGCTCTGTTTGATAAAATTGTTTAGCGGTTTTGTTAGAGCTTCTGTTTTTGTTTTGTGAACAGTTTCTTAGTTTTAAGCAATTGTTAGACCGATTGTAATTTTTATTGCATTACGTTTGTTTTACTAATTATGAATTTATTATAATTTTTAAATAAATAATTATTTAGCTTACTACTTGGGCTATTAAAAAAAATCTGATGTGAAATACACGATTTTTTCTTTCCATTGTAAATAATGAAAAATAAATTAATCTATGTTCAATCATTAGACAATGTAAAATGAAAAACATTACCTAATTTTAATCATGAGTGAATGACGCTAAATCAAAATCAACCTCTTTAGAACTTAAAAGTACAGAAAATCAATAATTGACACTAAACTAGGCCCTTTTGAAAAAATTGCTTGAAATAAAAGTTTTTTATAATTTCTTATAACTGTAATTTTATGTACACTTTTTCCCTAAAACGCATATTAAGGTAGCAATATTTTTTTTTCCGTAAACTTCAGTATTTGGGACACGTCATGCGGAATGAGTCCAGATACTCTTTGATACAGCTCATTGTGCAAGGGAAAATAGATGGAAGGAGAGGACCAGGAAGAAGAAGAATATCCTGGCTACACAACCTCAGGGAATGGACCGGAAAGACATCTGCTGAACTTTTCCGTATTGCTGTCAGCAAAGTGAAAATTGCCATGCTGGTCGCCAACATCCGAAACGGATAGCGCACTAAAAGAAGAAGATTTTTTTTTCTAACATCTGAGATTATTCACAATCAGCATAAAAACGAAAACTATAAGTAAATAACATGAAAGTGTTCACATGATGAAGACAATACCCAAAGGTATTGCTTCGAAACGGAAAAAAAATATTTATAATTTTTGAAAACATTAACTAGATATAAGATGAATAACAGTAATAGAAAAGGTGATAAAAGATGTTAATAGAGATGATGTTGATGTTGATATGGACTTAATTATTTACAATGTAAGTTAGTCGGTAAATATAAACGGAAGGTGAAGCAATTTTTTTCGTTTTAGTCGTGTTACGTCTTCGCTATTATCAAGTAAATTAAGCGCCAAAAAATTTGGGTAATCTGCTAATTTTGGTTGATATTTAGAACGTAGCCGCGTAATTTCTTCTTTCACAGTGTTGACACGTACGTCCTTATGCAACACATCATTTGTCACATACCGTGGAGCATTTGTTATAATCCGTTAAACTTTTGACTGCAATCGTTGGATGATAGCAAGATTCGATTTCGCAGCTGATCCCCAAAGCGGTAACCCATAAGTCCACAGCGGTTTCAATATGGCTTTGTACAGTAGGATCTTGCTCTTTAATGAAAGCTGGTGAACGTTTGTTCATCATCCAATACAGATCTCTTAGCTTCAATCCTAGTCTTTTGCGTGGTTCCAAATATGTTTGGATCAGGTAAGGCGTCGATCAAAGCCGCAATCTTGAAACAACAAATTTTTACCTTGAGAGCCTAGCCCACCAAGAATTTCAGCAGACGTGGCGCTTACTTCATCTTTTACAGCATAAAAAATGTAGTAAATGAGGCAATTTAAAAAAAATCGACGGAGTCATTTTTGAGAACATCGTAAAAAAGTGAAAAATTGCACGAATAAACTACTACTTCCTTTGATGAAAGTGTTGTGTCGGGTTACCTTCTGGTACCTAACTTAAAATTCTGTATGCTGTTCTATTATTTTGTTCACACACACATACACACAAACACAGAACAATCGTTATAAAAACAGTGCTTTTTTAATTCAGGGGCCCTGAAAACGTGTATTTCTGGTGATAACTTAATTTTGAAAAATCAGCTTGAAAACAATATTTTCCTTCTCTATATACGTATTATTTATATAGGGCAAGATAAAGTAAAAATATCGGGAGAAAGTAAATTATAAGGAAAAACACCAAAGTAAAAGAATGGACTTTTGGAAATTAGTTATTGATCGGTTTGAGAAATGTGAGGAGGGAAAGTCCATGTTGGTACCGAGAAATCCATTGCGACTAAATAATTTTATAAAATATACACAAAATGGCGTCCAGATAAAAATAAAACGTGTTCAGAATTTTGTTTATTGAAACTTTTTTTATAAAGAATTCGGATCCAAAGTTTTACCTCGAATTTAAGGGACAAGGTGAATATACTACTGGTTTATAATAGATCGAAAACATGAGGATATCCTATTATTTCTTGTAAGTTAACGAAATTCTTCTTTTTAGAAATTATTTGTGTTCTTTTGGTTACATAAAGAAACATTTTAATATTATTTTGTAAATGTTTTAAAAAGATTTCTGTATCTATAAATACAGGTATAAGGTGGGTGGTAGGCCCGTCAAATTCTTAGAGTATTTCTTACGTCGTCAGCTGCTTCTGAATACACTTAAATTCATATAATTACATGTATTTAACTCTTAATGAAGTATTTAAAAACGTATTATAAGTTACACCTGTCTAATCTTATTACTTACATGTTTTGTCTCGTTTACTCCGTTCTTTGTGTCGTTACACACAACAGTATTATTATATCAAATAGGATTACATTTGGCCCGGTTTATTTTGATCCGCTCAAATGTTTTTACAAAAGTTTTTGATTTTTTAAAAAAAATATGTAGTTAATCTTGAAAATGAGCTACTGTTTACCAAAGTTCAATTATAAATATTATTTAATGTAGCTTAAAATATTTTTAGAAGAATTCATAGATAGTTTAAAAAGTTTTAATCGGTTTTTAAGATTTTTATTTTAAATTTTTTGTGCTCCTTCATACATTTCCAATCTGAAACAGCAATAGAATAAATGAACGTGTTATAAGAACAAGCGGAATAATCAGGACTGTAGATTTCCTTTGAAAAATTAATTAAATTGATTAAAAAAACCGTCCAATTTGATCGGTAGTTTCTTGTGAATTTGTCTGTTAATGTATCCGAACGGGCATTCCCAGTGATGTGTTTGTGTACTCCAGTTTGTGTTGTGACCAGTCAGCTGGTCATTATTACTAAGTAGTTCATCCAACTGGTGTAACTTAACACTTTTTGTTTTAGCTTTCATTTGTTATCGGGAACTGTACATTATTAACAACTACTTATTTAATCGCTGGTTTGCTGTATTATTTGACGTGAATTAGGCATGAGTTTGAACAGGGACCCCAGTAAAGTTTTCTCACGGATGGCTGTCAGCTGGTCACCGTACAAAGTTGCTTGCTCAACCGGTGTTACTTAACAAATAATAGCGACTTTTTACCAGCTGACTGATTGGGCTGGCCTGAAGGCCAACTTAACGAATTAAAGTGGTTTTCAGTGATCTGACTTACTGGACTGTATTTGGTTTGGAGTATAACTTATTAATATATTTGAAATACCGCTACTAGTTTTCATCTTCTCATATCTGGAGTTTTCTAAAACTTAAAATATGTTTCTCAAAGTAATTTTCTCTATTTATTGACTGATTTTTAAAAAAATATATTTTTTCAGTTTCAGATCGAAAGAGAAGACGTTTAAGGACCAGAACAATCAAAAACGAAAATCTTCTCATCTATCTGTATCAGAATTCGATAGCGGTTTAACTCCAAAGAAGAAAAAGAAACAGAATTGATTTGCTATTTTAATTGTGAATATTAAAATTGTATATTATATTTTATTTTAGACATATTTTATTTATTAACCCTGTTTTTTATTTTTGTTTTGATTGCACTGAAGTCACGAGATTGCCTTTTGCGTATGAATTGGCTTTGAGGAAGGGAAGTGGAAATTTGACAGTGCTGCCAACCTCAACAGTTACACACCACTCGTACATTTCACTACCGTGCAGTTTTTACCTACATTTTGTAAGCTGTGGTTTATTCCAAGAAAATATTTTCTTCATAAACCTTATAAGAAAAAAATGTGACCTGTAATATTAACTATATAGCTTAATTACATAACTAGAAATGTTTGATTTACTGTAACTACCAGCTAACGTATTCCATTAGAACAAGGTTTTTTTACGAATGAATCCCCTTTACAATAGCTGTCACCGGCGTTTTCACTATCAGTCTCACTAGTATCAGTTTCTTTATCACTAACAGTTTCCTTTTTTACCAGGTGTCAACAAAACTGTTGAAGAATAGTTTCTTCACGTCTTTAATTTCCTTCTTTATATTTCGAATTGTGGAACGAAAAACATGACAGTAGTTAGCCACTCGCTCATGGTTTTTGTTAAGAAGCAGGGAAAGGCATTTTTGTTTAGTTCAACTTCACAACATTATTACACTGCATACTAGATTTAGTTCAGCACTGTTAATAGTCTGCCCACGTTTTCGAGAGACTAATATTTCTGTTTACGGTAACAAACAGTTATAGCCTATTCGTACAGTTAACTTAGAAAAGGTTCCGCGATGTATGTGCTCTGGGTGTAGTATAAGTTTTTGTGTTTGTTGTACTGAAATTAAAGCAGTCACGCATGCGCACTGATGTTTTTCTCCCTTTATCCATTGTTGCAAACCAAGTCAAACTCATGACTTTTTCAAAAATCTTAATTTTATTTTTCATATAACTCAAGTAACTATAGTTGTTTGAACACTTCTAAATTATCAAAATTGTTAAATTGTCAAAATGTGGTTTATTTATTCCGGGTCTCCATTCGTAAATTTCGTTTAAAATATTTTATTATGGAATTGTCAAAATAATTTTAGATCTTTTACTGGATGGATAATCGTTTTTATATCAGCTAATATGTACTAGTTGGTAGCTGTACATACCGATTAATGGAACGTTTGGTATTAATACACGGTTGAACAGATAACTATAGACAGAAAACATATTAGATAATGTGGACGAGACATAGATCCAATTAAACGGGATGAAAGCAACGCTCCGGGGTACATATTGTAATAATACATAAGTCGACAGTTCAACCTTGGCGCCTATAGGTCAGACAATGAAATGATGATGATCAACCAATCAGGGTTTCTTAATTAAACACTATTAAGAGAGATAATTACAATATTTTGCCCTACCGAGCTACCTTAGAGCTTCCATTGTGTACTCCTTTGCCTTTGTCCTCCCTTATAATCGGTAATAAGCCGTGGTAAATTGAGTTTCTCAGATGGATATGGATGCCTGCTCGACGAATCAACTTCTCTTTCAGTATAGGCCTAGTTTCAAGTTTACTTTTTTCTCAACTTATAATTTTGATAATATACTTTTATTCAATTCTTCAATTATTTTTTATCTTTTATCTATACGTTGTTTTGTTTTTGTTTTATTTTATGTTATTCAAAATTATCTTCAGCTTTAGACGATTGTCAACAGATTAAGTTACATACCTCATCGATACTCACAGACCTCTAAATGAAAAAGAATTGAGAAAAGATATATTTTAAGAGTTTTTTGCCATAATTCAGATTAAATACAGTTAAATAAATTAATTATTAACTATTAAAAATTATTAATAATAGTTTTCAGGAAATAAAACAAGTACTTATTTACCCAATTCACTTGTATATTGATACTTTGGCATATTCTATTTGAAGTTCGTGTTGAAGATATACATATTATCACAGTAAAACATATCTTACATATTTAACCTTTTGAAAGTTACCGGACTTATTCCTATATTCATCCTGATTGGAAGTGCACCGTTTAGAATAAGAAGTAAGTTTTTCCTGGACCTTGTTCATTTTTACTTCTTGTGCCTATATGAATATATAGGAAGGAAAGTATTGTTTTCGTGTTAATTTTCGAAATCGAGTTTTCACCGGATCTACTCGTTTTCAGACCCCCTGAACCCAAAAGACAAGTTTTTAGCGATTGGTCTGTGTGTGTGTGTGAGAACAGAATATCTTGAAAATGAAACATTGTACAAACTTGAAGTTAGTACAAACTTCTTAAGTTAGATACCACTAGAGGACCCGACACGAACATTTTCATCAAACTCGGTCAACTGGAAGTGGTAGTTTGTCCGTGTAATTTTTCACTTTTTGCGATCTCCTCAAAAACGACTGCTAAAATTTTTTTAAAAATCACCTCATTTACTAATTTTTATGCTTTACAAGATAAGGTAGGCGCCATGTCTGCTGAAATTCTTGGAAAGGCTGTTTTCTCGTAAAAAATGGTTTTTTAAGATTGCGGCTTTAATAAGCATTTTAGCGCAGAAATGCATATAAAAAAATTTGTAGAGAATTTAAAATCCTATGTGTTATTTTTACATTTTTTTGTATGGCGCTTAGTTTAACGGCAATAATTAGCGATTTTTTTTTTCACGAAAATGTGTAAAAAATCAAATTTTTTAAGATTTCAGCCGTAAAATGCAAATTTATAGGAAATTAAACTACAACTTTAATTAGAGCATTTTTCTCTTCAGAGCCTAATTTAGTGTGAAAGAGTGATATTCTATATTTTTAAGCCAAACTGAGGTTGATTTTCATTTTGCGTCTTTCACTCATGATCTGTTACCTTTTTGTTTATTTCTAATGTTTTATTACTAATGTTAGGTTATATTGTTAATTACTGCATTGGTAAGAAAAAGTCATGTGAGTGTTTCACTCCAGATTTTTTTTAAATGTTTTCTTGAAAGTTACTATGATGTATTGGGTAGCGTACAAGTCACTTCCCATTGTGGAAATAGAAATTATTAAAGTAAATCGAATAATAGTTATTGTACATTATGTATTCATGACTAAACGTAGTTTATATTTTTAATTATTTACATTAGCAAGAGAAAGTCTTGTGAGTGTTTCACATTATATATTTTAATACGCATACTTTTCTTGAGTAGATCACATTACAAATGTAGATTATTTGCTGTCGAATCAATTTTGGTTCCTTTTATTCTTTGTACAAGCGAAAGCTAGAGATATCTTGTGTGAAACATTTCATACTAAACTGCTATTATAACTTGCAATAGCGCACGGATAAATTTTTGTAACGTTGCCAATTATAACTTAAATTCGATCATTAAATTCTTAAACCGACTTGCACGCGTTGTCAATCAATAAACACTCGATACACCTTGTTTCTCGGTCCATTCTATTAAATAAAAATATGAGATGTAGGTGTAGCCACAACTACACAACTATTTATATATATCGTACGTAAAGGGCCTATACAACATTTTTATGAAGTTAAAATGTTCATTTTTAAATTAAATTTCTTTGCTATAATAGATTCGATTAAATATCACAATAGATACTATTAAATTACGAGCACACGCGTTCGAGTGAGTTAACAGAGATCTGCGTTCCAGCACTCATAGTCACGCACGGGCTGGGGAAAGCACCACAAACATCTTCTGAATATTCTGTCTGTAATAAAAATATTACCCTAGATTTAAACGTAAGACCTTTAAGATAACCTTTGTGAAACTTAAACGTAATTAGCTGTTTTTAGGTTCAAGACTTAGTGTTGTACTCAAGTTACTTAAGAACTATTCTTTATCTCTAATGTGTGTACATTGTAATCTGTTCAATTAAGAACAACTAGCTAAAGTGCCCATTCTTCGAACGGTTTCCTTGGTGCCGTGGAGGGTCGGTTGGGGTACCGTGTTCGACCCCTGTCAGGTCTGATATTCTTTAACTATTCATTGTTATCTACCTCCTTTCAACGTCAGCGTTATTATTTATGACAAAAATAGTTAAACGTAAAATAAAAGCGAGATCTTGGTGTTTTTAAATTAAGATATACAGCGCTTTATTATTTTCATAATAAATGAAAGGTAAATCACAATAGGAAAACCACGATGGTGACCACTATTTAGACTACTGATTCGTTTTTGACAATGTGACCGAGAAAAGGTGTATACGGTACTGGTGGAATGGTTAGGTAAGTAACTGATTGAATGAATACGGGGTTTACCGCCGCGTAGGCCTGTGTTTATAGTTCTGTTTATTTATGTTACTATTCTTCTAAAAGTTTTGTTTTATTTTTTTTACGTTGGTAATATCTCCGCTATTGTGCATGAAAATGAAAAACTTTACATAATCAAACTTATCCGTCTTTAAACCTTTCATAATTTAGCTTGTATAAAATTTTTGATACATTGACTTTTAATGGAGATATTCGTTGTTTTTTGTTTAACCCTCCCTCTGAACTCCCCCATCCCTTTGTGATATTAGAAAAATTTATAGCCTATTTTCATGTCGAATATGTCCAGAACCTAAGTTACCGAAATTCACTGAATTTGGTTCAGCGGTTCTTACATGATGCCGTAACATACAAACAGATAAAAATTCAGCTAAACTTATTTTCTGAGAGAGTATGGTTAATTGAACCCCAACCATCAAAGTACACTGGTAACCAATGTCTAGTATGTAAATCCTAGTAAAAGTAACTACCTACTAGAATTTAAACCAGGAAGCTTCGTCTCCGAAAATCAGCTGTTAAACAGCTGACTCGCAGCGACGACTTTACCTCTAGACCAGCCCGGAGAGTCTAAGAACTATGAATTAAAAAAAAAAAGTAGCACCTTTGCGATTTGCCGGACTAATTACTACCTTCTCTCAGGATGGTTGCAAATATAAATTTGGTTGGTTTGATCTGTGTAGTTATAGAGAAAATTTTGTAAATATAGCACTAATCGTCGAAAAAGTAACTGAATTATTTTAAATAATAAAACATAACATTTTGTCAGTAACCCAATGAGCGGGTAGGGTAGGCACACATTAAAAACAATTAAAATAATTTAGCGTAGCTGAAGGCATCTTCAAGTATCATTTATTTCACTATTTGTTCTCCTACTTTATTGTGTTATTATATTGCTATACCACCAGATGTTGCACATAACAGGCAGGTGGAGTGTTAAATTATTTGCATTCGATCTACTAGTTCCAGGGTTACAAAAATAGTTCTGTTTCTTATCACATGGTCAGCTAATTAAATGACTTAAGAAATGTGAAAGACACTAGTCAGAGCAATTAATTCTGAAAGTAATGAATTTCATGATAGAGCCAGACCCTGTGCTGAATGAAGTGAAGTGTAATTTTCAGAGTGGAAAGTAGATTCTATTCAGAGGGCTGGGCATGCTGACAAGCATACTTTTCCACCTAGTGAGGAAGGCATGGTAAACCGCTTTAGTCCTCGTTGTACTTAGATTTTAGCTAGTCCTGGTAATCGTACGTGGTTCGTTAGAATCGATTTTAAATCTTTTGTACCACCACACACTTTAAGGATTTAATATTTTTGCCTTTAATTCAAAAAGTAGTTTTGTGCAAAACAATATAGCACAATTTATAAATCAGTACATACCGAACAACCTCTGTAGTATGTATTAATTTAGAAAGTTTCTTCCGCTTGCAATGATTATTTTGCAATTTTTTTAAATAAATTTATGTAATAGCAGTTGCATTTAATTTAGTTTTAAATTAAATTTAATAAATTTTATGTATTTTTAATGAGCGAAAGTTCAGAATATTAGGCAATGCGATTTGTAGCGAAGGTAACCCTGTTAATAAAATGTATACATTTTGTAAAAAAAACTGTTATTTACAGTTTCTTTTGCAATAATTGGTTTATTGTATTATAACGTACTTAGTGTATTTTATTAACTTTTTTATTTATTAACTATAATGTACTAGCAATTGCGGCCGCTCTGCGCACCAGGTAACTGCTGGTCTTGGAAGGGTTGCTTTAAAATTTGGTTTGCAAATATTTCTTCTTCTACCTTTCAAGGATTAGGCATCTCTGCCTGTTCCGAACCTCTCAAATCTGCCCATCTCTTTCTCGGGTGTCCTCGTTCTCTCCTGCCCTCCGGCGTAGTAAATATCACTTAGTAAATTTCTATTACTATTAGAATACGACGGGCGATCAAAAAGTTCCCGAAATATCCTTACCGTCCCCAAACAAGCGATAAGATAGCCGAACAAGCAATATGATTGCGTGCACACTCTAGTTTGAACATGTTTGGACAGTGCATAGTGGTGCCAGTGCTCCATGCGACGTTGATGTTGGTTGATTGTCAGTCAACACAATATCTCATTTCGAACAGTGTGCGATCATCAAATTCATGTGAAAATTGTGAAAGTCGGCTTTAGAGACGCTGTTGCTGTTTGCTCTGCAGCAAATTTACAGTGATAATGCACTAAAAACATCCGGTATTTACGACTGGTTTCTACGGTTTAAGAAAGGGAAGGAGACGTTAGAGGATGACGAGTGCAGTGGGAGACCGTTGACATCCCGAAATGATTACAAAAGTAGACAACTGATTTTAGATGATCGAAGAATGGTAATCGCAGAGTTGGCGAACGAAGTTGGTATCTCGTAGGGATCAATTCGTGCCATTTTACGCGATGATTTGAAGATGAGACGTGTAAGTGCGAAGTTTGTTCCGAGGCTGCTGAACACCGATCAGATGGAATGTGGTACGTCAATCGCCGGCGAGCTGTTTGAGACAAGTACGAGGACCCTACGTTCCTCCAAAAGATCGTTACTGGTGATGAGTCTTGGGTATTGGCCTACAACCCGGATATGAAACAGCGATCATCGGAGTGGCACACAATATCGTCTCCCAGACTACAGGAGGACATCGAATCAAATGCGATGACTCAACTCCTATAGATTCCAAAAGAAGCCAGCCTTCTACCGCTGCTTCCACCAATGGCAGGATCGATGGAACAAGTGTGTGTGCGCGCCAGGGTCCGTCTTTGAAGGTGATTTGGTAAAAATTGATAGATCATGATATCAGCACGCTAAACTACCATTCCGGAAACTTTTGGAACGCCACTCATATACTAGAACATACAGGTGGTATAGAACGTAGAGGCAGAAGTAAAATTTAAGAGAAATATATTAGGTAAAATTAGAAGAGATTCAGTGAGAAATTATGTATTTAGGAAACAATTGTGAATGGACGATCTGAAAAAAGAATTGGACAGATATAGATTGCTTAAACATGCCAATAGAATGGTGGAGGGTAATTTGTTAAGAGGATACTTAAGTGGTAGGCCTATAGGGAAAAAGACCAAGAGTGTAGTATTATAGCTCATTTACGTTATTGGTCTGAAAACGTTTATTTCCGGTGTAAACTCGATTTCGAAAATTGAGGTGAAAATAATCCTTTCCTTCTATATATATTCATATAGGACAAGTGAAAGTAAAAATTGTTTGTTTAGAAATTTTGTCGGAATAATTACCTGTGTACCCAGATATATTCAGCCTAAGCCAAGGATAAATCTTGGTAGAAAAAATTGAGTAAGCGTAAATCATGTATCAGCGGGTTTTGAACCGTTGGTTTAGTGATCGGCGCAACTGGCTTCTACGCCAGGAGCACCGGTTTCGATTCCTGGTAAGGTCTGGCATTTTCCATCACTAATTTTCATCTATCGAGTGAGCAACATAAAACCGAACCCATAACGTAACCGCAACAGAATCGATAGGTTCCTTGGAATGAAATTGTAAGAATAATGCGGATAATTTAAATTAAAAAAATAACATTAAACGTAATTTAAATTTTGTATTTATTTACCTTTTTGTTACAAAAGATGTTCAAAATGACCATCCTGAGCATCGATGCATTTTTGTGCTCGACTGATCATAAAAAGAAATGTCTGACGCAAAACGTTGTTGTCATTTGCATTGATTCTCGTCGAATGTTCACCTTCAGTTCATTAATATTGTGGGGATTAGATTTGTACTATACACTCTCTCTTTTAAGTAGCCCCAAGAAAAAAATTGCGAGTAGGCAACTTTGGAGATCATGGAGCCCACTGTCCATTGGTGACAATTGGTTCATTCATGAAAGCAGCATGAACGCAATTCAGTGAAACTTTGACTTGTGAACATGCCTTTCTGAAGGAAGCTGTATTCGTTCTCGTTATCTGTTAATTGCGCTTAAAATTCTTCGAAAATATGGAGGTAAACTTGTATATTGACAATTTGATACTACTTGCCCGTGAAAACGGTTACGTTATAGGTTCGGTTTTACGTTGCTCACCCGTTATAACCCATTATCGTTGGAGGTTGAAATAAAAAACAGCTTACTGACTACAAACATTGACTTACAGATTTGGAAAAATTTCTTAAAACACTATGTTTGGAGTGTAGCATTATACGGGAGTGAAACGTGGGTAATAGGGACTGTAAAAAGGAAGAGGATAGAAGCTTTTAAAATATGGTGTTATAGGAAAATGTTAAAGATTAGGTGGGTGGACAAAATAAGTAATTTAGAGGTTCTTAGGTGAGTGGATGAAAAAAGAAATATATGGAAGCATCTTACCAGAAGAAGGAATTGGCTAGTGAGGCATATCTTAAGACATCCAGGTATTGGGCTATCAATAATGGAGGGTAATATTGAGGGAGTGAATTGTAGGGGGAGGCAAATGTTAGAATAATTGAAGCAAATTACAAAACATGTATGGTGTTGCTTGTATGTAGATACGAAACGACTTACGCAAGATAGAACAGCTAGGAGAACTGCATTAAACCAGTCGGGAGACTGATGACAAAAAGAAATCGTCGGAAGTAGGGAAGTGTATTACGCCAGTTTCGTCATTTTTTATCTGTAAGAAATAGATGTACTACCGAATTTCAGCTCAATAAAGAAGTAAGAGAATTAGTGATGAACGAGTCAGTCAATCAGTGAGGGTACCTTCATTAATGATAAAATAAAGAGATTCTAATTTGAAAATAAAATAATGGAATACAATTTGAAAGGAAATGAAATTGTCTATGTTGTGATTCAACACTTTCAGATAAAAAAATAATAACATATGGGTAACCTAATAAAGTAACGTTGATACCAGATTTAAGGTGGTTTTCATGAACATATATTTTAAAACTACCGACGCGTGAATCACAGCCTGTTTAATTGCATTAAAATACTGACCACATAATATTTCCGTTTTTCTCTTTGTGCTTCGTCCACCTTGCTTTTGGACCGTTAACTTATCTTCAAGTCTACTGCTGTTTAGGCATATGTATAGTCTACATACACACACACACATACACTGTTAATTTCTTATGATACTTATAAAAACTAACAGCTACTTCTACGGGTTGCTTCGATGTTTGCTTCTGCTTTTTCATACTATACCTAACTACAATTAAATGGTTAATTTACGAACGGTGTAAAAACACATGGCTTCTTGATAGTAAATCTTTTTGTTTCTATTCATAAAATGGTCATCCGATAACAGATGGCCGATGTAAGAAGTGCTGCGCTTTTGAGTGGATTTATAACTGTATAGTAATTAGTCTAAAGTTTTTGTTAAAATATAGCACGAGCTACAAGTAAACTACTTAGAAATTATTGTTCTAATACTTTTAAAATAATAATTACATAAAACGGTACTCGAACGGCTGTTCAAAATCTTTTATCGTTGATTTTTTGTTTTATTTTTAAACCTTTTAATAAAGATGTGCTTCTGATTATAATAAATATAATAAAAAATTCCGTTATGTCTATTCAACGAAATAAGACTTTTCTAAAAACAAGTAGCCTCTCATTTACGGTACTTAAATAAGTTTTAAAAAGCGTTGATTTATTTTAAAATAGTAAACCTGTTCGTTTTAGAAATATAACAACTCTTTCTTCAAGTTCCGGTGGTTGTTAAAGCTATTACAAGTATATATTTACTGTTTAAATTATAAAAATCTGGTGTGAACACTCACACGACTTTTCAATATCAATGTAAAAATAATAATGAAAAATACGAGGTGTGGCTATTAAATAAAGAGACTGATGTTGTAAAAAATTTTATTTTTATTTTGTACATAAGCACTTATTGTCACCTTCAATATACACTCCTTCTCTATCCCTACAACGCTCCATGCGACTTTTCCATTGTTGGAAACAGTGCTGGAAGTCATCTTCTGTCAGCTACTTCAGGACACGTGCCGCTTTCTCTTTTACAGCTTCCACAGACCCAAATCTTGTCTTTTTTAATGCAGATTTCACCTTAGGGAACAGGTAGAAGATAATAACATGTGATGAAACGTGGTTTTTTACTTATGATCCGGAAACGAAGCGCCAATCCATGCACTGGAAGAGCCGAACTTCACCGAGAGTCAAAAAAGCTCGAATGAGCAAGTCAAAATTTAAAGCAATGATGATTGGTTTTTTTGATACCCATGGGATTGTGTGCCTTCACTGGGTTCCTGAAGGTCAAACAATTAATCAATATAACTACCTTGAGGTACTTTCTAAACTACGTCAAAGAGTAAGGAAAAAACGCCCCGAAATGTGAAAGGACAAATCATGGGTTCTCTACCAAGACAAAGCGCCAGCACATTCCGCGTTTTCTGTGAAGAGGTTCCTAGCCAAGTACAGCATTTTAGTGTGAGAACATCCACCTTATTCACCAGGTCTTGCACCATGTGACTTTTACCAGTTCCCTAAGGTGAAATCTGCATTAAAAGGGACAAGATTTGAGTCTGTGGAAGCTGTAAAAGAGAAAGCGGCATGTGTCCTAAAGTAGGTGACAGAAGATGACTTCCAGCACTGTTTCCAACAATGGAATATTTGCATGGAGCGTTGCAGGGATAGAGAAGGAGTGTATATTGAAGGTGACAATAAGTGTTTATGTATAAAATAAAAATAATTTTTTTTACGTCAGTCTCGTTATTTAATAGCCACCTCTCGTATAATCTATTTTAATCATTAGTAAAAAATGAAAAATGAAAAGCTTTACCTAATTTCAATCATGAGTGAATGACGCAAAATGAAAGTGATAAGCTGATAAGCATACCTTTTTACACAATGAGGAAGGCAATAGTAAACTACATCATTCTTCCGTTTACTTAGTAAAGCCTTTAGAGGTTCAAACCATTCTTTTGGCTGATGACATAAACACTCTATTTGTGATCTCCTGGACGCAGTTAACAAAAAGCAGAATAAAAATGCTGGGGATGATTTGTCTAAAGAAAATTCCAGATCCTACCAATCTTCTGGAAGATGACATGTTTTATCCAGCTCAATTACTCATGTTGTTTTGGTCAACACCCAAAAGGCTAGTTTGAACCTCTAGAGATTTTACTAAGTAAAACGAGGAGTGAGATGGTCACCATTGCCTTCCTCACTGAGTACGAAAATAGCCTATGCTTATCAGCATATCAGCCCCTCAAAAAAGCATCTGCTTTGCATCCTGCAAATGACACTTTCACTTTATTCACCACAAGGTCTGGCTGTATAAATAAATTGATTACTTTCAGAGGAGATAACACTGACTAGTGTATTTTACACCTCTACCTCTTCTGTCCTTAAATAGTTCAGTTATATAATTGTCTGACTACGTGATAAAAAACAGAACTATTTTTTCTAGCCCTGGAACTAGCAGATAGAGGGAAAATTTAACACTCCACCTGCTTGTTATGGGCATCAATTACCCATATTACATAATAATTCAGCTAATACATATTTGAGTTTTGTAAATATAATATTCTAAAATACGTTATACTGAAATTTAGGCGGCTAAATTTTTATAAATGAATCGAATGGTCTTTATATTCGTATATTTTAAAACAGATAACAAAATACCGAACCAGTGCTATAGAACTTACTACATATACATTCTGTTCTGTATTGGAGACCTTCATTAATTAAAAGGGGCCCCCCATTGTCCACATAATTGAATGCTCTTCAAGCTACTTGTACGGTGCCGCTGTTGCTTTTTGTTTTATAATAACCGCTCCATGACTTGACTTCCATATTCCAGATTAATTTAACTTGTCTACAGCTTTTGCTTGCTTATTTCTTACAACGGAAATTAACTATAAATCCATTTATGGCCCCCCTCATTGATTAGAACTGTTACCATTAAAAAAATATAAAACTCTTGTACTTTACATCAGGCTTCTGGAATATTTATATTTTTTTATCGTAATGTTATGTTTTATTTACATTTTGTTATTTTTGTAGTACATTAATAAATGTTCCTTGTTATAAATTAATATACTATGTTTTGGTACATCCTTTTCTTCTGATGCGCTTCCTAAAATATAAAATTAATAAATCATTTTCTTAAACAGATATTAGGCTACTTGGTGATCTCGGTTTAAAAAATATTTAGGTTAATTTAGTATTACTACTGTTTATGTTACTATTAAAACTGATTTATTAATCCAGGAGTTATTATTTTTATATTTCTCATTAATGAAACCCTAAAATCTATTCCTAGAGAAGTATTATCGGTCTAATAAAGATAATAGTTTTTTTTGCCGATCTATGGTTAGAAATTATACTTTTAAAATATTAAAATGTTTTCTTATATCTAAAGTTCACGTTTTTTGTTCTCAAGAGGAAATATTTGTTGGAAACGACTTTGTTAATCTGAGGTAGTATTACTTTCATCTACTATCAATAAATGCTTAATAATATTAAAGCTGTACTGTTTTAGTTCTGCATTTAGGTTGTAACATTCAGGTGATGTTTTGTTACACCCATTTTTGTGGAGTAATCACATATTCTTTGGCACTAGGAAGAGAATCTAGGGTTTTTTAAGCTTCTGGATTCTGCATTCCCAACAAAGATTTAAAAGCAGAATAACAGTTATGGAAATGAGTTTGAAATGTCAAATTTGAAAATATTAAATTGTTTGTTTTCTTATATCTAAAGTTTACTTTTTTGATCTTAAGAAGAAATATTTGTTGGAAACGATTTTGTAAATCTTGAGGTGGAATTTCTTTCATCTACTATCGTCAACAGATGCTTAATAATATTCACAAATTTTTCTTTTTATTCAGTATTTAGGTTGGGAGATGGCATGTCACATCATGCTTTGCGGAGTAATCACATATTGTTTGGCACTAAGAAGAAAATCTAGGGTTTTCTAAGCTTCTGGAGTATGGATTCTCCAACCATGATTTAAAAACAGAACAACAGTTACATAGAAATGAGTTTTTTTGAAAATAAGTTGTCAGTTGACTACACTGAATCAATTTATGAATGAAGAATATGGACAAAAATTTGTATTAATTAACAAAATTAACAAAATAACAATTTAACTGGTACAGTTATCGTAGAAGATTTGGCTATGGTTACTAGATTGATAGAGGAAGCAACAAGGACTACGCAGTGAAAAGTGAACTTGATTTTTGTATCGTTATGAGAGCTTTTTTTGTGGTTTTACGTCCGGCTGTTTTGCCATGACTGCTAATGCAGACGGTGAGGAGGGTGATAGATGAAGATGAGTGATGAAAAAGTGCCAGACCTGACTGGGAACCGAACTCGGGACCCGGGCGTAGAAGCCAGTTGCGCTATGAGAGCTGTGGAGAGGAAGGGGTCTAAGGAATGAAAACGTTTTCAAAAGAAATGAATGGCGTTTGGAGTTACAGGAAATGGCTTAACGTTGTAGAACAGCCGCTATGATAATAGGCCTAATAATAAATTTAGCATCTAGCCTAGGCCTAGTAAAAATACAATTGCGACATACTCAAGAAAATTCATACAGAGAATAGATTGACGGGATTGGTTAGAAGTAAGAGTTTTGTAAAAAAATTATACTATTTTGTATTTTTTAATGTCCCGACCCTGATCGCGCAAAAATCTTTAAAAATTTAATTGTTCTTCATTCATGGCTCTATGGACCTTTATTAGTAGTTTTCAAAACTATTATATTTTAAATGTTATTTAACGGGCAGGTGGTGTTAAATTAATTGTACTCGATCTGTTGATTCCAGGGCTACAAAAATAGTTCTGTTTCTTATAACACTCATTTTTGAAACAACAAATCCTTTGTTTGTTTGCCTGCCTAGTCGACAGGCAAACAAAAAATTATTTTAACCCTAGAAGATGTAACTGGCTAAAAATTAAAATAGAAAAAATATCACCCTGCACATGAAGAGTCATAGAGTCACGGTCGTTGTTTTTTGATCGAGGAAGAACGCTATCGCTATTTTCTGTCTACATTAATTATAATTAATATAGAAAATAATTATTACCGCAAATAATTATTTGCGGTAGAAAAACATAAATGACACATCATTTAACATCGTCTTCTTACGCAAAAATCAATTCTGCAATCCATTTAATAATACCTCTTCTCGTTAGTTGATTAAATGATAGTCTAATGTTTATTGTGAATTTTTGGTGTTAACATTCTCAATAAAAATTATAGTTCAATCTACTGACGGAAAGAGATATTATTAAATGGATGACAGAATTGGTTTTTCCGTAAGAAAACGATGTTAAATGATGGCGTTTATGTTTGTCAACCGCAAGTAATTAATGTAAACAGAGGTTGGCGATAGCGTCCCCCCTCAAATCTGGACATTTCAATGGCTAATATCTAAAGAACGGTGAAATAATCGTTAAACGGGTTTCGCCATTGTTTTTTCTTAAAATGTTAGATCTAAAGCATCAGTCATAATGTCTACCTTCCTATTTAAACAATTAAGTTTAATTCAATATGGCGGGTCAAAGGTGGCCAACACCATCTGGGTAAGTTAAATAATTAACACACTAAAGTTTAAAATTAAAAGTATTTATTACAACTGAAAATAACAATTAAATAAGCGACTAAAATCTGCAATTAAATTACTTAATAAGTAACAAACTAATTAAAATTAACTAATACAATAAATAGGCTACTTTAAAAAAATTTAATAATTACTACTTACAAAAATACGATACAGAATATAAAAGTTAAACAATGGACAGTTATTCGCAGTAACATTGACCTTTTCTAACGTACTGGTATGCATTATGGAATACGCTCACTCAATCACAGACAAAACGTAAAATGACTCTTTTTTTGTAATCCCTAATGTGTGTACGTTGCAATCTGTTCAATTCAGAACAATAAGCAACCCCATGACCCAATGAGATGAGAATGATGTAGTATATGACGTGTAAATGAGGTGTAATCTTGTACAGACTCAGGTTGACCATTCCTGAGAGAGTATGGTTAATTGAACCCCAACCATCAAAGTACACCGGTAACCACTGTCTAGCATTCAAATCCGTATAAAAGTAACTACCTATACTAGGATTTGAACCAGGAACCTTCGTCTCCGAAAATCAGCTGTTAAACAGCTGATTTTGGCGACGACTTTACCTCTAGACCAACCCGGTGGGTTAAAATGACTCTAAAACGTAAACAAACTGGTGGTTGTAGATGTGGGCTAATAGAGAGTTCGAGACAGGATAGATTTTCGATATAATAATAAAATACAAAATCCTTCTGGATAAATCTTAACAACTGTAAATAAATTAGGATTGAAAAGGTGTTACAAAAAGGCCAATTATCTAAATAGGTACCCGACTCGACTCTTTTACAATAACTGTACAACAATAGCTACCTTTACTATAAAAACCGTTTATTATTTCACATAATATTTATAACTATTTCTCGGAAAACCCTACTTATTACTCTTATTATTTACGTTAACATTTTTAATCTCTCGGTCTTCCTCGAAAATTCTCGAACCCACATTCCCTTTAGATATTGTCGCAATAGTTTCTTTGTTACAGTAACCAACTGCATTTGATCTGGTTACCTTGTAAATCTCAGTTAGTCAATTGAACCGTTTCCAGACTTTATGGACACCCGATATTTGAACATAACGAATAGTATTTTTAGTTGGTATAGTTGGGAGTTTATTGAGTTATATTGAGGATTTAAGAGTTTGTTACAACAAATTACTTCATAGTAAGAAATAAATTTTTAATAATTTGATGTTGAAATCTAGTTATTCGTAGGCTACTACCAGGTGACAACCAAAATGAATTATAAATTCATATTCGCAAGAATATGGTTTCATATATTTGTATTAATAAGTTTACAGTAGCCTATTCATATGCGAAAACATTTTAAAATAATTCACGTTGTCTGTTGTTGTTTAAAATACAATGTAATAGATTTCATACATCTTCGTCTATCATGGCATTTAATTTTTTATGTTAGTCTTGAATAAAACTGACCCGCTTGTTGAGACAAATGATTACAGTCATTTGAAATTATAAAACAACCCACTCATAAAAAAAATAACTGAGTTACAGTAACTAACCCATAGTTCAAGTAACATTAGTAATATATTTTGAAATAAACTCAACAACTCACCCACCCACTCAGGTTTTTTTAAAAAAATGGGTGCAGTTTTAATCTTGTCTTTCTTGTTATTAACAAGCCATAATTTACTAAAATTTATTAAACATAAAAAGATTAATAACTTTTAGTTCTGTATTTGAGTATATTGTATTTTTATCTTATACATTAACCATATATACCCATACAGAACAAGAATATAATCACTGTTAAGAATTATTTTTTTAAATAAAATTTAATAATTATTCATATTCCAGATATATTAACGCATATTTTATTTCATAGAAACAGTTGTTAATTGGATCATTTCCAATATAATCTTTCTATTTCATTAGTGTGGTATATTAGAATATGACATATATACTAAAATTAGTCTAATTTGTCTGAACAGTTCCTTTTATACCGGGTGTTTTGGGAGGAATCTGCCATTCTTCACAGGCGTATTTCTTTCATCAAAATAATAACAATAGTTCAAATAAACATTGGTCTGAAAATGCTTCATTAGCAAGTTGTAGGTAGTGAAAGATTTCGGCCCATTTCAGTTGCTCTGATAAAATTCGGTCCTACTGAATTTCTGAGGTTCACTTTTTGTAACGAATTTGGTGGTTCATGTGATATTTGTTCTGAAAAATTTAATAAAACAGGTCCTAGAACTGTATCTTCAGTAGTTTAAAGATATTTAACATAAAACACAAAATATTGATATAAAAACACTTTTGGGTGTTTCCGTTTTCTGTATGCTACTATCAAATCCGAATTCCCTAAAGGGTTGCACACTTGTTCATTTCTCCCATTCCCTGCCTTACTGTATCATACATATCATACTGTATAGTGGGATACAGAAAACGGAAAAGACCCACACTTTTTTTTACGTTTAAAAGGCAATAGATCTAACTTTGCAAAATTCATAACAAAAAATCGAATTTTAGTAATGAAATTAGTAGAAAAATTAATTCTGAACAATTTGATGTAAATGAAGTCAATAATAACTGAATAACTTTTTTAAATTAATTTTTATTAAAAATCAAACACAATTAGAAATTCTGAAAATCTAGCACGAGATTTGGTGGCTAAGTTGGTGGTTCTGAAAAAGGCTAATTGAGGTTGTTCATTTGATTAGGCAGTTAGGCAGATTAGCATTGAGTGTAGCGCGCGTGGCTTTGACGGTGGATGCTGCGTGGTGATACCTCAGACAGCGGCGGCTACCGTATCTTTTTATCCAGAGGAAACATATTCTTTTGAAGAGTCATCGATGAGTTTTTGTGATATCTATGGAAAAAGCGGTACATCTTACCATTGGTTGAATCGATTTGGAACTCGTCCTCTGAAGAAATAACACCTACTTTAATTGACTAAACTTGGTACATTTAGCGAATGTTGCGTTTTACTTGCTTCGCTTCTCTCAGCGGTGATCCGTGTAATTATCTCTCACGTCATAGTGATATTGAGGACCCAAGATTAGGGCAATATCATCTTAAATTCATAAGTTGATATTGAAGCCTTGACTTAGCGAATCTATTGTTAAGGGTTAATGGTGTGTTTTTTCTGAGCTGCTAGATTGTTCGTGAACACTTCCTTTTGTAGAGTTTGTGGGGATATTGTAAACTAAGTACTGGGTGTCAAAGATTTGATTGTACTTTGCGGAGAGGAGCAGAATTGGCCCGCTACTAGCCTCCTCAATAATATTTCATTTTTAAAAATATATTTTTATAACACTGTAAAATGCTTTAGTGTTATGTAAAATTATTATACGCATCTTTTTTGTTCAATTAACTTTTACGATAAATAAGACTGTTAAAAAGTCATAAGTAATTTAAAAAAAATTAAAATAAATAACAGCCGTGATATAGGACGATTTTTCGTTTCGGTGATGATTGCAGACCTAGAAGTCGGACATTGGTAAAATTTTATATACGGGATCATGATATGCTGAAAACACTTACAAATCAAATTAAAATGTATTTTTGTCAGTGATTTCAATACTGTAGCTATACATTTTGTAGAAAAATTTGATTGAAGTACGCCCAGACTTGAAAAAATCTGGTCCCGAGAAAGTTTTTGGTTTATAATTATTTTTATATACATGCAGCTTATAGAATGTATTTTAAAGAGTGAACTTATTTTTAATGGAAGAAGCACGCAATTTTGATGATCGCTTCAAAAGTTAAGGAACTCTAAATATTGGTGTTTTAAAATGTTATTGATTGTAGACTAGTGTAGTCACAGTTTGTGTATATGTATTTAAATGAAATATGTATCCTAATATAATAATATTATTATATAATATATAGCTATTATTTATTTGAAATTTAAATATTATAAAAATATCTTTTTTACAATGAAATGTTATTGAGAAGGCTAGTAGCGGGCCGATTCTGCTTCTCTCCGCAAGAGGTAATCAAATCTTTGCCACACAGTACAGGAATACATTATTTTATCCGTCTGGTTACTTCACTGCATAAGGCCCCAAAATCTTTATACAGGTTAGAAAAGTACTTAATATCGTAATCTGATCGTTTAGGCGTTTTCGTTCCTTTGTAAGTACTGCCTTTTAAATTATAATGGATTTAATTTCACCTTTTATTTTTGATACAAATTTTTCTGATGTATAAAAAATTTTGAAAACTTGAAAATGGCGAATGAAGTTTGGCGCCCGTTACCTTTTACAGCGTGTGCCAATTCAACCCTTGTAAATTTATAGAAACAATTGTAATTACTAGCAGTAAAAATTTTAATTTCAGTATTAATTTTTAGCTTCATCGGTTTGTATGTTTAAAAAGTCAACATAATAGCCTATACTGCATATCCTATGGTTAACAATGTACATTTGAAAGTAACTTAATAATAAAGAAAATATGTAAGTATATTGGCAGCCTAATATATTTCAAGGACATTCTTCATCCGTCCATTTTGTATTAGCTTTTTAACTATCAATCGTACCTGAATGAATATAAACAATACGAATTGGTAACAAAAGAAATTGTATCAGTCTTAAACATTTTTATTCGTAGAAAGATATTGTTTTATTACAACTGCTCTAGAAATTTGTGGCAGTGGATACCATTATTAGCGTAATAAGAGTTTTTAAATAAGCCGTAGGCTACATAATATAACATAATAAACTAGTCCTCCTTTCGGATCTCCCGGTAAAGGACTATCAGAGGGGACTTCATCAAAAAGATAAAAGATTTTGACAAAAGATGTAGGGTGTTACAGGTATTTAGATACGAAACGGCTTGCACAAGATAGTACAGCTTGGAGAATTGCATCAAACCAGTCAAGAGACTGATGACAAAAAGTGTATTATATTATCATTATTAATTTATTATTTATTATAAGTAGGCCTATCTTGATTGTAGTAATATTGTGATTTATTATCAGATTTAAGTCTTCTTCTTCTTCTTACTATCAAGGATTAGGCATAAGTCTGTTCCGAACTCACAAACCATCCTGTACTTCTACCTGTACTTCTACCATCCTGTACTTCTACAAAGGTGTTTCATCCTGTTCTTCTCTTCTGGAGATATTCCAACCTGTCCATCACGACTAATGCCATCTTCTTCGAGGTCGTCCCACCTCCTTTCTTCCAACTGGAACATATTCCGTCACTTTTAAGGGTGTTATCTCTCCTTTGGCATCCATTCCAAATGTTGCCTCCATTGATTACGGTACTCCTCCACTTTTTCATTCAGGCTAAATACATCCAACTCAGATTTAATTTCCAAGTTATTTATTAGATACAGCCTCGAGCAGCCTTCACCCTTCTTATAAACCTCATTTCAGCTGCTTGGATCCTACTTTCTTGGCGTTTCGTGGTAACCCATGACTCACTTCCATAAAGAAAGACTGGGGGTGATATTACCCTGTAGAAATTCACTACTGTCTCAGATTTAAGTAAAATTATTATTTATTTTAAAAGTTTTATAAAGAAGAATTTAAATTTAAAAAGGAATGTGATTTGTGTCAGGATATTCTGGACAAGCTATATAAGATACGGATTAAAACGATGAAGTTTTAGTTTTGTTTTAATTCCATCATTAATAAATTAACTTGAGAAAGGTAGCGAAATAGGATTATTTGATGAGTTGTAGGATGGATGTACTTAGACCATGTGGATTGAATTTGCAAACAATTGACTCCAATCAAAATGATCTTGATGGTTAGACGACTGCTGCATGATAAATAATTAATTTTGAATTTTTTACAAAGATAAAAAGTAAATTAAAGATTTCTGTTGATGAATTTTTGGTGGTGGAGAAGAAAAGAGATAGAATGAGTGACGGTTGAAGTTAAGTTGGAAGAAGAGTATTGTATTATGGAATTTGTCCGAAGGCGGGACTCCCGCGGCTTGTTTTAATTACAAGCGGTGTTTAGTTGTAGCTACCGCACCACGAATCAATCACTTCTACATGGCTTCTACTCTTCAACAACTCTTAATACACTGAAGATAGTCTAATAATTGTCTTATTAATTTCATTATAAATTTTATCAGCTAGTGAAACTAACAGTTGCACCGAGTTTAGAACAATGCGTCTACTACGTAAGCCTATTGATTTACCTTATCTATCTTTTTCAATATGCCACTTGTTTTATTATTGTACAATTACATAACAAAAGATAAACACATTTATTCTGTTGCTACAATAATTTTGCAAAAGAATATTACTCAAATTGTGCTTACTCGAATACACTTGTTGTTTAGATCAACAGGCAAAAGGCTGGTTTGAACCTCTAGAGGTTTTACTAAGTAAAAAAAAATGAGGTGGTTTACTATTGCCTTCCTCACTGGGTTAAAATATTATGCTTATTAGCATGCCAGGGTTTCCCAAAAGCACCCACTTTCTACCCTGCAAACGATACCTTCACTTAATTCACCACAGGGTCTGGCTGTACAGTGAAATTTATTACTCTCAGAGGAGATAAAATTCTGACTAGTTTCTCTTTTACACCTCTACCTCTTCTGTTCTTAAATATTTAAATCATATAATTGGCTGACTGTGATAAGAAACAGAACTATTTTTATAGCCCTGGACCCAACAGATCGAGTGCAATTAATTTAACACTCCACCTGTCCGTTATGGGCATGTATTTTTACAGAATGTTTCTAAAATGGTAGCTTGGCTGTACTTTTCAGATTCTACTTATAAAAATAAACAAAAATATCGTTAGGAAAAATGGCAATTTCTCCTTCGTTCTCTCCTGTCCGCCATTTTGTTATTAAAAGTTTATATCTCAAGATCGGATAACGTAATCACTTCAATATTTGGAAAGAGTCTTGTTAATGTTCTGAAATTCCTTCAAAAATTTCAAAATGGAGACCATGTTAATGTTTTAATCTGATGTACATTTTGATGAAACTAATAATTATGGAGAAAAAACGGATTAAAAAATTAACATGACCTCCATTTAGAAATGTATAAAGGAATTTCAGTTTTGATTTTCCGCAGATTTTAGAACATTATTACCAAGACTCTTCTCAATTGACGTGATTACACTATCCGATCTTGAAATAAAATTTTTATATAAAAATAACAAAATAGAGGACTGAAAGAGAACGAAGGAGAAATTGCCATTTTTTCCTAACGATATATTTTTTTTTAGTAGTAAAATCTGGAAAAGTATAACTAGCACTAATTTAAAAACACTCTGTGTATACCATTTTGTTTATTAACAGATTTATCTATAATATTTTCTCTACAAAACTATAAATGAATGACCAAAAGTCAATCTCCCAGTGGAGATACCTTTAAAAAGAAAAAATTCAGTTCACAGTTTGATATTTTTAATTTTATAAACAAATAAATCTGTTAGGTGCTTCCATTTTAGCTTTCGTACTGTACGTACCACCATTGTGAAATATATTGATGACAAAAATTAATTTTCGTACGATAAGCTATTTTTCGTACGTTATACTAAAATTTTAAATTTCTTCTTTAACTGTTGACATAAATAATCTTTATGAATTTGGTATACGTCATGTACCAGGGCATAGCACAGTTACAGCTCGGAGGGCCATTGACTGAAAACGCTAATAATTTGAATATACGAGTAACTGTATCTCATAAATGGAAATCGTAGGTCTAGTTTTGTTTAAAAATAATTTTGTATATAAAAAGTTTGTTTTGAAGTTGTAATTTTGATTGTGATTTGAGAAACCAAAAGAATTGTTTAAATATTGAATCTAACTATTTCCTGCGCTCCTGTCACATTAAACAACATTCCGATATCTCAAACAGTCTCCTCCAAGTATCTTGGACTACATCTTGATAAATAAATGTCTCATATGGAGACCACATATTTGTAATAAAATAAAACAAAATTAAATCTAAAAATTTACCAAATGTACTGGATTCTCGGTAAAAAAAATCACAATTATCTTTCAAAAATAAATTACCAATGTACAAATCAGTCCTAAAACCTATCTGAATAAATAGAATCCAGCTATGGGGAGCAATAGTAACATCCAACATCAACATTATACAACGGTTCCAATCCAAATTTTTACGCATCATCACTGACTCTCTCGAGAAATAGATTCATTTGCTAACACGGTGAAGAGACGACTTAATACTGGTGGCCGGATTTATTTGGGCAGGATTAGCGGAGAACAGAGGATTATGGAGGCAGACAGAGGAAACTACATTCAACTGAATGAAAGAGAAAATATATACTTATTCTCGAAAGCAAAATTTAGAGTGGGCGTAGAATAAGACAAAGGAAATTTTCATATTTGAAGAATATTAGAGATTTGACAGAAGATATGAGTATGGATACTCTTGAAGGTGGTTCACTATAGAGTGATTTACCAGATTTATATCCAATCTTGATTGATAGACACTGTAAAAAGATGATTATTGCGGAGAAGACCCTTTTTGTGTTTTACTCCGAGTTCACAAAGCCTGCCACAATTTCAGCACTTAAAAATTCATGGGTGCTCAGACTTTACTAGTTGCCGATGTCGTAAAATAACTAAAGAACAGTCAATAAGGTACTTAAATAACAGTCGATTTTTTGGTTCGATGGGAGGATCACATTAATCGATTATGTCAGAGACTTAGGAACACTTTATATTTATTTAAGAAATTTAGAAATGTCCTTGAAATTCAAAACCTAAAAATTGTTTACTTTTCTGCGGTGCAGTCACTTCTTGATTTACGGGATTGTGGGTTGGAGTGTTCCCTCGTATTGAGTCCTTTGTTAGTAGTACAGAAACTAATTTCAAAAGTTATAAGTAGAAAATCTCCTCATTATCCGTCAGACCATTTTTTTTTTGAGGAATTTCAAGTAATGAATGTCAGGCAACTGTTTGTAAGAGCGATCTTAAGAAAGCTGTATAAGAGTAAATTGAGCATCCAAAATAGATCTCATAAGTATTACACAAGAAACAAACACCTACTTAATCCAGATAAAGCGAGAAGTGCAAAAAAAGTACGAGCGACGCCTCTCTCACTTAGCCCCAAAATTTTATAACATGCTACCTAAACATATAACTGAACAGAATGAAATTAAATTTAAGAATTTAATGCAGAAAAGGATAATTTTTTATTAATGTCAGGAGGGACAACATGGAACATAGGTAAAACACAAAGTTAAAGGTGAGCCCACTCGCTATTTTTTTTTTTTTTTTTGTAATAAATAGTTTAAAAAATTAGTGAATTAATTATTTTTAACGTATCCTAGCACATGGTTTTTTAACCAAAGTTGAATAAGTCAATTTCCCCCGCCTGGATTATTGGGAATGACTGTGGTAATAGGAATAGATGTGTGTAAAAAATTTATGTAAATGTAAGATGAAAATTTTATTCTTTTGGAAATAAAATATGATTATCATTGCAAAATGAGAAAATAGAATAGTCTATTATTTACGAATGCGAAGTAAAAAAAGCAGGAGTCACTATGCGGAATGATGAAAAAGTAATAAAAATAATCATAATATGCGAGGTATGGCTATTAAATAACGAGACTGACATTGTAAAAAATTGTATTTTTATTTTATACATAATCACCTTCATTATACACTCCTTCTCCATCCCTTCAATGCTCCATGCAAATTTTCAATTGTTGGAAACAGTGCTGGAAGTCATCTTCTGTCAGCTCCTTCAGGGCACGTGTCGCTTTCTCTTTTACAGCTTCCAGACTCAAATCTTGTTCCTTTTAATGCAGATTTCGCCTTAGGGAACAGGTAGAAGTCACATGGTTCAAGATCTGGTGAATAAGGTGAATGTTCTCACATTGAGATGCTGTACTTGGCTAGGAACCTCTTGAAAGATAACGCGGAATGAGCTGGCGCATTGTCTTGGTAGAGAACCCATGATTTGTCCTTCCACATTTTGGGGCATTTTTTCCTTACTCTTTGATGTAGTTTAGAAAGTATCTCAAGGTAGTAATAATGATTTATTGTTTGACCTTCAGGAACCCAGTTAAGGTACACAATCCCATGGATATAAAAAAAAAATCATCATTGCTTTAAATTTTGACTTGCTCATTCAAGCTTTTTTGGCTCTCCGTAAAGTTCGACTCTTCCAGTGCATGGATTGGCGCTTCGTTTCCGAATCATGAGTAAAAAACCACGTTTTTTCATATGTTATTATCGTTTCCCAAAAATTTGGGTCATTTTCAATTGCGTACAAAGTGTCAGTACAAACATTTTTGAGAGCTTCATTTCAAACAATTTTGAGCGGCACGTGTCCTGAAGGAGCTGACAGGAGATGATTTCCACACTGTTTCCAACAATGGAAAACTTGCATGGAACGTTGTAGGGATAGAGAAGGAGTGTACATTGAAGGTGACAATAACTGATTATGTATTAAATAAAATAAAAATTTTTTACAACGTCAGTCTCGTTAATTAATAGCCACACCTCGTATAACTGAACAGAATGAAATTAAATTTAAGAACAAAATGCAGAAATGGATAATTTATGTCGAGAGGGACAACATGGAACATAGGTAAAACACAAAGTTAAAGGTGAGCCCACTCACCATTTTTTTTTGTAATAAATAGTTTACAAAATTAGTGAATTAATGATTTTTAACGTACCCTAGCACATGGTTTTTTAACCATAGTTGAATAAGCCAATTTTCCCCGCCTCGATTATTAGGAATGAATGTGGTAATAGGAATAGATGTATGTAAAAAATTTATATAAATGTAAGACGGAAATTGTATTTTTTTGGAAATAAAATATTATTATTATTGCAAAACGAGAAAATAGAATATTTACGAATGCGAAGTAAAGAAAGTAGAAGTCACTATGCGGAATAAATGATAAAAAAGTAATAAATAATCATAATATCCAATAGTAGAATACTCTTTGAGAATACCTACACAGCTAGATATTTCGGGAGATTTTTAGTTATAATAAGTTAGTATACTCTCTCTCACACACACATTCACACAATCACTATTAACTTGTAATACGGTATTAAATTATAATAATGATAAGAGAAATATACCTGTTAAGCGTACCATCGCGTGTTTGATGATGACGAAAACTGTATTCTTTTTCATAAATTATTGGAATGTGATTGGCAGGAATGATATACCATTTTCAAAGAGTATTGATAACATCTACTCAATATACAGGAATTATAATAATATTAGAAAAGTTATTGTTATATTGTGGTGTTCTCATGTAATAAATAATAACAACGGTTATTATTAAGTCACTATTGTTATATTTTTAACGCTAAATCACTAAATAATATACATTATTGGAGATTGTATATTTTTATTATTGTTTAACAATGTGGTAGACTATTTTATCTCATGTTTTCTATTCAGTTATGCAATACAATATATTATGTTTGTGCATTTAATAACGCTAGAAAATACGGTTGTGGACAAAATTAACGCATCACTTTAAAAGATTTTAAATGGTTTCACAGTATCTTAGTGAAGTAAGTATTAACCGTATTATCTGGCCAGCCAACAACCCAGACTTAAAACTATTGAATATGTTTTGGTTATGCTTAAAAAAAATTCGTCAACGTAATGCAGTGAATCTTCAACAGCTGCGTCATGTGATGAAAGACGAATGAAATAAAATCGACCAGTAAGAAATCCAAAACTTGATTTAAGGAATGCCGAGATGCTTGTTAACTTTAATTTAGGCAAGAAGGGGCTGTACTTTTTACTGAATTACTAATTCATTACTAATTACATAGTAATCATTTACTTTTAATTTTTTCCATTATGTATAAACTAAACATGAAAAATTTTCATTCAATACTATAAAATATAAGAAACTTTTCCGTTTTTGTTAAATAAAATTTTGTGTTTTTAAAGCTAATTTATCTTATTTTTTCATTAAATTACCATAAATAAAATTTACAACTCTAATTTTTAGTTAAAATATATTAAATATTGCTTAAAATTATGATACAAAAAATTCAGAAAGAAAACAGTAACAGAAATAAACCTGGCGCATTGAAGAAAATTATTTTTTTGCATTTAGCCCAAAATTTTAAATGATGCCTTAATTTGGTCCAGAATAATTTTTTATATTAGTTTTAGAATTAGTTTTATATTTGACTAAGTTATTCCAATGAAACTTCCGATGTCCTAAATAATTTTTCTTTTGTTATATTTTACGCTAAAAATAACAAAATTGTTGTTGTTTAGGCCATCAGCCAAAACAACAGTCAAAAGGCTGGTTTGAACCTGTAGAGGTTTTACTGAGTAAATCGAGGAGTGAGGTGGTTTACTATTGCCTTCCTCACTGAGTGGAAAAGTACGCTTATCAGCATACCGGGCCCTCTGAAAAGCTCATATTTTCTTAATTTTCTAGGATTTTCTTAAATGACACCTTCACTTCATTCATCAAAGAGTCTGGCTGTATAATGAAATTCATTACTTTCAGAGGAGACAACTCTGATTAGTGTGTTTTGAACCTCTATTTCTTCTGTACTTAAACGATTCAGTCATTTTATTGGCTGAACATGTGATAAGAAACAGAACTATTTATTTTAGCCCTGCAACGAACTGATTGAGTGTAAATAATTTGACACTCCACCAGTCTGTTGTGTTGTTGTTTAGGTCATCAGGCAAAAGGCTGGTTTGAACCTGTAGAGGTTTTAATAAGTAAAACGAGGAGTGAGGTGATTTACTATTGCCTTCCTCACTGAGTGGAAAAGTACGCTTATCAGCATGCCGAGCCCTCTGAAAAGCACATATTTCCCACTCTGCAAATGACACCTTCACTTCATTCACCACAGGGTCTGGCTGTATAATGAAATTCATTACTTTCAGAGAAGATAACTCTGATTAGTGTCTTTTACACCTCTACCTCTTCTGTTCTTAAATGATTCAGTCATTTAATTGGCTGACCATGTGATAAGAAACAGAACTATTTATTTTAGCCTTGCAATGAACAGATCGAGTGTAAATAATTTGACACTCCACCTGTCTGTTGTGGGCATACCAGTCTGTTATGGGCATAATAACAATATTATTTCCCAAAAATAAACAACTTTGTTACATATGAATAACCCAAGGCTTATTACATCAACTATTAAATTGACGCATGAGACGAGAAATTAATCTATCCAACTATGGTTTCCCATGTCCTAGGATAGTGGTCATTAACTAAATTTGATTAAGGTCCGTTTAAAATTTTGATGAGACTGTCACGGCACGGCCAACTTTTTACTTAATTCTACCTTGTCAACTGTGAAAATTTATACATGGAAAAAAAATTTATACATGTATAAATTTATTCATTTATACATTCTAAATCTTAATATTAATTGTTGATTTTGTAAAGGTTTGAGCAGTAAAATATAACAATGGTTTCAAACTACCGTAGGCTCATGTACAAAAGTGATAATTATTTTATTTTGTAGCGCGGCTCAATCAGGAGTTCCTTACAGCCTGATCGCGGCCGTCAACTTGTCCACTGAGCGTCAACTCTTTTCAGAGAAACTTGGTTGTATGTCATGTTAACATCACCAGTTGCTTTCAGTATGCACACAGCCTAAATTAAATCTAACTGTATTTCACAACACACAAAAATACGATTTGCATACAAAAAATAATTACTCTCTAGAGCTCGCGGTCCGCAAAAATGAGTCGGCGATCCGGGCTGTCCTAGGATATGTCAAATTAGTTCCTCGTTTTCTTTAAAACCACGTTTAATATTAGATGAACGCGGTGGGTCGTAAAATAAAGTAAATAATTTTGCATTAATTTAATCAATGGTTTTATTTCTTATTAATTTTATTCAACCAAAGGAAGAAATAGAATTCCAACAACTTGTGAGTCCTGAAAGATACCGGAAATACAGATTAACAATATTAAAAACTAATTATTACTGTTAATGTATCACTGAATTTTTGTACTGAGATTTTCTTTCTTTATACTTCACGACCAATTTTCTTATCTGATTAAAAAAACTTAATCCTTCGGTTTGGGTCTACTTTTAAATTAAAAACTCTTGTACTATTTTACATACTTTAAAATTTGTTTTGTATTTTTTATAATTTATTATGTATATTTTTATTTAAAATATAATATGTATAAATAAATAAATAAATCATTAAAAGAAAATATCACGTTACCATACTTTTTTATTGATGTTTTACCATATATGGTTACCGCCGGTATGTCAATTAAGTAATTAATTAAATCCGTCGAATATTTTTAAAAGTCTTATTAAAAACCCATTAATAATATAAAATAAAACATTTAAATTAATAAGAAATGTTGAAATTTATAATGACAAAGAAAAACGAATGAGTCGAATAAGATTATGTTAATGGACACTAAATTTTTACTTTAGGTCTGCTTTATTCTTTTTTTTTGTTAAGTAGAACCTATAGTCTAATTATTATTTTCATACCTATTTATGTTTTTATTAAAAAAACGTACAATTATGTGTTTGTTTGTAGGTATGTAGTTGTTTTCTTAATTTTTTTAATTTAAAAATTTTAACAGTACTATTATAATACAATGCGAAAGGATTACTTCATGAAAATTAATATGAACAAAACGAAAGTGTTGTGCAGCAGTAAGAGTGGTTTAGAAGAGATGGAAAATTTAAAAATAAGCGACGAAAACGTACAGGAATTTGGCGAATTCTGTTATCTAGGGACTAAAATACAAAGAATGGTAGATACACAAGTGATATCAAAAGTAGGATTTCTCAAGCTAGAAAAGTCTTTAAAATGAAAAACAGCTTACTGACTACAAACATTGATTTACAGATTAGGAAAAAAATTTTATACGGGAGAAAGATTTTCATGCTTTTCAGGTAGACACCGGTATGTTGCCTTTACATAGAGATGGATGCAGACCTGATAAGATTTCCTATTGTAAATGTGCATTTTAAATATCCTTAACGTAATGACAATAACGGATATTAGGTGGATCGGTTTAGAGCTTGATTGAAAATTGTCAACTGGAAGATGGTTTGTAGGGAATAAAGCAGTGATCATAACATTTACAATTAGCTCTTTGCAAATAGGCCTAAATACCAGGAAATCAATTAGGAGGGATAAAAAGAGTTCGTGGTTGAATTTTATGTTAGATTTAATTCAGATCTTGGTGATATAACGTACATTGCCGATGAATACGATGATGTTTTTTTTACATTTAGGGCAAGAACGGGTGGTTCGGCAGTGCAATGGAAAGATTTGAAAAATGCATCTGGGGTTCTAAGGAACGCAATAAAGTACAGGAGTTTTTCAGTTTCGGAGTTAAATTTTTAAAGTTTTTTTTTGTTTGAAATTATTGTTCATGTACAGGGTTTTAGAGGTTGTATTGTTTCTAGATATTTGTATGAAATTTTTTTTATGTTTTTTGACTGATAAGACTTATTGTTTAAAAAATGTTCAGTTTGTTTTGTGAACTAGAAAGACGCCCTAAATCGTATCATTTATGGGTTGTTCTATATAGATTGACATGTTAAAGAACATTAAAAGATTTTGTATTATTTTATAATTGGTTTAGTGGTAAAGTCATCGCCGCGAGACAGCTTTTTAAGAGCTGATTTTCGGAGACAAAGATTCCTGGTTCACAACCTAGTAAAACACTTTTACACAGATTTCAGTACTAGAAAGCGATTATCGGTGTACTTAGATGTTTGGAGTACAATTAACTATACCTCTCAGGGATGGTCGGCCTTAGTCTGTACAAGACTCCACCTCATTTACACGTCATACGCATCATCCTAATCTCATTAGATCACGGTGTTGCTTATTGTTCTTAATTTGAACAGATTGCAACGTACACATATTACGGATTAAAAAATATATAATTATTATAAAAATATTTTGTAGTAGATAGACGAAAATTTACAGTAAACTATAGTCCATTCGAAACAGCATGATAGTATATTATGATAGTATTAGTATTAATGGAATAAAGAACAGAGGGAATTTTATAATGTGCTCATACGTCTGTGGTGCTACCACTTAGAATAATAAGAATAATTAAAAGGGAAATTTTACTTTCAAAAAGGGACTTTTTATTTACGAGTTACTACGATTCAAAGACTTGCTATCATGCTATTTTGAATGGACTGTACATTTATTTCTATAGTTTTTTTATTTCTTTTTTTAGGAAATTCTCAATCTGTTGGAAACAATCAGTGAAGGTGATAACACAAAATTCGGAAAAAAATTAACATGGTAAATAAACGTAAGTGGAGACACACTCCAGCGACAGAACTTCGACGTGAATAGATAAGTGTAGCATTAAGAGCAGCATTTAGAACACTGTAGTGGATAGTCAATTACAGCACTACGTTAATTGATGAGGTCCCGGCTCCATCGACGTTTTAGACGTCTTATTGAATTGTTTGGGAGAGTCTGCGTAGCCAGATTTAAAATCAATGGGTTATTGTGGTTCACAAATTTCTTCCTAAATTTTGTATAGAGTTTTAAGAAAACGTTATTTATGTAGGGTATGTTTAGGTCTGAGTGTAGCGTTTTATTGGTTACATAATAGGGAGCGTTAACTATCCTCCGTAAAAGCTTTGATTGGAAACGCTGATTTTTGCTCATACCGATGGTTTTGCACAGCAGTAAAGCTGACTGGCATAGCTCCAAATTGGTCGAAGGTAGGAGTTGTAAATGGTTAATTTTGATGTAGTTGGTAACATGGATTTGACAAAGAAAGAAGTCTGTCCAACTGTTTGAACCTGTCCTGGATGTTTGAACCTGTCCTGGAGTGTCTTTCTACTATTTTCTATTGTTATTCTGAATTTTTGAAGCTGCATCAACATTTTTTTCATTAGCAATTACTATGGGTTGTAGAAAGGTGGGTTTTGATAAGCAATAATTTACAGATCCTAACTAGGAATTGAACTCGAAACCTTTCTTAGGTTTATAAGCTAGCGCGCCAATCACTAAGCAAAATAAACGGTCAGATTACTTCAATTGTTTTTTAGTAATCCCTAATTTGTGTACATTGCAATCTGTTCAATTCAAAACAATAAGCAACCCAATGAGATGGAGAGATGATTTGTATGACGTGTAAATGAGGTGTAGTCTTGTACAGACTCAGGTCGACCATTCCTGAGAAAGTATGGTTAATTGAACCCCAACCATCAAAGGACACCGGTAACCACTGTCTAGCATTCAAATATACTTCATTTTAATTTCACTTTTTTGTATTTTGTTATAATATTCAATTCATAATTTTACAGTGGAAAAGCAGTGAATCTGCGAAACATTTTACTATGACATTTTAAATTTGACAGAAGGATTACCTACGTGAAAGTTATTTTAAAATATACTCTTTTCCACAGTTCAATTGTAATTTAAAATTCACTAAAATTTTTATGGTTAACTGAAAAATACTGTTTTGGATATTTTATTTTTCTCATGACATTAATGGGTTTGAGAAAAAACGAAGTATAAAGTGAGAAAACTAATGTAAATGATTTAAAATACGTTTTGAAAGATCTGAAATTTAATATAATATATGTATACTATTTATTTAACATAATGTTACGCATACATTCTAAAAATTGATTTCCTTTCATGCTCAGTGAAAAATAATTCAAATAGAATTAAATTTATATGTGTAACAGGTCTATATATGATTCAAATTTTACGTTGTAAAATAATTGATTGAAGATTCTGAAAGATTTCTTTTTTCTCTTTATTAAGTTAATTCATTTTTCCATGAAGATTTTGCGTGGGAACGGATTTAATATAATCTTTATCGGTCAATATCTGAATCTGCTTGATCTACTAATCCGGAACTAATGCATCTATCATTTACTATATAGGCCTTGTTATGCATTGTAGCAGGGCTACAATCTTTATCTTTTGAAGTTTGTATGGGAGTAGGCCTATGAAAGCTTATTGGCTTTTTTTATTATTTTTAACATCGGTGTTGCCTTTTTATTTACGTATTGTAAATCAGCCTCGGTAATTAAATGCATGTCTTGATTCATTATTTTATTAATTGTGCATTGTTAACAAAATCTGTGATCACAAGAACTAGAAGTTTCAACTGTGGCGTTAATAAATATTTTGCTCGGGTGGTGTCGGTTTTGACTTAATGTACTACCTAATAACTCTATTTCCTCAAAGCGCTTAAAAAATTAAAATCCTTGGTTTTTTCAAAGGAAATTTCAACTTATAATTTCCTCCCAGTATTTTTCCCTCGAATAGGGACAATTTTAGACCACGTGAGGTGACTTAAAATGTTTTTTGAAGCTCTGTTAGGAGCTCATATTCTCAGGATTCGCGCACTGTACTACCCTGCTAAGAAAAAAGGCAGTAACTCCAAATTTCTCGGTTTTGAGTTTTATATATAGTAAAGTATTCTTATGTTTTGGATCTTGAGGAATCTAGTGAACTAAATAAAAAAGCCGTATCTACATCGCTTACTTAGATATCGAGATATTCAGAGGCAGTATCTCATGGTTTTGCCAGGCTTACTAGGGGAAAGAGCAGTATAGATGCTAAGGGAAAAGGTAGTATATGCACTGTAATTACTGCTTTATTTCTTAGTGTACTAGGCCTACAGATACTGCTTTTTTACTTAGTAAAATTTTACACTCAATTTATTTATTGCTTTGTATATAATTGTCGATTAGTCATAAAAGTTCATAGGTTTTTTAAAGTTTAAGTCACAAACGTTTAAGAACTTCGTACTACAATGTTCCGTTCTTGAGATATTTATTTTTGTTAACACACAGACACAGATAAATCGCTAAAAACATGATTTTTGGGCTCAGGGTTCTGAAAACTTGTAGGCCTATATCCGGTGAAAACTCAATTTCGAAAAATCGAAAAATAATACTTTCCTTCCTATATATTCATTTAGGTAAGAGAAAGTAAAAATTTCCCGGTTTCAATTCTCGGCTAGGGTCTGGAAATTTTAATACGTTAAAACCACTGTTACAATACCTACTAAAACCGAAGTAGTCGCTAATAGCCAAGCTGTTGATGCGACCCTAAACTAAAAGAAAATCTAACCAATATCCCTAAATACAGTAGGTACAACTTAGAATATTTTTATGTAACGCTTGTTAACACGGTTATTTAAAATCAATAGTTTTGTATTGTTTTAAATGAGTAATTGCGGTTGAAAATATTTCTCCAGCTTATTTAAACCTATTATTGATTATAAACCCCTTAGAAGTATATAATTTAGCAAATCGAATTTCATAATATAACCTTCTACAGTTTAAACATTAGTAGAATATTTTTTATCGCATCAATAACTTGCAAATTGTGTAAATTACACAAAATATTAGCAAATTTTGATACGGTTTGTTTACGAACAATGAATGAACTGTAATCATATTTAAAAGCCCCACTTACCGCAGTAATGATAAACTGTGTAAACTTAAATTTCTGTTTACTGTTTCATGATTTCTGTAATAAATTGTTCTAATAGATTTATAATTGCGCGGGCTTATTTGGCACTATTAAATAATATTGTTACTGTTCCTGTGAACATTATTAACATTTCCATTTAACAATAACACCTAATATACGATGAAAAGAGAGTACAGAAAATGGTGCAACCCCGTGGCCCAATGAGATGAGGATATTATGACACTCATTGCTAAGGTTCGTTCTGGAATCTGAGTAAAATAAATAATTAAAAAAACTATTGTTTAAAATTACTATTAGCCTATTATTATGAACTATAAATGAACTTAGTTAAATCTGCTAATAATTTACAATTACAACAATAATTAATATACTTGTAATAAATAATAAACTAATTATAATAAATTAATGACATTAAATAAACTTAACCAATAACACATTTTTTTATAACCCGGCATTTCCCTAGTAGTATTATATAAACAGTTCCAAAGGAGGTGGAGGGTTGTTTGCTGATGTCGGATCAAGTGGCCAGGCGGCAGGTTTTTGGTTGGTAAGACGGTTGCGGCCTCCTTGGGGCTGGACGAGGACGCCTCAATTGAGTCCAACACTACTTCCCCATCGTAAGGGAGTTAACATGAGGTTTTTCCCCGCCTCGGATAAAAAAACCAATAACAAGATTATTTTTGCACTTAATTTAACTAAATCCTACTTAAGTGTACAGTAAGACCTCGACTTACGCGAGCGATACGTTCCGAAAAATCATCGCGTAACGTGAAATTTACGTAAATTGGATTGTTCGGTTTAACCTAAAAGCATTCGCTAATTGTCCGTACCGTTCAAATCCGCTAATTTCCCGTAGTGTTTATTCACTAAACTCAGTCGTTCCTTTTATGTTCTTCGTTTTTTCAACTCTTTCGTATCTTTTAACGACTTCTAACTTTTCATTTAAAATGATCGCTTTCCATTTTTATAACCTTTATTCGAGCTCATATTGTGCGCAAAGCAACGACAAAAACAAGAAAATAAAAGACCTGCGAATTGTGCACAGTTAAAATAATGATTAAATCTACACAACCATATACGACCGATATTTTTAACGTAACTTACTAAACAGTACTAATGTTTAGAACAAAGCAATTCAAGATGAAATTCGGCCGGCCCGTTGGCGTAGTGGTTAGTGCAACTGATTTCTACGCCGATTCTCGGTCAATACTGGGATTTTTTCATCACTTATTATCATCTATCATCATTCTCACCGTCTGTATTGGCAGTATTTACAAAACAGTCGGACGTTAAACCGATAAAAAAAGCTTTCGAGAGGAATTACTTTGATTTAAGAAATGTTGAGTTTAAATATGTGGTCCTTTTTCGTTAATTTACAACCACTCCGATTTATGGTGAATTTCGTTAATGCACTACTTTATTATAAATTTGTGCTTTACTTTATTTAAATACCGATGGAAATATTTGTGAATACCTTGTTTAACCCTTTATAGGGCGAATTACTCGTAATTTTTATAAAAATTTTGTAAATGTATGGTGGTTGAAAATAAGGACACTTAAGTTTTCGGGTTGTAAAGGATCAAATTTGAACGTTACACGACGAGGAATACCGGGGTATATTCGTAAACGCTTGGAATTCTATTTTATGCACACCTTATCTTTTTTTTTTTTTTTTAACTTAGTTTATTTATTCATAACTGTACAAAATACAACCAGTGAATGTGATGTTATTAACAAAAACAAAAATGGCGTTAAGACATTAAGGAGACCGCCACTCAATAGTGCCACTCCAACGGTGGATTAATCTTGGATAATAAATTGATAGAATTTACATCTGCACTATGATATCTCTACTCCATCGTCGTTTCAGTCTGCGTTGCGGATTTCCGGGTAAGTTTGGGGATGCCAGCGTTCTAATGAGATGATTTTTATGATAATCAAGTTTGCGTTTGAACCGAGAATAGATGTGATAAAATGTGTCGTTAATGTATGGAACATGTAAATCGTTGTGCAATGTGTGATTAGTAACGTAAAAGGGTGCGTCAGTTATTTGTCTAAGCAATTTGGATTGAAATCGTTGAATTTTAATTGTTGTTGGATTGAAATCATTGAATCGCACACCTTATCAAAATTAAAATGTTTGTGTGGCTGGTGCTGCACTCTACTTGAAAAGTGTCTTTATATGAAGACGCTATCTGTTTCGGTGATTGTAAATGGTTATTTTTGCAAATTTAAATACTAAAAATTAGTAAATGAAACAAAGTCTATTTTATTAATTAATTTATTTTAATTTAACCTCACATCAACTGCAAGGTCATTAGCGACGACGTTGGGGTATAACTGTGCGTAATGAGGATGAAATGATTTTTTGTAACGTATGAAAATATGCTGTGCCTGAGTGGATTCGAACCCAGGACCGCATGATGAGAGACGATCACGTTACCAACTACGCCAAGGCATTTATTTATTTTATACCTAGTTATTATTCGATTTATATGATATTAATGGCACTAGCATTAGTGAATGAATTGTAATACACTAATCACTTTGCAACTATCAGCTGTAGATAAGCTTGGTGGCTAAATAAAAGGACACCCTTTTGCAAACACAAAACATACTCAAAATCGTTTTTAAATGTATCAAAGTGCATAAGTAACATAAATAAAACAAAAGTTAAAAAGGAAAATAGAAAAATTTTGCTCATTCAGGTAGGCCTACTTTGTACGGTGGTTTCATATTAGAACACTGACCTAAAAAGGGTTAATACGCACTTTTATCTTATCGCTGACCGATAAGAATATAATAAAGTATTGAGTATTGTAGATTATTGTTATTTAAGTTAGGTTTTACGTTTATATCGCTAAAAATTTCATAATGTTTGTTAAAAACAAATTGTTTGAATTATATGTGTCGTTATTGATTTATAGACAAAAAGTATGTGTAGTGGTGAATTAACGAAAAAGAACTGAATATCTAATATTTTTCCTAGCCGGGAATCGAAACCAGGACCCTCCGATTTGTGGGCTAGAACACTAACCACTATACTATGAAGGCGGTCAATAATGAAATATATTTACAAATAAACACCGTAATATTAATTACTTTCTAGATTAGATATTATTTTATTATATTTTAAAATATAATACTCTTAATAATAAATTTATTTAAAAAATTTAGTGAATTAAAAAAAATTCGTTTAGTATTATTGAATCAACAAATTTTATGATACAAAGATAAGCTACCTATAATGATGTCTGATTGTATTAATTTAGTTAGGGAGGGGGAGATTAAGAGAAATAACCTGTATACAGTGATACGTATACAACTTATAATTTTATTCAATTAATTTCAGATCTACCTATATTATCTACTGTAAAATAAAAGTGTTATCTGTTTACATAATTATATAACAGAAACAGGAGCCAAGAGATCCATCCAATCCGATTGAATTTATTTATTATTATATAATATATATAGTATATAATAACAGGCCTAATCGAAAAATCCTGTTCATCATAACTTATATGACATTTAACAGTCTAGTTAATTGGTCCTTTTTAATGATTACCATTATATTGGTAGCATCAACCTAACCTAACTTAACCTAACCTAACCGGCCCATTAGGCGTCTGTGTCACTTAAGACATTTTAACTTTCTTATACATCCATACATAGTCTCTCGATCACTAATTAACTTTATGATAAAACCACTTAACACTGATTTTCATTATGTTTTCTTTTTTATTTTCAATTATACAACATTTTTGTCGTTTAATTCTCAATCGTAAAATTTTTATTTCATTCAGTATTTTGTCTTGTTGGCTTTTTGCTTGTTTGTTTTTAATCAAATTTGGAGATTATGAGAGTTTAAATGAATCTAAATCTTGGAATAAACTTGCCTGTGTGTGTGTGTGTGTGTGTGTGTGTGTGTGTGTGTGTGTCAAAGTGACAGTGAGGGAGGGAAAAACGAGAAAGGTGTCAAAATATGTCTCTTTGTAGGTTGCATGAGAGTAATGTAATTTCATGGGAGTACCCAAGGAGGGTTAGGTAAAGCAAATGCTCCGTACACATTCAAAAAAAATACAAATCAGATATTAAAACTCAAATAACAGGTATTTTACCAAAAAGCTAACTTTCTTTTGTAAGAAGTACATACAGCAGTCTATTATTACATCTTACCCCTGCTACCCTTTTTCGACTCAAAATTAGCTGTGTTGATCCATCCTAGTTCAGATCCTGGATTCATCCTTTTCTCAGCCTGTGTTGTTTCCTGTTAGCCATTTCGAGTTACCACAAACTAATAGATCTTAAGCCCAAAGTATTACGCCTATTATTTTTCATATTTTATGAGCAATTCAAATCCTAGTAAAGGTGATACCCTGTCAATTGCACAAACAACATTATAAAACCACAACGTGACAGTTTGACGAGTCATTTTAATTGGGTCTTACTTCTTTAATGAGAGAGGGAATAATAATAATATCTAATAATAATGAAAAAAATTTATTTCCATTTTGTTTTGCAATTGTAACTCAAACACATTCTTTCCAAAAGCTATAATGTCATTAACAACAATTTGCAATGTACGAGGTGCAGCAAATATTGACCTACCCAACTATTCCCAAAAGCCCTGTTCTAGGGTGGTCGTTCTGTTCTTATATTTAACAATGCAGTACGAAAGAAATTTAAAAACTACGCTAGGGTTAAAAACAATGAAATTTTAAATTAAAAAAAATTCTAAAAGAATAATACATTTTTAAGTCTGGTGTTGTTTAGGTCATCAGCCAAAAGGCTGGTTTGAACCTGTAGAGGTTTTACTAAGTAAATCGAAAAGTGAGGTGGTTTGCCATTGCCTTCCTCATGAGTGGAAAAGTACACTTATCAGCATGCCAGGCCCTCTGAAAAGCATATATTTTCCACTCTGCAAATGACACTTTCACTTCATTCACCACAGGGTCTGGCTGTATAATGAAATCCATTACTTTCAGACGAGATAACTCTGATTTGTGTCTTTTACACCTCTACCTCTTCTGTTCTTAAATGATTCAGTCATTTAATTGGCTGACTATGTGATAAGAAACAGAACTGTTTATTTTAGCCCTGCAATTTTAAGTCTAATAAATCTAATTAGCAAAAAATATATGGTTTTATAATCAAGCTAGGCCTACTATTCAAAGTTATGCAACAAATGATAAAAGGAATACAACGACAGTAACGTTTGAACGGTATGTTGATATACTCAACACTTTTTTAGCAGAACAATTTCAAAATCTTTACAATCCTTAATTTGAGGAATATGGAACCACGGCCGTCAATAGTCAAGAGCGTCAATAGGGACCGTTTGACAGCTCTTTGGTAACAAATAATTTCACGGTTTGGCGACATTTATGAAACCCCCAATGTCAAAATTGTCTGTGTTCGATTATTTGTGTGGCCACCTGAAAAGCAAAGTGTACCATCACAAGCCCAATGACAAGTTCTTGAGTTGATAACAAAACTTCTAGAAGAAATCACTGCAATTCCCTTAGAAGTGTTTTAAAGTGCCATGAAGAATATCAGCGTTCACTTCTAGGAATGCATAAGTTTGAATGACCATCAATCTTATGGACACTGATTTACAATTTTTTTTTTGTTAGAACACTTAATGACATATAATCTACTTTTTGTTTACAACAATGAAACTGTAAATTCATTTTTCTTACTTATTTGAGAATTACTTCAAAATTTTCTGTTTTTATGTGTCATCTTCTTTTTTACAGTATTAGGAAATTCAAAATCATATCACTACTTTTGTATTAACGACTAGTACTAAGTTGCGGCACAGTAAACCATAATCGGTGAGTTTTAGTGTAAAATAATTTCAATATCTAACTGGGAATCGAACCTGGAATCTTCCGCGTTGTAGTTCACAGTGCAGCTTAGCGTTTGAACCACTGGATCACAGAGGCGGTCTAAATTCTTTTTGTTTCATTATCAGAGTCTTGCTCTAAAAGTTTATAATTTGTAAACCTCATGATCGAATTCTTTTTCCGTCATTTTATATGCCTGAATTTTTTAAAATTCTGTTTATAAACTATTTAATAAATACCAGTGCATTTAACAAATTGGCCAGCATCGTCTCTTCTCAATAACTCTTTCCAATTTTTTGTTCTTCTCTTTCTTCCATTAATATTATTTTTACTTTCTCTTGCCTATATGAATACATAGGAAGAAAAGTATTGTTTTCATGTCGATTTTTGGAAATCGAGTTTTCACCGGATCTACACGTTTTCAGACCCCCTGAACCAAAAAAACATGTTTTTAGCGATTGGTCTCTGTGTGTGTCTGTGAGTGTGTGTGTGTGTGTGTGTGAACAGATTATTTCAAGAACGGAACATTGTACGAACTTGAAACTTGAAACTTAAGTTACATACCAATACCGAACCCGACACGAACATTTTCATCAAAATCGGTCAACCGGAAGTAGTAGTTTATTCGTATAATTTTTCACTTTTTTGCGATTTTCTCAAAAACTGGTCGTACGATTTTTTTTATAAATCGCTTCCTTTACTTAATTTTTTATGCTCTACAAGATAGAGTAGGCGCCATGTTTGCTGAAGTTCTTGGTGAGGCTGTTTTCACGTAAAAAAAGTGTTTTTTTAAGATTGCAGAAATTAATATGCAAAAATTAATTTAATTAATTATTAAAATTAATAACGCAAAAATGTATATAATTAAAGTTGTAGAGAATTTAAACTTCTACAACTTTTATTTCAAACATTTTTTTTGTATAACGTTTAGTTTAGCGGTAATTAGCGATTTTCTGTTATTTCTCACGAAAACGTGTGAAAAATCGATTTTTTTTAAGAATTCAGCATTAGTATGCATTTTACGACAAAAATGTATATAATAAAATTTATAGGAAATTAAAAGATCTACGACTGTTATATAGGGCATTTTTCTCTACAGAGCCTAGTTTAGCGTGAAAGAGTGATTTTCCGTATTTTAAAGCCAAACTGAGGTTGATTTTCATTTTGAGTGTTTCACTCATGATTAAAATAAGGTTATGTTTTTGAGGTTAGTTTTTTGTTTATTTCTAATGTTGTATTACTAATGTTAGGTTATATTGGTCATTATTTGCATTGGCAAGAGAAAGTTGTGTGAGTGTTTCACACCAAATTTTTTATTTCTCTCTTTTTAGCCTACACTCCATTGTTGAAATACAAATAGATGCCTTCAATTTTCAATGTCGAAGGTCTTCAATACGTATTTAAACTACCCAAATATATTTCTATTATTTCTAGCCGCCTATCCAAAATAATCTTCAATAACACATCTACTTCTCTTGTTTAAACAAAAATAAAAACAAAATAAAGATTTGTTTTGGAACAATCTGTAGGGACATATACGACACACCTTACATTAGAACAATAAACGTGCTGGTGTGTTAGATAATCTAATAACATTGCAGACATTCCTCTATCTCAATTAAGAAACTAATCATTCTTCTACTGGTCATAAAAAAAGTCAACAAGTATTAAAACTACAAAACGAGTTACTGTTTTGTATCTTATATGCGCGGTGATTGTCCTGTGAATCGGTGTGAAAGAATACATTGTGTAATCTCATTATGTATAGATGTTAAAGATGTATTTGTGTGTGTGTTCGTTTACATCTGTGTATATTAAGAAATACAGACATGTGGAAGATTAATTGGTATTGGTCGTTTTGCGGCAAATGTTGCTAATGGTAAGATGGACTGTACATACGGCAATGTAAGCGATAGAAGAGTCAAATAGTAATTATTTTCTAAAATATTTTAATAGGTGAGACCAAGGAATAGGCCTCCGTAGGTGAATGACAAGAGAATAGTTTAGCCATTAGTGGTGATAGCACCTGAAGATGTAACTATAAGGTTGAATGCTCGTCATTTATCATTTTCTCATGTCAGCTACCGTGGATAGCACTAAGACAGAGCAGTAGCCTTCTTCATTATTCATCTTTGTTTTAAGCCTTTTTTCTTAATTTGTTCTTTTTTAAATATCTCAGCTCTGTACGATTAGTTTTCCTTTGATCTTAACCTGTTATAGTTACGCGAATATTAAAAAACTTTTTTAAATATAGTCTATACTATCTTTGTCGGTTATTTCACGTCTACTGTATTTCTTTGGTTATTATTAAGATGAGGTGGTTTTTAAATGTTACTTTAGCTATTACTTAAAGCGTAGCAGACGTTTTAACTCATCCTGTTTGACAATATATTGTACTAGTTACCCCCCTGGTCAATTCGTTACGCACTCTAAACTATTAAAGAATAGCGTTTACTGTTGTTTTTAAACTTTGTGTTTATCATCTGTGGTTGTTAAACCTGGACAAAAAATTTAAATTGTCATTTTACTATCTGTGTGTGTGTGCTCGGCGCATGTCTACGTGTAACTATTAAACTTGTTTAAACTTTAAAAAAAGTGTGTAGAGGTTCAATATACCAAAAAATATTAATATAGTGACAATATCATGGCTGCCCATAACAGACCGATGGAGTTTCAAATGATTTACCATCATTCTGTTCGTTGCACGGGTAAAATAAATAGTTCTGTTTCTTATCACATGGTCAGCTAATTAAATGACTGAATCATTTAAGAACACAATAGATTGAGGTGTGAAAGACATTTGTCATAGTTATCTCCTCTGAGATAAATGAATTTTATTATTCATTTATCTATTGATTTTGTAGTGAATGAAGTGACGGTGTCATTTGCAGGTTGGAAAGTACGAGTAGATGCTTTTCGAAGGGCCTGGCATGCTGATAAGCAAATTTTTCCACTCAGTGAGCAGGCAACGGTACAACACTTCTTGTTTTACTTAGCTAAACCTCTAGAGGATCAAACTAGCCTTTCTGTTGATGAACTAAACAACAATAAACTTCTAAATAATAAGTTACTTGCAAGCTTGTTCCTAAATTACAAGATCCAGAAAGCACTAGCTGGTGCATAAAATTAAGTAACCATACAAATACAATATTTAAGAAATCGAACTACCTTCATCAAGCGTAGGTTCTGTAACCTCCACCAAAATATTCATTCCACGCAAACCTTCTTTACATTCAATACAATTCACGATAGCTAATATTGTTATGTTGTGTTATAGAAGAGTTTATTGCTGGGTACATTCAAAAAATAACTGTAAGTAATTTTATTCTAATTTTTTTTGAAAATAAAGTATTATTATTGTTAATTGTCGTAGAAAATGTTTATTTTTTGGTTTTACTTCCAACTGTTATGTACGAGGTGTGGCTATTAAATAACGAGACTGACGTCGTAAAAAGTTTAATTTTAATTTTATGCATAATCACTTATTGTCTCCTTCAATATACACTTCTTCTCTATCCCTACAACGCTCCATGCGAATTTTTCATTGTTGGAAACAGTGCTGGAAGTCATCTTCTGTCAGCTCCTTCGGGACACATGAAATTTTTGAAACGAAGCTCGCAAAAATGTTTGTACTGACACTTTGTACGCGATTGAAAATGACCCAAATTTTTTGGAAACAATAACAACATGTGATGAAACGTGGTTTTTTACTTAGGATCCGGAAACGAATCGCCAATCCATGCACTGGAAGAGCCGAACTTCACCGAGAGCCAAAAAAGCTCGAATGAGAAAGTCAAAATTTAAAGCAATGATGATTGTTTTTATATCCGTGGGATTGTATACCTTCACTGGGTTCCTGAAGTCGAACAATTAACCAATATTACTACCTTAAGGTACTTTCTAAACTACGTCAAAGAGTAAGGAAAAAACGCCCCGAAATGTGGAAGGACAAATCATGGGTTCTCCACCAAGACAATGCACCAGCTCATTCCGCGTATCTGTCAAGAGGTTCCTAGCCAAGTACAGCATCTCAGTGTTAGAACATTCATCTTATTCACCAGATCTTGTACCATGTGACTTCTACCTGTTCTCTAAGGTGAAATCTGCATTAAAAAGGATAAGATTTGAGTCTGTGGAAGCTGTAAAATAGAAAGCGACACGTGACCTAAAGGAAGTGACAGAAGATGACTTCCAGCACTTTTTCCAACAATGGAAAATTCGCATGGAGCGTTGTAGGGATAGAGAAGGAGTGTATTTTTAAGGTGACAATAAGTGATTATGTATAAAATAAAATAAAAAATGTTTACGTCAGTCTCGTTTTTTAATAGCCACACCTCGTTTATTAAAGTTATAGACAAAGAAGAAAATTATTTGTTTATTCATAAACTTACATTCTATGTATTGAATAACCAACTACTTACATTATAGAAATACTAACTTTTCATTTTCGGAGAACATGATTCAAGTAAAAATACATAAAAACAAAGAATGTGTGAGCGGTATAAATAAATTGGTTAAAATGTATTGAAAAATAACATGACGTGTCGTGGTTATTCATGTTTTCTTAAGTATTGACTGAAAGGGATAATTTCTTGTTCATTATTCATATATCAGTTTTTTATTCATAAACGAAGTATCAGATCGGTTCAAATATTCAGAGTTACATTAAATCTGTCTACTTTTTATTTATTCCTACACATCTAAAGGCTATTTTCTTCATTTGAATGATCTAAGGAATTTTATTTCTTTCATATTGATTTATGACAATATTATGTTTTACTTTGTTCAGTTATTTTAGAACAGCGTACAGTGACTTATCGATCAAATCTTACGATATAAATAATTTAAAATTGCTTATTTTTATTACAATTGAATATTTAGAATTATTAATTTTTTTTTCTATATATGCATTATGATTTCGTTTCAGCATATTTAAATCGATTTTATTATGTCCTTGGAATTAGTATTTCGAAAGATAACATGTGATTTTTATTTGAGTTTGTATTTCGTTTTTGATGGATTTATTTTAATTGAAAATAATTGGGTTGATAATTTTTTCACGTTTCTCGTAAACGATTTTTCACCTCTCATTTTAAAATAAAGTAGACTTTGTCGTTTTCGTATGTATTCGGAACAACGTAAAAATTATTTCATGAAGTATTATGTTTTAATCCTCTGATGCTGGCAAAAATGGGTTGGCAAGTTTAAGGAAACTTGTAACCGGGTATTTAAAAAAAATAAATACAATTTTTCCTTTTAACTTAAAATACTCTATGTATTTTTCTGGGTATAGCCTAATTGTATATTTGTATTATTGTACGTTTGATTAATGATTATAGTTGATTAATTTTTTATAGATTTTTGGCTAATTGGGTTTACTACTTTAAAGAGAACTCACTGGGATATAATTATGAGTTTTAAACATTGTTAAAAATATTGGTAAATATTTAAATAATATTTAACATTTATTAATATTATAATTTTAAATATTGTTGGGTTGGTCTAGAGGTAAAGTCGTCGCCGTTAGTCAGATGTTTAACAGCTGATTTTCGAAGACGAAGGTTCCTGGTTCAAAACCTGGTAAAGGTAGTTACTTTTATACGAATTTGAATACTAGACAGTGGTTCCGGTTTACCTTGATAGTTGGCGTTAAATTAACCATACTCTCTCAGGAATAGTCGGCCTGGGTTTGTACAATACTACACCTCATTTACACGTCATACACATCATATTCATCTCATTGGGTCATGAAGTTGCTTATTGCTCTAAGTTGAACAGATTGCAGCGTACACACATTAGGAATTAAAAAAAAATAGGCTATATATTGTAAAGTGAACTAGGAATGTAAATTAAAGGGGGTTAAAAACTAATAATCTGATAATTATAATTAGAATACCATGAGAAGTTCGACCCTGAACCACAGAGATGGTGCAGTAGTATGTATGACTGGCTTCTACGCCGGGGTCCCGGGTTCAATTCTCGATCAGTTCTGGCATTTTTCATGACTCATTTTTACATATCATCATTCTCCTCCGTCTGATCTAGCAGAAATTGCAAAACAGTCAGACGTAAAACAAAAAAAGTCGTATGTCTGTAAGAGATAAAAGTTTTTTAAAAGGATTTCTGCTAATTTTCCTGTAAAACAGTAAGGGCGCTTCCTCACTTGTCGGTGCGGTATCTATAATCGGTATTTACTGCTTTACCGAGTCGGTACCGATACCGCCCTCACGTCCTAACTGGTCGGTATAATCACGAGCAGTACCGTTTGTGCAGTCGAGGAAACATGTCATCCTCAAGTGAAAAAGATATTTTCCTAATGTATTTGTATACGCGTTCGCGTAAAAGAAAGCGTTACTGGAGACATCCATATATAGAAAAAAATATTAACTGTCGATTATTTGTTGCGGCTAAAGAACTTTCACAAGATGACGATAAATTTCAATCAATGTACAAGATGTCAAAGCATACTTATCAGAAGCTTCTCCGTCTTCTAATTTATAGTTGTGTAAAGCAGGATACTTTTCAATTTCTAAAACCAAAATCACGTGAATATCCCTTTCAACAGCCATTTTACTTGCGGTAAATACCGAGAAGCGACTGACTATTTCTACCGAGGCTCGGTATACCGAAACCTTACCGCCCCGCTTCCGCACATCCCGATTAGGTCAGGTGGCACCAATTGAAATACATTAGGTGGGGGTTGTTTCGGTATCGAACAAACCGCTCGAAACGAAAACGTACCGACAAGTGAGGAAGCGGCCTAAGATTCCTTCTGTAGTAAAATGAAATAATATCCTTTTTATCTGTGCTACAAAATACAATGGATTGATCAAATGACAAGTGATTTTTCAACCAAATACCTATGGATCAATGCAACCTATACAGGGGAAAAATTGATTAGTATTCGTTTCGTGTATTTCACACGAAGAATAAATTTAGTGTATCTCTTGTAAAGGATTTAATTATATTTTTCATATAACTGATTTTCATATAAGTGCTTATGTTGTTCGTGTAAATTAGTGGGCCTAATGTGTCAACGCTATAGGCCAACACGGTGACTGCTTCGTTCTGCTCCTCCTTACTGCTATGTTGACTTGGAAATTCACTAAGCACTTACCATTCCGACTGGAAAAATACCCATTCAGTCGAGAGGTTTCCTCCACCAGTATATCGGTAAAGGCCTACATCCAAGCCCAGAAATGTTTTTACGAAAGATAGGTGCTTTAGAAAATGTTTTCTGATAGTAACAAAGAACAATATTTGTATATTTCGACAATATTTACGGTACGTTGGTATTCAAATTTCGAGAAAAATTTCATTATCTGGGCTATCCTCGGACCCAATTTTTTCAAATTCAAATTTATCCTTATTGCCATTTTTAAGTAGGCCTAAGTATAGTCAATTTATTAACACAATTCAGTAAATAGAAATTAACCCTTTATAGGTCTTTGGTAAGAATATTTACCACTGGCAATAAGGTCGAGTTTTTTAAGAATAAGCTATGCAGTTGAACCCTATTGGCATTTTGTGGTTTTATAGATGTTCTGTAGTAAGTAGGCTATCCATATTTTGAAATTAGTGCGCAGCAACCATTTGCTTCATGAGTTACACGAATGTGGTAAGGATTCATACCAGCGTACGCAACCGAGTTGTTTTGTTGTTACTTTTGTACAGTGTATAGAAAATTTGAGTTTTATACAGGAAAGCAACCATTCATGCTAATATAAAGTTGAGATAAGTTATTCTACACATATCTCTGTTTCATAGGACAAGTTGTTTTAATAAGCGTTTTTACCACTAAACATTATGTGATATACATTTCAATAAACGTTCCTTGGTAAGTATACTTACCAGGGCTTAACATAAAAAAATATCTTACTATTCTGGCACTTGAAATACATTATTCAAGTCCCTATAAAAACAAAATTTAACATTTTACAACATGTATATTTTCCCCCGGAATACTGCCCTATAAAGGGTTAAAATAAAAAAATATGTTGTGGCACACTCACACGGTGATCTGGTAATGGTTTCTTGGTAATATAAATAATAATAATTACTTAATTATTAGACCTAAATATTTAACGTAAGTTTAATCATGAGTAAAAAATGACAAATGAAAAATACAATTTAATTTTAATCATAAGTAAATTATGCTAAAATCAACCTCTGTAGGACTTAAAAATACTGAAAATTACAAACTGAAGCTAGACTCAGCACTGTAGAAAAATAGCATAAAAATAAAGGTTGTAGGTTTTTAATTTTCTGTAACTTTAATTATATATATAGTCTATTCCAGTTAAGTTGGCAGTGCCTACAAAATAAATTCCGATTCACAGGCGGTGCACGAAGGAACAGTCAAACCGCATTTTGATAAAGATCTACCCATACGTAGAGGTAAAACTTGAAGTAACTTTTTAAGAAACTTTAAAAATGAAAATAATTAAATGAAATTTTTGTTGCTTCGTCCAGCGAATTGCTATTCGTGTTAACTCTGTTTCGCTTTTTAGTTGGCCAGTAATTTTCTTTTCCTTAATTATTCTGTAAACTGATCGTTCAGAGACGCATACCATTGCTGAAGTTTTTGCTACAATTTCACTAATTGTTATATTAGCATGTTCAGTTTTAAAAGATTTCAAAGCATTTATAATTAATAGTTTTTGTTTAGAATTAATGCCTTGTCCGCGCTTGTTTCGTTTAACCGGAGAATCCATTATTGTTGATTTAAGAGAATGTAACTACGAACTATAGTACTACTTATTAAAATTAAAACAACACAATAACAACAAATATTAGTGTCATACGTTTAAAAATATCACAAATACTATTATAATAAGAATTAACACTAATATTAACACGACTATGTAGTAGGTACTACACTATTCGAATGCAGAAGCAAAACTGATATAATTGCATGTATAGGCGTACGTGACTCAGCAGCCTACAAGTGAAACGGTTGTTGTGTTAAACACAAACAACCAATGAGCAGTTGCCGTGCCACATTCCACACCAATGAATCTGCTGACAACTTAACTGGAATGAACTATAGGTACTTTTGTCATAAAATGTATTCTAATGCCGTAGTCTTAAAAATCCAATTTTTACCGATTTAAATGAGAAAATACGGAAAATCACTAATAGACGCTATCTAACCAATGTAGAAAAATGCTAGAAATGAAAGTTGTAGTTGTTTTTTTAATTTTCTATAATTTTGATTGTACTATAATGTTTCCCTGAGATGCATATTATGGCGGGAACTTAAGAAAAACAACTATGAAAGCATTTTCCCCACGAATTTTAGCAGATATGCCGCTAATCCTATCTTGTGCAACACACAGATGTAGTAAATGAGATAATTTTAAAAAAAAGTTTTTTTTTAAATTAAGTTTATTAAGTTTTAAGTAAATTTAAAAAAAAAGTTTTTTTTTTAAATTGTCAATTTAATTTATAAATTAAGTAGTTATTGGAGCCGTTTTTGAAAAAATCGCAAAAAATAAAAAAAATACACGATAAACAATTAGCTATTTTCTGTTCAACGATTTTGATGAAAATGTTCGTGTCGAGTTCTCTAGTGATATTTAACTTAAAGTTTAAGTTCAAGTTTCAACTTCGTACGATATCCTGTTCTTGAGATATTTTGTTCACCCAGACTAACACACCAATCGGTAACATGTTTTTTTTTTGGTTTCATGGAGCCTAAAGTTGTGTATTTCCGATGAAAACTCTATACGAAAACGGTACTTTCCTTCATGTAAATTATGTTCATATAGGGCAAAAAAAGAAAAAAGTGAAAAGTATTAAGGGTACCCGGAACGAAAGAAATTGAAAATTTTCATGTTTCCAGTTTTTTGCAAACTATTAAAATTCAGTTTTCTGCAATTTTCAGAGTTTTCTGCATCCATCGGTATAGGTATAATTTGTTAGGAGTTTTGCAGTTTTTTTTAATTAAAAATAAATGTTGAATCCTTACGTTATTTTTTAAATGTTACCCATTTGCATAACATCTCTATTTTTTTTAATGACAGATAATTTCTTTATTTTGTGCGATATTTTTAGTTTTAAAACTATAAGTTAGCACTAGACCACCTGTGAATGTAATATACTCACCTCTGAATTGTGAAAATAACGTTTTGAATTATGTAATGTATAATGTGTTCTCTTTCAGTTTTTTCTTTTTTCCCATTAATAGCAATTTTTGATGCATAAGGAACATTTTCTCAGCCTGCTGAAATTTTTGCACAGCTTTTCATACCATAGTTTCAATGTACTGAATTAATATTACAGTAAAATAATGTGTTAAAATATTTATTTTCCACTTCAATAGGCAAAAAGTTATGATTTTCAAAAGTGGTAATTTAAAAAAAATACTTATCTTCCTATCAATATATCAAAATGCTACTAATTCAGTGGATGCAGAATAGCCTAAAAAGTGACCACAAGAAAATTGGACAGGATAACTCTAATAGTTTTTGTGAAAATGTTTATTAGATTAACATTACGGAGATAGGCATTCCGGGCCCCTTAAATGATTTGGATAAAGATACAATTTAGTAGCGTTGCTAGCGTAACAACTTGATTGCTAACTTTATTCGGATATTCGTTTTCGAACTGTAAACTTTTGTCAGTTGAAATTGATTTTGAGTTAACAAATTTTTTTTTGTATTTCTACAATATAATACAACCCACATTAATAGCTCAAGGAAAAATAAAATTCCGTTTAAATGGCATGAATGTTGTTTGTATTATTTATTATGAAATTTATCTCTTTTACCCACTTCTTCCGTTGTAGTAAACAGTAAAACTCGATTGACATGACACGATTTTGGTTTTAATATGATATAGCGTCTTCCGAACACCAACTATCAATTGGTTATATTCCAACGTTAAGTCGTGTTTTTAAACGGGTCCATTAGGACGACTGCCTCACCGTCGGCTACTGGGTTTCCTTTCCTCCGCCCAACCATCGACTTACCAACCACCTCCTCCTTTCATACCGACCATAATCTGACCGAGTCGGCATCAGTTAGATCAATCTTCGTCTTTAAGACAGGAGAATGCAGCTCCAATCAACTTATTCTGACACTCTACAGCCAATTTAAAACAAATTAAATAAAAACATTTCCAATTACCCGCTCAAAGCACTCACCCTGCATTATTCCTTATATTGGCTCTTTATTTCTGATGTATTAGGATTTTACTAATAACTTTGAATAATAATGTTTTCATGATTATTGTTTTATCAACCAATTTTGTTAAATAAATGTCATTGAATTAAAGTTTTCTTTTAGCTATTAGATATCTAACTCATTAATACTTGACGCTGCTTATTCAGTCAGCCAAGTAAACATTTTCCTAACAAAATTAAAAATCTGGTGTGAAACAATCACAAGAATTTCTCTTGTCAATGTAAATAATGAACAATATAACCTAATATTAGTAATAAACCATTAGAAATAAACAAAAAAACTAACCTCAAAAAACATAACCTAATTTTAATCATGAGTGAAAGACGCAAAATGGAAATCAACCTTAGTTTGGCTTAATAACACGGAAAATAATTCTTTGACGCTAAAGTAGGCTCTGTAGAGAAAAATGCTTAGAAAACCTTTTTTTACGAGAGCACCGCCTCCCCAAAAATTTTAGCAGACATGCCGCTATCCTATCTTGTAGAGCATAAAAAATATAGTAGGCCTAAATGAGGTGAGTTTAAAAAAATCTTAGGAGCTGTTTTTTAGGAAATCGCAAAAAGTAAAAAATAACACAAATAAACTACTACTTTCGGTTGACTGATTTTGATGAAAATGTTCGTCTCGGGTCCTCTAGTGGTACCTATCTTAAGTTTCAAGTTTCAACTTTGTACGATGTTCCGTTCTTGAGATATTCTGTTTACACTCACAGATCAATCGCTAAAAACATGTTTCTTTTGGTTCAGGGGGTCTGAAAAGTGTATATCCGGTGAAAAATCGATTTCGAAAAATCGACATGAAAACAAATACTTTCCTTCCTATATATTCATAAATAGGCATGAGAAAGTAAAAAATTAGTAAATAATAAAATTACCAAAATTAATAAATTTATTTCTTATATAATAACACTAATTAACGGAAAACCCGCTAAAAGGTGGATATTTTTTTATGCGGAACAGTTTGTACCTTCTTCTAATTTTTCATTTTACTAAATTAGTCAATGGAGAGGACAAGCTTCTAATAATGGTGTATCATTCAAAATTATACGGTAGTTTTTTTGAAATGGATTCTTGAACCACTGCGGACTTCTTTCGTGGTGACGGCTATAGTAGAAAGTTTAATACCTTAAACCAATCGCTAATTTTGAATGGTTAATATAGTGGTCAGCTCAAATATAGCTGTCTTCTAAGGCATGGGTTCCGGGTTTGATTCCCGATTAGGTCTGGAATTTCGTTCGTTACTCATTTTCATCTATCACCCTTCATCATCTGCTTTAGCCGTAATGTGAATAGCAGTCGGAGTAAACCCATGCAAAAAAATTAAGTCAGGGGTTTCCAACTTAGAAGAACACAAATTTCAATTTAAGATATGAAAATGTAACGGTGGGCTATATAAAAGACTATTTTATTAGGCTCTAAAATCAAGACAGGAAGCAAATAAAATAAAAAAGTTTGATCTTCATATCTTCGAAAGAAACAGCCTCAAGAATATATAAATAGCTTCAAAGAAAATAGAAATAGCTTCAAGAACACATTTTAATATTATTGGTGCCAATTTTTAAAATTGTAATCTATAATTTTTGTTTTGTCCGTCCGCCCGCAAACACCCAGATGTCAGAAACTGCGAGAGATGGCAATAAATGGCTTTCGGTTCGTAATCTACACAAAAAGTTTGTGAATCTAAATTAGATTTGATGTTCCCGTTTTGACCGAAAGTGGCCCAAAACCGGAAGCTATTAAATTCAAAGTTTGAGCTTGGAAACGAAAATTGTGTCATTCGATTCCTCCTTAAGTGTGGATACAGAAATCATTAATGGTTTTTGCCATAGTCAAAAACCATGATGGCCTTTTTAAAAATAGCCACCAACCATGAGTCGCGTCGTCTCATGAAAGGGATTTATTATATATTTATTTATTTTATTTGAATAGTTTGCAACAGAACCTAAGTCCCAATTATAGCAAACAAAAAAGAGTAGAATACACAGTATACACTAAGGAGTGCTAATAATTATTAAACCTGTTCAATAAGATGAAATGTTTTTTTTACAATGAGAAAAAAATACAAAGTATTGACAATTAAATGAAATTTTTTTTATCCTTTATTTTGAATCTTTAACTGTACTATATAAAACGACCAAAAGATAGAAAACATTGATATTAAAGTACAAATAACAAGATTAGGCATGATATAAAATTCAACATTCAGCAATGTTAAATTTGGAATTTCCCGTCTTTGCTTAAAGTTTTTGTATTTATAAACTGATTGTAAAAGAAATTACTCTGTTACAAAAAAAAAAGAATTGGAGTAACAATGAACATAAAATAAACAAAAGAATGAAAAAAAAGTTCATATTGTCACAGAAAAGTTATTAGCAATAGTAATAAAACATTTATTTAAAACTAAACAAAAATTACATCTAATATTTCACATTTTGTTATCTTTTTCGACATAAACATGCAGAAAGAATTAAAGATCTCTGCTCTATCTTCTTTTTAATCTTCTATTGAAGCCTGGCAGATTTGCCATATCACTGATAAATGGATTATTATGGATTGGTAATTTTGAGTAGAATTTAATAAGTATAACTATTTTTTACGATGTCGCAAATGAATGGTGTTTTTAAATCGGTGTAAATCGGTGTAGTGTGTAATTTGAGACATATGGGTGAACCGGTAATTATACGGAGAAAATTAGACTAAAATACTTGAATAGTTTTTGAATTACTCAGCTTTGCGCAACCATAAATTTGAATACCATACATCCAGATAGAACGTTAAATGAAAATTTAACGTCAAAATAATGAACGTACTTCAATCAAATAAATCTAATTTAATACTATAAAATAAAAATAATCTGCGTAATAGTTTTTATAGTCTACATAGAATTTTATCATAAATAAACCACAAATAAAAAATATTGTCATTTTATCAAAAATGACAAATAATCGATACACTGCTTATATCTCTAAGATTCATTCCCCAGAGAGGCGAGGACTCGTTTCTTAAACGGAGTCCTACTCGCTAAAGATATCTAAAGTTTTTGTGTCTATTTGTATAAGGTCATCATTCTATCGGTCTATACATATTAAATTAATGAAATAATAAAAATTAAATTAACATACGTGACAACTAAATTGATTACTGATACAGGTAAAAAATAATTTTACTGATAACTAGTTGAATAAAAGGTTATATAGATAAACACAACACTTTTTCGATAACACTGTAAACACTTAACACCTTTACTTCAACTTATAATATTAATTAACATATTATCTTTTAAATGTTTCTTAAGATCTATTTATGATAATAGTATACAAATTCAGATGAGTAACAAATTTGAAGCAGGTGATATTGGTTGTGAATTTAGCAAATGTTGTTTTTGTTTATTTTTATAAAATAATAATTACATTAAAAATAAATATAGTACAATTTTATTTACCCTAAGTTATTGTATTAAAGAGACTGTATCATTAACAAGACCGGATGTTAGTGTTGTAATTTGTGGACACAGCAAACAGTCTCATTGCTTGAACAATATACAAAGGGGTACCTAACTTCCGCTGATAACCCATAATACGAAAAAGTGAAATAAACTGAGTTAAAAAATTATTGTTGTCTACTCTGTTTCTTAACGTTTTTTAATGATAATTACAATGATAGTAAAGTGTCTGTAACAATTATAATTTTGTTACAATCCATTATATTGTAACATAATGGTGTATTATAATATAATTTTACTGTTTTAAAAAACAATGTCAAGCATTGTTGTACATGTCCTCTACTTGAAGATATTCCAATTATTTGTCCAACTTGCATGACGAAAGCACCTTCAACACTAATGCTAATTATCATAGCACACTTAAATTGCTATTACATTGTTTAACATAACCACAATACATAAGTATTTTTTTGTTAATAGAGCTAATATCAAATTACAAAAAAACCAGCTTGTAAATTAGGTAACAATAAATTTTATTGAGCTTTCTTAATTATAATTTTTACTTTTAATTATATTATTTATTTAAACACAGTACCTAATTAGTAATTATATTTTTCATTGTTGTATTAGTAGAGTAGTGTATTATTACTTAATCAATTTTGCTGCTTTTGTTTGTGGTATTACTAAAAGGAAATCGCATATTTAACTCAACTTTGTTAGAAAAAATTAAAGTTTTTTGTGAAAATTATTAAGTATATCCATTAATAAACTAAGTAGCCCATCTGAAAAGTTCAAATTTGATACAGGTGCATAGTACTTTCTTAATATAAATTTCAATGAATTCAAACATGTTTCAAATAATTTGATACTAGATATAAAATAAAAAAATCTGGTGTGAAACATTCACGTTCTCTTGCCAATGTAAATAATGAAACATATAAACCCACGTTTAATCATGGGTAAACAATATTAAAATTAAAAACATGACCTAATTTTTATCATGAGTGATTGACGCTAAATGTAAATCTACCTCTGTAGTACTTAAAAATGCGGAAAAATTGCGGACTAATTGACGATAAACTAGGTTCTACAGAAAAAACGCTTGAATTAAAAGTTGTGGGGTTTTAATCGTTTTATACCTTTGATTATACACACTTTTGTCATAAAATTTATAAAAGCATTGTAGAAAAAAATGTTTGAAATAAACGTTGTTATAGGTTGTTGTAGTATTATATAAATAGTTCCGAGAGAGGTGGAGGGTTGTTTGCTGATGTTGGATCAAGTGGCCAGGCGGCGGGTTTTAGGTTGGTAAGGCGGTTGCGGTTTCCTTTGGGCTGTACGAGGACGCCTCAATTGAGTCCAACACTACTTCCCCCATCGTGAGGTAGTGAACATGAGTTTTTCTCGCCGCCTCGGATAAAAAAAAGGTTGTTATTAATTTCCTACAATTTTGATTATAAGCACTAAAATGGCTGCAATCTTAAAAAGAAATATTTTTCTACCTCAAGAGTAAAGCCGTACCACAAATTTTAGCAGATATGGCGCTTACCCTATATTTTAGAGCACCTAAAATGTAGTAAATGAGGCGATTTAAAAAAAAATCGTAAAATATTGAAAAATTACGATATTTAGGTTCTTGTGGATGAAAGGAGGAATTTCAACAAGGGAGATTGTTGAAAGGAGAGCCGAAGATTTGGAGAGGATGAAGAACTTCTGGAGGAGAAAGAAGGAGGCTGCATTAGGGAATATTTGCGTGGTCCTCGAAGGCCTGTCCGCGATGAAATAAAAACAGTGATATTACTTTATGACTATGATATTACCAGTGATATTAACTGAATGTCAGCTGGTCACCGTACTGATTCAGTCGCCCAACCGGTTTAACTTAACAAACAAAAACGACTTCCTTATCAGCTTACTAACCACAGGGCAAGAGGCTACAAAATGAAGTTAGGAGTAGTTTATTCTTAACTCGTTTATTATGTCCGAACAAACTTATTTCGAATCGATCAAGCAGTATAAAAATAATCTAGACGTTGCATACCACGAACAATAAAGTCGTATCTGAGAGTATTTTACCCTCTTTTATGTTTCGTCTACCTGTATAAATCTCTCCATAAATTTTTTAATTAATTCTCAAAATTCTTTTATTAATTCGTTTCTAATTGTTCCAATAAATATTTAATTAACTTTATACTATTAAAAGCGGATATGTGATTACGCAGTAAACTGATTATGAATATGATAATGTTTATTCATTGACCGCTGTGTATGAGTTTATCGATTCTATCAGTTAATAAATAGTAAGTTAGTCTGTTTTAAAATATAAAAAACCTTTCATTCTTTGGAGGATTTAATTCTTTCTTAATCGGCTTTCATAGATAACGTACTCGTCTATGTTTTGAAATGCGACAAATTTTTTACTGTCCTTTTTTAACATTTTTATTTCCTTCTTTGTGGTAACAAAGGACCACCTATGATCGACATATTTAACCGTAGGACAACTCTAGTTATTTTTGTCCGGTCTATTCACGATGAAAGAACTACCGAAAATATTTTGAAGGAATATCTTTAAAGCGAATGAAGGAGTGCAAAATTGTTTGTAATTTTTCTTCTTAATAGGCCTAAGGTATAATTATTTTTTAATTAGTTTTTAAATAACAACAAAAAATTATGCAAAAATCACTTAAATGAATATTACGCATGCACTATCGGAATAGACTACTAGTTCTTTTTCTTCCAATCAAGGATTAGGTCCCAAGACCTTTTTTCAGCATCCACCTAGCCGTCGGTCGCCCTGGATCGCGCCGTCCAGTTGGTCTGTAACTTCTGACCAGTCAAAGAATCCTGTGTGAAGATATTTTTCAAGATGATCGATCCATTTCCGGCGGTACTTCATAATTTCTCCTTAACTCTTTATAGGGCAGTACTGCGGAGGAAAATATATATGATGTGAAACGTTAAATTTTGCTGTACAGAGACTTGAATAATGTGTTTCTAGAGCCAGAACAATAAGATATTACTTTGTTTTGATGTTAAGCCCTGTAAATATACTAGCCAAGGAACGTTTTTTGAAATGGAAATCACATAATGTTTAGTGATACGAATGCTTATTAAAACAACTTGTAATACTATATAACAAAAAAATGCGTAAATAACTTATTTTAACTTTATATTAACTTGAATGCTTGTTTTCCCGTAAAAACCTAGAATTTTTTTAGCTCAACAACAGCAACAACAAAACAAAGCGGTAGCATACGCTGGTATGAATCCTTACTACATTCGTGCACTCATGAAGAAAATGGTCACTGCACTCTAATTTCAAAATGTGGATAGCCTCCTTACCAGAGAATATCTATAACACTATAAAATACCTATAAGGTTCAACTGCATAGCCTATTCATTAATAAAATCTACCTTATTGCCAGTGGTAAGTGTACTTACTAAAGATCTATAAAGGGTTAAGAGGACACACATCTTGCTCCGTATAACCTCATTTCTGAACCGATCCAGTCGACTACAACCCCTATTGCATCTCAAGAAGCACACATCTGCCTACTGAATGGGGTTTTCTTATTTCTTCTTCCACCCCCAGGCCTCACTGCCATATGTCAGTGTTAGGACAACCACTATCTTACGAAACTTCATTGAAGTGCCAGTTCTGGCCCTCCCTTCAAATTTTTGGTGCAGGCTAACTGTCCATGATTAAGTAAAAATACAACACACAACTGTACACCTAGAATAGCCATCGGTTTACAGACTTCCTCTGTAAACTTTCGTACTAGTTACTGTTGTAGCTAGTCATTTTCAAAATAATGCCGGACTCCAGCGAAGGTCCAGAAAAACTGATAAACTATAAAAACACAGAGCGGTTAATTTCACATTCAGAAACAGAAAAATCATTGGAAATAGCTCAGCAGTACGTAGAGCAGCACAACAACGATACTCATACAGACTAGTTAATGAGTTTCTAATGAAATATTGCGTTATTATCAAGGTTTTCAGGTACACACACACTTCAATTATATTCTTCAATCATTTTTACTCTTTAATACATAATACAATGTATAACTAAAATAAGCGGTTTTTGATAATTTGTTCCAACAGCTTTGTGAAACTCTAATTACAGTTTCTATTTTTAATTACATTTAAATGGATTTTAAAGATTCAAATGAGATACATTAAAAAAGAATTTTGTAAAAACGAAAGAAATAAAAGTATTTTAAAAACTTTTTATTAAGCATTAAAAACATAAAACAGCTTTGTAAATTATTCGAATAAATAAAATAAAAAGGCGCCCGTATTATGATGAGAATAATTTTGAATATAAAAGAGGTGGAAAAAGGGATAAAAATTTTAATCCAGACAGGGCAATCAAAAAACGAATCGACTAAAAAAAACGCATTAAAATAATACGTGATGGATTGGGTGTGGTAGTGGGGGGTTTACTGCTAAAGTATAATGCTAGGAGTGGAAAAATCTCTTGGGAGATCGGGTCAAAGAAAATAAACTGCCGGCCGGATTGTCAATTTTAAAATTTATAAAAATCCAATTCAGTTCGTATATGAAGCGTGCACAGACCGTTTCACTGAAGGGTTTTCAAGGGTTGCTTGATAAACCTTTCAAGATTATCTCATTGCACATTAAAACAGAGAGAAATGTATTCTGACTGGAGGTTTCTTCATTCCCTTCTTACACAGCAATGAAGACTGTTTCTCGTCAATACCAATCGCCCAGCATTTATTGAGAAAGAATATTTTATTCTTTTACCACTGTGAGATAAATCTCTTACTAAAAAAAATCTGGTGTGAAACATTCACACGAATATCTCTTGCCAAAATAATAATTAAAACTAATAAATAATTAAAACACATAACCTATAATCTAATTTTAACCGAGAGAATTACTTATATTTATTTATTTATTAATTTGTACAATATATTTACTTATTTGACATAACAAAACTTCCAATTAGTATACATTAATTCTAATCTAAATCTAAATACTTCTATTTCCCAGCAAAAGTAAGGCAACCTTGTCCGCCGGGGAAGAGCCGTACACATAACTTCTGATAAAAATATAAGCCTACGATAAGTTTTCATACTTTTATGTACCAAAAAAAAATTCCCCATATTTAGTAATTAAAACTCTTACAACCACCACTACCACTGTTGTAATAATAATAATAATAATATTAATTATATCAATAATAATAAAATTTATAGTATTTAAAGCACCCAATTGTTATTTCATTTACACATATTTAACATATAAATATTAAAATATTAATCATTACCTAAACTTTACAGCAATCACATAAAAAATAAGAAACAAAATAAAAAATAAATATAAAACGAACAATATATTTTTTTTATACCTTATACATAAAAAAAGATTTTAATATTATTAAAGAATATTATATAAAAATAAGAAGAAAGCAAATGAAAATGAACAATATTTTATACTATTGCCTTTATTAAAATAATTCTATTTAAAAAATACTATTTATACAGTTCAGCATTTGATTATTTAATTACATTTATACATAATACTTATAATACTATTATAATAATATAATATTATATTATAATTTTATAATATTACAATTTTGTAATATTTTTTAAAATATTTTATAATATTATAATTTTATAATTGTATTATATTATAATACTTATAATACATACACTATATAATATACATAATATATACTTATGATACTTATTTTTATTAATTAATTAATAATAATAACAATATTATAATACTTTATTAAAAAAAAAAATTAATTTTAATATTTTATATTATTTTTGTACATTTAAATTTTTGTAAAAACCATGAGTCAGGATATGTAATAAAAACATCTCACTAATTTTTTAAACTATTTACCACAAAAAGTAGGCTATGGTAAGTGACCTCACCGTTAACTTTGGTTTTTACCTAGCATCACTTCCATGTTGTTTCTGTCGACATTAATTATTCAATTCTGCATTCATTTTTAAATTTAATTTCACTCTGTTCAGTTATATGTATAACATATAAAATTTTACCGGTTATAAAATTTGGAGGCCAAGTGAGAGAAGTGTCAATCATACAGTGCACTTCTCCCTTTATCTTGAAGAAGTAGATGTTTATTTCTTGGCCCGTACTAATGGGTTCTACTGTACTTTGAAAGTACGATTTTCTTATATGTAGCTTTCTCAAAATCTCTTTTACAAACAGTTACCTGACGTTCATCACTTGAAATTCTGTAAAATGTTGCTCAATATTATTATTATTCAAAATATCAAAACCAAAAATATTGAATATTAATTATGTACAATTTTCCTCTAAATTACATATTAAGGGTGCAATTAAAAAAATATTTTTTACCACATGAACAACCCCTACCAAGAATTTCAGGAAACATTACGCGTATCCATCTTGTAGAGTACAAAAGGAATGGTAAAATCGGTCCGGTGAAATAGCCCAACGATCTCCTGACCTCACATCATCAGACTTTTTCCTGTGGCGTTGGATTAAGTAAATGTTTATTTAAAAGGGACTCACACACAAGATATTCCAAGGAAACGTGTAATGGAAGCTGCAATAACTTTTAATAATACCCCTGTCGCTATGATTCGCACTAGAAAAGAATAATGCCGTTCGTCGAAAAAAATTCATTTATTTGAAATCAAAACAGGGGCCATTTCGAGCAACGTTGTTGTATTTAAGCAAGATTTTTAATTGCTTTTAAAATTGAATAATAATATAATAATAGTTTATAAACTTTTACTGTCAACCTACAAAAAATTTTATTCTTTTGAAAAATAGTAATATTTTGCAACAATTTATTCTGATTTTGTTATCAAAAAAGTAAAATTTTAATGATTGTTTTAATTTTTCACTTACTTAATTTACATAAATTTTCTCAGAATAAATTTTTTTAATTGTTAAATAAAAAAATTACTTAAGTATTGAACGAAGTTATTTTACGGTAAAAGTAATTAAATACAATTTTTGTCCCCTTATTACTGTATTTTATGTAAAGTATCTTAAAAACTATGAAAGATGCAGTTTTAGGACCTGCTTTATTCAATTCTTCAGGTTAAAAACCATTATATAACAGCAAATTTGCTTAATTAAAGCTTAAACAATTTCAGCATGGTCTCACTTAACCGGAGTACTAACTGAATTGCAGACGAAATATTTTACCGATCGTAATTTGTAACGAAACGTTTTTGAACATTTATGATTAAGTGAATTTTTTTTTACCTTTAATTATACAATCAGCCAAGAGAGTGCCGTTGAATGTTGAATCAATCTTTATAATTTTCAATTGTAATTTTTTTATATAAATCGTGTTTCAAATTATTGTATTCTGAGATAAGTACTGAAGATCGCAGATAAGAGGGTTTGAATTAACCTAAGTTATTTGGTTTACAACTAACTTCTGTCGTTTCAATAATATAATTTCATTCATCATTCACGGGCAGGTGGAGTGTTATTTTAATTGCACTCTATCTGTTTGGTCCAGGGCTAAAAAAATAGTTCTGTTTCTTATCACATAGTCAGCCACTTATATGACTGAACTATTTAAGAACAGAGAGGTAGAGGTGTAAAAGACACTAGTCAGAGTTATCTCCTCTGAGAGTAATGAATTTCACTATACAGCCAGACCCTGTGGTGAATGAAGTGAAGGTGTCATTTGCAGGGTAGAAAGTGAGTGCTTTTTGGAGGGCCTGGCATGCTGATAAGCATAATCTTTCAACTCAGTGAGGAAGGCAATGGTAAACCACCTTACTTCTCATTTTTACTTAGTAAAACCTCTACAGGTTCAAACCAGCCTTTCGGCTGTTGAACTAACCAACAACAATTTCATTGGATGCAACCAATTCTAGAATTGTTAGAAAAAAAATTGTAGAAGTGAATGTACGTCTTCTATTTGAAATAATAAACTACTTACTTCGATGGAGTTTCTTTAGAACAATTTAAAATTTTATTGCTTTAATAATGTTGTTGAATTGCCGTGAGAACGTTTGACGTTTGACTAATTCTAATTCAGATCGGTTGTCCTTGTAAAACAAATGGACATTATCAAACTGGAGGGCAGCGATTGATTTAAAAAGAATAACACCGCGTCTGCGTTGTGGTATGGAGTTATATGGTAGACAAACCGCAATCTGTTGTGTACAACCGGGCATTGAATAACCTATCAACAGCGGCATTATGATCACGCTAATGAGCACTTTGTCCGCAGAGGAGAGTAGAGGCAGACGCTCTGATTGCAGATACAAACGAGCATAAATTGGTACAACGTACCGCCGTTTAAATGGTAACAGTCTGGTTGGATTACCACCATCAAACATTTTCCTTTTAACCAATTTACCTTTCAAATGACTCCAATTTATCTTTGAATCTCAAAAGCAATTTTTTAAACGTACATTTGGATTAAAAACATTTTACCTCTCTAAATACAATACCTACATGTATTTACATACGAGTAAATTATTAAGCTAATGTCCCTCTGTAAAATTTATTAATGTAAATAGGATTTTAAAATTCAGATTAGAAAATATTAATGTAGTAATTAATTTTTTCACGAATTTCTAACTCTCTGAGCACTCTCCGTTAAATGAAAATTACCTTTACATATAAATTTTCATTTTTACATCCTCTTGTTTTATATGAAATACTAGCTGTCCGTCCTGGCTTACCCGGGTATAATTTTGTTTTATATAAGTAATTATTTAATTAAGGTTACAAATAAACAAAAAATAAGATTTTCTGATTTGAAATAATCTGATATTTATTTATATACTGTACATATATTTGGATATCTCCACCGAGTTTTAGCCATCTACTTCATCCAGAACTTAATAAACAAAAAGTATTGGTTCAGGGCTAAGGGCTGAACACCGTTTTCAACCACTTACATGTACTTTTTGTAATCGTTTATGTGTATTTTTTAGGTGCATTACAGGTAATATATTATCTCCACCCTGTTTCAGCCAGCTAGCTTTTCTGTAACTGAGTAAACTGACAATAAAAGCTTGAAGTGTTAAACACCCTTTTCAAACCCTTGCGGGTATATTTTAAAATAAAATATAAAACATTTATAAAATTGTTCTTTGTAGCAGAAACTGTATGAGTTTCTATAATTATGTGTTGTTGTTTGGGTTGTTTGGGCCGAAAGGCTGGTTTGACCTCTAAAGTCTTTACTAAGTAAAATGAGGAGTGAGGTGGTTTACAATTGCTTTCTCACTGAGTGGAAAAGTAAGCTTATCAGCATACCAGGTTCTCTGAAAAGCATCTACTTTCCACCCTGTTAATGACACCTCTCTTCATTCACTACAGGATCTCGATGTATAATGAAAAATTCATCTCTTAGAGGAGATAAGTCTGATTAGCGTCTTTTACACCTCTAACTTTTCTGTTCTTAAATGCTTCAGTCATATTAAATTGGCTGACCATGTGATAAGAAACAGAACTATTTTTTGTAGCCCCGACACTTGTAGATCGAGTGCAAATAATTTAATACTCCACCTGCCTGTTATAGGCAAAACAAACATAATAAAAATGTATATATAATAAAAATAAAACAATAACAGTAACCTACAACCTCAATAAAAAATCTCAATACAAAACCGCACCAACGAACCCCAAACTAGTCCTAAAACTCATATTAAAGGAAATAAACAAAAAATTAAAAATAATAAAATAAAATCAATAATATATAAAAATATAAAAGGAAATCTAACATTTTAGGAAAGCTATAAAAGCCAATTACGCCGTTACAATACTGTTTTGTAACTCGAAGCCACTTACGCCTGCGAAACTCTTTTCAGGTTGAACACCAAATCCACAACTGACAGTCTCTAAAAAATGACAGATGAATATTAAGAACCATTCTCAACTTTAAACATCAGTCCTACGGGAAATGGTGGCTCACGCCTAACAACACACTATACCTACCAAGAAAACGATCATTTAACAAATACAGTGAGAAAAAGAAGATTGTCATTCTTCAGCCATTTAATCAGGATGCCAGAAACAAGGCTCGTCAAGAAGTTTCTCAATGAACTCATGCAATACAAAATATCATGAAATGGCTGGCTACATGAGATAAACAACGTTATTAACACCCTGGGGATAACCTACAATATATTTCTAAGACGAGAAGATGGACCAATACTCAAGGACCCAAAGATTCAATTGCCGCTAACAACCAGAAAAGTTCGAGTATACGAGGTGTGACTATTAAATAACGAGACTGACGTTGTAAAAAATTTTATTTTTATTTTATACATAATCACTTATTCTCACCTTCAATATACAGTCTTTCTCTATCCCTACAACGCTCCATGCAAATTTTCCATTGTTGGAAACAGTGCTGGAAGTCATCTTCTGTCAGCTCCTTCAGGGACACGCGCCGCTTTCTCTTTTACAGCTTCCACAAATTCAAATCTTGTCCTTTTTAATGCAGATTTCACCTTAGGAAACAGGTAGAAGTCACATGGTTCAAGATCTGGTGAATAAGGTGGATGTTCTAACACTGAGATGCTGTACTTGACTAGGAACCTCTTGACAGATAACGCGGAATGAGCTGGCACATTGTCTTGGTGGAGAACCCATGATTTGTCCTTCCACATTTCGGGGCGTTTTTTCCTTACTGTTTGACGTAGTTTAGAAAGTACCTCAAGGTAGTAATATTGATTAATTGTTTGATCTTCAGAAACCTAGTGAAGGTACACAATCCCATGGATATAAAAAAAAAACAATCATCATTGCTTTAAATTTTGACTTTCTCATTCGAGCTTTTTTGGCTCTCAATGAAGTTCGGCTCTTCCAGTGCATGGATTGGCGCTTCGTTTCCGGATCAAAAGTAAAAAAACCACGTTTCATCACATGTTATGATCGTTTCCAAAAAATTTGGGTCATTTTCAATCGCGTACAAAGTGTCAGTACAAATATTTTTGCGAGCTTCATTACAAACATTTTTGATCGGCACGTGTCCTGAAGGAGCTGACAGACGATGACTTCCAGCACTGTTTCCAACAATGGAAAAGTCGAATGGAACATTGTACGGATAGAGAAGGATTGTATAGTATTGAAGGTGACCATAAGTGATTATGTATAAACTAAAAATATTTTTTTTTTATGTCAGTCTCGTTATTTAATAGCCACACCTCATATAACATAACTGACGAGCATATAAAGGCCAGATCTGAGAAAATGAAGAAGATGTGGATTAGAAGAAAACAATTCAAACGATTCACTAAAGACTGAAAGTTGACTATAGTGCTCCAATTGGAGCTTAAAAAAACTAAAACAAATATCATAGGTTAATATTTAATTCGCTATTTTTACAATGATACATCATCTTTAATGGTAAAAATATGTCATAATATTAAATTAAATTAATTTTATGAACGAAAAATTACGGTAATTCTTTAATTTCAGAACCAAATTTGTTGTTCTTAGAATATTAAATATTCTAAAATTATTTACCCAATTACTTTTTCATTTACTCACATAGATTATATTCAGTGATATCAAAGAAAATTGCGTTTACTTGTAAAGACTACAACACATTTTACTTAATGCGGTTAATATACTCGACTACGATCGTTCGTGTTCCTTAATGTATACAATCATTTGGTTATAGTGCGCGTGTTATTTACTTAATGAATAGCGGATGATTAAATAAACAGTCCCTTCTCGAGCATTAGTTTAGTTTAACTTTAGAGGGTTGTTCTTAGGTGTGAATAAGCAACTAAAAGTACAATAAGGTCATCTGTTCGCACGATTAGCTGCGGTAATACCAAGGTGTATCTAAATTTTCTTTCTCTTTCTTATTCGTATCACCTTCTTCATCTTTCTTCTACCTTTTAACAATAACAACAACGGCTGCATTAATATTTGTTTAATATGAATCACACTCGAAATATAATCACTTTGAAGAAACCGCTTTCTCAATTCTTTCTCCTCTTCATCATCACTTCTCCTCCTTTCGTCCAATCAGCCTTTCAGTATTCTACGTCATCTTATTCCATTATTGGTCGATCTTTAATCATTCCATTCTTTTCATCTTGCATCTATTGGTCTTTAACGCGGTTACTCTTTATTGCCTGTTTCCTCATTAATCGTTCTTCTTAAAAGCCGGTGAACTGAAAGTGTGCATATTACTTGCTATTAAATCATCTTCATTAATTTCTTTTATTTTAGGTTTTTTTATTCGGCTTCTTGTTCTTCGTTGTCATTATAATCATCATCATTATGTTTATTATAACTGAACATTAGGCTAGCATTTTATTTCTCGCATACTAAGATTAAAGCTTACGTTACTCATATTACTTGATTTTTAAAACTAATCATTTGTAGTGCTTTAAAATTGTGGATTTTGAAATAGCCCGGTTAAATAAAATATAACGAATACATTAACACCACCAGAAAACGATTTCTCAAGTAAATTAAGAATAATTTTAGTTTTTTCCGGGTAAACATTCATTTATCTGCTATAAAACCTCGATTATCCGTCATAAATTGTCGTAAACGGGTGACCGAGTTTTGGTTTTTTTTTAATGTAACTAGTCTAAAGAACAATTTTATTCAATGTTAAACTACCAAAGGGTTACATTATCAAAAGAAAAATATAACTCAATAGCTATTCTTATTTTCTAACAAAACAATTATTTTAACTTATAACTCTGTACACCGGAGGTAAACGGCACCAAGTCACAATTTGCCAGTTTTACAGGAGAGCTAAATTATGAGCGAAATGTTAAATTGTGAGAGCTAAATGTTTTTTCCAAGTTTGTTTTTTTAGCATTTTTTTAAATTTAATTTATGGGATTTTATTAATAATTTACAGGCAGGCTATAACAGACTGGACATGAAACGTAATGAAAGTATTAGAGCAGAATTACAGGTCCAACCACTTTTAGACGGCATTGCGCGCTACAATTCCAGGTGGTGTGAACATGTGAATAGAATGCGAGAGGAAAGACTACCAGTCCAAATATTAAGTTATGCCCCACGGGGTAGACGTGATAGAGGAAGACCGCTACGAAGATGGGTGCCGGAACAGCCTTTAGGCCTATCCGTGTTTGGGTGATGATGATGATGATTAATAATTTACAGCTCTTTAATACCAATTTGTCAAATTTTTATTTTGTTTCATAGTTTTTGAATTACTAGACTTGGTGCCTTTTACGTCTGCTATAATTTTTTTTAAATTATTCATGCCTTCAAACCAAAGCACTATGTCCATAAGGCTGTGAGATCTTTCGTGGAATCATATTACAATGTAGGAGGTGAAAAGCACTATGTGGACATGGTGCTTGTGAAAGTCTAATAACATTGGATATCATTTTACAATATCAGAGGTATAAAGAGGTATGTGGACATGATGACTGAGAAGTTAACATTAATACAAAGTAAAAAGTTACATGTCTATATAGTGCTTTTTACTTTGGTAATATGTTGGGACTTGGTGCCCTTTCCTACTAGCTGAATCCTGTATTATTAAATGTAGGATACCTCTGAAAAGAGCACAAAAAGTTATATAGAACCATGTAAAAATAAGTCAATTTTGGAAACAATGGACTTTGTGCCTTTTACCTCTGGTGTACAGACCTAAACTACTCTTTCTTTTAAAGATTAGTATTTCCTATTATAATCTTATTTCTTATGTTAAATTTACCTATACAAATCACTTAAGAAATAGACAAACTTTATAAAAAATTCTTATTTTGTAAATAAAATATTTTTACTTTATAAAGCAAAACATCAGATTTTACAAAATATAATTAATAAAATTGAGATACAGGTTAATTAATTGATAATTTACAAAGGATTACAAAAAAACTAATATAACAGTCTAATATAGGCCTAAGATCTCCTAAATCAAACCGAGTCGAAGGTTTTCTGGCACTTCAGTCTTCTCCTAAGGTTCAATTTTTGAGGAGTCGCAGCGCCTCAATACTCCCATGACGTAAAAGTCGGCCTTCGTGATTTCTCGCGAATCTTTTCTTTTTTTCATTCACCATTTTGATGTTTAAATCCCAATGGATGTTATCATTCCGATTGTACCATGAAACATGGGTGTTGGATGACCGGGAAAAATGGAATGAGCTAAAGTGTACAAAGAAAACTTATTTCCTTTGCAAGACTTAGCTATACTAAATTATCTGTATTTACAAGGTAATAAACACAATAATAAATAAAAACGCGATGTTGACAGTTGAAAATGAAACAGTTCTGTTCATAAACTTTGTAGGCCTACGTTTAGTACATGCAGTCAAAATTTTCATAAATTTAAAATAAAAAAGTTATCCAAAAGAAGAAGATTGCTACCTCGTCATTCTTATGCAGAAAAAATACAGTTCTATAAAAATGTTTTGGTAATCGTTTACTTTTTAGCAAAATAGTTAGTTATTTATTCGCCGTGGCGGATAATACGAAATGACGGATAGCTTAATCCAAATTATACTATCCAGTAATCCAGATTTAGATTACATATGCACACTTATTTCGGATAGCTATCTAAATAACTTATCAAAAGTCTCCGACTTTATAACTTAAACTTCATTGGTGAAAAATTCATCTTTTTCATTTACTTTTCTGCAGCTGTCGAACGGTCAATCTAAATAAAATTTCAAAGAAAAAGTTGTAGATAATTAAATGTTGTGCAAAAAACGTTTAAGTATCTCTTTAGTACTTTAATGGTTAAGGAGTTATTTCTTATCAAAAGTGGAAATCGAAGTAGCACGTACGCTGAACCTATGCGCTAAAGCCCTTTCCAGTCAATGCAATTGGGCTCTAACATCGTCATTTAAGTACAATAATAGTCTGAATCAAAAAATATAATTAGCGTGCCAATTTGGGATTAGTTTATAATTCATGATCATAATTATGTTAGGTTTATATAAACGCAAAAACACTATCCACCTTATAGATGTGGAGAAGTCGGTGTATCGGGCCGAAGAACAAAATTTAGTAAGTACTTGAATGGATGGAGTGTGGATGGGAAAATCGGATAGTTTAGAGCAGTCGAGTGTGCTGGTTTCGTAGCACTATGTACGTTTGTAGTACAAATAGCCTAACAACAGACTAATGTAATGTGTTTCAGTAACTTATTTAGAAATAAAGTTTACTGTAATTAAGTGTAGAGCGTGTAATTTAAGACCGACGGACAGTACAAAATTAACGTAAAATTAGTGTTAAGAATGGATAATAAACAAAAACTACGTAGACTAATAGATTATAAATTAGTTTTAGTCATTGGTTGCATTAGTTGTACTATCCTAACATATACTGAGCTCGTTCGTGAAGTGCTACCCGAACTATAAGTGTTGTGAAAGCCCCAAAATTTGGGGAGCGGTAGATATAGGCGATGGCAGTTCAATGAACGTAGATTTAAGTTATTTAAGATTTAACTTAGTAAGGGTATACAACTTACTGACTACAAATATTGATTTACAGATTACGAAAAATTTCTAAAAACACTATGGCTGGAGTGTAGTATTATACGGGAGTGAAACGTGGGTCATAGGGGCTGTAGAAAGGAAGAGAACACCACCATAATGAAATGAAATAGATACTTTTGAAATGTGGTGTTATAGGAAAATGGTAAAGATCAGATAGGTGGACAAATCATGTAATTTAGAGGTTCTTAGACGAGTGGATGAAAGAAAAAATATACAGAGACATCTTACCAGAAGAAGGGATAGGGTAATGGGGCATATCATAAGACATCCAGGTATTGTTCTATCAATAATGAAGGGTAATATTGAGGGAGTGAATTGTAGGGGAAGAGAAAGGTTCGAATATTTAAAGAAAATTACAAAAGAATTACAAAAGAAATTACAAAAGTTGCAGATAATTTATGTAGGTATGAAACGACTTGCGCATGATAGAACTTGGAGAAATGCATCAAACCAGTCGAAGACTGATGACAAAAAAAGTTAATAGTAGAACTTTTTCGTGGTAGAAATTTAATAGTTAATTATTTTGATAATAAAATTAAACATTTCGAAGGAACGAGTAAGTAAGTTATTTCACCTGACAAGTCCCTTACACTACAAAATATCTCGTAACTTAATTTTTGAGACATTATATAGTTAGAATATTAAAAAGAATTTAGTCAACCTCATTGGCGTATTAATTAGAAATAGTTTAACGGTGATTCATGCATAGGATATGTCCCTAGAGAGTAGATTTAGTGCAGGACGACAAAGTTCTATCGTTCGGTACCACATCAGATAAATGGGCAGAATGTAGGAGCGGTGAAGCTCGGCTAATTGCCTTCGTTCCTGCGTACAGTGATACCATCACCCCCTGATCGCAATCTAGTAATTATTGTCAGCAACTATAAACAGGTGTCTTTTATTATATTTTTCTATTGAAAAAAACTGACAGTAAATTTACTACGAGTACTTAAATACTATTAGCTCTTATTAAGTTTCATAATTGTCATTTTTTTTACAGGAAATTACTAAGTAATCTGCTCTGAAAATCTTTCATATGTTCGTTATTTATATATTATATTTCTTAAATGACTTGTGGTCTTCTTCTTCTTTTCTCTGCTTGAAAGAGGTTCGATAGCCTGTTCATTATTACAACTATTTCATCTTTTTATGGGTCTTCCCAGATATTTTACCACAGAGCTTGGTTTCTAATCTTAGTTAAGTTATTATTTTTTGTTATATGATGGTATATTTTACTATACACTTTGATCTTAATTACTTAAAAATATCACTTTTAATATTTTTATTATTGAGCTTTGATATGAGGATGATAACAATGAGAATCGGTGCTGAGAAGAACCGTTATGCTCATCTCAAAAATAACCGGCAAGGAAATGGGTGCCTTTTCTCTTTGTCTCGTTGTTCAGAAACTCTTTCGTCGTATCGTGCAATCAAATAAAGGTTTCGACTGAGTCGTAGAAAACTGAAGGGCTCACTTGAAGATCAGGCTCAGTCACATTTTTGTAAAATTGGGTTTTGCTGCCATCTGTTAGATAATTCTATGAACTATTTTAAAATCTAATAGTTTTTGGTAAAAATAGGTTATGTTTAATGTAATAACAATTTAAAATATGGGCTGTAGGGGACCAACAGACTTAGTCCATCTGTGTTACGGAGAAACAGGCTAAGTCACAGCATCTTCTCTCAGAGTGTCTCTCCGTTCCGAAGGTTGGCGACCATCATGACGATGCTTACTTAATTGGTAGCTGTCTAAAACAGTTCTTCTGAGCTTTTATTAGACCATACTCTCAGGTTGGCCATCCATGAAATTCTTCTGCGTCCTGGTGTCTTTGTACTATCGATTTTGCTTTGCAGAATGCGTTGGAGTAAATTATACTTGCGCTCATCCCACATGATATGACCGAGATATTGAAGCTATCGCACCTTCACTATGCTGACCAATCCACTATTTTGTTCATTCGACGTAGCACTTCCACATTAATAATTTTCTGCGTCCATGATATTTGCAATATTCTCCTCTACAGCCAAAACTCGAACGCGTTCAATTTATTGATTGTTGCTTCCGTCTGAGTCCAGGCCTCAACTCCGTACTATAGGACTGAGAACATATAACACTTCATGAGTCTCGTTTTAGTGGCAAGGGTTAAATTATGGCTTTTAAAGACAGAATTCATGGTGTTGAAGGTATTTCTGGCCCTGATAATACGACATGTTATCTCTTGTGAATTATCCCACCTCTTTTAAATACAGGTATCCAGATATCGACATTCAAGTCACAGTTAAAATATTTTATTCCAAGATTAAACACGACTTAAAAACAAAAGAAACAACCTGTAAAAAAGTCCAAAAACATTTTAGTAAATCAAGAAAAAATTTCTAAAAGAGGCTAAAAGCACAAAAAACCACTTCTGTATTGAGCGTTCCAATTTTTTTCATTAGGCTAAGTTTTTGAATATTTAGCTGTTATCTTAAGAAATATTTTGTTGTATAAAAATTAACAAAGTTGTATTGTGTACGTAGATGTCGGTTACACATTTTGTAAAATTACAAAAATAAATAACTTTATAAAGTCCATTAATATCATGACTACAAATATTTTGACCTGATGTACAGGAGAAAAATAGTCTGAGTCAAAGGGCTGAGCCTATTTTACCGCGGTTTCTTTTGCAGTATGAAGACTTTCATCATTTTCGTAATGTCTACGTGAGTTCATTTGATTAAAAATCAACCAAAATATTATCTCAATATCTGTAGGTGTATGCTAAATTATTTATACAAAGAAATATAATATAAATAAAGTAGTGGTGTAGCCTACTTGGAAACTTTAAAAATCGTTCCCTGAAAAAATTGTTAAATAAAACTGAGCTTGTTTTATCCCGTGAGCCCTTCAAATGTGATAATCGGGCCGATACATTTACCTTAATATACATAACGAAAAAGAAAAGGATTTGCTTTTTTGGACATTTTATGAGAACGCTGGAAGATAGATTGAATAGAGAAAGCTATGAAAAACATTACCCTATACGTTCATATAGGGCAAGAGAGAGTAAAAATCAATAAAACAGGTTGATTTTCAAAAATGATACACGTGAACACACTCTTCAAGGAATAGTTTTTTACACTTCTGTAAAATCGTATTTTTATAGTTACATTAGTCATTTTAAACCGCCTAACTATAATACTTGTACACGATAAAAAAATGAGCGGTAAGATCACCGCTCACAGGAGAAAACCGATGTACTAGCATTTACAACTTGATCCTATTGATTTCGGATGACAGGTTTCCGGATAATCGGGGACTAAAGTATTAACATTTTATAGGTTATGTAATTCTGTGTTGTTACGTAAAAGATTAAGTAAAGTAACTTCAGTACGTACTGTTACGAGGTAATTACAAATTAATTTATTCATTGGTTCAATTTGTTTACGTTTAGCATAAATTAATTCACATCCGTTTCTAAAGTTATGAATTGAGATTGCATATGTGCGTGTGTTAAACCATTTACATTTGTAATGGTGGTTTTTTAAATAGTTAACCAATTTTGTTGTTGGTGAGAATTTCTTACACATATGACAAACATGTTTTAAATTATATTCCCACCATATTTTTACCCCTTACATAAATAAATAAAGGCCGTTGTTATTTTACACTTTAATGTTTGTAAACATAACGTATAGGCTACTCTAGGGTAATGAATATCGGACCGTTATCACACAATATCTAACAAAACGTAACGTTATTATCGTTTATTTGATCTAGGAAAGTTTCGCTGCTTTTGGCTAATTAAAGCATCAAACCGTCCATTATAAATTTTTCAAACCATATGGTCTTCCGCTATCTACGTATTAGGACTATGTGCTTTGAAATAAAACTGGCGGTAAAACTCATTCTCGACTTAGTAAAAAATATAAGGGCATATTATGCTGACCCGTAATAAAATGATTATATTTATAGGGGACCGTAACTGGGAAAAAATATTTTTTTCAGGTTTTTTTTCATTTTATGAAACTGCATAGTTATGAGTGTGTTGATCTATTACCCAGGTCAACAAAATTAAGGAAATTGAAAGTTGTTTGTAATCTGATAACTGATTTTAATGTTATTTTGTGCGCTGATTTCAAATATGGCCACCGTTTTTCCCATCACGTAAGGATTTTCGAAAACACTAAAAAAATAAAATGGAGATTATCGTTGTATATATACAGGCCTATTCATATTTCTCATGGAAAACTTTTATTTATAAAACATAGTGGGATTTAAAGAAAGGATTGTGGTATATTTTCTTACCTCTACGAAGATTTATACTGCCTTTTTCTTTTCTTTTCAACGCTTCTCAGGCCACATTTTCTGTTGTAATTAGCTTGCGGATTGTCTCTATGGATGCACCCACAGTAGTCTGCAATCATGTTCACATTCCACCTTTCCTGATAATTCCATTTCCTTTATATCCTGATGAAATCTTTCACCAACTTACCCTCTTCACTTACATCACCAACATTTTCAGGGAAGTGATCAATATGAGAATTCAGAAAATACACCTTTAAGCTCATTGAACAACCCAAGTCTTGGAATTTCTTTAGCATGTTTTCCACAGCGCACTTAAAATTTGGGTCCTTATTGTTCCCAAGAAATTTCTTTACGACTTCTTCAAATGATTTCCATGCTTCTTGATTTCAATGTCTTCCATTTTGGTTTGAAAGGCTTCATCTTTCAAAAGTTTACGAAAGAGTCTGAACTAGTGAAAACGCCTTCTTACACTTTGACCTCTGACAGTTGTGGAATATTTTTGGTTTAAAACACTTATTATGGAAACATGTTTTTTATAACGTTAATAGAAACACCCGGTCTGACAGACCGCCATTTCATTTTTGGCAATTTATTTGGGAATCAAAGGCGAAGAAACTCAACTAGATCTGTATAACAAAAATTATTTTATTTTACTATAGTATAATGATTGAATTGACATTGGTATAAGATCTGGTTATCGAAAAACAATTGTTTAAATAAATGAAAAAAGCCAAATTATTTATGGTATTAACGACTTAATTTTTAAAATTGATAACATACTTATAATATTTTTTTTTACTCAGGTATTATTTTAATACATATTTAATCACATACTTAAATTTAAAAAAAGCAAAAATTTGTATAAAAGAAACATAACTCAAAAGTGACTACTTACATATTAGGGGTTTTTTTACTGACATTTGTTTTTTGTACAATCAAGACACAGTTTTCTACTGCTATCTAGACAAATAGCTTTCTTGCAAGTGATACATCCGAGTCATCAATTTCATCACAAATAGAACCTTCCGAGTCACTGTCATCATTTTCCAATAATCTACGAATTCTGTCACCATAGTCGGGATCGGTTGTACTAAGTGGTCGAGCCATTTCAGAAATTTACAATTAAATAATAAAAAAAATAATTAAAATATATACAAATAATTAAAATATAAACCCGTAAAGGAAACACCCGTCTTACAGACCGTTAAATACAGTAAGGGAAACACGGTTCCACAGACCGCTACATGAAATACACAAAAAGAAACACGCGGTATCACAGACCGGTATGATTTTTAAGAACGATTTACACTACCGCAACGATTCACGGGAACTGAACCATATTTCACTATGAAGTAGATAGGAATGAGGGAGGAAGCTATTGTGACGGTCAGCACAAACCCTAGCTCAGGGAACCCAGTATTATGTAAACAAATCACCCTTGGGGCCTGTAAGACCGATGTTTCCATATAAGTGTTAACAATCTACTCGTTTGATAAAGCTTTTACGAATTGTTTCATCAATCAGAGTTCAATGTTAAGTAGAGAAAGGAGTACTTTCAGTGGATCATCTAATTTTTTTGTATTAGATTTTTGGTCCCAAGTTCTAATAATACCCTGCGCCTTTATCAGAAAAGTATGGAGTAAAGACTTTCTCCTTATAACCAAACTAATAAACTAACTAGTGATAAAATATCAACAAAATTAATAAATGCCACATTTTTTATTCCATGATTTAGAAATAAAATATATTTATTTATCAACTTTGACAATATTAAAACAATATTAAAACAAACAAACAGACATAAAAGATAGAGAAAGAGTAGGCGATGGATTTTTTTAACTATTTTTCCTGAAACCAGTACAAAAAAATCTATAAGAATCAGTCATTCGTTTTCAAACAACTTTTCCATCGCTGACCTGAGTTATTTATGATGGTAGTGCAATTTTTACGAATATAATCATTAAATCATTGTGTAAAGGCCCTCTTGTACAAAGAATTGGAAAGGAGATGCTTCGTGCAATGAAACGACTGGATTCAGGACGAATAGAAGACACTGAAAGAAAACTGTCTTAATTTGAAAAGCCAATACAGGAGAAGAGGAGTTTAAAAAGAAAACAACTTGAAGACGAGGAGGATCCAAACCAACCATCTTACACCGCTGGACGTTATTAAAAAAGTATAAATTACAATTTAAAATCAATTTGCGGCAAATCATGGTTTTTGAAATTTGATGCAAGTTTTCTCAGGAATGGTTAAAGATACAAGTAATACAAAATTTTCAGAACACATTTTACTTATAATGGGCTGATTCCGCACACAGGATTGTATAAGAATTGTTCATAATAAATATTTTACGATTTTTTTCATTATTAATTTTCTCGGAATTAGCCTATTTGTACTTTCTATAAAAATTAATAAATTTTATGTAATTAGTACTTTATGGCAGTAAATCTCAACTCTCCCTTGAAAATAAAGTACTCGTATACAAAGTAATACTAAAACCGTGTGGACTTATGGGTTGGAGCTATAGGGTACAGCTAGTTCATCAAAAATATAGAAATCAGCGCTTCCAATCAAAACGCCTAAGACTAATCACTGTAGCCTCATGGTACGTAGCCAATGAAATACTACACAATGACCTAAACCTGCCCTTCATAAAAGAAGAAATTTAACAACATAGCGAAAAACATTTACAAAAACCAGAAGACCATCAGAATCCATTAGCGATTAACCTCCTCGACAAGAGCGAAGATACTCACAGACTGAAACGTTTTAAAACACTAGACTTACCTCTACGATTTTGTTAATCATTTAAACCATTTTTTTTCTTTTCTACTTCAACTACTAATCATCGTCATCTCATAATAAGCATCGTTATCATCTCTATCATCGCATCATCTCCAGCTTCAACAACTTTGTGTTTCAAGATGTTGATTCACAGTTCATCGAGTTTAGTTTTGTACATGTACATACAGATTTTCTTCACATTTAGTCTTTGTGAAACACACTACTGAGTGTGGTTTTTATTTTAATTCTAAGAACATTACCTGATTTTCTCGACTTTGCTTAAAGTTTTTGTATTTATAAACTGATTGTAAAAGAAATACATTATTATAAAAAAAAAAATGCTTTATCGGTGAAAGTGCAATAAGCTTTTTATTTTCATTAATACCAACAAGGTCGAGGTAATTATTTGTTAAATGTAAATATAATTCATTCAGTTACTTACAAGTTTATAATTATTTAATATTCAATTTAAATGTTAATTTAAATTCATGTTTAAACGGAAATAACTAATATATATTACGAATGCAAATTATAGCAGAATGAAAGGTGTAAACGACTTTATCCACTGAAAAAATTGGATTTTTGACAAAGGATATTGATACAACTGTTTGATAAATGTTACATAATAAGACAAAAGGGGTTGAAGAAAAGACAAGACATATGTGTATACGAAGTGACCGCAGTCTGGTGCCTCAGTGCCTCAGGTTACGTTAACTGGGATGAGCCTGCGGTTCGTTGCGTTACTTGATAAGCATCCTCACAACTGTCAACAAACCATTAGCAGCTACCACAACCAAGACATTGACTGAATTTTATAATATGCACACTTCCTTACCTGGTCTATATTTAAAGACAATAAGGCAATGATCGTTAAAAAGATTATTAAAAGAAAATCAATTTTATGGTTACCTTGTAAATTGAGAAGGCTTTTTGTGCTAAAACTGTTGTGCGTAAAGATAGTTAATCCTGTATTATTTACGTAGCACGGTCAATAACGTACTCGACGATTTGAATGTGAGATCAATATAATTAAGTTCTTAAACTTTTCAAAACCAAAAATATTCCTCAATATTTATACTAGTACAATATATAAATGTTTATATTATTTTATTAAACATTATTTCCTTGGTTTACATACACTAAACATATAATAAACAGTCTACCAAAACAAAATTACAAATATAATACTCACCTCAGAGTATTACATAATATTCGAGATATCTTTCGTCTCTCTCGGAGACATTATCAGGAACACACTACACGAATCATACAAAACACATATTACATATAAAACATATATGGTCGAAGACCACTTCAATTAATTTAATTTATTCGGCCGAAAAGTCGCACGTGACATGGTTACATGCAACAAATTGAATTAATTAACGTAGTCTTCGACCTTATATTTTTTATGTAGTATGTGTTTTGCGTGATTCGTGTAGTGTGTTCCTGATGATGTCTCCGAGAGAGACGAAAGAATCTTGAATATCATGTAATATTCTGAGGTGAGTATTATATATAATTTTACTTTGTTTGGCTGTTCATTATATATTTAAACGTTTATTTTTGTGAGGTAATTAGCCCATAATAGGAAGGGGGAGTGTTAAATTATTTGCACTAATAGTTCCAGGGTTACAAAAAATAGATCTATTTCTTATCGCATGGTCTTCCAATTATATGACTGAAGCATTTAAGACCAAAACAGTAGAGGTGTAAAAGATACTAGTCAGAGTTATCTCCTCTGAGAGTAATTATTTTCATTAAACAGCCAGACCCTGTGGTGAATTAAGTTAAGGTGTCATTTGGAGAGTGGAAAGTAAATGCTTTTTGGAGGGTCTGGCACGCTGATAAGCATACTCTTTCACTCAGAGAGGAAGGCAATTGTAAACCACCTTACACCTCGTTTTAATTAAAAGCTGCCAACGGTTTAAACCAGCCTTTTAGCTGATGATCTAAATAACAATGAAGGTTTATTTATAATTTGTACGTGAGGTAAGTCCTGGACCTTGGTTAAATCCATCACAAGAAAACTGGAGACATTTGAATGTGGCTGTATAGACGAATGTTGAAAGTTCCATGGACTGCTTGGATGCCAAATATAGAGGTTCATAGGAGAATAAAGAAAGACATAGAGGTCATTCCACCATCAAGTGTAGGAAGCTCCAATTTTTTTGGACATGTCATGCGGTATGACTCAAGATAATTTATAAAAATGTATTTTCCAAAAGATATTCGTTACTACAAGCCATTCTGCAGGGAAAAATATATGGAAAGGGTTGACCTGGCAAATAAAGGGTGTCGTGGCTTTGAAATCTGAGAACTTAGTTTGTAAAGACCTCAGAAGAACGATTTCACAGTGCAACGAACAAAGTGAAAATTTCTATGGTGGTCGTCAACATTCGGAACGGATAGTCACCTGAAGAAGAAGCAGAAGATGTGTGAGGTAATTTCAAAAACTACAGGAACAGTTTTAATGAATTTTTCAATGGTGTCTTCGTCATAATGGTGGAAGTGTTTTAAACTACATCATAATGACGTGAAGGAGCTTAGTTAGCACATAAAGCTCAACCGATCTACTTCATGTTAACATGTTTTTACCGCTACTGCTACGATGTAAAAGAAATTTCGGTTTGCCAGAAATTTATCTTTTTTGCGTTGAACGAAACAATATCGAATTTATGCAAATATTGTGTTAATACATAGAATAATACATGTAAAATTAATATTTTAATGTATCTATCTGTAATTATATCGTCATAAAACCATAACGAATAATTTATAAAAACGTATTTTGTGTAAAGTTATGAACATGTAGCATTAGATGAACTTACACTGTTTTAGGAAAATAAAATTTAATATTATCTATTACAAAACTAATATTTTAAAATTTTTTTTCGGATTTGATGTTGTCGTATTTTAGGGGTTTCTAAATCCTGAACGATTTTTTCAGCCGAGTTTTTGTATGTACTTCGTACCAAACGAGAATCTAAACGATGATTGCAGTTTGGTGCGTAGTTACAGTTCTATCGTTTCTCGTTGAGTTAAATTTTCTTTCTCTGTAAAGTAAAATTTTCTGATAAACCCCTAAAAACCCCAGATTTTTTAAAAGAAAACAAACGATTTTAGCGAGTTTCCTTTAAATTTTAAAAATAATATCAGTTATACTGGGATTTAACACATACAGCACTCAGAAAATTTGCAGAATTCTATTTTTATAAAGATAAACTTCGAAATTTTGAAAGATAAACCTTTTTATTTTAGAGTATTTGTATGGTAGGTAGCCTACTATTTTTTGGTTGGTTTTATTTTTGTTCTTAAAAAGTTACAAACTTCGGCGAATTTTTTTGTGTTGAAGGCCGGAGACGAAATTAATCTTTCATCATAGTCATTAATGCGCCGAATGTTTTGAGATGATTCATTTTTTTAGCTAATAGGTAATTTTTGTCGGTAAAAACAGAATAAACTTTTCTTTAAGAAGCATATTATTGATTTTTCAATCGAACTGTTTATTTTTTCTTTTATCTCATGGTAGGCTATTTACCAGATGTTACTTTCTAACCTTTTCTTTCATTTCTTATTGTTTACTTTTTCTATGAATGTTTTCTTTATCCCTTTTCAAAGCGTAACTAAAGAAAAAGGAAATTGGAAAAAATCCTTAATGGGTACACTTTGATGTGATGATAATTCTGTTAATTAATGGTTGTATTTTTATCAGTTTATGAAATTTTGTTTTCAATTCAATAGAATTTTGTACTACAAATGATACTAGAAATGCTAGTATTATTATTCTTTAGCAGAAATTATCTTTATGTTAAAACATAAAACTGAATATGTGATGCAGATAATTTTGCTACAAAATGTACTTATATAAAAATCCATATTTTTATTATATTATACTTCAAAATCATCATTGTATTTATCAAATATTAATTATTAATAATTTCAGTTTCATTAACAGATGAAATTGTAATCATGTTAATTAACATTTATCAAAATTACTGATTGTTCTATTTCATGTGAATAGGTTGTAATGTGGTAGACTTGTTATCATCTGTTAACAGATGATTTTCATACTTTGTCAGAAATTATTGGTTTATGTCTTTACAAGATTACACCTCATTTACACGTCATACATATCATCGTCATCTCATTGGGTCATGGGTTTGCTTATTATTCTTAAATTGAACAGATTGCAATATAGGCCTACACACACTAAGGATACAATTTTTTTGTTTATTTACAATCTGTTTGTAGAATAACAATTTCTATAATTAATTATGAAAATTACATACTATGGTATATTTTGTAAATAGTATTTTGGGATACCTCCAAGTAATTCTCTGATGTTGAAGTTGTGTTAAAAATCCACTGATTCATCGAAATGGGAAGAGATTTTAAATATTTTCTATGCAATAAAAATAAAATAGTTCTTCCGGTAATAATGAATTATCTACGAAATTACAGTACAGGGCGTTTCATAATGTACTTTGAGGTTACGAAAATTTAGAACAAAAAGTATTTCACTTATAAGAATGAAACAAGTACTGTACGAAAGAGCACTTTAAATAGTTTTTTCCACGTATTCTGGGCAGCTAGTTAACCGTTTGCCCGCTAGGCGTTGACAGTAGAGAAAATGGCTGCCACGGAACGAGAAGTCGTTTTGTGTGTTAGAATTTTACGTGCCAAAATCAGTCATTACTGTGCAACGTGCGGTTTGGTTGAAATTTAATAAGGATCCACCAAGTGCCAATTTAAATCGTGGATGGTATAACCAATTCAGTGAAACTGATTGCTTGTGGAAGCGGAAATCGAATGGTCGTCCATCAACCTCAGATATCAATGTCGAACGTGTGCGTGGAAGTTTTATTCGCAGCCCGTCAAAATCGACTGCGTCTGGAGGTAGAGATTTAGACATTCCGAAAACAACGGTGTAGAGAGTTCTCCGTAAACGTTTATTATTAAAACCGTACCATCTTCAATTAATGTAACATCTATCTGATAGAGATAAAACAAGTCGGCGCTGGATAAGATGCGCGTCTGAAGAAGACCAACACATTGTGTTGTGGCCACCAAGATCACCAACCTCACGCCATGTGACTTCTTTATCCTGGGTTATGTGAAAGACAAGGTGGTGTTTATCCACACAATGCCGAACGATATCGCTGAGCTGATGGATCGCATAATTAATGCAATCAACTCTATCGAAAGGGACATGTTAGATCTTGTTTGGCAAGAGCTAGACTTTCGTGTTGATGTGTGCCGTGTCACCAAAGGAGCACATATTGAACATTGAAAGATGTTTAAAAATAACTGTTTGAGTCCCTGCATCGGCCCGCACAACTTGCATTTAGGTAAGTGAAATAACTTTTTTGTACTTAATTTTCGTAACCCCGAAGAACAATATGAAACGCCCTATATAGTATAAAAGTTTAATTATACCAACGTACGCAGAATAAAAAAATAATATAAAAGAGAATGAAATTTATTTTGAAAACAGTTAGATCGTGTTAGAAGTTAACCCCTGTATACCTCCTACCCAATTACATAGTGCATTAATTACATAGTAATAACTTAATTTTCTCGTATAACTTAATTTTGCATAATAATTTTTCAACTTGATATTAAGAATTCAAATACTTTTAAGTGAAATTAATAACTTACATAAATTTAAATAGATAATTTAGTTTCATTGTAAGCATAGAAGTATTAATTTACAAAACGTCATTTGGTTTTTATTGTAATAAAGGAATTTTATAATAAAAGATTAATTACAAATAGATCTTTATTTTTTAATAAATAAATAATTATAATAACTAGTCAATAATACCACAAGTTTGTGGTATAACTTGAAATTTATTTACCACATTATATACTAAGAGAAAATGCCTAGATTTTTAATGATTATTTTTTATTATTAATAAACTGCCTTCTTAGTTTACTTGTCATACTGGTTTGTAAAACAAAACCAGGTGTCTGGTTTTGTGTAATATTATCCAAGCGTGAAGTATGATGGATTGAATATGATTGAATGGATAATAAGCTACCTAGCCTTTTACACAATACTAGACGCAGATTATTTACACAATTATTCATTACTTACAGTATATTATGTTTTTTTTTTTACAAAAACTCGCCCTTCGCGCGGGAAAATTACTACCATATGTGAATCGGCTACAGAGGAAAAGGTAACTTTAAGGTTTTTCTATTTTTGTTTTTACTTTTTCGGCCCAAACTTTAACAAGTTTGGACCAACCTGTGGGACTATCAATCGTCCTTCAAAGATTAGTGCTTTACAACACACACAAATAAAACTATAATATAGTTAAAAAGAAAAAATATATATATATATATTATTTTATTAAACATTATTTGTCCTTTGTTTGCACCACTACATAAATATGATATATAATGAACAGCCAAAACAAAACAAATTAAATATATCACTCACCTCAGAGTATTACATTCATTCGAGATCTTTCGTCTCTCACGGAGACATCCTCAGGAATATTATACTAAACACTAAACACATACAACATTTAAAACAAATTTGGTCGAAGACCACGTCAATATTACTATTTCACCAACCATGCCGTGTGCGTTTATTCGGCCGAATACAATACAATAATTTTATATATAAAAAATTTGAGAGGTGAGTGTTATATTTAAAATTCTTATGAATATTTAAAATATTGTGAAATATTTTATTCTTGTGGTGAGGGTTTTTAAAATTCAAAAGAAAGCTATTAGGTGTATGGTGGGAGCTAACCAGCTAACCTCATGCAGGCCACTATTTAAGGAGCTTTAATTGCTTACAGTTCCCTCTCTCTACATTTTTGAGGTGATTATGTATGTTAGGCAAAATAATTTCATGCAGAATTTCAATGTTCACAATCATAATACGAGAAACAGAAATGATTATTATGTGGCTAATCACTCCCCAAAATTGTTTGAACAAAAACCTACTTATGCAGGGAGAAAATTCATAAATAAATTAGCCCAATTTTTAAAATGTTGTGAGGATTTGAATTCCTTTAAAAGGAATCTGAAAAATTACTTGATCGGTGAAACTTTTTATAGCGTACAAGAATTTCTTTCTTGATAGTAGTGATACATTGTGTAATTCTTATATATATATTTCAGGTGTTATAGCTGACACGTCCTATATTCCTCCTGGAGTCCCCAGGGCGCAAAAAAAAAAAATTAATTTGTTTTAATTTGGCTGTTCATTAGATATCATATATATATTATATACCGGGTGTCCCATGGAATTTGACCGCAGGGAAATAGCATTGATTTTCAATAGTTTCTTAATATTTTCTTCCTACGAATAAATGAAGACTTGTTATAATCAGAAAATATTAGAAAACATTTAGACCTTTAAAATAATGTCAATTTTGATAGATTTTAAGGTGTATTTTAGCTTAAAATACATAAATATTTGTGACAGTTTTCTATTTAAGTATATATTGTAACTTTATGAATAGGCCTACGTCACATTTTATGTTTGGAATAATGGTAACGTTGATGTGTGCAGATGTAGACGTTAGGTGGGACGAATTCATCTGCGGAAAAAAAAATATTTTAAAAAAATATTGGAAATATTAAAAAAAATTAATTATTTGTTTTTTAATTTTGATAATTTGTTTTATTATCTAAAGAGAAAAGATTATTAACTAAAAACTTGTTTTTTGTAAGCAAATTCAGTAGGCCTATTGTTTTAAATACCTAATACTGTATATTTTCTTCAGTAACATTTAATTTTCAGAGCCAGCTGATTGTTCCAATAATTTTAGATGCCACAGTCCCCAAAGAATTTCAGAATATATGGTGTTTATCCTATTTTGTAGAGCATAAAAACCTATTCTGTAGGCTATGTCATGACAATCGCGGATTGTAATGGTTTTTTAAAGAACATACTGTAGATAAAGTTTTTTATTAAAAAAATCTCTTCACGAAGGAAAATAAGTTCTAAATTTCAGCTATCAAGGTGATAAGAATAAAAAAAAATAATTATTCAAAATTTTCACATTTAAATAAACAGATCCATCGGGGTTGATCTAGAGGTAAAGCCAACACCAAGAGTAAGCTGTTTAAGAGCTGATTTTTGGAGACAAAGGTTCCTGGTTCAAATCTTAGTAACGGTAGTTACTTTTTTATACGGATTTGAATACTAGACAGTTGTTATCGATACCAGGGTACATTGATTGTTGGATTCTCAATTAACCATACTCTCTGAAGAATGGTCGGCCTGGGTCTGTACAAGACTACACCTCAATTACACGCCATACACGTCATCCCCATCTCATCGTGTCTTTATGTTCTGAATTGAACAGATTGCAACGTACACAAATAATGCATAAAAAATAAACAAATACAATTTTAAGTATTGAATTAAAGGTTAAATCAAATTCAAATTCACTGATTGGGTATGCATCTTGACAGGCGGTTAACTTGGAAAACCCATGTGAGAATGAAGAGGAACGAATTAAATCTGAAATACAAAAGGATGTACTGGCTGATTGGTGGGAACTCTTCACTCTCTCTTGAGAATAAGTTGCTGCTTTACAAAATGTTACTAAAACCAGTCTGGTTGTACGGCGTTCAACTTTGGGGAACTACCAGCAGAAGTAACATAGAGATAATTCAAAGGTTCCAAAATAAGGTTCTTCGGGCTATAACAAGGGCACCATGGTTTGCAAGGAATGCAGAAATACAACATTATTGCAACCTTCCTGATGTAATGGACGAGGTCAGGCGTTTTAATAGAAAATATCAGGCAAGACTTGAAAGCCACGAAAACGAATTAGCCATAAATCTTCTAAATAATGCAGAAGAAGTTAGGCGTCTGAAACGTTACCATGTTTTGGACTTGTCTGAAAGAGTTTCAATGTATATAAAATTTTAGTGAAAAGTATTCTATATTGTAAAATGTAAATATCTTTGTACATAGTAATTTTCTCTTTGAACACATGAATAATTGATGTAATGAGAGGTACTCAGGGTAATGAGGCCTCAACTTGTGATTTGTACATTCAAAATATTTGCTTATAGTTTATTTTTAAAAAACTGATTGCAAATAATGTTATTTTGAAAAAAAAATTCACTGATTAATATCAGCTTACCGAATGTTTAGTAGTTATATTTAACTAAAGGATGCAGTGAAAAAATAAAATAAAAGAATAAAACAAATATAAATGACCGCTGAATGATAAAGGTGTATTAAGAAAAAACCGGGCCAATAATCTTCTGTGCAGCTGATTCATATTAAGCTGTTTTGACAACGTTATACTACAGGATTAATAGCACACACCTGCTTCGTTTTTAACTTCTGCTCGACAGATAGACAATTTTATACAATACCATCTGTGTCAGGTATCATGGAACCAAACTTGCAATCAAAATTTTTTATGTATAAAATTATTGTATAGTGAATAGGTGAAACACCTAAACCATTTCACATAAAACTGTATCAAACTAAAAATAAAATAATAAAATGAACACACGTGCCCGCTGTCTTTCAGTTTGTATTCAATTTGAAAAAGATAAAAACAAACTTTCTTTTTTCACTAACGTTACATTTTTTCAAATGAAAGTGTATACTATTAATTAAAGTTTATGCTGTAAGTTGTAATTATTTATACGAATCCTTGTCAATTTATGTAACCTATAGTTAGTTTATATTCAATTATAAAGTAATATATATATAGTTATTTCTTTTTTACCCGTATTGTTGTTATTGTTTAAATTTTTCATACTAAGCACGAGTTTGCTAAAAATAAACGGTATAGATATTTGCACAGATGGTTAGCTAACATGACTCCAACATTATTGTTGTTGTTTAGGTCATCAGCCGTAAAGGCTGGTTTGAACCTCTAGAGGCTTTACTTAGTAAAAACGAGATGTGAGGTGGTTTTACCTTCCTTACCGAGTTGAAAGAGTATCAGCATGCCAGGTCCTCCGAAAAGCAGCTATTTTCCACCCTGCAAGTGACACCTTCACTTCATTCACCACAGGGTCTAGCTGTATAGTGGAATTCATTACTTTCAGAGGCGATAACTCTGACTAGTGTATTTTACACCTCTACCTCTTCTGTTCTTAAATAATTCATTAATATAATTGGCTGACTAAGTAATAAGAAACAGAAGTATTTTTGTAGCCCTGGAACCAACAGATCAAGTGCAATTTAATTAACACTCCACCTGCCCGTTATACGCAAGCCCTGTATTAATAACAAATGATTAAATACGAAGAATAAATTCAATCACCCAGATGGTTCAGTTGGTAGAATGTTGGAAAGGTAAACCAGAGGTTCCAGGTTTGATTCTGCATTAAGACCTGAAAGTAAACTGACGTTTCCTGTCAAAACAACCCAAAATTCATACATATCAGAATTGGTAAAGAAAAAAATTAGACCACGAATGGGGTAAATAACATCAAGTCATCTTCACGAAAGGTTTACTGGAGAAAGTTATCGGGAATGGGAAATGGAACTTGCCAAAAAAGGTTTGTTAAATTGAGTACACATTGGAAAATTAAAAAACGATATCAAAAATAACTATCTTGCTTTTATAGACCTGACAATCGTTTTTAGGAGCATGGAAACGGCTATGGAATAAATCAATATATTAAGATAACAAGCAGAAAAGGCGGTTTTGAGGAGGGTGGAGGGTTTTTTTCTTTTTGGATCAAATGACCAAGCTGCGGGTTTTTGGTTGGTAGTCGGTTGCGGCCTCCTTGGGACTGGACGAGGACGCCTCAATTGAGTCCAGCACTACTTCTCCATCACGTGAAAGTAAACAAGAGTTTTTCTCGCCACCTCGGATACAAGAATTAAAAAAAGGTGTTCTATAAATGGTTTAAAGAAAACAAATAGGAAATTCAAAAAAAAAAACGGAGGAAACTTAGAAAACCGAATCAAATTTAAACAATTGATTTCTGATTTTAAGGTCTTTCATAAAGAGAAAACACAGAATACATGATGGATGGAAGAAAAAAGAATAGTTACAATGAATGCATGTTGGAGTGTGGCTGCCAAATAAGCAACGAGAATCTAAAATTACTTTCCTTGATCTAAAGTTGGTCCTTTAAGGAGAGTAAAATATTCGTACGTACTGTATATCTTAACTAATATGTATTTAAATAGGTGTAATTATTAATATAGAAAAAGGTTTTTTGAATAAAGTAAAAATTTTAAAACAATACACTAATAAAATATAAGTAAATAGAAATCTTATAATTTGTTTTAATGATACAATAAATTGTATCACCGTACATTTAAAGTAGTATTTTAAGTCTTTTGTATTAACATAAATGTAATAATAAGAGGGATATTGTGGTTGTAATAATAGGGTTTATTACAGAGCATTAAAATAAACCCTTAAAGAATTAAGCACTCCTAAGAGTAGGTGGTGGTTTTCTTTTTATTAGATGTTAGGCGAGGGTGTATACTATTGTATATATAACTTCCTCCACGTGAGTTGTGTGTGTATATATGTTTGTATGTGTATTCAGTATCAAAATCTCATGTGTGTTAGGTTTTCCTTCCTAACCACGGTTTTCCAGGAGAAGTAACGGCTCGTTGCCCTTGGTCGGAAGCACTTTTGTCTTTTCATGTTTGTGTTATTATTCTCAGGAAGTTATCCGGCTTAGGAAAGATAATGATTACTCATATTATCCATCCCTCCTTATTTTATCACTACCCCCACCTTTCTTCCATCCCTTATTCTTTCATATATATCATATCAAACTTTCTTGTACATTTATGTACTCTTTACCAGTTTTCCTAACTTATTAATAACCTATTAACTTCTTTTTTCAGGTAACTTCATTTCCTTTAAAAATAAACTTACAAATATACCTAGATATTCCCGTAGTCTCGATTTTTAATATCGGTCAAGAGTTTTGAATCCTCACCAAAATAATGCGGTATAGTGATCAGAACTACCAACGTTATGCCAAAAGTTCCGTCTTCGATTTCCGGTGCAGGTCCAGTATTATTTCATCTCTCATTTCCATCTGTCTGCATCCAACTTCTTCTCGGTGTCCTGTCAATACCTTTCGTAGGTCCTGGGTTACCTCCGTCGTTGATGTGAATATTAACAATATGTATAGGTATATTATACTATATATTTTATTCATAAAACTAACTTATACTTACTATTCAAAGCCCATTAATTTTTGAATTTTTGATATTGATGTGGGACTTGCACCACCTTTAACTTCGACCGGTGGGCAAATACTTTAATATGAACTAAAAAATAAATAATGAAAAATTGGGCTCTATCAGCAGAGCATGAGAAAAAGAAATAAATAAGACTATATCTCTTTACTTTAAACTAAATATTTTATTAATAATAAATTAATGAATACTAATACGAAACTACTATCAAAATAATCCTTGACCTATTTAAAAATACAGCCAACCTTTATTCTGCCACGACTTTAATACAAACACAAGAAAACTCGTTCTCCTACTCGCTTCTTCAAAAACTGCTCCTTCTTAACCAACTCCTCTGTTCCACTCTTAAGTCCCAAAGGGAACTGGTTTTAAATTTCCTGGATCCGAACCAGGAAACCTGTGATTGGCAAGCCTCCCTCTCCCACCAACCGTTCAACCAACCTGGAGGGCCAACGGGAAGTAGAACCATCCCAATGATTGGCTGAAAGTTGGTAGGTGGAAGAAAGACCGAAAAACACAGACGGACAATAATATACCCGTCTAAACAGTACCAGATGATGACTATTTTATTTAAAACATTTGTCTCACTACTATTCTAATGTAACTTATTCTAACTATGGGGTTTTTTCCCTTACACTATTTACTGGGTTGTTACTGAGTAACAAGAATTGAGAGTTGTTACTAGTAATCAAGAATTACCATAACTTCCATTGTTTGTACAATTGTACTTTTACAATGGAACAGGCTGTAAAATTATTTCACCGTTAACGAAACAAATTATAATTTAGTGACTACGGATACGTCAACTTATAAAATAGAATAAAAAAACCAAATTCAAAACAAAAACCAATTTACTCTTTTACTAACAATTTTGTCTAGGAAGTAAGTTTTTTGATTAAAACCAATAAGGTGGTGAGCTACATTTATTTATTTATTTATTAATGATACACTTTTCAATTTAACAATATATCTAATGATAGTATAACATATTAATTAATGGTGCATCATAGGCAACCATTAGAAGCGAGGCTTGGGCTCTGGCTGCCGAGTTTTTTCAGCCATTACGCGTCCTAACCATTACTTTTTACCAATAATAACACATGAAACCAAACTAAGAAAAAGACAAAGGTAGAAAAGAAACCAAGAAATAGGAGTTGACTTTAATGAAGTTTCTTTTTATTTTCAAGAAGGTCGTTCCAGAAAATTTAAATCAAAATATACATTTTCTGGTACCCATATTTTAATAATTTGAAGAACAAGGTTACTTTGTGGGATCGGATTTGTTGGAGGTTTCATCAGGGACTTAGTAATATTTATCAGTTTATTAGCAGCGTATTCATATAAATTTAGAGCTCAATATATTTTACAAACTAAAAGAAAAACTCTAGTGTGAAACACTTACACCTTTTTCTCTTGTCAATGTAGATAATGAACAATATAACCTTTTATTAGTAAACAATGTAAAATGAAAAACTACCTAATTGTAATCAAGAATTGATGTGCAAAACAGTTGGGCGTAAAACAAAAAATTGTGTATAGCTTATTTTCTTTTATACCCATAGAAAAATAGCTCACTTTTGGGAAAATTGCACCATTTTTTTGGAGTGCAGATATAAAAACAAATTTTTGAAACAGCTTCTTAAACTGTGATAAAACATGTGGCATTTATTGGTACAAATTTGAAAACGCGTACAGAATGCATTTTATGCATTGTTTGAATAAGAAAATTAATTTTGGCATTTAAATGTCTCAAAAATCTACAAAAAGGATTTTTTGGGGTCGGTATAATTATGAATATGATCATGCAAAATAATAAATAATGACATGATAAATAATAAATAAATAATTAGTAATGGTTAAAAACACATTTTGCAACAGCTTCGTAAACCTGTGTAAAATATGTGGAATTTATTGGTACAAATTTGAAAAAAACATACAGAAGGAATTTCACGCATTGTTTGAATAAGAAAATTAATTTTGCCATTAAAATATCTCAAAAATTTACATTAAGGATTTTTTGGGGTCGATAATTATGAATATGATCATACGCAAAATTACGTTAACAGTTAAAAACACATTTTTGCAACAGCTTTGAAAACCTGTGGAAAATATGTGGAATTTATTGGTACAAATTTGAAAACGCATACTGAAGGAATTTCACGCATTGTTTGAATAAGAAACTTAATTTTGGCATTAAAATATCTCAAAAATCTATATTAAGGATTTTTTGGAGTCGGCAATTTTGAAAATGACCATACAAAATTACGTAAACGGTTTAGAATTAGCATATTCCTGACTTATTTTTTATCGTTTTTTATCGTTAATATCTCATTTCTTTTTTGTAAGTGTTTAAAAACTTTTATAATAGATTAAAATTATGTATATATAATTGTAGGCCTATATCTAATAATACGTATAATATAGACTAAACAGTAATAAAGAAATTTTAAATAGCCAACATTTTGTAAATTGTTAAGGTAAAATTTAAAATCTCTTTAACTAAGTAAGGATATGGTGTTCGGCTTGACTGTGCAACATTTCAGTAAAGCAAGTTAAGCCATTTTTAAGATGCATATAAATGTCTTTTTAAACAACACAAAATGGCAGCCAAAGGGAAAACGAAGTGAAATAGAGCATTATTACACGAACTTTAAAATTTATTTTCATATCCAGAATCAGTTCCTGAAGTTATTTTAACTCGTCGGGGAACAACATGTTATATTAGCTTATATAAACTGAATAAAGTGCAACAAAACGTATTTCTAAACAGTTACGCAATTTTTATGGTCATATTAATAACATAAAACCGTTTTAAAAGGGATTTTGAAAATATTGCAATGCCAATGACAAATTAAGAAAGTCCTGAAATTTTTTTTAGCTTTTTAGAAGATATAAATATAGCTTTTTAGATAAAAGCTTTTGGTGTTACAGGAAAATGTTAAAAATTAGGTGGGTAGACAAAATAAGTAATATAGAGATTTTTAGGCGAGTAGATGAAAAAATAAGTCTATGGAAGGATCTTAACAGAAGAAGGGATAGGCTAGTGGGGCATATCTTGACATCCAGGTATTGGGCTATCAATAATGGAGGGTAATATTGAAGGAGTAAATTGTAGGGGGAGGCAAAGATTAGAACTTATAAAGCAAACTACAAAAGAGGTTCAGTGTTACAGGTATGTAGATACGAAACGACTTGCGCAAGGTAGAACAGCTTAGAGAACTGCATCAAACCAGTCGAGAGACTGATTAAAAAAAGAAGCTTTTTAGAAATTTAATGTTATTTAGTGTCCGTTTCTGTCAATAGTTATGGAATTGATTTGACTTGATCTATTTCAGTACTAATAAATTATAATCTACCTGTCGAAAACAATCTACCAAAATAAGTAGGCAAAAAATTTTGGGTGTCTAATAATTTGAAATTAATCTAAAAGTAAAATAAATATTAGATTTAAAGTAGGCTACAAGTTTCCTGTCATTAAAAATAAAATACAAGATTTTTAGATAATTAATAAATATTTAAAGAATATTAAATTGGAGAAACTAATTATATACTTAATCGTCTACAAAATAAAAAAAATGAAGGTGTTGAAAACATTTTAAAAGCGTTCCTAATTGATTTTTAATTCTATATCTTAGATAATATTATATATCGGGTAGATGTAAGGTCGTCGTTTCATAGTGATTTTGACAGATAACAGCTTCTGGTTTTTATTTTTAATCGTCTCTTCTTTGAAAAAAAGATGGGATTAAATTTAAAAATATGGTTTAAGTATATTAAAAGGATTTAAAGAAATATTCGTTTCCTTTTGTATAAAATTAACCAACGGCGTTCTACAAACGTAGATGTGACTGTAACTTAGTTTCATAATGGTGATAGCGGTGTGAAAATAAGGTTAATTGCCCAAGATAGGCGCCGTAATGGTTTAGTAGTGTTCTTAGGGGAGAATAGCTCAGAATAGTATAGGATTATGTTCATGCTGTCGAAACAGTTTAGTAGGAATCTTAGTAAAGTTTAGATCTAGACATAACATGTAACTCAATATTTACGTCTTGTGTGGTTCGCTCATCTTAGCCCTCGTATCTGTTTCACCGGACCTATTCTGATATTAAACCTTATTAAGCCAATAGACCGTAAGGTGGAGAGAGTTAGACCTTTAGTTTTAGGTTGGCGTTGTGAGACCGGTTACAAACGTAACATGCTTTTATAACATCAATTACTTTTTAAATTTAATTAAATTATGCATTTTAGAGAACTCTATGAACGATAAAATAAATGTAACTTATATAAATAAAATTGTGACAATTGTCTGGACAATTTTTCAAAATGCCCCAAATTTTGTTTCTACGCCAGATGTAGGGCCTACCACGTAAACACCAAAAATAAGTTCAGCTGAATTTTTGTCTGTTTGTCTGTTTGTATGTTACGGCATCACGCGAGAACCGCTGAACCAAATTCAATGAATTTCGGTATCTAGGTTCTGGACATAATCAAAATGAAAATAGGTTATAAATTATTTTAATATCACAAAGGGATAGGGGAGTTTAGAGGGAGGGTGAACAAAAAACTACGAATATCTCCGTTAAAAGTTAATGAATCAAAAGAATTTATATAATCAAAATTACGAAACGTTTAAAAAAAATAAGTTTGATTATGTAAAGTTTTTCATTATCATGCATAATAACGGAAATATTACCAATTTAACAAAAAATAAACCAATATTTTTAGAATATTAACATACAAAATAAACTGTACAATAAACACAGGCCTACGCGCCGGTAAAACCCGTATTCATACAGTCAGTTACCTACCTACCCATTCCATCAGTACCTTATACTCCTTTTCTCGGTCACATGGTCAAAAATGAATGAATCGTCTTAATAGTGGTCGCCATCGTGGTGTTCGTATTGTGATTTATCTTTCATTTATTATGAAAATAATAAAGCGCTGCATATTTTAATTTAAATACACCAAGATCTCGCTTTTATTTTACGTTTAACTATTTTTTTCATAAATAATAACGCTGACATTGAAAGGAGGTAGATAACAATGAGTAGTTAAAGAATATTAGATCTGACAGGGATCGAACTCGGTAACCCAACCGACCGTCCACGGCACCAAGGAAACCGTTCGAAGAACGGGTACTTTAGATAGTATACAATAAATTTCGCTTATTAGAATCATATTAAAAAATTAAATTTTGATTTAATTAACTGGCTAATGCTATAATTCGATTTCTGTAAAATTGGTAAAAAATTTCAAAATTTATTTTTTTATTTATTTATCTATTTATAAAGAAACGACTGTCGTACTTTGGAGATGTACTAAGAACATCACAACCCAGACTTTTACGAAGAATAATTGACCATGCAATGAGACGAAAAACGGACGCTGGTAACGCATATATGTGGCACAAAGAAATTAAAAGGGATTTACAAGAACTTGGACTAACTCACGAAGATCTAACGGAAAAATCACCCAAGGACAAACAGGTCATCAAGGACCACAACCATCGGCTTACGACATAGAAAAGAGAATATAAGAAGAGGGAATTTTCAGAAGCAACCAAACAGAAGCGTGCTCAGGACATGAGAGAATATTACGCCAAAAAGAGACTGAAAGCTTCCAAATTGACTAAAGTGGTCCATTGTGGCTAAAAAAGCACTAAAAAATGACGTATCAACTGCTAATGGTTATTAGCGACCACAATAGGAATTACACAAATAACAATAATTAATTGTATAAGTTAAAACATGGGAAAGAGAAATTTAGTAGACATCAGATTTTGTCTTCAATAGCAACATAATGCAGAAATTTTAGAACGTTTTCACAACTTTCTTTTGAACTAAAATTGTCTTGAAATATTGTAGAAACATCAATAAGAGAACGGGCGCCTTGAAGTTCTTGACATTCTGAAATTATATGTGAAACCGTTGCTTTGGCGTCACAGAAAGGAGATTTTGCGTCGGCGGAGATTTTTTGAGCAGTGCTAGTATGATATGAGTACGCAAAATCCGCAATCGGGAGATGACAACCTGTTTCCTTCAATTATGGAATTCGGGTAGAGAAATTCCTGCAACGTTTTTCGTACCACGTGGAGTTTCGCAGGTGGCATTTCGGTCCGCCTATTGTTCCGAAATCAAATAATTTTCTGTTGAAGCGTGACTTTAGGTTGAAGTGAGAGACTGGATGAAAATTATTTACTTTTGTATATACCTATACTTGTAAACTACGCTTTAACTTCAGTATGCTACATGAACGAAAACTTATTTTATTACAGGGTTCTTGTAATAAATCATTATTTTTATAGAAAAATGAAAACAGACTCGTTTCTCGTTGCGCTTTAATATAATGTATAGTTTATTACTTCTTTGATTTTATTTTGCGAATAAAGTGCAATGGGCTCTTCTTACTTAATCTTTCTATTATTTGTCTCTTTTTCAAAAGATTAATTTAGTATTTAGTATAACCTTAGTACTCGACTTTGTAATCAACTGATGGCTATCAAGGTGGCCAGATATATTTTTTCATTATGTGCTTGAAATGGCCCTGCAAGATGTTGGACAGCAGCCGAATTTGACTTTAGCCTCTATGTCCTGAATCTGAAAAGATGGCGGTGTTATGGAGCAGACAAACGCAAGAGTAACATAAAATAGAAGAAATTACAGATTTTTCTCATCTGGTTTTGAACTAACAGTAGGTTGCTGTACGTTTTGAACAAAAGATTTTCAATTCAGCTCAAATTTAAATTTTTTCGTTCATAACTTTATCAACATCGGCTCATGTGTAGAACGTATAAAATATTGCGAATATTGCATATTTAAGAAGTTTACAGGGAAAAATTATTTAGTTAACTACTGAATATTGTAAAAATTTATAGTATTAGTAATAAAACAATAAGCTACTCTGAATTATCTTAATATCATACAGTAGAGTGCCGATTTTTCGTGGATCGTTTAACCGGGGTTTGGATTAACCGTGCGATCACTAGAAATTTTTTTTTTTTTTTTTTGGTTTAACGTCCAACTGTTTTGCTAATTGCTGCTAATGCAGACGGTGAAGGATGAAATGAATTTTTTGTAACGTATGAAAAAATGCCATGCCCGAGTGGGATTTGAACCCAAGACCGCGTGATGAGAGGCGAGCACGTTACCAGCTCCTAAAATAAGTTGCAAAGAAGCTTTAACCGGTGCCGAAACATTACTAACTTTCATAGAAAATCAGGATGACACAGATTACGTGGACATTTTACATATTCGTGGTTATATAAGAAAAGTAAAAGAAAAAATATTACGGCATAAAATGAAACAAAGTAAAATAACAGATTTTTTGTGATTTTTTTTGGTACGTAGTTTAAGGTAAGACTTATATAAATTTATGTAGTAAATATTTTTATTTCAATACAATTTTTTTATTTATTTCCGATATCCGATAGTATTAACATGTATTAATCAGTAGAATAAAACATACGCGTAACTGGTGGTTTTGTTTATGACGTAAGTGGTCTCGACCGAATTGGGTTGTATTATCCGTGTTTTCCGGTTATCCGGTATAGTTATCCCCCCAATTACCACGGATAATCGGTATTATACTGTACTTGTACAGTAGTTTAGTACAGTAAATGGCCTCCGTGGCATAATGATTAGCGCGCTAGACTGCAGAGTGGAAGGTTCTGAGTTCGATTCCCAGAGAGGGCCTGAAAGTAAGTTAAGAAAATCGTTTTAGTTCTAAAATAACCTTTTCCTCTAATCATATCTGGAGTTGCTAATGACCAAGCTGTTAATGCATCTAATAAACTAAAGAAAGTTCAGTTAATAAAATAAATTATTCTTACCTATTGACAATGTAATAGTGTAAAAGGAACCATAATGTTTTGACAAAAGCTTTTGTGTGGGTTACTTATCGTAATAACTATTCATTTAAATTTCAGAAACAGGTAGAGATTATCGTAGCATTCGATTATTATTTTTTATTTTATTCGATTTATTCTGGATAGTTCTACTTTTAGTTTTGTTTATTTGGTCCTTTCTCTGTTTTTCTGAAAATTCTAATGATTTGTACATAAACCATCCGGGTCTTTTTTCAGGTAGTCCAGTAGTAAACGAGTGGAACCAGTTTTGTCGCTATTACAATTAGTTTAGTTTTGTGATAAGCAAGTGGTTTTCTATTATGACTTGTGTAGAATACAAATTGTAGATAAGTTATTAATTGTTTTGATATCAAATGACCATCTTTTCTTAAGTTAAGTTTTAAGTAATTTTATTGTAATTTACTAATAGTGTAAAAGAAATAATTTATTATAATGTTAATAAATATTAATAAATATTTGTTAAAAGTTAAAAGGAAGTTTTATCATTGTTAATAATGAGATCCCGAAAGAACTTAAAATAAGTGTTATATTATGAATGAAAGTGAGCGATTGCTAAATATTAAAATATAATTTTATTAATTGAATTAAAATAGCCATAATTTTATGTAGAACGACAAAAGTCCAGTGATTTTTTCACCGCTGCGCTAGGTATAAAATTGCTCGGTCTGCGGGTTTCCTGTCGCGTGTTTTCTACAGAAGCCTTTATATAGCTTACATTGTGGGGTTGTAGAGGAACACAATATGTCAGGTCGTCAAATTGCGCTATTCACGTTGTTATTTTGTCATTTTACTGAATAAGATAGTTCATTAACTCACTGACCGGTCACCCAAACTAACCAACCTACTCACCGGATGTGTACATAAATTATTTCCGTCTCATATGCAAGAAAAACGGTTTTCACAATAAACTTAACAATCATTATTATAACAATAATATCATGGTGGCTGTGTATAACAGAAGAGTTTTAGTATTATTACATAAAACATGTCAATTTTTTATGTTTATAATAAACTTAATACTATTACGTTTATGAGAATTTCCTTTTTGCTGATGCATTTTTCATGATACTTTTCATTCATACTTTATTTTGTAAAAGATGATTTTGAATTTTTTATTATCTTGTATTCGTGTCAGAATCAGAAGCATCGTTTTGAATTAATAATCAAATTATGTATTTTACTCCATATATTAAATCTGTCTTACAGTAGGCTACTATGAGGGCGGATCGGCCTACTAATATTAAATAGCCTACATAATGCACAACTTTTTACGCCTACTTATTGATTTTAAATTTCTAGTAAATGTTGTAAAGTATAGAGAGAGGAAATAAGTAATCGATGAAAATTTCTATTTCGAGATTTCAACGGACAATCTGTATAAAAAGATCGTTTATATGTAGAAAATGATTTTTGTCATTCGCCATAAATATAATATCCAAACGGTTGAATTTACTTTTAATAAATTTTTTAGCAATTTGTATTTTATCTGCATACAAGCTGACCGTCTCGGTTTCACCCGGGTATAATTTTGGTTCATTTCAATAAATTTTAAATACGGTTATACGAGTAAATAAATAAAAGATAAGATTTTCTGATTTGGAAAAATCTGATATGTATATTTTTGAACACCTCCACCGAGTTTCTGCGATCTACCTCGTCCGGAACTTAACAAACAAAAACTATTGGTTTAAAGGTTAAACACCATTTTGAACCCCTTGCTAGTACATTTTTGTAATCTCTAAAGGGTAAATATTTTAGGTGCACCATAAGTAACATCTCTACCGAGTTTCAGCCAGTTAACTCGTCCGGAACTTAGTAAATCAAAAATATTGGATTAAGGGTTGGACATTCTTTTCAACCTTTTAGAGGTGCATTTTTGAAAATGTTAATGAGTAATTTTTCTAAATGAATTATAATTGATATCTCCACCAAATTTCAGCCATCCAGAAATAACTCTAATATCTTGAGATATTTAATATCAATTGATATTAAAATATCAGAAATATCTCTGAATCATCGCTTGGTGTGGGGCCCTCCGTTCGACATTGGAACCACTCGTAACGGCTCAGAAAGCTGTGATCAAAAGCGCTTTAAATGGTGACAGACAATACCCTTCTGATTTATTCTATACGGTAGATTTCGGGTACTTGACATTCGGCAACTTTACATAAGGAACTTATTACTGTACATAAAATCTAATAAACTTTCTGTATTACTACAGAAAATAACTCATAATTATAATACCAGAGCTATATCCCGTATTGGATATTAAGCCCCTAGATTGCATAAAACCATTAACAGCACTGCAGCACATTATATAGCCTCAATCACATACCTTAATTGACCAGAGGCTATCCGAAATACTGATGTACTCCTCAAATATACAAAATAAAAGTAACCAACTGGCTGATTAATTTAGGAAGAGGGCAGTCTGAGGATTTAATTAGTTCTATGTATTCAAACTATTTGCTCTTCCTCTTGTATCAGCTAAATTTTTTTTGTTAACATTGTCATCGAAAGTATGCTTCATCCTTTGCCATTACATGACATTTTATTTTTATTTTTTTAAATTTATTTTTTATAGACTACTGTTATCCTTTTTTGTATGTATATTTACGTTGGAAATTTTGTTGTAAGTTTTTTTGTAAATTTTTGTTTCTTTTCTTTTATGTAAATTTAATGTAGATATAAAAAGCTATTATTATAATAGAATAAATAAAATAAACCAACTCATACCCACGCACAGGCTAGACCAATGCGGGTATTAGGAAATAACATGGGATAAGATTCATTGTACTTGTTTTTAGCAATAATAAATAAATAAATAAAACTCTTAAAAAGGGAATTAAAAATCACTTTTGTAGTGATTTGAACTTTTTAAACCTTAAACTATTACAGAAACATCATGAAAACAGGCCCTAAAGCGATAATACTATTGTACGGGAAGATCCGCGAAAAGGTTAGCGCTGTTTGTTGACCATTTATTTAATCCGTATGAAGTTCTTTCTAAAGTACGTTTTGTTGAAAGTTGAAATTTTGTGGATTTTAAAACAGGCTTTATTTATTAAAGCTTTTTTACATCTATTCAAAAACTAGAAAGATAATTCAAAATAAATTCTTGAAGTGCTGAAAAGTTGGAAAAAATATTTAACAAAGTGAAAGTTGTTGAACGTTTCGTGATATGTTTCATTGAAATGTGAGATTAATTTTCTCTTTGATCTTAAAAGAAAAACAAAATTTCCTTGGAAAACTTCTGTTTGTTTACTTAAAAATACTATCCAGCCTTATGTGTATTCTTTCGCCGTTTTTTTATGGAACTCAAAATACTAATTTGTAATGATCAAAAGTTTCCTGCGTTAGGCTATTCAAATAACATATGTAACGTTTATTCCAGGTTCTCTCAGGGTCTGGTTATTAATAAATGACAAAACTTCCATTTAGATTTATAACAAGTATTTATTAACAAATTAATTTATTACAATAAATTATTACTTTTATAACTACTAATAAATTACAATTAAACCGCCTACTTAACAATACACTAAATCTATTAGAAACTGTCATTAAAAACTTAAGATTTAAATTAAACTTAACTAAAAAGAAAATATGGTCATTTACAATAAGAATAATTAAGTAACTCTTGCATACAAAACCAAACAATTGTACATTAAATTACTGTAGGCCTATACGATAAATGACGATCGTACCGCGTTACGTATTAACTAACAATCGAACCATACTATTTTACGTCCGATTTTCTACTACTCTTCACCGAAAAGAATCGGCTTCCTAGTGTTATCGTAGTACATGGTTTTGTCCATAGTTGGGTGGGATAATTTCCACCACCTCTAGCGTATTAAGATAGTAGTTTACTGTAAGAAATTTTGTATTATCGTAATTTATTTTTTATGTAATGTGTAATTTCATGGGGATAAATAAATAATAATAATTATTATTATAAAGAATTTTTGAGAAATAAATACACAAAAAGATACTAGAAATGCGAGAAATAAATGACATAATCTAAAAATCTATAACAAAAATACATAAAAGAAAAGAAAATATAGGCTAATCAACTAGAAAATAAATAGTAATACACGATATCTTAATGGAATACAATACAAGTTTCAAACAAAACGGGCAGGTAATAGACTACGCCTGTAAAAACTTCATACAAAAGCATTATTGTCAAAACACGACATAATAGAAATCATAAATAGGCCTACCATTCACCAATGTTACAATACAGAATGAATCTTTTGGAATTCTATTTTAATGAATTTCAACGTTCTTCGAATTAAAGTTTGTTTAATTAGATCTTTATAAACTCCTAAAATTTCCGAGCAAATGAACTAAACTGGTTATTTTACCCATCGATAATTTACACAAGTGTTAGGTTAGTTTTGCCTTATGTAAATTAATACTACATGATATTAATTTAATGAGTAGAACGTAAGAAGCCGTACGTGTTAATTTTTTGAACATATGCTGCTTCGCTTACACGTATTGCAATTTGATATGGCGAAGTAACATAGGATTTAAGGTATTATATGCAGTTTGTATGTTGTAAAATATAGGCTTGAAATTACATTTTTTGTTACATTACTGATTAAAATCAGTGTATATTTTTGTTAAAAATTATGATTCTTTTATTTATGTTTTTATTGACTGACTTTGTAGTTGGCAGTTTTTAAAGCCTGGTACTCGAGAGAGTACCGAGCCCTGTCGTACCTCTTGACCTCTGATGGGTACCCTGAAGGGTACCCGACAGGGGTCAGGAGGTACGTTAGAGCAAAAAGTAAAAATCGGCTGTCGCATTCTGTAAAAGATTCCTGGGAAAAGTAAAGTTCTTTTCTATTGTATCCCAGGCGGCGAGAAAAACATTTGTTCGGTGAGAAAAACCTCACGACATTGAAGTAGTGTTGGACTCAATTGAGGCGCCCTCGTCCAGTCCCAAGAAGGCCGTAACCGCTGACCAACCAAAACCCACCGCCTGGCCACTTGATCCGACAACTGCAAAAATACGGAAAATTCGAAAATCGGAACCGTTATTACAATACTGCAAGGGAAATGTCGGGTTAAAATTTACACATTGTCAGCGGGGCGTGGAAGGGAGTCATAGCCTAATTCCCTCCTCGCTGTCACCGACAATCACTCTCTCATTTTCATTCATCACTTTCATCACCAGCTCAGGAAATAAGGGTGTTTATTTTATGAGATTGAAACAGAATTTATGACCGGTGGGATAGAGCGTTTCTGCTGGTCTCCGGATTTCTCCTCCCTCCGCAGCCTCTCGATCACCCTCTCTGCAAACTGAGTGACCAACTTCCAGCTCTCCTCATTTTGCAGCATCGCTGCCCTTACTCCACAGTTCAACTCGTGTCTTCTCAAATGTCTTCAATTTTTCAAGGCCAAAATTGGGACATCTTTCAAAAAGTTATGTGCAATGGACTCCTCCTCTTTACTGTCACATAGTTGACATTTCGCCACTTCACCAAGTTTAATCCTCGTCAAATATGTCCCAAAGCAACCTTGTCCTGTTTACAAATGCGTTAATTCTTGGTTGGCATCACCAAACTGTTCTCCTCTCCAACCCTAGCTTCACTCCATCTCTTCTGCATTTTTCTGAGTAATCGCCTCCAAATTCCTCTTAAATTTCGATAACTTGCTCGTAACAGGTGTAAAAGTGGTAAAAATTCTAAGCAATATTTTAGAATAGCTTGTCGTCCCCTAAAACTGGATCCCGTAAGTTCAAATTGGTTTTACAACAGATTTTTACGAGTATAGTTATTTATTTTTTAATGTAAGTGTTGATCATTTTCTTAGAATACAATTAACTAACCCAAAATCCAGAGGAGGTGCATCAATGGGTGAATCCGTCTTTCAATACACACAAACCAGTCAATGCTAATTCATTTTAGATTGTAGATTTTTTCTGATGTTAAAAAAATTAAGATCTGAAGATAAAAAAAATTACCATGAAATAATATTAAAAACCATTTATTACGTAGTTTCCATCATAGAAAGTTTCCATCATTAGTGCACAAGTCAGTTGAATATTGTGCAAAAATATCAAAATAACTAATCAAGCTGCCTTTGAAAACTGTACCTATTATAGTATAAATTAAGAAAACTAAATGTAACAAAAACAGCAAAAACATTTCTGTAGCTTCCAAAGGAGCTGCAATTCTAAAAATCAGTAAGGGAATTCTGTAAAATAAACCTAGATAAAGAAAATAAATTAAATTAAATTTCGATCACTTGTTCCTAAAGAGTAAAAAGTGGGTAACTATCCTAAAACAATAAATAGGCCTATTATTACTGAACCTTCCATAATAATTGTTATGTTGTTACGTTCATCTGCCGAAAGGCTGATTTGAATAGAGGATTTACTAAGTAAACTAAAGAGTGAGGTGGTTTACCACTGACTTCCTCACTGAGTGGAAACGTATGCTCATCAGCATGCCAGGCCCTCTGAAAAGCATCTACTTTCCACCCTACAAATAACACCTTCACTTTACTCACCACAAGGTCTGGCTGTGTAATGAAATTTTTTAGTCACAGAGGAGATAACTGTGACTAGTGTCTTTTACACCACTACCTTTTCTTTTCTGAAATGGTTCAGTCATATATGATCGGCTGAACATATGATAAGAAACATAACTATTTTTTTTTAGCTCTGGAACTTACGGAACGAGTGCAAATAATTTAACACTCCACCTGCCTGTTTTGGGTATCCATAATAATAGTAATTCTGAAAATCCACTTTAGTACTCTTAAGTGATATCTATAAAAAATAGTGCTGAGTGGAAACTGAAGAACCTGATGAAATCGACAGAAGCAAAATACACTTCTGAGGCCAGAAATTTGCTCTCGCAGGCGTAGAGATACAATGTTAGAAATATATATTAATATTTTTACATAGGCAAAAAATACAAACCTACAATAAAATTTATTAATTTAAAGTTTTATATACCAAAATTTTAATACCTAATACTTGATACAAATAACGGACTCCCAAATTAGTTTTTGTTTTACTAGTCTATCATAATATTTTTCACTTTGCTTGTACTATACGTTAACCAATCACAGAAACGGAAATATTACTAAGGGTCTTCAAAATTCATTTTTAATTTATTAGCCTACTTGATCTTATTAAAGTGTAGTGAAATTACCTGAAGGAACCAAATATTATAAAATTTATAAAAATAATGAGATTTAAAATCGTAAATGTAGGCTAACAAAAGATTTAAATTATACCAATACGGAAATCATTTGAGGTTGCAATATAATTTACGCATAAAAAAGTAGGCCCAGCTGTATAAAATACCAGGATATAATAATAAAAAATTAATAAACATATGCCTACTTTTATTAAATAAGCCAGTTATTTATACGAAATTGTAGGCTGTATATTATGCCAGTTATTATTTTAAATTAATTTTCTCATTCATCTAAAATTTTTGTTCGCAATTTATTAAGCTACTTTTCTATTTTTTAATATTTCTAAGGTTTTCACAATAGTAGCATAACATTCAATCAAAAGTTTCTACTCTTAATATTTTACAAAATCAAAACAGAGGAAGTTATCGATTTACAACGTATGTAATCTTTCTTAACTAGCAAAAGATAAAATTCTTTCTCTCACAATCGTTTGTATGTTATCCATATGAAACAAATCCTACCAAATTTTCTTAATTGTTATCCTATCTTTCATCTAGATCATTACCTTACATAAAAATGTAAGGTTTCCATGTCACCTGACATGGAAATAACCAGATAATAATAAAAATAAAACAACTTGAACTGACAGTAGTCTACGTAAAGAATATCGGTTAGTTGGGAAACATTCACTTCTGTCAAGCAAATAAAAAATTATTTTATAGCCAACAAATAACTTTTAAAACCCATATGAACGTATTGGATTCAATTGTAGATTACACCTAGCATTTCATATACTTACCTATACACATATTTTAACGTTTCCAATCAAACTTTTTGCGGTAACCATACACCTTACATCTATACTAATCCTAACATCGACACAGTCAAACAAGAAATATCAAAATTCAATTCTAAAGATGTGAAAAAGGCTCAACCTTTCATTATCCACTTCTTCTTGTCGTCCGGTTCGGATATTGGCGATCGTTGTTTAGGTCATCAGCCGAAAAGCTGGTTTGAACCACTAGAGGCTTTACTAAGTAAAACGAGGAGTGAGGTTCTTCCTCATTAAGTAGAAAAATATGCTCATAAGCATGCCAGGCCCTCTGAAAAGCACCCACTTTCCACCCTGCAAACGACACCTTCACTTCATTCATCACAGGGTCTGGTTGTATAGTGAAATTCGTTACTCTCAGAGGAGATAATTCTGTCTTTTACATCTTTACCTCTTTTGTTCTTTAATAGTTCAGTCATATAATTGGCTGACAATATGATAAGAAACAGAACTAATTTTTGTAGCCCTGGAGCCAGCAGATTGAGTGTAATTAATTTAACACTCCAACTGCATGTTATGGGTATAATTGGCGATCATCATGGCTATTTTTGACCTTATTAGTCACAATCCAGAACAATTCCTTGGAGATCTTAACGAACCAAGTCCTCAAATTAGCGAGCCAGGATTCTCTTTCCCTCTATCTTCCCTTGTAGAATGCGCTGTAGTAGATCATACCTTTTTTACGCGTATTTCTCATTATACGCCCGAAGTACTGGTGCTTAGGGCGCTTAACAATTTTGACCAATTCCAGACCCTTGTTCATTCTCAACAAAACTTCAACGTTAGTTACTTCCTGCGTTCACGAAATTCTCAATATTCTTCTGTACAATTTTCCAGTTCAAAACCCTTAAGCCGGCGTGCAGTCGCCCTGATTATCAGCTTACCTGACCCTCAATTTTCTCGACTATACCGATAACAGTTTACAAGATCAAAAAGACGAACTCTATTAGATTAAAGTTAAAACACATATGCAGTACAAAAGGAAGCAATTTAACCAAAAATTTGAACAATTTAATATTATGTTTTCTTCTCTTCAAAAAAGGTCTGTTGGATGTGTTTATTGCAGCTTTTTGTTAAATTATTAAATTTAGTGTTGTATGTTTTCTAGGAGGTTCACAGCCAATTTATTTAGTTTTATACAGAACAATAAGCAACCCCATGACCCAATGAGATGAGGATGATGTGTATGAGGTGTAAATGAGGTGTAGTCTTGTACAGACCCAGGCCGACCATTCCTGAGAGAGTATGGTTAATTGAACCCCAACCATCAAAGTACACCGGTAACCACTGTCTAGTATTCAAATCCGAATAAAAGTAACTACCTTTACTAGGATTTGAACCAGGAACCTTCGTCTCCAAAAATCAGCTATTAAACAGCTGACTTGCGGCGATGACTTTACCTCTAGACCAACCCGGTGGGTTAACAGATATTTTAAAAACTAAAATTCTTTTTGGACTAAAACGAGCAGTTCCCGTTTGCACTAAAATGAGCAGTTTGCCCGTGAAATTATGAAAAAAATTTGTTTTTCGTAACATGATAATTTTTCTGAGTAAACCTGATAAAAGCTTCATTTTTCATAAAAAATATTTTTTGTAACGTATTGTAATGTTTTTCTGGTCGATCTAGGCCTGAACTATTGAAAAACATAAAAAACCAAAATCCGAAATTTTGACTTAAAACCATCGTTTAATCTCCCCTTAAACGTCCAACTTTGCATGAACGTATAGTATCTAAATACCAGAGAAAAATAATAACTTTTATAGCGCAATAAAATACAATTCATAAGAAGCGAAAGCAATTTTTTCAGAATTTTTTGATAGAAAATGAGCTTGTTAGAGCTTGGTAAGCGAAACTCTAAATATTTTTGCCCGTGACCTTCGGATGGTTTCGGCGGAAGAGAGTTATTGTATTGGCTGTGTCTGATGTTTTCCGTACGCCTGATAACACAACGGGTTCTCATAAGAGCTGTACTGCATTCTGAACGTAAAATAGAGCATAGGATTTGAACCAGAAACCTCGCCTCTGAAAATCAGCTCCGTAATACCGATCAACACTTTATAAATAATGATTTGAACTTTAGTTAATTTGACATTCATTCAGTCATGTAATATATCCAGCGTCTCTAATATCAGTTTCCATAATGAAATTCCTATTATTCAAGTATATCTGTGAATTTTATTCTTAATAAATGTTAACACACAATAAACATGAATAAAAATTCTTTTTTATAAGTTTAAAATTAAGTATCAAATAATATTTCTGTTATTAGTGCTGGTATTATAATATGAAATGAAATAAATTATATAGTACCTGAAGTTACGGTCAATTGTTTTCAATAGATGGCGGTAGTTCTCTATTCGTGACGTCATAAAGTATATACCTTAACTGGCGCCAACACAGTTGGGTTACCTAACTCTGATTCTATTTTAATTATACGCTTTTGCAGTTACATTAAGTGAAGTGGATATCTTCACTTAGTTTCAGTGAGTTCTTCGGCCTTTTAAACACACCATTCTTCTATAAATGTAGTATTATCTACCTAATTTAAAATACGTTTCACGTACTATTATGTCAGTGTTATTAGTATTATAGCAAAGAAAAAGAACTTTTGTAGTTTTAGCTGACAGAATTGGAATGGATTTTCCAAACTAATATTTATCATTGTAATTGTATTTGATACTAGTTCCGCTCGGTTTGCATTCTTAAATATCATACATTTAAAATGCAGAAGCTAGTCCAATTTATTTTGAATGGAGATTATGTTTGTCTTTAACAGAGTTCTACCTTCTCTAGGGAAATCAATTGTAGGACCTCGAATAAACTTTTACAATAGACTGATAATTATTAAAGTTGTTATTAAAAAATATATAGATTTATATGTTCACCAAAAACTATTAACTAATGAGTATCCAATTTCAGGAACATACCAAAGGTCGAGGTGGTTTGCGAAGTAAATTACAGATTATTAGACGACATTTTGTGAAAAAATTTCGTCAGATACAGTTTGTAAGCAGTTTTTAAAATTTGTATACAGTTGAAGGAAACAGGAATTTACATATGGTATTTCGTAGATTATTATAAAGGACGGCGTTACTTAGGGATAAAAATCGACATGAAAACAATACTTTCCTTCCTATTTATATTCATTAGACAAGAGAAAGTAAAAAAAGAGCGTCTAAAATTGACCAAACTTGATCAAATCTAGTTATTTACCACTGCTTTAAACAACCAAAGAAAATTAATTCGGTAGAATTAAAAGTTTTAGCACTTTGGTATTAGCAAATCATTTCAGTGTTAAGGAAAACTGTGTTATCTATGTGTACCCTACCTTGTTACTTTTGCGTTGTTCTTTTATTGTTATTTTATGTAGTTCTAAAATACAGAACACTGTAGTTTTTTTGTTGTTTTTATTAAATTATGTAAATAACTTATATTATTTTGTTAATTTGCGTTATTAATGTGGTATCGATATAATTAACAGATAATTAATTTTGGTTTTAACAAAACATAATTATCTGAAGGCAGTTATGTTTTGGTAAAGTTAGTTGGTTTAAAAACAAAAATCCCTTTTATGTGGCCACTTGTGACTGGTGGGAATTTTTAAAAAGGCTTACCTTTGACTTTTGGCAAAAACCATTAGTGATTTATGTATTTACTCCTTAAAGCGAATTGAGTGACACTATTTTTGTTTCAAAATTCCGACTTTAATTTTTTGACTTCCAGTTTTGGGTCTCTTCCAGTCAAAACCGGAATTTCAAACCAAATCCAGGCCCACTAACGTTTTATTACGATTATGAATCCGAAAACAGTTTGTTGCTATCTTCTGTAGTTTCTGAGATCTGAGTGTGATGGACAGACGGACTAAGGAAAATTATAGATGAAAATTTTACCAATTGCCACCAATTATTGAATTTTCAATGTAAATAAAACATATTTTTGATGAATACATAAAATTCGTTACTGAAGGTTGTTTTTATTAAAAAATTAGGATCTATAGGCGTCATTATTTTATGAGTAAGTCCTGAACAAAACTGAGAATATTAGATATCTCAACATTCGTACCATAAAATACATATGTATATCAATTAAAACACAGCAGCCTGAAAGTTGGTTTTTTCAATTGTCGCTAATTGCTTGTGGTCTGATTAATTTCCGGTTTTAGAAAAAATAAATTTGTTGAGTTACTAGCTAGGGTTGATAAAAAATTAAAAGTGGTTAAACTAATTAAATATGAGGCTGCTAATTATTTATTTTTGCTGTTTTATCTCGCATTTCTTATCATTTTACTCATTCATCTACAATTTTTATATTGAAGGTTATTTTGGTTTCTATATTTCGATGAATAGTTTAGTTGAAACATTTTGTGTGGAAGCTTTGTAATCATACAAAGAAACTACTCGCCTTTTAATTATAATACTTTTTTATCCCAAATGTGTGTACTTGTAATTTGTTCAATTTAAAACAATAAGCAACCCCATCATCCAATGAGATGAGGATGATGTGTAGTATAACATGTAAATGAGGTATAATCTTGTAAAGACCCAGGCCGACCATTCCTAAGAGAGTACGGTCAATTAAAACCCTACCATCAAAGTACATCGGTAATCACTGTCTAGTATTCAAATCCGTAACTACCTTTACTAGGATTTGAACCAGGAACCTTTGTCTCCGAAAATCAGCTGTTAAACAGCGGACTCGCGGTGACGACTTTACCTCTACACCAACCCGATGGGTCTCACTATTATACCAGATTCACAGAATAGCAAATTTGCTCGTAGCAGCTGTCGTTGCCCCAGTTACGTTGGCAGTATTTAGGCCTACTCTTATTGCTCTATAGGAGATTAAACGATAAAATATCACCTTATCAATATTATTTTCTTAATTATGAATTCTTGAGTATCGATTTAGTTTTGTTTCTAACTGTAACTGACAAACGGTGGGAGGTGTGCGTGATTTTAATTAAGGTTATTTTAAATATAGTAAATCCCCACTAATCCGGCATCCGATGGTCCAGCACTTTCAATGATTTGGCACCGATCTTGAGAAAAATATGTAAAAAATCGCATGTTCAATCTAAAATATTATATTTTATCCATCTTCTTTACACTTCTTTATTTGTTTACACCTTCAGTACACACATTTCTGAGGAAAACACTCACTTACGCCAAATCACGGGAGGCCACACGTTATCTTTATTGCGTGTCCGAAACCGGTTTTCCGCTATTTTCGTACGGTGCTCCGTAATCAGGCATTTTTAGTAATCCGGCACCATACGATCCCGGAATATGTCAGAATAGCGAGGGTTTACTGTATTTGTTTTTCATATTGATTAGTTTGATTTTATTATTAGCATTAACGTAATTAAATACTTTTTGATTTGGACACATCCAGGTTTTGGTATGTTGGTGTCTGAATCTGAAAAATCTTTTTGTTTTACGTCCAATCCATTATACACATTAAGGGGGTCACGTATCCCTATACTTCACAATGTTAACGTTTGTACCTTTTTCTCAGGAACTACATAGGTAAGGTAGACACTTAATTTTTTTTTTATCTTTTAGATCATTCTTTTCTGCACATTTTGAGCGGAAAAAATGTTCAAATTTATAAAGTAAAATGTTTTACAATTTTTTCCGAAAATACCTTTTGGTGATAATTTAAAAATTTAATAAAAAATTTAATTTTTTACAAATTTAAATTGTTAATCGCTCAGAATAGGCAGAAATAATGGATCTTTCAAACAAAAAAAATTCACTCAAATATCTTTAGTAGGTCCTGAGAAAAAGGTACAAATGTGGTAAAAAACCTAATTTTCGGAAACACTCATTTTAATAATAAACACGATCTTCGTAACACACTTTTGTTAGTCAATATTTACACTAAAACAACTGTAATAAAACGGCAAAATATCACTTGTGCTATGATAATACAACTGACTACGGTACTTCCAACCTTAGATTTTAAATTAAAATAGTATTAGAACAAAAATAATGGTAAAATAAATATATAAAAGAAACGTAAAAATATTTTCTTGTTTTGGTGTTAGTAGTTGCACCAGCTGTAGAGGTTAATGAAAAAAATATTTATAATTATCGTAGAAACATAATATTTACACCATTTTTTAGCGGAAATTTAAAACTACATTATGCAACAAAAAACAAAAAAAATCATAATTTTTCCAATGTTCCGATACGTGACCCCCCTTAAGGTAGTTGACGGGTGATATATGAAAACCATTACTGAAAAACTACTAGACCTGACCAGAAATCTAACTCGGTTTGATATGAAATTGAGGATTTTCGGTACAGGGGGAGGCTGAAGCCCTACAAGCCCCCTCCGTGTCTACGCGCCTACTTTACAAATACATGGTTTATCTAAACTTATCTCGTTATATTGTAATCTATGTATAATCTTAATTAATTAATCTGTTTATTTTTACTGAACATAAATAAAAATTACAAGAACAATAACTAACAAAAGGTGGTTTTATTAGTTTTATTAGTTTTATTTGGGAGAGGTGATCACATATAATCTAAACGAAAAAATAAACATGGAATCAAGAGTAAACAAACTCAAGGGAGCTCAAAGACTGACATGGTCCACCTATAAGAGGAAGTCAATGTCCATAAAATCCAAATTGAGGCACTACAATACGGTCACGAGGTCTGTGGTAATGTATGCGTGTGAGACTTTGGGCAGGTTGAGGCACTGTGGGAAGATGGAGGACCTTAGAAAGACAGATAGAAGAATCCTCAGAACAATAATAAACAAAAAGCACAGAGTAGACAATGAGTATAGGTTGTTGCCAAATTCGGTTCTATTCAGGGAAAATGAGGAAATTTCCGAGATAATGAGCTAGAGAAGAGTTGGGTTCTTTGGACATCTTAGGAGACTGCCAGAATCCAGATTTACCAGACAGGTACTGGATTTCTTTTTGAGAACCAAAGTCAAGTACGCCTGGTTTGAGGAAGTTCAACAGGATCTGCAGGACCTGGATATCTCAGAGACACAGATTTTGAACAGAGAAGAAGGATATAAGATCAAAAATCCAAACACGAAATTTCCAGAAGTACCTAAAAGGCAGACAAACAGACATTGGACTGTGGAGGATAGGGCGAGAGTGTCGCAAAGGATGAAGAACTATTGGGCGGATAGGAGAAACAACTAGGGATCTTCTATAAATCGATTAATTTTGCTCCAATGAGGGCCTAAAAAAAAAAAAAAAAAAGTGGTTTTACTGTAGTAGCAATAACGTGGGAAAAGAGTATCAACGGTAGCTAACAAAAGGGAATTTGTAAAACTGAAATTCTTGTAATCATAAATGATAAATTAATGAAGAGGCAACGATGATCGAGGAGACTGTTGCAATGCAGCATGGGTAAACGACCCACTGTAAATACTGTAAACTGTACTGTGAATACTCTAGTAAATCGAGTAAAGTTACAAATTTCACAGCCCCGCTTTTAGTAAAAAGCTCTCATTACGGCGATTCAGATTATAGTTTCAATAGAACTAAGAATAATAATCTTTCTTCAATTGAAATTCTTTATCAGTACCAGACATTAAAAGTATCAGTAATTTTATATATAGGCTACTTTCCAGTACTGGTTCCGCGTTGTACAAGGAACAGAAAAAATATTTCCGACCGGAAGTGGTACAGAAAGATGGAAAATTATGTGAACTCATAAGGAATTTGATATTTTTCTTCTCGTTGCTTAATTATCAGTTAATTTGTAAGTATTTAATTCTTTGGTTTTTTCAGAACAGCTCAACAGCTACGTATATTCACATTAACCCTTTATAGGGCAGAGTACTACGGGGAAAAATAAATATGTTGTAAAATATTAAATTTTGCTTTACAGGGACTTGAATGATGTATTTATAGTGCCAGAACAATAAAATATTTCTTTTTTATGATAAGCCCTGGTAAATATACTTAACAAGAAATTTTTATTTAAATGGGAATCACATAATATTTAGTGGTAAGAATGCTTACTAAAACAACTTTTAAAGTATATAACAAAAAACTTAGAACTTTTTTGTAGAGTAATTTATCTTAACTTTATATTAGCATGAATGCTTGCTTTCCCGTTAAAAAACTAGAATTTTCCAATCACTGTACAAAAGTAACAAAACAACACGGTAGTGTACGCTGGTATGAATCCTTACCACATTCGTGCAACTCGGATAGGAAATGGTCGCTGCGCGCTAATTTCAAACAGTGGATAGCCTACTTACCAAAGAACATATATATAACATTTTAAAATGCCAATAAGGTTCAACTGCATAGCTTATACTTAAATAAATTCGTCCTTATTGTCAGTAGTAAGTATACTTACCAAAGACTTATAAAGGGTTAAACGGGGACAAAGATATTTTTATGTTGTTTTGTTATTTCATGGAATCTTAGAAGTAACCATTAAAAAAAGTTTAAGCCTAAGGACAGTTTAAGTTGAGAATATCAGTTGTGCGTTTTATATGTTTTTAATAAAGTCAGTCAGAATTGAGTGCGGCACGAAGGGTAAAATCAATGTAATAATAATTTCGGTTGGTTCTGGCTTTGATGACTTTCAGTTTTATTCAGTAGTAATAAAAATAATGATGCATTTACCATTAGTTTAGATTTAGATGGGTGGTTGAATGAGTGGCGCCTACTCAGATCTGGACGGCCGGAGTCACTAATGAGCGTTTTATTGGCCCACAAGGTGTTTCACAAGTTCAACACACATCATCATCCTTTACACTGCTCACCGACACGATGATCTTTTAAACGATTAAAATCAGAACATCGTAATTTATTTAAACCTAAAAAGAGATAAAAAGATTTAATACATTTTATTAAATTATTAGGTATGAACCCATCTCCTTCTGTTCGAATCATTTTGTATCTCTTTGATTGTCTATCTGTCTGACTAGTTGACTACTGTTTTTCTTTTTTGTTGAAATTTTCAAGACATGATTTTGGTATGCCTTTTATATTATTATATTTTTTTAGCAAATCATTTGAAAATAAGACATTATTTTAATATCATATCCTTTTTTTAAATAAAAAACAAAATTTTTAGTACCACTTTTAGTTTTAGATTATTAATGTAATTAACGAGCAGTTTTTCTCATGCACTTAACGCCAATTTATGTCTTACACTGTTCGACAATTTTATTTGCTCTAACATAATAACTAACTTATTATTCCTGGAACATTAATTTATACTTACAAAATTGTTATTAATTAGTTACTGGTGATTTCATCTGCTATGCTGCAATTCGATTAAAATTAGTTAAACAAATTCAGAATATTCTCGGTGACGATAAAGCCTTGTTAGATGTGACAATGACGTACCTTTGGTTTATCAGATTGTAAAAGAAAATATGTGTTCATTTCTTTTTTATATAAAGATTCAACTGTTCGTAATTTTAAATTTATTTTGTAATAGGTATTAATTGAATGTCCACTTAAGGGGATATTGCACGATGGTTTTACTCAAAATTTCGGTTGTTGGTTTTTTATGTTTTTCAATAGTTTAGGCCTAGATCTTCCAAAAAATATTAAATTACGTCAAAAAACATTTTTTTATGAAAAAATTAAGTTTTATCAGGTTTACACAGAAAAATTATCATGTTATGAAAAACGAATATTTTTTATCAACTTTATCTCAACTTGAAGTCAGTAAAACAATGTTCAAATATTATTGTTAAATATTTGAATAGACTATACAAAAATTAAAATATAGTAACTTAGTTGCAATAAATTTATCAAACCGTAATTTAACTTAAATTCCAAGGTTAAAACGATTGCCAGAAATTGGTTTCGTTAATTCACTGTCTTCATTTATATTTGATTAGGTGAAAATTCTACGCTGGTTTATCCTTCTTAAATATTCAGCTATGGAAACCAAAAATATTCGCCAACGATGTAATGTTTTAGTGGGCTGTAAAGATGTTTAAAGAATAAAATTGCTATTTATATGATATATAATGAACAGCCAAAACAAAACTAATTAAATATAACACTCACCTCAGAGTATTACATTCATTCGCGATCTTTCGCCTCTCTTGGATACATGCTCAGGAACTATACACTACACATAAAACACAAGTAACAATTAAAACAAATATGGTCGAAGACCACGTCAATTATTTACGATTGCACCAATCCAAATTTGGGTGGTGCAAACAAAGGAAAAATAATGTTTAATAAAAATTGCTATTATCTCTCTGGTATCTTTGTATAAGCTTTGGACTGCTTTTATAAGATGGGAAGGTTATCCAGTACCTCGCAATATTCCCATAATTTTATTCTATTTACTGCATCGAAAGTCTTTTGAAGATCGACAAAATCTAAGTGAGTTTCGAGACTGAATTTCCTTCTTTTTTCAACGCTGTGCTTTATGATAAACACACTTCATTGTTTGCATCTATTTCGTAAATATGAAAATTACGTACCAGTAGTGATATGTACATGAATGAACCAATGAGGACTTTAACATTTTATGTAGTAGTATATTATATGGATTAACAAATATGTAGTTTTATTTATTTGTTTTAATAGATTGTAGCATTACTACTGCGGTTAACTCTTAGTTTCTCAACATTACAAACACCAATCGAGCTTCTATTTTATTTATTTTCCATCTCACTTCACTTGATATAAACTATTCTGTTGATACCACAAAATAGGCTTACACATTACCAGAGTTTATTTTTTATTTATCTTTATTTTTTCCTACTTGCAAATATTATAAAAACGTTACTTTACAACAATGTATATTATAATATTATTTACTTTTCCAAAACAATATTTTTTCTTTTATTGTTTTATATGTAGGTACATATAATACAATATTTATTTTAGAAAGATATTGAGTACACACGAAACAAACCAAAAACGAACAAATCCGTGAACGGTTTGGTTAACAAGCATTACGATTTCTAATATACATTATTGTTTCATATAAACAAATAATAGTAATGATAAAATTAACCACAAAATCTTCTTCTTCCGTTTTCTTTCTTTTCAATCGTATTAAATAAACCATTTTTTGAACGTGGGAAAAATTGTAAGTTCGTTTAAGTTTTCTATAAACAAAACATTGTAGATAATATACTCGTATTTATCTCAATTGTAAAGGTTATACATTAGTTTTGAGGTTAGTATTTTTCTAATTTATTTTATTTGTACTTCGGAATCACTTATACGAACACTGCGTTCAAATTATATAATGCTATAACAGTAAGTTTCGTTTATTAGAATCTCATTTGGAAAACTAATATTGGTTCAATTAACTGACTTATTCAATAATCTGATTTTCTGGTAACCGATAGAAATTTTAAACCCTGCTTGTCATTTACAAGAATTTATCGCCGGATGTTATGTTGTTAAGACAATCTTATCAACAAACATTCCTCATCAGAAGGTAGAGTAGAGGAATGACACAATTTACAGCCTACATTGCAGAGTTAGAACCTCTGATTGAAGTTCAATGTTATGTGTAGTTTACCTGAAATTTCGGATGTTACAGTTCCTGAAATAAATTTTCTAGAAACGTTAATTATAAATTGTTTTAAACTGAAGAGGTAAAAATATTCAGGATTAGTTTTTTATGTACAATGTACCTATTGGAGACTGTACTCTAGTACAGTAATTAATATTTGTATTTTGTTTTTGAGTTGTGATAAAAGTGTTTTTGTAATTAAATGAGCAAAATATTTACAATAGATAATGTATAAGTACGTACACAGTGCTTTTGTCACATCAGTCTTTTGACTGGTTTGATGCAGTTCTTCAACCTGTTCTATCTTGCGAAAGTCATTTTATATCTATATACCTTCTGTAATTTGCTTTAAATATTTTAACCTTTCCTTCTCTCTACAATTCACTCCCTCAATGATACCCTCTAGTATTGATAGAACAATACCTGGATGTGCCCCATTAGCCTATCTCTTCTTCTGGTAAGATGTTTTCATATACTTTTTCTTTCAACCACTCGTCTAAGAACCTCTGCATTATTTTATTTTGTCCAGCCACGTAATCTTTGACTTCCTATAACACCACATTTTTAAAAGCTTCTATCATCTTTCTTTCTTCATCCCTTAACACCCATGTTTCACTCCCGTATTACGCTATAGGTACTCCAAACATAGTGTTTTAAAAAATTGACATGTAATTGACGCTTAAATAGTGGGTAGTGCGCTATATGAATGAAAAAAGAGTAGCCTACTGTATCTATTCTCTTTTTAACTGGATTGTATTATATATTAATCTTTTTTCACGTTATTGTGTTTTACGCTGGCAATTCCCAATTACCACTGTCTTGTATCAGTTCATTATCCCTCGCTCAGATGTCTCGCATTCATAAATTTTCTGATTCCTTGACCTCAGTTCCTTCTCGGTCTCTTCGCACCTAGGCCTCTCTTTCTTATGTCCATTTACCAATGGACACCAGTATGGTGTCCATTGGAATAGTTGTTTAGGCAGTCTTCCTTAATCCATCTTCTGGACAAGTCCACACCGTCCTAAATGTTTCTCTTGTGTTAGTACTACATAACATTTAAAAATAAATTAAGCTACTGAGGAAACTTGCAGATGCACCTTGGTACATCAGGAACGCCGATCTTCATCAGATTTTAGGGATAGAAATAGTCATGAAGGAGATTGGAAGATTTACTCCGTCGGTATGACAACATAGTGGCAATCCAGCTGCTAGAAGTCCATGGGTATACAGATAACCCAGGAGTAGGAAGCCGCATGAGAGGATACAATTTATTTATTTTTAAATAAATAGTTGATGAGCTATTATTACTAACCTGTTGTTAGTTTTTTTAGGCAAAAAGCTAATTTTGAAATTTTGTGTAGGATGAACAAGGGTCTGGAATTGGTGAAAATTTTTAAGTGCCGTAACCTCAATACCTCAGTCATAAGAAATCAAAAAATATATGATCTTACATTTGGATTACATTAAAAAAACAAATGATTGCAAAATAATTACACAATATTAATTAGTTGTATCAATCTTTTACGGGCAAATATATCATTCATCCATAATTATAATCATCGCTGACGCTTCTCTGTCACAAAAAGGGAAGTTCAAATAATTAAAAATTTAAAGATTTATTTCATTTAAGATGTAAACAGTGGTGCGTTATGCTCATGTTCTTGTTTATATAATTTCAAGTTCCCTCTATTGTTCTTAAAATTTTAATATAGAGCTTTGAACAATATTTATCTGCCGCTGTAGTAAACAGAACGCCAAGAAAATTAACTTTTTACTTAATTGGAATTCCAAAAGTGTAGTTTAATGAATAAAACAAATTCTTTTATCTTTAATTTTATCACCATTTACATTTGAAGACATGAGAAAAATTAAAAGAGTTACTTAAAGATGAATCTATCATACTAATTTGAGCTTGTAATATGCTATAATGTAGGCCTACGTTATAGAAAGCAAATCTGTATAATTTACCCGATAAAATACAAAATATTAGAATGTAAAAATAAATGCTCGTTTCTTTAGTGATTTTTAAAAGCAGTAGCCATTCCTTTTATTATGACTAAAAGAGCTTCATTCATCCATAACTATGTTATAAAATATTATTTTATCGGTACTTAGTGATATTTAGGCCTATTAAATTATAAATTATTAACCTATTCTTCTATTATGTTTATGTTAATTTTTATAATAGTCATAAAATATATTGTATGAACATCAGCGTTTTGAATCAGAACAAATGATATTTTAATGATGCTAAAGTGACGGTTTATGTCTTCTGAATTTCAATTCTACACAGCTTTTATTTCTGTCATTATTAGTTGAGTTTATATATTACGGCTTTATAATTTATAATACATCTTACCCGTTATTATATCATATTGCGAAATTAAAATAATGACTGTACTCTTAATTGCAAGCAAAATTTAATGTTTGTTGCGAAAAAAATATTAAGTGTTTTATTAGTCATTTGGAATGTTCTGGTTTTACTTAGAATATTGTAGCCCTACATTATACAAGCTTTATTGATATGAAAACTAATTTTACAGTTTACATGGGTAAATCCCGGTTTTACTTTACTTCACTTTTTAGGAATAATTTTCCTATCGATTAAAGGAGATATAAGACTGATATTGAATTATTTTACATATTCAAAAAAAAAATTGAATACGCTCTCATCAAGTCACTGTTTGTATTGTTTCTGCCCCTCCCACTTCTGTACATCGATACTATTCCGCTATTGTCGATCCAGCTGTTAATCATTGCTGACGCTTCTCCAACGATTACAAAAATGTTATTTAATTTAGAATTTTAAAACCTATTTGGACCTACGGATCCCAAATTTACGGTTCAACCAAACCCTCTAACTTGCAACGAATTCAATCATTCCAGTCAAAAACATTACGCCTTATAGCAAAAGCACCTCTTTACGTTTGCAACAAAACCTTACATACAGATTTGAAAACACCACTTGTACAAAATTCCATTGAATACCTATACAAACGCTTTTACGACAAGTCACACGAACACGAGAACCCCCTGGTGCGTTCACTTTCCTCCGTCCATTTACCTGATAATCCCCCTAGACGCCTTAAAAGACGGTGGAGTAGAGACATGCTAATTTCATATACAAATTTCATTCTTGGGGAGGCACCAATGGGGCCCTACCCCTCTCATGCCTATCATGTCATTTACATTATTATGATAATCATCACATTTGCTTGTTGTAACATTTTACAGTTGTAAATAAAGAATTAAAAAGAAAAAAAAATTAGAATGTAAACAGTGCTTCGCTCAGTTTATGTTCTTGTTTATATAATTTCACATTCCCTGTATTGTTTCTTAAAATTTAGAGTCAGTGTTTTGAAGAATACCTATCTGCCGTTGTAGTAAGCAGAACGCCAAGAAAATTAAATTTTTACTAAATTGTCCTTCCAAAAGTGTAGTTTAGTGAATAAAAACAATTTTTCTTAAACCTATTTAACGTTGCATCAACTGCAACGGTCATTAGCGACGACGTTGGGGTGTAACTGTGTGAGGATGAAACGGGTTTTTGTAATGTATGAAAATATGGCGTGCCTGAGTGGGATTAGAACCCACGACCGCATGATGAGAGACGAGCACGTTACCAACTACGCCAATGCGGTCAGCACAATTTTTTTGTCTTTAATTTTTATTACTGTACAATGCACTGTACAATTTCGATACACGTTATTTAATTTAACGGGCGATTTTTCTTTCAGGAGACGAGGGTTCAACGATACATTTGCCGTTTAGAACTAAAAGTGTTGAGATTCAGACCAAGCGGTCTCTACTCCATTTTCTCTTAAGAATTCGTACAGTTTGAATGTTCGTTGTACTAGGTCACAGGCTAGTTGGTTAGGATGGTTATATAGTCGTTCGTAAAATTTACTATAGAAGAACGTGGTTAGTTCCTTTACTGTCGAAATTTTGAAATCGTCGTAGAGAGTTTTAAGGTCTAAATCAACTTTAGTTTACTCTCTGCCGCTGCTCCAAAGAGCTGGACACCATAAATCTAGATTGGTTACAAAAGGGTTTTGTAAATTAAAATTTTGGAAGGAATGTTCAATTTCGATCGAGAGTTAATTAATCAGAAGAGTAATTTCTGGCGGTGGTTAAGTTCTAAACGTTTTTGCACGCAGATAATCTTTGACAGTGTTAGTCGCCTGTCAAACGACAAGCCAAGATATCGCACCGCTTTCGCGTGGGGTTATGAACGTTATTCAGCACCACAAGTGGATAAATTTGATATCATTGGTAAACGTAACTTGTATTAATTATGTATTTGGGTTCACTTTATTACATCAACGGATAAGCCAGTTCTGTGTTAGTAAAAGATGTCGCTGCGCCAACTTAGGTGTGTATATGGTGGAGCTAACCACCTCACCTTATGCAGACCACTATTTAAGAAGCTTAAATTGGTGACAGTTCCCTCACATTATGTTAAAAAAAAAATACTTTTATGCAAAATTTCAATGTCCACTCTCATAACACAAGAAACAGAAACTATTATTATTTGACTAATCACAGCACAAAATTGTTTGAACAAAAACCTACTTGCCGGCCGCATTGGCGCAGTTGGTAACGTGCTCGCTTCTCATTATGCGGTCCTGGGTTCGAATCCCACTCAGACACGGCATATTTTCATACGTTACGAAAATTCATTTCATCCTCATTACACACAGTCACACCCCAACGTCGTCGCTAATGACCACAGCAGTTGATGCGACGTTAAATAAAAAAAAAAAACCTACTTATGCGGGGAGAAAAGGTATCAATATATTACCCCCAATTTTTAAAATGCGATAATTTGCATTCCTTTAAAAATCTGAAAAATTACTTGATTGGTGAAACTTTTTATAGCGTACAGGAATTTCTTTCTAAATAGCAGTTGTAGAACAATGTCTGATTGTAATGTATATTTCAGGTGTTATAAGTTCTTGACAAGTCCTATATTCCCCGGGGGTCTCCTGGACGCGTTAAAAAACATAAAACCTGAAAGCTTCATCCGGCGTCCTTTCCCTTTCAAGAATTTTAGTTTCATTAGCACATATCGCGGTTACCGATGTGTTCAAAATAGCCATATCTGATTTAAATACGGTATAGGTCTACAGAAAAAATTCCCAGAGAAAATTTGTGACTTATGAAAATTAGATATATTTTCTGAAAGCATTTTGGGAAACTTGGGGAAATTAATTTCCCCTATAACTCATCATAATCTATGACAGCTTTAATTTGTTTATCATGGATAAAATTACTTTTATTTTATCGTTAGTGTTTTATAAAATTTTATTAGGAATCACGCTACAATATAAACTTAATCTTGCGTGTCCAGATAAACGGTTATTTGTATCTGTACACAACTACTTCGAGTGGTTGAACAATTTTGAACAGTCGTCAAAATTGATATGTATTTAAGAGGTATCGTAATAGGTGGGTTATCACCATTTTATTGAATAATATTAAGATTTTACCCACAAAATAACAAGCTATTGAATAGACCGTTTTCAAAAATGGATCTAAAGGGGTTTGTTTTAAATATTACACCTTCCTGTATAGTATTCGCTTTAATAAGAATATTTATGAGAATTAATGAATCTAAACAATTCCTCTTCTGCCTATTGAAAAAAACGGCGTTAGATAGATGAAAAAGCCTTCGGGGCTGTCCAGTTAGTCAGCTTACCAGCTGACTAACTGGACATGTTTCAGCAGAAAGTCTTTCAGTAGAAAGTCGCTATTATTTCTAAAGTAACACTGATTGGGCAAGCGAATTTGTATGGTGACCAGCTGACAGCCATCCGTGAACAAACTCTACTGGGGGTCCCTGTTCAAACTCACGCCTAATTCACATCAAAATAATACAGCCAAAAGCTGTGATAAAATTGGGTAGTTATCAATAATGTACCGATAACAAATAAAAGTCAAGAAAGATAGAAACAAACAACAAACATATTACTAAGCTGATAAACGAAGATATTTAAGTACTTTTGAAGTAATTATAAACTTTTTCATGTCAAAAGTGAACGTTCGTTCACTTTTCCTTCTATTTAACTTGTATTTTTATACTTTATCAGAAAGATTAAGATTTTAGAAAATATTAGATATTTTTAGAAAATATTCTTAAGCAGGAAAAACAAAAAAATATTATATTTTAAAATATGCTATAAGTAGCAATATCTCATCTTAACGTTTTAAATTGACTGATAGGCTATTTAATTTTTTTTGGATAGCATTTCCTGCATTGGAACGATATTTTTAGTCACGTCATCAGTAACTTTTCCTAAATGAATTTTCCTGAATATTAAACTTAATGGAAAAAATATTGTAAGATTTTTCTTCTTCTTTTATTAGGTGTTTTAGATTAATGGTTATAAGGCTAATTTAAATGTAAAAATTGCAGTATTTAGTAAAGCCCATAAACTAGGGATCAATAGTGAATATTCAGGAGGATCTAGTTATTTGAAATGGACCATACATATCTCGTGCTTAAAAATGTAACACAATAAAAAATGTATCATTGAATGGTAGTATAATAACACATCAATGCATTTTGTAAGTACAGTATTTACGATGAATTTCGTAAAATAAGATAAGCTGGTGTGCAGAACAGGCCATCTTTTAGTAAACGCGGTTCTTTCCAGTACGAAAGGCGATGTGGCATAAAATGTGCATTGAGCGATATACTGTGGACAATTCGAACTGGCACAACTCTTGTTCTACGTGTACATACAGTTCCACATAAAGTATATCCATAATTATTCTTTCAATAAGGTCTCCAAATTTTAATGTACGCAAATGCCTACAACTTATTTCAATGTACAAACGTACAAATAATTATTTCATTTTAAAATATGTTCAATTCCCAGTAAAAATTTAAATTATAAATTGCAAGAACTAAACTTCAAAAACTCACTAAACTATACTCTACAGACGCACACAACTAACTAAACAAATTGATCTGAATTTATAATGAACAGAAAATCATAAATACGAAAACAAATTACTTACATAATTATGTCTGACAGATAAATAAGTGAAAACAAAGCGTAGTGACCGTGCGTGAGTCGCACATTACAATAGCGATTGTATACTTTTGTGAATGTACCGTCGTTGCATGGCGAGGGGCGAAGAGTGGAGTAAACACCGAAGCTGTTTGTGCCAATTCGAATTGGCCAAGGTACCCAGAGCTAACACTGCACTCAGCCGTTATGTGACAACGGAATTGGAAGTTGTTTAAGCTTTGCTGAATACCATCTATGAAAATTATAGATACAATACTAAGAGGATGCCAGTATATCGTGCTGCGTAGGCTACTGCGCAATGTGAATACTTGTTACGTTTCGATATTTTTTCTTTCGCTCGATAAATTTGTCTTTTGGGAATACTAGTTTATTTACATTAAAATAATACTACTTAACTAAAATAATACTATTACTTTGACTTAATATTTTTTTGTTTTTTAATTAGTACAATAATTATTTATTATATAACATTTCACAATTACACGTAGCAAACAGGAGTCATGATTTAAGTTCCTAATAGTAATGGGAGGAGTTATTTTATAAAGGTCTACCTATTATATGGATCCTTATTCCTCCACTGTCTATGGCCTAAACTTAAATAAGTTATTAATTGGTTATTAGATCTATAAGCCGTTTCTAAAATCTTTTGTGATATGTGCCAAACAAGCACATCGTTGAGTTTCTCCTTCTTCTTCCAACCAAGGATTAGGCCGCAGCCTGATCTAAACTCATATACTATATCATCTATCTCCATATTTTCCTAGGTCTACCAACATCCCTTTGACCATCTGGATCATACCAATGCGCCTGCTTAGGTATCCTGTGTCGTTGAGTTTTTCACCAGAACGTTTTCGGGGCCCCTGAGCACAAAAAACATGTTTTCACCGATTTTCCTGTCTGTGTATCCGTTTGTGTGTTAACAAAATAGTTTAACTCAAAAACGGGAAATTTTACCAAATTTAAACTTGTAACTTAGGTTAGATACCATAAGAGGGCTAGACAAATATTTTCATCAAACCTTTCAACCGTAAGTTTATTCGTACAATTTTTAACTTTTTTGTGTTTTTCTCAAAAACAGTCCTACGACTTGGAATTAAATAGCCTCATTTACAATTTTTCTGTGCTCTATATGATGGGGTCTGGCTGGGGAAGAGGAATAATTTGTCCACAAACATGGTGGAGACAGATTTAAAACTGATAGCCGGATTTAGTTGGGCAGGAATGGCGCAGAGCAAGGGATTATGGAACCAGACAGGGGAGGCTTATATCCAACACTGGATGATGATGGCTGATAAAAAAAGAAAAAATTAGCTGGAGTAAACGGCAAGTCTCATGAATTTTATGGTGAGGCTGTGCTCTAGTGGTAATTTTTTTTTTTAAGATTTGTAACCTTAACATTCATTTAAGGGCAAACGTGTAGTATATAGCCTAATAAAAGGGTTAAAAATTAAAACCCTACAACTAAAATTTCAAACATTTTTTTACAGAGCTTCCTATAGTGGCAATCAGTGACTATCTGTTTTTTTTTCCATCAAAATCGGTAAAAAATTAGATTTATTTTAAGATTACGGCCTTAGTATGCATTTTACGACAACATTGAATTATATAACCAAAGTTATATCTTTGATTATTTAAATCAAATGAATGTTTTAAATATTATTTTTAGAATTTTAGATCTTATATTATCTATTTTAGAATATATTTCTGTACCAGAGGTTCAGTAAACTCCAATTTTGGTAAAATTGAGTTAAAACTGCCTTTAAAATCAGAAAGAAATGCACCAATGCTTTAATTTTGTAGTTGATGTATAAGATTTTTTGTAAAATCTTTAATGAATGTGTTTTACTAATAGTCAAGTAAATTTTGCTTGAATTCTTGTTGAATTTGGTAACTTACTCGTCAGTTACTAAGTCGTAGGCTACTGGTAAATTTTGAAATTTTTGTCAAACGTTGCGTATAAAATGCTGCTTATTTATAAAAGTATTGTTAGCACTAAGTATTTTACTTAAGTTATTTTTTCAACTTACTGTACGTTAGAGTTAACACTAATTTAGAATTTAAAAAAGTGATAAAACACAGAAATCCATTAAGGTTTTAAGTCCTGTTTGGGTGGGAAGGAGTATAGAAGTTGACAAAGTTATAAAATAATAAATTTGTAGATAAGAAGCATTTTCTGTAGAAACTGGGCGTAAATTTCAAGTTTCTAACACTTACTGAAATTTTGTTACAATAATGAAAAGATTTCGGATCCGAATGTGTATTTTTCTCCAAACGAAAATCTTAACAAAACATTCGGATCAGGCCTCCACGTGGTGCATCTGGATAGTCAAATGAGAGATGGAGACTCTCTTTTGATGAACTAAATCGAAATCAAATTTCACTGAATCATCAATCACCAATTCATACCTCATCAATCGCCTTTCCAGATTACATCTGGAATTGTAAACCCTGGTCTCGGCCAGAACTCGATCTCAGGATCAGATAATCAACCATGAAAAGTCTTCTAACTAAGGAATCCACCGGCTTGGACACACAACATCAACGATCCAAGAAAAGGCACCACTCGGATACGGTGGGGTGTCACTTAGAAGATCAAGGCAAGTCGGAGCGCCTGGCAGCCCAACGGATAGCACACAACCGGCTGACGAGTAGGAGGGTTAAATTTAGCAAGGCAAATGAATTTTCACAATTTGCAACAATAAACATAAACTCATTGAGAGGAATTGGGCATAACAATGGAGCAGATTGAGAACAAAGATGAGAAGAGAATTTTGAGGAATACAGCCACAAGACTTAAATTGAAAACCTTCGTACGAAAACCATACACCTTGAGTGACGAACAAAGGGCGGCCAGAGTGGAGAGAATGAAGAAATTTTGGGAGCGAAAGAGGATGCTACATACAAAATATAGAGTTCATCCTTCAAAGACTAAAATTTAATGCAGGCTGATTAAAGTGCTCCAATGTGGGCGTAAACTAAAAAAAAAAAAAAATGAAACGATAATGCTGCTATTTATTGGCGCTTCTGAAACATCACAAAAATGGAGTTAACGACGTTTACTTCTCGGGTACAGATTTAGATTATGAATTAGGTACATATTTAGATCATGGATGAGACATTGAGTCTCATCCATTCATGATTGAAATTAGGTTATGTTTTCATTGTTTACATTGGCAAGAGAAAAGTAGGTAGTGTAAAAGTTGTACCAATTTTTTACCTTCCAGCCAAATAGATAATTCTAAAACCCAACGTGTTTTATCTAATAATAATAGTAAATTTTATTTAGTGATGCAAACCAAATTTAACGCAATCTCTCTGAGATTATAGGCTATAGTAATAAGCTCGCGCACAGAGCTGGTGAAATTGCAAGTTAATTATAATTAAAAATTAGGTAATGAACTGTAATGTTTTATTATGTTAATAATTATGACTACTTGTTTTTTGCGTTTCATTAAAGCGAGAAAGACATTAATAAGCGGTAGGTAGCGACAAAACTACAACCTGACAAATAATAAACTACCGAGCTGAACGTAAAAAGTAATTATATCTTTTATGGAGCCGTTTTATTATATTATATTACATTATTATTATTTATCGCTGACGGCGTTATAACCAATTTACACCTTTTGCTGATGACTAACATTGAAACAAACTATCTACCAATGGAAAGAATGTTGTTGCAATCCAGTGGGGAATAACATGAACCCTGATGATGAGAGAATTTAGAAACCCTCAACGTTTTGCTTACTCATGCTTTACTTATCTTTCTCTGTAATAATTTAACTCCCTCTCTTAATTTAATCCTTCCCCCTTTAAAAATTATACTTATTTCCCCTCTTCTCCACTTTTTCCATTTAAAACACTTCAATCTTATGTTATACTAAGTTGACTGTACTTCAATGAGAATGTCTCACTATAATTTGTAGATTTTTCTCTGCTTCGTCTTATTTAATTGGTACTTTCTCTTCACTTTAATTATTGACTTTATATTAAATGTAATTTAATTTAAATTTATCTTTATTATCTTCGGATGATTATTAAATGTTATTACAACTTTAGTCGGTTGTTGATCTTTTAAATTAGGTGACAAGTAACTTTACCGGAGCCCATATTTTTATTATAACTTATAAATATTTGACTTTCTCTTGCCAATGTAAATAATGAAAAATATGTCCTATGTTTAATCATGATTGAATGACAAAAAATTAAAATAAACCTCAGTAGAAGTTAAAATACGGTAAATCACTAATTGACGCTAAACTAAACTTTCTAGAAGAAAATGTTTGAAATTAAAGTTGTAAATTGTTTTATTTCTTGCAACTTTAAATATTATATACCCTACATTTTTGTCGTAAAATTCATACTAATTTTTTACCGATATTGAGAAAATAACATAGAGAAAATCACGAGGCTAATTGTCACTAAACTAAGGGTTTTACAAAAAAATGTTTGAAATAAAATTTGTAGGTTTTTAATTGTTCTACAACTTTGATTCTACTTTTGCTCTAGAATGCATAAAGGTCGCTAAGTTAAGAAAAATGATTTTTTTACCACAAGAGTACAGGATCCCCCTAAAAATTTCAGCAGATATGACGCTTACCTTATCTTACAGAGCATAAAAAATGTAGTAAATGAGGCGTTTTTAAAAGAAAAATCGTAAAAATTGAAAAATCGCACTAATAAATTATGATGAAAATGTTCGTGTCGGGTCCCATATTGGAACCTAACTTAATTTTGAAGTTTTAACTTAGTACGCTATTCCGTGCTTGAAATGTTTTGTTCACACACACACACACACACACGCACACACACACACACACACGCACACACGCGTACACGCACACACACACACACACACACACACACACACACACACACACACACACACACACACACACACACACACACACACACACACACACACACACACACAGAAACCGATCACTAAAAACATGCTTTTTTGGTTCCGAGGGCCTGTAAACTGTTATATCCCCTGAAAATTTAATGTTAAAAATCAACATCAAAATAATACTTTTCTTCCCTATATATTTATCTATTGTCCATAACAGGCAGGTGGAGTCTTAAATTAGTGACAGTCGATCTGCTAGTTCAAGGGCTACAATAAGTAGTTTTGTTTCTTATCAAATGGGTAGCCAATTATATGACTAAAGAATTTAAGAACAGAAAAAGTTGAGGTGCCCTACTAGCTATCCCTTCTTCGGGTAAGATGCTTCCAAATTGTACTTCTTTTTTTATCCACTCGCCTAAGAACCTCTAAATTTTGTCCACCCACCTAATCTTTAACATTTTCCTATAACACCACATTTCAAAAGCTTCTATCCTCTTCTTTTCTACAGCCCCTATCACCCACGTTTCACTCTCGTATAATGCTGCACTCCAAACATAATGTTTTAAGAAATTTTTCCTATGTGTAAATCAATGTTTGTAGTCAGTAAGCTGTTTTTCATTTCAAAGGCTTTTCTAGCTTGAGCAATTCAACTTTTGATATCATTTGTGCTTCTACCATCCTTTGTTATTTTACTCGCTAGATAGCAGAATTTCCCATCTTCCTGTATGTTTTCGTTGCCTGCTTTTACATTCCCATCTCTTCTAAACCACTTTTGCTGCTGCAAAACACATTCGTTTTGTTCTTATTAATTTTCATGAAGTAATCCTTTCTCATGATCTCATCCATTCCATTAAAGATATTCTGTAGTTCTTTCTTTGTCTCGGCTAATACTACTATATCATCGGTGAATCTCAGCATTTTTATTGCATTTAAATAGCATTTAAAACCATGCAAAAATTAATAAAATCCGTACAGTAGAACTCTGTATTTAGAAGTTAATAGAATTCCCATTTAAAATACATTGGAAACGATTTTGCGTTTTAAATATATAGATAATAATAAAATATCGACACATTTAAAAAACAAAATAGTTTTCATTAAACATAAGATATTCAATTTCATAAATTTATAATTTCTAAATCCTATAATTTTATCAAAAATATGTTCGTAGAGGGCCTACAATATTTCTTAAATAAATATAATAGAAATAATTATTACTTTGTTATTTAGTCAAAGTAAATTCATGTAGCCATAACAATTTATTTTGCAATAACGATGAATATTGTTTGATAGGCATTATGTTATATTATTGTTTTGTGATTGTAAATCTTTATGTAGGTCTACATACATTTAATATTAGATAGGTTTACATTCCGAATGAGGACAATCATTTTATGTAGCAATAATAGTTTAATAATAAAAACACAATAAGGATAATTACAATTATTTTATTGTATGAATGACCATACTTTTATTGTAACTATAATTTCAAACTAACTGATAGTTAAATTCAATTATTATATCGAGACAATTGATAGACATTTCACAAAACTATGATTGTTTTCAGGAGATTTGGAAATAAAATTACCGGGTTGCTGCTCTTTTAAAGTAATTTTTTTAAATGTCAATCTATTTGTATTACTTGTACTATAATTTTTATTTAAATTCTAAATTGGTTTGATTGCATAGGTTTACAAAATTGTTGGTGTTTTTATTTTATAAATAGTACTGTATACACGTTATTTTCCATTCAACTTTTGTGAAGAATTGATGAATGGTAGCCGATGCGTTTAGTTATAAATAATGCATACGTTTAAAACAAACTTAGTGAAATTTAAGTATACGAGGTTTGATAAAAAAATAACGGGAATTTTTTAATTTCGCGGGTTTTGTAAATCCGATTTTCACATTGTTTTTGCCTTCTTGGTAAACCTGTTTCTTTCATATGTTCCCATTTGCAGCCATTTTGAATGTAAAGTTTATTGTTAGTAGTTGAAAAGGGCGCACGTGTTTGCATTCGACTCGGCGAATTGTTACTTCCGAAAAAATGGATCAAAGAATTTGCATTAATTATTGTGTGAAAAATTATATCAATTGTAGTACCTCATTCGAAATGTTGATAGTGGTTTTTGGTGAATATACTATTGTTAACCCATAGGTTCGTAATAAAGAAAAATCCAAAAAGGCTTTATGTTATCGAAAATTCAACTTCTTTAATTAAAAATCGCTATTAGATATTTAAAATATTTAAAAACAATTAAAAATCTTAAAACTCTTTAAAACTCCTTAAAATCGTTGAATCTTCTTAAAATCTTCTAAAATTTATTATTTAAATTCAGTATAAACTTTTAAATTAAACTTCAAATTGTTTTTTGTTATTTTTTTAAAAATTGTAAACAGTGACCTTTTTCTTTAAAAGTTTTAAAAACGAATGATCCAACAATCCAAATTTTATTAGCTTAATAAAATTTTCTTTTTTCTTTTTTTTTGTTATTCTCACATCTGTAAGTGAGGTCATCTGGTTGATGTTGATGTTGATGCTGTAAAGTTATGTTTATGTTTACGTTTGAAGATTGTTAATGTATGTACTGTCCGTTGTGTGTCTGTGTATGTGTCTCATATTACAATCTTCCCCCCCCCCGGAGAGTAGACAGAAGCACAAGGCACGTGTAAGCAAAATAAAGGGGGTGAGTGCTTAAATGGAAAAAGAGAAGGTGAGTATGTAGCAGTTGTCGGCCTGAGATGGTAATATTCATTCATTCGGGGCCCCTTTCAATAAAACATTCAAATAGCATGCAAACAGCATAGTTTTCGGTTTGTTACAATCATCTCAAGCTCGAGTATCGCGACAGACATCACCTAAAAATAAATTATGTAAATTATGAGTAAATTATGTAACTTTTTTAAGATTAGAAATATGTTCTTTAGTTATTTCTCCTCCAATAGACTTACGAAGTAAGGCTGTAACTGGAGTAGAGAAGCCGATGATATAAAAAGGTTCAGACCATCGGTATGCCATTTTTGCACAAATATTTTTCCGTTTCGAACTTACGGGATGAGTTTTAAGCAAAACTTTAGCTCCCACCGAAAACGGATTGGGGTGGCGTGTAGCATTATATCGGCGTGCCATATCATGATGGGATTTAATTAGTTTTCTTCTAATGTCACACATCATGTTACTGGAACGTATAGGATTTCTATGGAGGATATCTTGGATATTCCATGCTCTATCCAACGGTGTGTGAGCTGGAAAAGTATGCAATATGTCAAATGGGCATTTCCCATGAGCATTATGTCGAGCCATATTGAAAGCTAATTGAAACCAAAATAGAGATTTGTCCCAGGTTGCTTGAGTCGTTGCATGATATGCAATAAGGATAGACCTAAGATTTCGATTTAATCGTTCGGCGTGAGATGGTTGAGGATGATAGGGTGAGAGGGTGGTCCGTTTTATGCCGAGATTGAAACAAAAGTTTTTAAACATTATGGAATTAAAATTTTTAGCGTTATCTGTGACAATTAACCTCGGGATGGAGTAATTTTGGAAAATACGTTTTAATTCATCTATAATGGAGGATGTATTAGTGTTTTTTAATGGGGCTAACCATGTGAATTTTGAAAAACTATCCACTATCACTAGAATATATTTATAACCTTGATTGGTTTTTGGCAGGCTGCCTACAGTATCAACAAACAGTGTGTCAAATGGCGATGTCGGAACTCTGGAACTGAGATTTCCCCATTTATAATTTATTCCAGGTTTGCTGCGTTGACAGGTTGTACAAGCATTCACTTTTAAAGGAATTTCTCGATATATAGCCGGCCAATAAAAATATCGTGTGATTTTGTGTATGGTTTTATCAACACCTAAATGTCCGCCGATTTCCGAATCATGAAAATATTTAAATACTAAATCTTTTAAGGAGTTGGGGAGAACGATTTTGGTTGGATTATTGTTTTTATCTTTTAAACATAGGACTCCTTTGGATAAACAAAATTTACTATCTCTTTGTTGTTTTTGTTGTAGGATAAAAGTATCCTGTTCCTGATGTAGTTTGATATCTGTAAAAGATAGGGGGAACTGCGATAATAAAGTATTAATATAAGTTATCTCCTGTGGGATATCTTCATTATTTAAATCATACATCCTCGATAATGCGTCGGCTACATTATTATCTGAACCACGGATATGATTATTTTTAAATTTAAAGACAGATAATCGAAGTAACCATCTAGCCAATCTACCTAACTGTTTTGGTCTGGAAAGAAGCCAGGCTAAAGCTTGATTATCAGTTTCTAAAAGAAATTCACGATGCGTTAAATAGGTCCTAAAATGATCTGTTGCAAAAACAACTGCAAGACACTCTCGCTCATATGCAGAAAACTTCCTTTCTGCTTCCGTTAATGTTTTAGAAGCGTACGCTATGGGTCTTCTAGATCCTTCCTGTTCCTGAAGTAGGACAGCTCCTAGACCTGTATCAGACGCATCCGTCTGTAAAATGAAATTTTTGGAGAAGTCTGGTATCGCCAATACCGGGGGATTAGCAATTGCTTGTTTGAGATCTTCAAACGCAATTTTTTGTGAGTCTCCCCAGATAAACTGAGTGTTTTTACGACGTAACTTATTTAGGGGTTCGATTCTATCAGCATAATTTTTGATAAATTTAGAAAAATAATTAATCATACCACAATATCGATGTACTTGTTTCACTGTCATAGGCTGTGGGTACTGCAATATTTTTTGTGTCCTAGTTGAGTCTATAGAAACTCCTTTGTACGACAATGTGTGTCCAAGAAACGGTATTTCATTTACAGCAAATGTCACTTTATCAGGATTAACTGTAATGCCAGCTTTCCGTAAAATTGACAATACTATTTTGATGTGTCTGACATGCTCTGTAAAACTTTTAGAATATATTAATATATCGTCCATGTAATTAAATACAAATTTATATTTAATATTCTTGAATAATGTATTCATAAGGCGTGTTAAAACTTGTGCTCCAGTCGACAAACCAAAAGGTAATCTTTCATATTCGTATAAGCCGTCCGGTGTGCAAAATGCGGTTATTTGACGAGATTTTTCTGTCAATGGTATTTGATGGTACGCTTGCGCTAAGTCTAATGTGCTGAACCATCGTGCATTGGAAAACCATTGAAAAGCGTGATTTATATTTGGTAAAGGTTGGGCTTCCGAGTCAATTATTAGATTGACTTGGCGATAGTCTACGACTAGACGACTAGTGCCATTTGGTTTCGGAATTAAAAATGCGGGGGATGAATAAGGTGAAACACTTTCTCTAATTACCTTATCTTTTAATAATTTATCAATTTGTTGTTTCATTTGGAGTGTTTTTATTGGATTTAAAGGATAGGGCCTAGATTTTATAATTTCACTATTTTTAAGTTTAATATCATATTTCAATACATGGGTACAACCTAATTTAGTAGTGAGTACATCAGGAAATTCCTTGCATAAATTATTAATTGTATTTTTAATATACTCACTTTGTTCTATGTTGTTTATCTGCTCTGGATATAAATTCGTTAGATGAAATTGTTTATTTTTTGCCCAATCAAAGGTTATGAAAGATCTTGTAGCATTAAATATTGCTTGAGTTTTTTGTAAAAAGTTCATTCCGAGTATCATTCGGTGTTGTATTTTCGGTAATATTTTAAAATTTATTTTCCACGATATTTTTGGAAGAGTAATTTTAACCCATATCTGTTTATTTATTTTTAGAGGAAATCGATCAGCTGTAAGACAAATTGTGTTAATGTTTTCTTCCTTTATAATCGCTTTTTTAGTTTTTAAAAATTTATAAAGTTGTTGATTAATAATGTTATGGGTGGAACCAGAATCGATGAGGGCATTAAATATATTATTTTTGATTTTTATTGATAAGGTCTTTAAGGTATAATTACAATTCGACCTGTTTTCTTTTAACTTTAAATGTTTACTTGAATCATGCTTACAAATACACATCATATGTTTATGCTCAGTGTATTTGTAAAGATTTAGTTTTTTGAAACATCATTATTTCCTTTTTGATGTAAAAGTTTACAATTCCTTTTGATATGACCTAATTTATGGCAATAAAAACATTTTAAAGTGGTTGCAGGCATTTGTGATCTGATTTTGTTGTAAGTTGCATCTTTCAATGTATTTTGTTTACCTTGGGAAGGTACTATGCCATTTACATCTTTTATTACACTTGTATTATTTATTTTAGATAAACCGATGTCATTCAGAGTCCTAGCGTAAACTCTTTCATAGACATAGGCATCTAATTTATTGAAATCTTGTAAGTTATTAGGTTTGCCAATTATACCTATGTGCGTGGCGTATATCTCATTTAAACCGGTTAAAATTATATTAATTAACTCACCTTCTGTCAGATCTAATCTTAACACCTCATGGTTTTCTAAAATTTCTCTTATATATTCAGTAAGGGTCTCCATTTGTGACTGATTTCGGTATAACAATTTGAGTTTTAATATTTCTTTCATTTTGGGCGTGATTAGTTTGTTTACTAAATCTCTATGAAATTGATCGAAATTATGATTATTTCTAATAGAATTTTCAAAAATTTGTTCAGTGAACCCAGTCATAAACGGAGTCAACAATACCAAAGGTAAATCTACTGCATAACGTTTCTGAATTTGTTTAATAATTTTGATATTTCGTACTAACATGTCAATATCACGTCCATCAGTTATAGTTAATTGTTTTAATTCGTTTTCAATTGGATTTGCAATTTTTGTCCAATTGAAATTTAACTCACGATGAAAATAGGTGGGATTATGATTACCTACAGGATTCGGTATTAATATGTCAGGAGTTTCATTTCTAAGAACTGGATTTTGCATTACTGGGGGATGTAAAACATTAACATGACCAACACCAAGATTTCCTTGTTGATCAGGTAAGAAATTATTTCTTAAATGTGCATTTTCAAGATTTACATTGTTTTGCTCGAAATTAGGTTCGATTTCAAAATTTTGTAACCTATTAAGTTTCCAAATATCAAATCCTTCCTTTAAAGTTTGAAATCCTACAAGTTTATCTGGTTTGTTGGGTAATATGAATGTTAATAGTTTGTTAAGTCGATCATCAAATATTTCAGCATTATACCTTTCTAATTCAGTTACATTTTCTATGTTTTGTAACTTTACTAAATAGTTTTGACATTCAGCCAGTTGTTTGTCTATGTCAAATCTATGTAGTGTAGTTAAATCAATTTGTCGTCCATTATCTAAAAGTTTTTGTAATCTTTGCCTTTTTTGTCTTACGTTTCCTGTCGTTGTGCTTTTTCGTATTCGTAGTTGGAAGTTAATGTTTGTTTCGTCTAGTTTAGTGGGGTCAAGAATTGGTGCTACTTGCCTATTCATGTTTCTACTTGTTTTTGTTCGGTGTTGATGATGGTGGTGAGATGATTTATGTGTGTGTAATAGATGACTTACCAGATGACTTCAATATACTTGCCAGATGTGAGTTGTTTATAATTTGTAACCGTTATTTATAATTTGTTTTTTGTGTAAATTTTAGAAGATTTATTTTGTTTTGTTATTAATGAATTTTGTGTGATGAATTTTGTTCCGGTTCGTCCTTTGTTCTTGTTGTATTATCCTTCCAAAGTTTATTGTTGCGTTAATTTATTAATATTTTTCTCGAAATTGTCCTGAAATCCTGGTTTATCCTGGTTTATCCTGGTTATTGTGACTTTTGTATCCTGGTAAATCTCGGTAAATCCTTTTAAATAGTTAAATATCCTGGTATTAAATCTCCTGAAATTAAATATCCTGGTCACGGCACCATTTTGTTAACCCATAGGTTCGTAATAAAGAAAAATCCAAAAAGGCTTTATGTTATCGAAAATTCAACTTCTTTAATTAAAAATCGCTATTAGATATTTAAAATATTTAAAAACAATTAAAAATCTTAAAACTCTTTAAAACTCCTTAAAATCGTTGAATCTTCTTAAAATCTTCTAAAATTTATTATTTAAATTCAGTATAAACTTTTAAATTAAACTTCAAATTGTTTTTTGTTATTTTTTTAAAAATTGTAAACAGTGACCTTTTTCTTTAAAAGTTTTAAAAACGAATGATCCAACAATCCAAATTTTATTAGCTTAATAAAATTTTCTTTTTTCTTTTTTTTTGTTATTCTCACATCTGTAAGTGAGGTCATCTGGTTGATGTTGATGTTGATGCTGTAAAGTTATGTTTATGTTTACGTTTGAAGATTGTTAATGTATGTACTGTCCGTTGTGTGTCTGTGTATGTGTCTCATATTACAATCTTCCCCCCCCCCCCCGGAGAGTAGACAGAAGCACAAGGCACGTGTAAGCAAAATAAAGGGGGGTGAGTGCTTAAATGGAAAAAGAGAAGGTGAGTATGTAGCAGTTGTCGGCCTGAGATGGTAATATTCATTCATTCGGGGCCCCTTTCAATAAAACATTCAAATAGCATGCAAACAGCATAGTTTTCGGTTTGTTACAATCATCTCAAGCTCGAGTATCGCGACAGACATCACCTAAAAATAAATTATGTAAATTATGAGTAAATTATGTAACTTTTTTAAGATTAGAAATATGTTCTTTAGTTATTTCTCCTCCAATAGACTTACGAAGTAAGGCTGTAACTGGAGTAGAGAAGCCGATGATATAAAAAGGTTCAGACCATCGGTATGCCATTTTTGCACAAATATTTTTCCGTTTCGAACTTACGGGATGAGTTTTAAGCAAAACTTTAGCTCCCACCGAAAACGGATTGGGGTGGCGTGTAGCATTATATCGGCGTGCCATATCATGATGGGATTTAATTAGTTTTCTTCTAATGTCACACATCATGTTACTGGAACGTATAGGATTTCTATGGAGGATATCTTGGATATTCCATGCTCTATCCAACGGTGTGTGAGCTGGAAAAGTATGCAATATGTCAAATGGGCATTTCCCATGAGCATTATGTCGAGCCATATTGAAAGCTAATTGAAACCAAAATAGAGATTTGTCCCAGGTTGCTTGAGTCGTTGCATGATATGCAATAAGGATAGACCTAAGATTTCGATTTAATCGTTCGGCGTGAGATGGTTGAGGATGATAGGGTGAGAGGGTGGTCCGTTTTATGCCGAGATTGAAACAAAAGTTTTTAAACATTATGGAATTAAAATTTTTAGCGTTATCTGTGACAATTAACCTCGGGATGGAGTAATTTTGGAAAATACGTTTGAAAACGTTGAACACGACAACCGTTGTGGACGCCCTAACACATCAGTAACCAACGAGAACGTCGTAAAAGTGAGGAAATGATTCAGAAAGATCGGCGAATCACTATCAGAGAGGTTGCTGATGAGGTCGGTATATCATTTCAATCATGTCAAGCAATTTTCTCAGATGTTTTGGGTATGAACGCGTGGCAGCAAAGTTCGTTTCGAAATTACCGAATTCCGAACAAAAAGAACGTCGAGTGGATATCGCCCAAGAATTGGTGAATGAAGTCTCTGATTCAAAATTTCTGCAAACGGTCATAACTGGTGACGAAACATGTATTTATGGGTATGACGTCAAAATCTTGGTTTCGACGTTTCAAGAGAACCTTGAAAGGGCGACGTTTTGCCTCCATTGATGGGATGAAAACAGAATCACTAAAGGAGCTGAAAGCTGTACAAAAAAAAGGTGAGTTCCAGAAGTTTTTCCAAGGTTGGAAAAAGCGCTGGCACAAGTGTATTATATCCGAGGATGATTACTTTGAAGAGGATAAGACTCATGTAGATGAATAGGCCTAAATAAAGGTTTTTTTTAGAAAAAATAAAATTCCCGTTATTTTTTTAATGACACTTCGTATATTTATGGGATGAAATTATTTTTTAACTTATTTATAAATAAAAATACTGTGACACTTATCTCTACGGTCCGTTTTGGGATCTGGGTAAATTTAATAATTAACACACTAAAGTTTAAAATTACAAGTATATTTTTGTAACTAAAAATTACAATTAATAAAGTGACAAGTAAATTACAATTAATTACTTATAATAAATAACAAACTAAGTGTAATTAACTAATAACAATAAATGAACTTAACCAATTTACTTAATACTACTTACAAAAATGATACAGAGTAAATGAACGTTAAGAATAGAGAGTAATTCACAGCAACGCTAGCCTACTCCAAACGTAACCGTTAAGCACTACGCAATGTACACTCGTCAAAGATCAAATACTGAATGCAGAACCAAACTCGGGGCTTCTTATATGCAAGACGCTGTGGAAATCACCGGAAGGACAGAGATTTTCGATAAAACAATAAAAATACAAATCCTTCTGACGGGCTTCCTGGCTAAATCCCAAACAAACTGTAAACAAATTAGAATTGAATAAAAGGTGTTACAAAAAGGCCAATTATCTAAATAGTTACCCAATCCTTCACAATACCCATGCAACACGCACTCTGATATGTGACAAGACCTTTTATAACTATTTTTTTGAAACTATTCATCACTTATTATTTACGTAAACATTTTTAAACTTCGGTCCTCCTTGAAAATTCTCGAACACTCTTTCCTTTTCGATATTCCATTACGAACTTATTTCATGGGATAATGAATTTTTCCAGCCAAGTTGTGGATATTTTCATGTTAATTTCTTTTCTGTAACTTACTTTTGTTTTGTAGTAGACTAATTATATAAATTTTTTCAGAATTTAATTTTCTACAAGTTTTATATAAAACCATTATGTGTTTATTTGTCCATTTAACAAAATTATTGTAAGGTAATTTTAAAAAACAAGGGTTTTAACTCCTATTTATTTCAGTTTTACTTCAAATTTCTCTGAAACCACTGAAATATGGTCGTGGAATCTGTTTTATTCGCTTGAAAAACCATGAAAAACCACATTTTTTTGTTTCTTAGTTAACGCCCTAAAAATTCCATTACGAACTTATTTCATGGGATAAGCCGAAATCCGGATAAAATCTTTGCTAGCCGTAACACGCTAACGAAGCATATTTTATAAACCTATGTCTGTAAGGAAATTTGCTAAAAATGTATAATTTACCGTAGATCTAGTGTTCATTTTTCTTCCAGAGTTTAATTTTTTTCTAAATTGCATTCAGGAGTAGGCTATAGGACACGATAAGAACTGATAAGCTTTAATATTAATCCATTTAATTACTTAATACGTGTTACTTAAATACACGCATTTTATATCAATTGTACGTATACTTATTGAAAGTATTAGGTCCAGTAGTTTTAAGTATATATTATATTTATCGGCATGACAGGCCGTCTGAAAAGCCCATATTTTCCATCCTGCAAATAATACCTTCACTTTATTTACCACAGAGTCTGGCGTATAATGAAATTCATTACTTTCGGAGGAGATACTCTGATTAGGGTCTTTTACACCCCTATAAAGCAGATATTCAAAAACTAATACCTCATACAATTTCTCCATAGAAAATTAGGTAAACCTATCAAGAATTAAAGTATCGTAACATTTTTATAAGAAATAAATTTTACCTCATCTTTCTTGTAACAGATTGAGCTGTTATTCTCTCAAACCGTATTTTTTCCTTCTTCTGGGGATTCACAATGATGTTAACAAAATTCTCTCTCTAGTAATAATTGGTTTGCTTTATGATGTTGTGATTGGGCTTTTAACGTGTTAGGTTCTGAGAGAAGTTAAAAGGTTTCAAGTTAGTTTACCGTGAAGCGCAGCAAGTGGGAGTAGCTAGTAAAAAAATACAACGAGGGTTCTTTTTTGACGTAACGCAAATGATACATGTGTCGTTTTATTTGCATTCATTTTAATTTGCTAGTCAATAAACTAGTGTTGTATAAAACTGTTTACGAAATTTTAATTTACTATAAGATTTTTTATGTTGGTGCAAAGTAGCCTAATTTTATAAAATTTAATAAAGTCAGTGCTAGCGATAAGAAAAAATACCAATCGGTCATTATGGTAGTCATTATGATTACAATGTAAGAATTAAATGATAATTTGTGCCAAGGCAATCAGCAGACAGCAGTAATCAAACTTAACTCTAAATAGGCCTAAGTGTTAATATTAGAATTAAGAGAAATCTGAAACTAACGGAATAGAAATAAAAAAATAAATGACGTTGCGTTTTGTAAATTAAAAAGCAAACTTTACATCATTAATAATATGTCTTTTTTATAAGATTAATAACAGTCATTTTCAGAAAAACGGTTTTTAGGTTTTATTGATCATCAGTTCTATCAAGATTGCTGCTGTTGAAAAACGAATTTTAATTAAGTTAATTTGATTGTTGATTACTTAATTAACCACAAAATTCTGTTTTTACATTTAACAAAATATTTTAAAAATTACTTCCTTTCTTAATGGCATCAATAAATAAAAATAGTGATAACGAAGGTAAACAATTTTATTACACTTAAGAATAAAAAGACGTCTATTAAAATCAGTTGAAATAATTTCGTGTAATTTTATAACGATATGAAAAAATAATTGGATAAGTTTTTGGGTGTTTAAAGAGTTCGAATATAAATCGGATATCTAATTAAGAAAACTGATTAAGTTAGATCAATTGATTGATTTCTCTATTTTTATCTGAAGAGTAATAAAGTGTTGTACACAGGTCCCCTGAAAAGAGGTATTGACATTTTAAAATTATTAATTTAAGAAATTTTAAAGGGTTAAATGGTACGACAAACTGTACTGGAAATCTCATTACAGAAAATTCTTACAATTTCGACTTAAAATGGACTGAGAGGGTAATGCGAAAGTGCAAGGCTGGTAATTGGCTCTAGCGAGGGAAATGATGCCGAATATGTTCCACCATTAAGTGCCAGTTAGTGCCTACTGATACTGTCAATTGACCAGAGTTTTCTACATATGCAGTTGGTCAGTTCTTCCTGGAAAATGTTGCGTGTATGAGTCCTTATCCTGACCTCTGAGCAATGCATATTTATAGCAGGACGGAAGAAGGTGAAACGAGGGTTCTTGGTGCCTTAAAATGGATAATATTTGATGAAGTATGTAACCCTAACAGAGAGTTTCCTGGTTTTCCTGGTTTGTACGAAAAATAGCAGCCTCCGATGACTGACAGGGAAGACGGGTTAGGAAATGGATGTCCAATGAAATCGATTTCCAATGAAAAAGCGTAGATGTTGTAGTTGTAACATGGAACATAAGAAACACACGGCAACCTGGTAAAATGTGAAACATATCCTATGAGATTTTAAAATTAAAGGTAGATGTACTGGTGCTTCAGTAAATACGACGGCAAGGAAGAGGTAAAATTGAAGAAGGAAGAGCCGTCCTAGAAAGAAGCTGGATAATGTTACGAATAATTTTTTATGGGTGTGAGAGGATAGAGGGCGCCTGTAACTAGTAAAGAAGATTGTAGAAAAAGCCAAAACTCACCAAGAGCTGTAAAACTACAAAGATGATATAGTACTGAAATGGGAGTCATTAAGCTCTTGACATAAAGAGTTTACGCGGGATTCTCAAGAAACAAGTCAAAAATAATATCCTTGGAATAAAAGCTTCTGCTGCTCATAACAGACAGGGGGAGTGTCAAAATATTGTCACTCAATCTGTTCGTTGCAGGGCTAAAATACATAGTTTTGTTCTCATCATATGGTCAGCCAATTCAATGACTGAATCAATTAAGAACAGAAGAGGTAGAGGTGTAAAATACACTAATCAGAGTTATCTCCTCTGAAAGTAATGGATTTCATTATACAACCAGACCCTGTGGTGAATGAAGTGAAGGTGTCATTTACAGAGTGGAAAATATGTGCTTTTCAGAGGGTCCGGCATGCTGATAAGAGTACTTTTCGATTCAGTGAGGAAGGCATTGTAAACCACCTTACTCCTCATTTTACTTAGTAAAACCGTTTGAACCTCTACAGGTTCAAACCAGCCTTTCGGCTGATGACCAAAACAACAAAAGCTTCTGATTTTTTCGGTATAGAAAACGATTGCAAGGAGACAAAATTTGTCTAACATAAATCCATTTCATTAAACTAGAAAAAAACAATCTATACATAACGAACTAGAGTTTGCATAAAAAGACGGAGCATAGTGGCCTAGATCACAGCACAGAGCCAATTGACTTTCATTAATCGTATCCTGCGTTGTCACGTTGTGGTCCCGCTTTGGATGACAGCCTAACAAAAAGTCAGCTGGAGTTCGGTGGAACAGAGCATAACTTTCCGAATGGGCAACCTCACATCCGACCTTGGTTTTTATTGGCTAGATCTCATCTGCAGTCTTTAATTCGTTGGGATATAGACACACCCGTAAAATGTGTTTATATTTTTATAAAAGTTACATAAAACAGATGTAAACATTCAAATTTTGTTATAAAAACGATATGGTAACATATTAACACTATTACCGGTTTTTTAGTTTATTTAAAAATGTATCAACAGCTCGGTTAGCCTATTAGTGACTACGGTGAGTTATGTAACAGTGTATTTTAATTTGTGAAAATTTTCAGACCCCAGCCGGAAACCGAATTTGGGACCTTTTGCGTAGAAGGCAATAATTTTTGGTATTATTATGAAAAAAATAGGATTCCCACATAAAGACTACAAGAGCTTATAATCAAAATAATTATTACGTCATTCCAATATAACATAAACAAACAGATAAATGAATTTGCTATGGTAGTAAAGTTTAAAGGATTGATACTAAAAAACTTGTGCTTCTTCCGTAAAAAGGGGCATATTTTCACTGATTCTATGGTTAACATTGTAATTAATTAGTACAATATTGAAATTTCAACTTGTATCAATAATAAATGTTTTGTATCCATTATTTCTAGGCTATAAATTCATTCATCTTTCTCAGTAATAAATATTTGAACCACATCATTGGGGTTTTATTTGATAATTGTATATTTTCGTAAATTCCTATGTAACGCAGATTGCACCTTGTTGTGGTGAACAATAAATTACACTATAGAAAAAGAATTGATGAGTTATATAATATGATATTTCAGCAAAAGAAACTATCAAAACAAACGTCTACTTAGAGGAAAGTAAAAAGAAAATCTCTGATCAGGGGAAAAAGATGAAAGGAAAATATCAAAATTTTGGTTTCAATAAAATAAGAACGAAAGTGAATATGTTTTCAGATTGTGTAATCATGATTTGGTTTTTTTCACAAAAGAAAACCAAAAATCTTTTCAATAGATTAGGCAGTTTGAAGTAACATTGATACAGTAATGTTGTTTTAAGTCAAAAAATAATGTATCAGGTTACATATTTGATCTGTATTAAATTAAATATTTTAACAAGTAACATTTTACGTTTTCTTTTTTTACCAACATTTGTAGGTTTTATAATTTTATTGAATACTGAACGTTCAGATCATTGATTTCTATAGTGATGACTCGTTTGTAAACTAATACGATAGAATATGTACCTACCTAAACCAGTTCTTTTCAACATTTTATAATATTATGTTAATATTTTATGTAGATAAATTTATAAATTAACTTGATTGAATTAATGTTTATTATATTAAGCTCAAGTGTTGTTTATCTTTTTACGCATAGTTTATTTTGTCTATTTTCATCAGAGTTTGTTTGCTATAAAGATAGGAAGCCTCTCAACAAAATTATTTATTTTATTTTTAAAGAATATATTTGACTATCGTTTAGAGATATTTTAGACTAGATTAACTGACTTTAAATATTTCTGGAAGCCCTCTTCTTGCAACTCATACTCTCAGGATTCTTTCACTGTAGATATTTATCCTCTCATCCATCCACTGTTCTGCATTAGTTCTTTGTGAAATCCCTTCAAATTAGTACAATATACGTATATTTTCCAGAACTTATATTTCTAAAATCACAACACAAGAAACAGAATTAATAACTTTTACTAATGACAACACTAGATTTTTTTAACGAAACCATACTATGCAGGTAGGAAATAGATCAGTAAATTGTCACAAAGTTTAAAAATATGTGTTAATATATTTATTTGTTTAATAAAAAGCTAAAAAACGTAAAACTTCTTGATTAATGAACACTTTTAACATACGCACACCAGTTCATTTTTAAATCTTTTTTTAAAAGTAAATTTAAAAAATCTCTAGTCTGTCTTTTTTTTTCTTAACGTAGGCCTACATGTCTTGCATTCGAAAAGAAGTTCACAACTTCTTATAAAACGTTTCCTAACGTTTTATTTCCATCTTGTACATTGTATCCCTGAACAAATTTGTAGAGGGATTTGATGTTGTTAAGAAAACAGATTTATTTAAAAAAATCATTTAGATCTACGGTGCACTTTAGCACCAAAATTCATATATTATGCGATTGTTTACAAAAATATTTTCAAGAACGGAAGCACGGTTTTTTTGCAAATTATTTAATTACTTGTTAGTTTCTTTGGCTCCACCATCTTTTATTTGTTTTTCGTTTCGTTTCCTGTCGGTATTACAAAACTAATTTACTTGCCTTTTATTCTACCTAGAATTTTGACATCTTAACTGTTTTTAAATTGTCTATTCTGTTAAGAGTAGTGTATTAATTTCAGTGTACACAAACTCTTTGTGCAATACTACAAACCATTTCAAAATGCTTCAATTAAGTATTTTATAGGACTTGCATGTCAATTTTCATTAAAACTCTACCTGCTTATAACACATAAAAAAATGAGCTCTGCTTGTCACCGATTTCATGAAAATCATCTAGAAACTTAGATTTTCAACATATATATAAAATAGATAATACATGTTCACATCGTTTTCAGAAATTAAGAAACAGATTTATCCAAGATCAGTTGTATGTGAGGGAGGTTGGAGGGTGACAGCAACTTTCCGAGATAATTGTGGAAGAAGCCAAACCTCACCAGTACCTGTAAAGCCATCAGTTTGTCATCAGTCTCTCAACTGGTTTGATGCAGTTCTCCAAGCTGTTTTATCTTGCGCAAGTCGTTTCATATCTAGGCCTAAATACCTGTAACACCCTACATTTTTTGCAATTTGCTTTATATATATTCTACTTTTTGCCTCCCCCTACAATTTACTCCCTCACTTTTACCCTCCATTATTGATAGACCAATACCTGGATGTCTTAAAATATGCCCCACTAGCCTATCCCTTCTTCTGGTAAGATGCTTCCATGTAAGCCTACTTCTTTTTTCGTCCACCCGCCTAAGAACCTCTAAATTACTTATTTTATCCACCCACCTAATCATAGTAATTTTCTCTTATAACACATGAGTAATTGATATAATGAGAGGTACTCAACGAGGGGTAATGAGTTCAATGAGTAATGGGTACAATGGGTACAAATCTAGGACCGAGCTTTTTATTCCCCAGTTCTTGGTTATTAATTTTTATGGCCCACCGGGTTGGTCTAGAGGTAAAGTCGTCACCAAAATCAGCTGTTTAACAGCTGATTTTCGGAGACGAAGGTTCCTGGTTCAAATCCTAGTAAAGGTAGTTACTTTTATACGGATTTGAGTGCTAGACAGTGGTTACCGGTGTACTTTGATGGTTGGGGTTCAATTAACCATACTCTCTCAGGAATGGTCGGCCTGAGTCTGCACAAGAATACATCTCATTTACACGTCATACATATCATCCTCATCTCATTGGGTCATGGGGTTGCTTATTGTTCTGAATTGAACAGATTGCAACGTATACACATTAGGAATTAAAAGAAAAATTTATAATTACAAGGAACTGAGTTTGTTCTTCCCTCAAATGTATGAAAGGTTACATTCATTAAGTTAACATTGTTATAAAATACCTATTAGAAAACGAATTTTGAATAAAATGAGCTGAGCCTGTTTATCCCTGATGTCTTCAATTATATAATTTTGAGAAATGACTTCTTCTTCTTCATGTAGCATCTCCATTACGAAGGTGTGCTAGCATCATGGCAATCCTGACCTTGGAAACTGTAGCTCTAAATAGGTCGATGGATGACAAATTAAACCACTCTCGCAGGTTCCGTAGCCAGGAGGTTCTTCTTCTTCCAACCGATCGTTTGCCCATAATCTTTCCCTGGTTGACAAGATGAAGGATTTTATATTTTGGACCTCTCAAGACATGGCCGAGGTACACCAGCTTTCTCTTCTTGATTTCGATCATCACTTCCATTCCCTTCTGCATCCTCCTTAGGACTTCCATGTTTGTGACTCTCTCTGTCCAAGATATTTTGTGCATCCTTCTGTAAACCCACATCTCAAAGGCCTCAAGTCTTCGTTCACATTGCCTATTGGTAGTCCAGGCCTCTGCACCATAGTACAGCACCGGAAAGATGTAACACCTCAGCACACGAATTATCAAGTCCAGACTCAGATTGTGGTTGCACAGCATCCTCTTCATTTTCACAAATGCGGCCCGGGCTCTCTCTATGCGGATTTTGATCTCAGTAGAGTAATCAAGGTTACTGTTCACCGTCATACCAAGATAGCTGTACTTCATAACTCTTTCTAACTGCTCTCCCTCCACATACAGGTGTTCGTCATGTGGGACCACATTCTTCGTGATGACCATGCACTTTGTCTTCCTTGTGTTGAGGGTGAGACCAAAATGTTGACTGGCTTCAACAACCTTATTCAGAAGTTCCTGGAGATCCTGCATTGTTTCAGCCAGCAAGACTGTATCATCTGCATAACGTAAGTTGTTGAGACGTATGCCATTCACCCGAACTCCTCCAACCTCCATGTCAAGGGCTTGTCTGAAAATTTCTTCAGAATAAATGTTGAAGAGAAGTGGAGAGAGCACACAGCCCTGCCTAACACCCCGTTTGATGTCCACTGGGTTAGTAAAGGCATCCTGCACGCGAACAGTTGCTGTCTGGTTGAAGTACAGGTTGACAATTATTCGGATATCTCTCTAGAGAAATAACTAATGGGAAGTAAAATATTAAAACTCAAATAATAAACATTAACATTAAACAGAATAATAAACTCATTATAGCCTACATAAACTATAAATAAAGTGATTATCGGTGGTTGAGTGTTTTGATACCATGTACAAATTTAATTAATACGTTTCTTGTTTTAAAAAAATTATATGTCTTAAACTAACCTAGATAGTAAGGTAATATTAAACTAATATAACTCGTTGAAAAGAAATATTCAGTATGTTAACACCGTAAAATAATCAGAAATAAGTTTTACAACCAGTTGAAGTATAGCAAAGTATTAAATTTATAATCTCGATTAATGTATAAATAATAAAAATAAAGCGCTATGTAATGAGAGGAGATGAGAAAGGCATAACAGTCTTGTTCCTCAGAGATTTAAATTATATTAAAAGTCACGCGGGGATAAAATTACCCACGCGACTACTTTATAACTTAGGTAGGCCTGTAAGAACAGCTTACTAGTTGTTGCTTGTTTACTAGCTGATGCTTTCTAGTAGAAAAGAAGTCAGTCAGTTCGGGATACTTACGAGTAAATTAATACCACCATATATGCTACTTTGAGATGTTTTCAAAAATGAGTAGTTGCTTGACTGGTATAGATTTTATTATAGGCTACGTCAACATGTCTGACTTCTCCGTGTCATTTTACTTTATTTTCCCATGTACGTCATTTTATGGGTTTGTTTTTGATTCAATTCTCAATTTTTGTTCCGGTTCTTATTTTTATTCTTCTTATTGCAATTTTATTATTAAATAATAAGAAATTTATATCCCAAATTTTACTCGTACACAGCCTGTCTATTTTAGTGAAAATCTGTGAATCGTTGGTGAAAAACAGACAATTTAAGTTTTATAGCTATTCATTTTGGCCGGAACATTCAGGTGGAGTGTTGATTATTTTCACTCGATCTGCTAGTTCCAGGGCTAAAAATAATAGTTCTGTTTGTTATCACGTGGTCAGCTAATTATTATGACTGAAGCATTTACGAATAGAAGAGGTAGAGGTGTAAAAGACACTAGTCATAGTTATCTCCTCGAGAGTAATGAATTTCATAAAAGAGCCAGATCCTGTGGTGAAGGTGTCATTTTCAGGGTAAAAAGTAGGTGCTTTTCAGAGAGCCCGATATGCTGATAAGGATACTTCTCCACTCAGTGAGAAAGGCTATTGTAAACTATTTTACTCCTCGTTTTACTTAGTAAAGCCTTTAGAGATTTAATCCAGCCTTTCGGGTGATAATCTAAACACCAACAACAACTGTTCATTAGGTATGCATTGTCAATAGGTTTTTAACAAGCCATTTCTTACTTACATCTTTAACCTCAGATTAAGTCTTCACTTTGGCTTAATTCCAATCCAATCCTCAGAATATTTCAAGTTCCAAATTTTCTCTGTGTGTATCTTGGGATACTTACGAGTAAATTAATACCACCTTATATGCTACTTTGAGATTCCTTCTTCTCACTATCCTTCTTCACATCCTTTCCCTTTTTCCACTTTGCCTGTCCTTCACCTTCTTCTTCTTTTCTTACTTCCTCTCCTTTTTCTTATTCTTCTCTCTATTCGTCTTCACCTCCTTCCCCTTGTTCTTCTTTTCCCTCTCCTTCTCCTTTTTCAGATACTTTAAATCTACTCTTCTTTTTGCTCTCTAGCTTAAAATTTCCTCACTGTATTAGTGAAAATCCAATAATTTCCCATCATATATAATTATCATATTTAGAAAAAGAACATCTGATTGATCATAACACTAATAACCCCCAGTCTCTTGGTCTCTTATTAGCAAATATTTCACTTTATCTTCTGAATCTAAGAAAAGAAAGCCCTTATTCTTTTACGTGTGCAGAGTTTCACATGTTTTACTAATCCTACTCGTATATTTCTTACTGCACAGATCTCTGCATTGTTTACCATAGTCATCTCCTTAGTTCTTCAAGTTCTTTACCAACTTATTATTTATACTGCTTCATATCTAAATCAATCCTCTTAAGATGTTTTCTTCAATAACATCATACACGAGTAAATTCATGTGTTTCCTCGTCAACAATAAATCATTGCTGAACAATAAATCACCGGTCAGACATAGTGACATTATATTTATACAAGGTGTAATTTAATATCAATATAGACCACACCCGTTAATCCTTAATAATTCTGTTGCATTGTATTTATTTAATACGTATCATAAATGAACAGATATACAATAGATTATTATAGACTAAGAAAAATTTATATGAATCACACATAAGTAGGGTAAAGTATATTATTATACACCTGAGCCTAACGTAACAAAACCGTCTTAATACGTAGGCCTGCTCAAAGTGTAAACAAACGTATAGGTTTTTAGTTAAGTTTATTTAAATAATGTATCAAATAACTTTTAGATCAATATTATATTATTTTACGATCTAATAAAACCTAATAATTAATACGTATTAGTTCTTAAGAATCCGACTATTAAATTTATAAAATTATATAAATTAATATTAGTTGTTTAACAAACAGTCCTAAGGCAAGTAGAACTCGTTTAAAGCAGGTGATAGGCTTCAAATTTTAATTAAATATTAACTTTTAAATGAGGAAAAATAATATTGATATTTTTTTAATTAATTTTTATTCAAGTTATTTTAATAAATTCTTGGTATATTTATAAAATATAGTTTACGTAATCAAAAATATAAACTGTTTTAAATTTCACGAATCAAAATTTAAAAATAATATAAGTTATAATAAAATAAAAAATCCAATTTCTTGTAACCTGTTAAGTTTATTTGATTAGTATTGGTGGAATAAATAATGCATTTTAAAACATTAAATTTTTTAAACTATTTGAATTTGAATAACCCTATTCGTTCGTTTTTACTTTGCTGTACATTTTTACTCTAATTTATTTTTATGGAATACAAAGTAAAAAAATATATACGGAATTCTTAATATAGGTTTAAAAATAGCGTTTAGTTTTTGATTAATAAGTTACATGAAAATGTAATCTCTTAAGTGTAAGCTATTCTGAGGTTTTGTCCATTGGCTTAACCTCTAATATTTTTACATTTTAAAATTTTTATAATGTTGATACATATATCTAAAATATGTTAAAGAGCTATTATTATATTATATACTATAAAAGTTTCAAATTTATTTAAAAATTTTTAATAATCACTGTTTAAAAAAACCTAACGTTCGTAATTAGCCTACTAACTTATAGAAAAATTTAATACACTCACAAGAAAACCACTCAAACACTTCGATACATTTACTATTTATGTGTAAACTTGTTCATGAGGCTTCCTGCAATAGAGTCGCCTGTACAGACCATGAACAGCTGCGGGATTGCCTCTATTTTGTTATACCGATGTAGTCCTTTTGCTAATCTTTCAATCTCTCTTATAACTTCTCTCTTATAACAATCTCTCTTATAACTACACATAGAGTACAATGTTATTAAAACTATTACATCACATTGTTTTTATTTTTTGTGACACAAATTAATTGTTTATTGTTTTACTCTATTTTTTTTTAACGAGTGAGACAACCAATCAAATGGTAAATTATCTGAAATACGATTCATTGCATTGCGTTTGAGGTTTCCTTTGGGGTGAAAGCCCTGTTTCTCATCTGGTGATTTTTCTGTGAATTAACATCGTGCACAGAATCACATTAGGATGTGTATTTATGTCTTTAATTTGGTTACAGTGTACGATACATCAATGTCTAGCATTACTTTGGCTTTCGTCTTCCAGCAGTGTCACGTATAAAGATAAGCAAACGTAATTTTTGTAAGTCTACGTCCTATATCACGCATTAAATGGACAGAGTAACCTGTTTGATGAACTAAAAATCAAAATAAAATCATAATACATCAGTAACGTAGTGTTTTTATAAATAAATAAGTACTATCGTTTTCTGCCCATAAAAAGTAGGCGCATTGTTAAATTATTGGCACTCGATCTGCTACAAAAAATTGTCTGTTTCTTATCACATGGTATGCCAGGTATAAGAAGCATTTAAGAATAGAAGAGATAGAGGTGTAAAAAGACACTACTCAGAGTTATCTCCTTTAAGAGTAATGAATTTCATTATACACCCAGACCCTGTAGTAAATGAAGTGAAGGTGTCATTTGCAGGATGGAAAGTAGATGTTTTTTGAAGGGCTTCTCATGTTGAAAAACATTGGCTAATTTTCCACTCAGTGAGGAAGGCATGATAAACACCCCACTCTTAATTTTACTAAGTAAAGCCTCTACAGGTTCAAACCAGCGTTTTGGGTGATGATTTCAACAATACAATAACAACTGTCTTTTAATGTGTCGTCTGTTTCTGTCAGTGAGGTAACCGTTCAAGTAGCTCATGGAAAATGTGATCAGGCAATATTGTGGCTGACTCTTTCAACTTCATCGATCTTCAAACTTTCAGTGATATGACACGTACTCTGGTAAGGTAGTAACCCTTCTCTTTAACAGTTACATGAAATAATTTTGTAATTTTAGTTCATTAATCATCCGACAGAGGAATTCGTCAATAATGTAGGTACTAAAAAGTGAGAATGTTCATGTTTAAAATTACTATTATAGTGGCTAACAGTGATACAGTTTATTGCAATACAGAAAAACTGATTCGTTAAGTCATAAGAGCATAATGAGTTCAACAAGGCGTGGTAGGCGGGTTATGGGCGGGGTTAACCACCTTCTTGTTTCTGATTTGTTCTCATCTATAATGGATGCATCTGAAATCATATACTGTAAAATATTCAGCATTACTTTTAGATTTATGGCTTATTAGTTTCAAATGTAGATGCATTTATTCAAAGAATTATCCAGTATAATGAGATTGTTGATTAATGTCATATAATAAAATAGAAAAACCGTAGTTAGATTCCGCAGTAATGTGTAGACTAATGATTGTAACTAGATGTATTAATTTTTTGCGTATATAAATTAGGTTTAATAAATTTCTAATGACACTTAATGTTCCCGGATGTATTTATACATTGTTCTTATATACAATATCTACTTTTTAGTAGGCTGTTTACGTTTATTCCATAGCAGTGTTTTATTAGATCCACTAAATACTTAATACGACTTTTTATTTTTTTTGTCATCAGTCTCGGCTGGTTTGATGCAGTTCTCCAAGCTGGTCTACCTTGCGCAAGTTGTTTCATATCACATACCTGTAACACTCTATATCTTTTGTAATTTGTTTTATATATTTTAATCTTTGCCTCCCCCTACAATTCACTCTTTCAATATGACGCTCCATTATTGATAGACCAATACTTGGATGTCTTAAAATTTGTTCCACTAGCCTATACCTTCTTCTGGAGATGCTTCCATATACTTCTTTTTTCATTCACTCGCCTAAGAACCTCTAAATTACTTATTTTATCCACCCACCTAATCTTTAACATTTTCCTGTAATACCACATTTCAAAAGCTTCTATCCTCATTCTTACTACAGCCCCTATCACCCACGTTTCACTCCCGTATAACTCTACTCTCAGAACATAGTGTTTTAAGAACTTTTCCTTATCTGTAAAACAATGTTTGTAGTTAGTAAGCTGTTTTTTATTTCAAAGGCTTTTATATCTTGAGAAATCCTACTTTTGATATTATTTGTGCTTCTACCATCCTTCGTTATTTTACTCGCTAGATAACAGAATTCCCTAACTTTCTGTATGTTTTCGTTGCCTACTTTTACATTTCCTATCTCTTCTAAACCACTCTTAATGCTGCACAACACTTTCGTTTTGTTCTTATTAATTTTCAATAAGTATTCTTTCTTCTCATAATATCATCCATTCCATTTAAGATATCCTCTAGTTCTTTCTTTATCTTGGCTAATACTACTATCTCATAGGCGAATTAAAGCATTTTTATTGTTTCTCCTTGAATTTTTATTCCTGTGTCAAATTTTTTCTTCACTTCATTTATAGCATTTTCTATATACAGGTTAAAAAATTGTGGTGACAATGAACATCCTTGTCGAACACCTTTTCTTACAGCAGCCTCTTTTTCGTACCTTTCAATTCTCAAAACAGCCCTTTTATTCTTGTACTGATCCTAGAAAGGAAATAACTTTCCTTTCTTTGTATTTGATACCTAGCCTTTTCAAAGTTTTAAACATTTTACTCTAGTCAAGATTGTCAAATGCTTTCTCTAAATCTACAAATGCCATATAAGTAGTTTTATTTTTCTTTATCCTTTTCTCAATAATACGTCTATGTTCTCTTAATTAATGGTATCTCACCCAAAATACAGGTAATCCCTAATTTTTTAATCCCTAATGTGTGTACGTTGCAATCTCTTTAATTTAAAAAAATAAGTAACTTTATGATCCAATGAGATGAAGATGATGTGTAATGACTTGTAAAAGTAGTGTAGTCTTGTGCAGACCTAGGATGACCATTCCTGAGAGAGTATGGTTAATTGAACCCCAACCATCAAAGTACACCGGTAACCATGTCTAGTATTCGAACCCGTATAAAAGTAACTACCTTTACTAGGATTTGAAACAGGAACCTTCGTCTCCAAAAATCAGCTATTAAACAGCTGACGATTTTACCACTGGTCCAACCTGTTGGGTCACAAGTATAAATGAGTAACACATTTTCTCTATTTAAATTTTCAATCTATGAAAAACTGGTGTGGAAGTACGTGATATGTTGTTGTTTAGATCATCAACCGATAGGCTGATTTGAACATCTAGTGGCTTTACTAAGTAAAACGAGGAGTAAGGTGGTTTACCATTGCCTTGCTAACTGAGTGGAAAAGTATGCTTATCAGCATGCCAGGGCTTCTGAAAAGCATCTACTTTCTACCCTGCAAATAAAATTTCATTCACCACAGGGTCTAGCTGTATAATGAAATTTATTACTCTCATAGGAGATAACTCTGACTGGTCTTTTACATATCTTCTTCTTCTGTTCTTAAATGTTTCATTGATATAATTAATTGACCATGTGATAAGAAACAGAACTATTTTTGTAGCCTTGGAACTAGCAGATCGAGTGTAAACCACTCCACCTGCCTGTTATGGGCATTAATTTGTGTACGGTATATAAAGTAGAATTATTATTTACCTTACTTTTCTTTGCTGTTTACTTCATATGAAAACTACTGATATAATTTACTTTATATTAATTATTTTAGTGTTTCTTATAAAAAGTTTTCATTGAAATGAACAGTAGAAAATGAAAAATTCGAGTGTGAATTCTCTTAACGCTAAACAACCGCGTCGAAGACGATAACAAGAAAGAAGAATGTGCCAAGCCTACTCAAGGTAATAATATTTAGGCCCTATTGCTTTAAATGTATAGCAATAAACAACATTTTTCCATTTTTAAAAAAAGTGGTTGTCAACAAGTAAGAAAAGTGGTTCATAAACACATTAATATTCCAAAATCATATACAAGATTTATTTAATTTTTTTTTAATTTTTAATTTTATGTTTTTAGTACTTTAATGATAACAATAGTACACATAGGCGTAGTCAGGATTTCCCCAGAGGGGGCAAAAATATGTTAAAAGTTTTTATTAAAAAATCTTTTTATTTGAACATATTATGAAAAGGCTAAAAGTTATTAGTTCCAATGCTATTCGAACCTATTTAAATCTTATTTCATCACTAGCCTACGGGAGTTCTGGCTAAATCTTGACAAAATTTCTTTCACAAATGTTTTTTTAGCTTCCAAAAACCTCTTTTTATGCGCACCCAACATACAAAAACCATCAAGCCGATTTTCTGTCATTTTTGTTTAGGTCAACAGCCAAAAAGCTGGTTTGAACCTCTAGAGGTTTTACTAAGTAAAAAATGAGGAGTGAGTTTATTATTGCCTTCCTCACTGAGTTGAAAGAGTATGCTTATAAACATGCCACGCCCTCCGAAAAGCTTTCACTGTCCACCCTACAAATGACACATTGACTTTTTTCACCACATGGTGTGGCTGTATAATGAAATTCATTATTTTCAGAGCAGGTAACTCTGACTAGTATCTTTTACACCTCTACCTCTTCTGTTCTTAATAGTTCAGTCATATAATTAACTAAATATGTGATAAGAAACAGAACTATTTTTTGTAGCCCTGGAACCAAGAGGAGTGCAATTAACTTAGCATTAACACTCCACCTGCTCGCTATGGGCAACTTTTTGTCATTGGTGACCGTAATCAAGTTTTTACCCGGCGTAAGATGCTGAAGAATCTTTCGATAGTGGACGTTGTGCAAGCGAGATTAAGTAATGTAGTGCTTGTTTGATTGATGGGTAACAGTTACGTTTCTTTTACTAGACAGCTAGTTACATCTCCTAAAGTTTGGCATTTGGCACATTTTTAACTTTCCTATTGGTTGTAATAAAGTTCAGCTTCAAAACTGACTCGTACTGATGGCAGCGCTTAAATAGGGAATAGAAACAAAAACCAAATATGTTGTTCCCCCCACGACGATACCATGGTTTCTTACCGTGCAATACTATTCGTATTGAACTATAAATTTTTGTTTTACTAAATGAGTCAAAGTGCAAACGCCCCAAGTGGCTACCCCTATGGTAGTAGGCCTTCACCAGAAATGACAGCTCACCAGAGGGAAAACCTTCAAAAAGTGCAGTGTTCATTATTCATCCAAAGATGTTTGCAAATGTAATTTTAACACAACCCCCTTCAAAATTAGAATAAGCCCGAGTGAAGGGCAGGTACAAATGCTAGTTTATTTAATATGAATAAATTAATGACACCTAAAATTATTATTTTCAGTCAAACAAAACCACTATACAGTATTAAAAAAAGTTATTAACTTCCATATCTTTTAATTTTCTTCTACATAATTTTGAGCTGTTATACGAAAAATATTTTCCCACAAAATATAAATTGATAATAACACAAAGAAATAATAATAATGATATAGAAAGCAGAATGATGAAAGATTATCTTAATAAATACCAATCTTTATAGACCTGTATTAAGATAGGGCATATATTTTCGTAGTATGATCGCAAAGCGTGCGTAAACCTAACTGTCTTACATTGTAGAATTTAATTTATATGAATTCATAATTATCTGTCTCAGTTGCACTAATATACTATGGAATGATGGCGTTCATTCATTTATTCATGTTATTTATTTATTGTAGGTTTTTAGTTTAAAGCCTTAATTCAACTCAGTCCGTCCACTCATATTAAAGCGAGTTAGAATAAAAAATAACCGGACCGTGGGAGCTAGATCAGATTGATTTATACATAATCTAACCATGTATGCTTTACAGTACATGTATCCCCCCGGTTGTCTTACACATCACGCTTATTTATTATTTTTTTATTTATTTATCTATTTAATATATCTTTCATAAGATGTCATAATTTTATTATTAAATTCATAAATTTATGAGTTATCAATATACCATTCAATTAATATTCGTGTGTTAAGATCATATCGTTTTATTCTACTTTATTGAGTCATAATTTATTTTACACTTCAATATTGATTTTATTTATTTATTTATACTTTCACCGTTAGTGTAAAAGTTTCGATTTTATTTGCACACATAAGTGAAATTTCAATTTAATTTATCAATTTTCAAGCGTAATAAAATGGTAGTTATAAAAATGAAATTGGATAGTGAATTCACACCCTTAAGTATAGTATTCTTGTAAAAATAATTAATTTTTATTGGTGAATTATATTGCTATACGAGGGGTACCCAAAAGAAACCTGAATTATTTTTGAAAAGCTATTTATTTTCAATTTTTTTTACAAAACAACCTCATTCCCTTCAAAATACTCTCCATTACAACTAATACATTTATCCCGCCGGTGCTTCCACTGTTCGGAACATTTTTTGTAGTCATCTTTAGAAATGGCTGACAGCCGCTTCAATGTTGTCAATGAATTGGCCGCGTCAATGTTATCAAATCGGTGTCCTTTAATGTCTTTTTTCATGCGTGGAAATAAGAAAAAGTCACACGGAGGCAGGTCAGGTAAGTAAGGTGCGCGGGGCAGCGGAACCATGCCATTTTTAGTTAAAAAATCTTTCACCGAGATGGCTATGTGTGCAGGTTCATTGTTGTGGTGGAAGAACCAGTCTCCTGTCTGCCACAAATCGGATCTTTTTTGACGAACACTGTTGCGCAATCTTCTTGAAACTTTCAAATTGTCAGTCGAGGGTCTGAGAGCACACGCTCTCAAATATTTTAAACATTTGCATCGATTCGGGCAGTTGATGGACGTCCAGAACGAGGTTTGTCATCAATCGACATGTCACCATTTTTAAACCGAGAAAACCACTCGTATACTTGAGATTTTCCCATAGCGTCATTTTTGTAAGCTATTTTTAACATTACATCAGTTTCAGCAGCACTTTTACCGAGTAGAAAACAAAATTTCACAGCTACACGTTGTTCACTTAAATTTGCCATCATAAAAAAACGAAACAAGAACAAAACAGCTCTAGCAAAAACAATCACTGCAGATGAATATTGAACTAGCAATGAGTTGCAATCACTGCACTGAACTCGCAATGAGTTGAACTATAAATGTCTGTGCGGCAGAAATGCGTAGACTACTACACAAGCACCGCCCACGGCAATGCTATTCCGTTTACTTTTGGGTACCCCTCGTGTATTTTAATTTAATTTTGGTGATTAAAATCTCAGAGCTACAAAAAATAGTTCTGTTTCTTATCACATGGTCAGTTTATTATATGACTGAAGCATTTCGGAACAGAAGAGGTAGAGGTGTAAAATACACTAGTCACAGTTATCTCCTCTGAGAGTAATGCATTTCATTATACAGCTATACTCCGGTGGTGAATGAAGTGAAGGTGTCATTTGCAGGATGGAAAGTAGATGTTTTTCAGAGGGTTCTGGTATGCTGATAAGCATACTTTTTACCTCAGTGAGTAAGTTCACTCAGTAAAGTTAACAAAAGTTCACTTATGTTTCCATAACAGACAGGTGGAGTGTCAAATTAATTACACTCAATCAGTTCGTTGCAGGGCTAAAATAAATAGTTCTGTTTCTTATCACAATCAGCCAATTAAAAAAAATCATTTAAGAACAGAAGAGGTAGAGGTGTTAAGACACTAATCTCAGTCACTAATCTGAGTTATCTCCACTGAAAGTAATGAACTTCATTATACAGCCAGACCCTGTGGTGAATGAAGTGAAGGTGTCATTTGCAGAGTGGAAAATATGTGGTTTCAGAGGGCCCGGCATGCTGATAAGCGAAATTTCCACTCAGTGAGGAAGGCATGGTAAACCACCTCACTCCTCGTTTTACTCAGTAAAACCTCTCCAGGTTCAAACCAGCCTTTTGGCTGATGACCTAAACAACATAATTCCATAATGAAATATCAATAACACAAAAGTATACGGCCTAATTTTTCGTTTCCTCTCCTTCCTTTAGTGCTGTGCGTAAGGGTAATAGATCGTTATTAGAATTCAAACGAATCAATAATCAGAACTGGCTATGGTTCCAGTTGGTTCGGAATTTCGCTCTACTGTACTTAAAAAACATTCATATATTAGAAATTTTAACAAATTGAGCGCAAACATTATAGATTGAAAACGCATGAAAATTAAAAATGTTGCAGAAATAATCTCTTTAAGGTCACATTTAGTCGCAACACCATCTTCTTTTTAATATTTGGTATAAGATTTTGTTAAAAAATTAAAAAAACTGTTATATATACCCCGGTACTCGTTTCTGAACTTTGCTGACGAACAGTGAACCGGAATCTCTGTTTCAGGATAAATGAGTGAATTCTACAAAAATAACTACGAATTGTGGAAGAAAGTAATACGTAGAATGTAATGGCAGCGCATCTTAACAACCAGCTGACAAAACCTCTTACAGTATCACTGAAAACAGATTATAAAAACATATATGATGAATTAACAATAAGGTTATGTAACAAAATTTTAAAAATTTAAGAAAAGACGACAATAATCTTTGGAGAGCTACAAAATTATAACCAAAACACGTAACTTCATCCTACTCATTTAAAATCGAGGTAATTTATTGCCAAAAAGTGATTAGAAAAATTAAGTTTAATGCTAAAAACATTTAATTGAAATTTTTGGACTAGTCTATATTAAATTAACCCAAGTCTCTGCTTCATCTTTTGCTGAGCCGACACGACGATACCGATTGCCTGGTAAACGTGGAAACTTAAATCGAGAATTAATGGTTTAGAGTTGTTATGTAATTTTAATTACTCATTGAAAAATAACAGAAAAATTCAATTAAACTTAATAAAAACATAAAAAGTAATTAAAATTACTATTATTAGGCCTAATAGTGTAATCTTAATGATTAAATTATTAAAAGGCTAATTTAGTAATTAACTGCGGGAGTCCTACTGATGAGTGATGTCCTTGTTAACGTCCAATGTCATGTTTACAAAATATTTTGTAATATAGTACACAATGTATTATATTGTATGCATATTTGCTGCTTGTGTGAACCGCACATTTGTAAAGAAAACCAAATGAAGTGAAGAAAAGAAACTGAAATATTTCAGCCGCACAATGATGTCTCATACGGCAAATAAAAAGCTTAAAATTAATTTATTTGAAACGAAACAATTCACCAGAAATATAGTTAATTAAGCCACGAGTTTGCCCTTGTTTGCAACAAGTGGTAAAGGGGGAAAATCATCAGTGCGCATGTGCGACTGCTTTAATTTCAGTACAACAAACACAACAACTTTTACTATACCCAGAGCATATACAATAGGCCTATATCGCGGAACCTTTTGTAGATTAACTGTACGAATATAAATGTTTTTTACCGTGAACAGAAATGTTAGTTTCTCAAAAACGTTGGTAGACAATTCATAGTGCTGAACGAAATCTAATATGCAGTGTAATAAAATGCTGTGACGTTGAAGCTAAACAAAAATGCCTTTCACTGCCTCTTAACAATAGCCATGAGCGAGTGGCTAACTACTGTGGTGTTTCTCTTTCCACAATTCGAAAAATAAAGAAGGAAATTAAAGACATAAAGAAGCTATTCGTCAATAGTTTTGTTGACAACTGCTAAAAAAAGATACGGTTAGGTAGATACTAGTGAGACTGACAGTGAAGACGCCGGTGACAGCAGTAATAAAGAAGGCGATTCATTCGTAGACAATTTTGTTCCAGTGTAATAAGGTAATTACAGTAAGTCAAACGTTTTTAGTCATGTGATTAGGCTATAAGCAGTATTTCAAGTCATGGTTATTTCTTATAAAGTTTATGAAAAAAACGTTTTCTCTGAATAAACCACAGCTTACAAAATGTGTGTAGAAACTGCACGGTAGTGAAATGTACGAGTAGTGTCTCACTGTTGAGATTGGCAGCACTGCATATTTTCACTTCCCTTCCTCACAGCCCATCAACACGCAAAAGGCAATCTCGTGACTTCAGTATCTATACCAGTGATATAAATCAAAATTAGAAAATAATAACAATCAAATTATCCATGCTTTAAACTGTTAGCATGTGCCAGTAACCCCAGTCGTTATTAAGCTTTTTTATTTTTGTTAGTAAACATTATAAAAAAATTAACTATTTTAATCTGTAAGTTAAACCCATCAATTTTATCAATGGCATGGCATTCAAACGCGAGGGTTCTGCTATTACGATTAGTGTTCTTAATTTGATACATAATAAGCTACAAATATATTTAGACTACTGGTTGTGCACAGCTGCACAGTGTTGTAGATTAAAAAATAAACTGAAAAATAAAAAAATAAAGTTGTAGTAGATACTTTAAAGTAAATAAAATATAAGCATACAAATTTAAAAATCGTTGCAATTTCATTGTCAAAGTTTTTTCGTTTTATCCGATAATTAGATTTTCTACTAAAGACAAGTCTTTCTTGGGGTTGTACTTAGGCCTATAGAGATCTACGTGCACGCAATACAGGCCTACAACCCCAATGTTACGTATACATATTATATTTGAAACCTAACATAAACATTTAAGAGTTCAATGAATTTAAGTTGTTAACCAAGTTATTTAAAATAAAATAAACTTCAGTTTAAAGGACATTTATGTCATTTTTCAGTGAGATTTAAAAAAAATAATATGTTTATAATCACTGCAATAAATAACAACGCAATTAAGTCCAACAAATAATAATTTACTTTGTAATAAAATGTGAGATTGTTGCTCATTTTATTAAACTGTTTGAAAGAAATATGAAAAACTGTAATTTTGCTGTAGTTATAATAATATTCTACTTGTTATTCTGATTATTATTTCTCGAAATTAATGACGCATTTTGTTATCTTACATAATTTTCCTGAAATCAACTCTTAATGTATTAATTTTTTCTTCTATCTCCCTTCATTTTTGTTTTAATTCCTTCAAATAATACAAATATAGGCTATATATTAAAATTTAATTTCAAAATCACTAATTGAGGGAAAACCTTAATTCATTATTCTATTTTTTTATAAAAAAATTAAGTACTAAGTAATTTATTTAATTTGAGTAAAGCTTAACTTACTAATGTTTGTTCTAATTACCCAGAATTCTATTCAACCAAGTGACAATAATAATGAAAATTATATTATTTTTCCCAGATTATAATGTATATTATGTATTTGAATGACAGTTCATTTTAGAAATGTTGGTAAAAAAATACCTTATAATTATCTTATTTTCTAAAATACAATAGGAAGATTTAAATGTCGCTAATTTCAGGATATTTTGAAATTTTTGTTTGTTATGACTTCCATAACTAATGACTCATTTCTGATTTTTATATATTTTATTTTAGTAATTTCTTAATATGTGATGGTATAATAAAATATTTACCTCATTGTTTTATTTCCGGAAAGAAAACTTATAAAATTTCCTCAATATTACATTGTGTTAGAAGGTTTCTAATTTAGTGAAATATATCTGTTCTATTTCTAAGTTTATATATTTTAAGTTTCTTGATTAAATTATCGTTTTGATTAGCTCAGTTACCTTACCAAATAACCCTACCAGAAGGCTAAAAAGAGCGTGGAACGGAGATTTGTTGATGTCTTAAAAATTCAGATGACTAAACTATAAACACACTAGCTAAAGTACCCGTTCTTCGAACGATTTCCTTGGTGCTGTGGACGGTCGGTTGGGGTACCGAGTTCGACCCCTGTCAGTTTGATATTCTTTAACTTTATTCATTGCTATCAACGTTCTTTAACGTCAGCATTATTATTTATAAAATAAATAATTGAACGTAAAATAAAAGGGAGATCTTGGTGTTTTTAAATTAAGATATGCAGCGCTTTATTATTTTCAAAATAAATGAAAGGTAAATCACAATAGAAACACCACGATGGTGACCACTAATAAAACTACTGATTCATTTTTGACAATGTGACCGAGAAAAGGTGTATAGGGTACTCTGGTGGAATTGGTAGGTAGGTAGGCCTAACTGATTGAATGAATACGGGTTTTACCGGCGCGTAGGCCTGTGTTTATTGTTCTGTTTATTTTGTATGTTAATATTCTTCTAAAAATATTGGTTTATTTTTTTTTAAATTGGTTATATCTCAGTTATTATGAATGAAAATGAAAAACTTTACGTAATTAAACTTATTCGTCTTTAAACGTTTCGTAATTTTGATTATATAACATTTTTTGATAAATGTCTTTTAACGGAGTTATTTGTAGTTTTTTGTTTACCTCTTCCTCTGAACTCCTCATCCCTTCGTGATATTAAAAAAATGTATAGCCTATTTTCATTTCGATTATGTTCAGAACCTAGGTACTGTAATTCATTTAATTTGGTTCAGTGGTTCTTGTGAGATGCCGTAACATACAAACAGACAAAAATTCACCTGAACTTATTTTCGGTGTTTAGATGGTACATCTGGCGTAGAAACAACATTTGAGGAATTTTGAAAAATTGTACAGACAAAATCACAATTTTATTTATACTGTAGATTAAGAATTCATATGCAAATGAAAATCATAGTTCTATCGATGAGTTGTTAGGCTTCCTCAAGTCTTTCATGTTATCATTTGTATTATCGTCACCGTTGGATCATTTGTAATTGTAATACATTGTACAGGCACGAATACAGGCCTAATATGATCAAACAATTTACTGTTTTTGTGGAATATCTTTGTAAATACAAATAAAGGGTTGAAGGTAGCATATAAATATAAGCCAGTTGGTCGAAGAGATGTTGGAAGACCAAGGAAGCGATGGTCATGTAACAACATTTAACAAATAAACCCTTTGAGATCGGAACAGGCGTTTCGCCTATGCCCTGAAGGAAAAAGAAGAAGAAGAAGAAGAAGGTAGCATATAACCTTGAAAAATAACTACTAGCTTACGAAAGAGTTATTCTCGTAATTTTCTCTGAGCTGACACCCCCGAGCGTAACCTACATCTTTTATATTTTGTTTATTCACATTGAAGAATTTTCGTAAAAATTCAAAATAAAAGCAGTTTTTTCGTTTTATTCATAGACGGCCCAGTATTACACTTCTGTGTAAAGGCTGATAAACTTCCTTTAGGTTGAATCTGTACTTCAATTTATAATAGTTTCTGGTATTGAAGCCCTATCTATAATAATAATAATTTATATTTATTTAGGATAACTTAATCTTCGTTCGCTGTTGTTCTTATAGAACTGAACTAACTTAGATTTTTTCCAAATCCCAACACGTAGAATCAGGATCAGATTTCGAACTTATTCACAGGAAATTCATTTTGGATTACTTGTGATACCTATGGATTGCAGAAAATAGGGTATTTTAAAGATTTCATTTATGTACTTAAGGATTTAATAGTTTATCATAGCATTTTCATTATTTCCTAACTATTAAAAAGCACCGTTGACACTAGAATTAAATCAGAAAACTATTGTTTTCTCAAATGTTATCTGCTTTTAATGGGAGACTGTACTTTGTATCCCGCCAATGTTAAATTTAACAAAAACAAAACAAAAACCAATTCTATTTTTAGGTACATTTTTCATAGGATTAGTAAAAGATAGGGAAATTAAACTTTACACACCACAGGTGTCGGGTTTCTTCTCGAGCTACTGAGATTTTTTTAATTTAATCTTTGGACCGCACCATTTTTTTTAAAACTTACGAATAACATAAAATTTTTACAAATTGTTTTGTACGGTTTTTGAATATTACTAATTTTTGGAGCATTTGAGGAAGTCATAAAACTGTCGGTATATGTGGATATACAAGATAATTAACTGGTAAAAATTTCAGCCTGGTAGGTTTATTGGTTTCTGAGGAAAATGCACCTAGTGTTAAAAATCTAAATTTACGGGAAAACGCAAGAAACAAGAAGGCACAAATCAAAAACAAAATGCACACAAGTAAATTTCCTATCAACAGTTGTTTAGAAAGTGAACCAACAGCTGAGAATACAAAAAACAGTGATGCAGATATTTTAAAAACTAAAATTCTCCTTGCACTAAAACGAGTAGTATAAAATTGTGAAAAATATTCGTTCTCGGTAACATAATTTTTCTGTGTAAACTTCAAAAAACTTAATTTTTTCACAAAAAAATTATTTTTGACGTAATTTAATATTTTTTTCTGGTAGATCTAGGCCTAAAGTATTGAAAAACATATAAAACCAAAAATCGAAATTTTCAGTTTAAACCATCGTGCCATCTACCCTTAAGTTATTCGCTGTAATAATTTTCAGGGCTGATGAGCTGTGAACGTATGCATTGCCCCCTACCATCTCATAGCTAGCTAATGACTTGCCAGCAACGTTGCCAATACTTTCTCTCGTTGCTCTGTTATATACCGTATTGTTATATTATGGTTGACGAAATTTTCGTCAACCATTTCTTTGGTCTTTTAATAACAATTATAACCTATGAACATATAACCAGCTGATTATATTATAAAGTATTACATGTTAACGCGCTCTATAATCGATGTGTTCAGTACGAGATGCAAGACAGTTTAGTGAACTACTGCGGCTCTTATAAGCATGCACGCGTAATGTTTGTCAAGCTGAAACATTCGTACAATCTGACAACGCTGTCACATGTTCTGATTGGTCGAAACGCGTAGAACAGCAGAGCTCATCACCCGTAAAATGTATTAATTATACGTAGACTAATATTTAAGTGTTAAGCCGGAACTACACGAGAAGTGTTATAATATGAGAAACAAGGTAGAGCTTGATTAATAATCAGGCCTTACAGTGAGGTTAGACTATCATTTCTTTTTACACAATGTAGGCCTATTTGTTTGAAAAATATATAAGAATCTATCAATGTTATTTCACCCTAACGGCATGTTGTTGATTTAGGTAACGGGACTAATTGTTTTGTGTAAACATGTTACAGTGAATTGATATCATGTTATTTTTATTTATGTAGGGAGCTTGCATAAAATGTATTTGCTCATAGTTCTTAAAAGGCTCTCTTCCAACTTGTTGCAACCCCCTTTAAGTACTTATCAGAGTTGTTTAACTACTCAAAGTTGATTGACAGATACCTCGTGTACCAGTCTCTTCATTCAAACCCAATGAGTATAAAACAATAACAATTTTACCTAATACCTTGTAGTAATCCTGAAAATCCTTAGTAAAACTAATCTATACTAATATTACGTATAAAGACAAAGCGTGTTTTTTGTGCAAGCTAATTTCCAAAACGGATTTTCATGAAATTTTTACAGCATATTCATTTTTATATTCGCAGCAATATTTTATTTCAAAATTTTCAAAAATGATAACCCTAAGGGCCCAAATGAAGATTTTCAAATATGTATGTGTGTGTGTACATGTGAGAACGTATTGCTGTTGAAGTAGATGAAGAGGTTTAATGAAGACGAGAGACATGAGCGAGGGAAATTATCAAAAATTTGTACTTGTGTGTGTGTGTGTGCGCGCGCGCACGCGTTGGAGTATACAGTGGTCTAGCAGCTACACAATTTCTGGTACATATCTATTTAAAAAAATTTATTACACATGTTTCGCGTGCAAAGCCGTGCGGGGCATGCTAGTAGTTGGATAAACAGAAATACACAACTAAAATAAATAAATAACACTCTCTGTGAAGTCTTAATGTTGATTTAAATTATTGTCCGTTAATATTGATAATATCAGTTCTTATAATTAAGTGATTGTAACTTGTTAAAAAATATAATTAGCGATTATTGGATTTAAAACCCAAAATAAACAACGATCCTTTTCTTAACACTTTCCAGTATGGAATGAACAACAATAGTTAATATTTTTATAAATTAATGCGTGTCTCATAATTTAAATAACAAGGTTTAGAATATTATTTTAATATTAAAATATAAATTCCGGTCCTGATCCGAGGCTAACTTTCGATGCGTGCCAGTAATAAAGTTTTCCCTAGGCCGAGTTACGAGCCCTGCGCTGGATAGTCCAGTGGTGGGGCTGCCACCTTAGAGCCTCTAGACCCACCTTGGGTTTCATTTGGAGACTCACCTCCTAGGTTCGTCCACCCTCTCCACCGTTGGGAAAATTCTTCGTCCGCCTTCGAGACCGTTGACCATTTTCCGGGCTCAATTACCCTGGATTTTATGTGGGTTGACTCCCTAGGCTCTCCCGCCCTTCACGCCATTTGTAATCCTCCATCTCCACCGTGAAGACCGTTGACCAGTTTTCCCTTCAGTTGATCTGCGGGTACTTATTTGGCTATGCGTTATTCGTACCTGCCTGCATAGCTACAGGACGATCCCTATCAGCCACTGGAACGCGCCGTGTCAGGGTTGAGGCCCCCATCTCAGTGTCTCATAGGCCTACAAGGTTAAGCTCAGCCCCTACTTAATTCAAAGCTAAACCCTCGTATGAGCTGACAGAGCACGGTCAAATATAGTTAAATATTTAGGATGCAAGATATCCAAAGATGATGACGTGAGTGTAAAACTGGCAAAATTCAGCGCTGTCTGTGGTTCGATTTTCAGATCAATCGGAAAGAAAACGAGACCTTTCTATAAAATTCCATTTGGGTGTCCTTACACCCAAATGGAATTTTATAGAGCAATGGCTGTACCATCCATAACATTTGGGAGTGAAACATGGGTGTCATTACAAAGGAATGAATCTCGTATCCAGGCTGCTGAAATGAAATTTTTGCGGGGAGTCAAAGGTTGTACTCGGTTAGATATAGTACGCAATGAAGCTATCCGTGCCGAATTAAATGCTCGGTCACTGTTGGAAACGTTAAGAATATATAAGAGAAACTGGTCCAACCATTTACTTCGCAAACCAGCTCACAGACTTCCACTGGGAGAATGGAAATATGAACCTAGAGGGAAGCGAGGCTTGGGGAGACCTAAAAAAGAGATGGATGCCGGAACAGGCCATGGAGCCTAATCCTCGACAGATGATGATGATTAAAATATATATAAATTAGGCCTAATCAATAAAAAAAAATAATAAATTGAATTTATTTATTAAAACACTTGACTCATATGTAATCTTATTCACATGTTACAGGTACTGTATGTGTACTGCTACAACCTTGTACTATTTTCGTGACAATCTATAATAAATTTATTAATTAAAATACGTTTTATACGGGAGTGAAATTTCGGTGATAGGGGCTGTAGAAAAGAAGAGGATAGAAGCTTTTGAAATGTGGTGTTATAAGAAAATGTTAAAAATTAGGTGGGTGGACAAAATAAGTAATTTAGAGGTTCTTAGACGAGTGGATGAAAAAAGAAGTATATGGAAGGCATCTTACCAGAAGAAGGGATAGGCTAGTGGGGTATATCTTAAGACATCCAGGTATTGGGCTATCAATAATGGAGGGTAATATTGAGGGAGTAAATTGTAGGGGGAGGCAAAGATTCTAATCTTTGCCTCCCCCTACAAATATGTAAAGCAAATTACAAAAGATGTAGGGTGTTACAGGTATGTAGATATGAAACGACTTGCGCACGATAGAACAGCTTGGAGAACTGAATCAAACCAGTCGAGAGACTGATGACAAAAAAATTAAAATTAATGAAAGTTGGTGAATTTTCCTTGCTGTTTGGTAGTATGAAAATTAAACTGGTTAATTTTACCTGGGTAATAAATATTCATAGATTAATGTCTTGGGTAATGGTATTTAAACTTTGGCTAAACTTTGGTTGAATCATCTGAAACAGAATTTTCTGACGAGCGAAATTATCAACCCGAAGAAAACAACTAAAAGAGAAGGGTATTTTGGCCAATATTGACAAAAACTTCACCTTACTTGCAACGTTAAAATTACCTAGGCTCAAAACTAATGCAGCGCCACCTTGTTGGTGTTAATCATAACAAAAAACCCTTACTCCCCATTTGTCAAGCGTCTGAATAAAAAGTTTTACGCATCTTACAGTCTTGAAACTTTGATAGCTGAATCTTTTACATAATTTAGAACTCTGCAATATTTGATATTTTTATTAACCGTTACTATGGAAAAATGGGTAGGAGAGAGTCAATAGTGCTAGACTTCTACTGTTTGAAATTACTGATTTGAATTTATTTTTCTCAAATTTTCATCCAAAAGAATAAAGAATTTGTACTAAAATTTAGTCGTATTTATTTTTTATTCTATTGTTAGCAGAGTTTAAAAATTTTGGTAAAAATTATAAAAACTTTTAACAGTTATTTAAGCTTTTGAAAAACTATTTCCTTTCCATTATTGTTAAGTTTATTGTGTTTTTCGCGTTAATTATTAAGCTAATAAAAAGCGTGATACGTTTTAACTATTGTCACACTAAATATGAATTATTTTGGTACATGTACCGTTACTATTACAATGGAGATTGACGTGAACCGGAAATACCGGAAAATTTGAATAGGAAATAACTGATATGATACGCAGTTTGTATCTCCGATTGCCCTAAAAATTCATATACCAAATCGTTGTGAAAATCCCATTTTTATTACATATATGATGAGTTTATAAATTGTTCTTCCGTTAAGCGTTAAAATAATTTATTTAGTGTATATTTTGTAAAAATTATTACCGTTATCATGTACTAACTTATACGTAGATTTTTTTACCTGTAATGTTTGTACGTTGCAATCTGGTCAATTCAGAACACTAAACAATCCTATGACCCAATGAGATGAGGATGATGCGAATGAAGTGTAAATAAGGTTTAGTCTTGCGCAGACACAGGCCGACCATTTCTGAGAGATAATGGTTGATTAAACTTCTACCATCAAAGTAAACCGGTAATCACTGTCAGTATTCAAATCTGTATAAATGTAAAGTACCTTTATACGTAGAATTCAAATTATTTTATTTTTTACTAGATACTTTTAGGCCAGCCTTTTCAATCAGCTTATATACACTCTCTATCAGTTTTTAAGTAACACCGGTTAGAAAAGCAGCTTTATATTGTGACCACCTGAAAGGCGCACATGAAAACTCCACTGGTAGTCACTGTTCATGTACTAGAAGTTAAGAATTTAGCAAAAAAATTTTGTTTTACCCTAATGAATGTACTTCGCAATCTGTTAAATTTAAGAACAAAAGCAACCCCATGACCAAATGAGATGAGAATGTGCATGACGTGTAAATGATGTGTGCTCTTGTACAGACTCAGGCTTACCATTCATGAGAGAGTATAATAAATTGAACCCCAACCATCAAAGTACACCGGTTACCACTGTATAATATTCAAATTCGGATAAAAGTACCTTTACTAGGATTTGAACCAGAAACCTTCTTCTCCGAAATTCAGCTGTTTAACAGCTGACTCTTGGCGACGACTTTACCACTAGACCAAAAGCCGGTGGGTCACAAGTATAAATAAATAATACATTTTCTCTTTCTTAATTTTTAATCCGTGAAAAACTGGTGTAAAGGTATGGGATATGTTGTTGTTTAGGATATCAGCCTTCGGTTGATTTTTTCCTCTAGAAGCATTACTAAGTAAAACGAGGAGTAAGGTACCTTTACTAGAATTTGAACCAGGGTGTTCTTCCGAAAATCATCTGTTAAACAGGTGACTCGCGGCGACGAATTTACCTCTAGTTCAACCCGGTGGATTAAATAGCAAAAAATAGCGATGCTCAAATTTGGTGGTTCTCATTAAAGTGAAGTTTTCCGATAATATGACAGCCTGCTATTTGTAAATATAAGATAAATAAGGAACTAAAATAGAATTTAAAATATATTAGAAATAAATAGAGAAGTTTAAAGATCTGAAAAACAAAATATAAAGTTTTACAAAACCTTTGTTTAAATGTGATGAATTCTAACACTTAAAATTACAAAGGAAATTTTATGTATAAAATAAATAAATAAGACTATTTCGTCAACTAGAAAATATTTGTACGAAATCATTCTTTGTTTATAAAGATGAATTGTTTCCCAAATGAATTGCAAAAGCCTAATGTTATATTATTTCATCTTAATTTATTATTAACCAACCAACAAAAATGATTGTAGTACCTTCTACCATTCATTAAAAATAAAAAAATTGATTTTATCATAAGAGTAATTGAAGCAACCACCTATTAACTAACTATTCTCTGGTCACGTACAATTCATTTTTTACTTAATACAATGATACAAAATAAAAAAAATACTAAAGAGATTTTTAATTTCAATTACAAAAATATGTTCGATGTTTTGTCTCTGATTTCATTTTTGGAATTAAAGTTATTATTTTTATTTCACAACTGGCCTTCAAAATTATTACGGTATATTATATCGTGGATTTATTTTGTTCCCGAATAATACATTCTTTTTACTTTGTTAGTAAATATACAATCATTGTTATAGTTAATTGTGGTGATGTGTGGAATAGACTACTAAAACTTGGATTTGTAGATGATCTTTCCCAAAACTGGAGTTACAAAAGCAAAATTAGCATGGCGTGTTAGGTCGCAAGTCCTCGCTACTTTTACACTTAAAAGTCATCCTCTATAAATCACTAGTACGGCCAATTTGGCTATATGGTGGAGCAATTTTTGGAACCTGTTACAATACAACACTGAATATTCTTCAAAGACTCCAGTCAAAATCACTTAGAGCAATAACAAACGCACGTTTTTACGTAAGCAATTATACCCTTCACAAAGACCTGAAAATACCAACGGTTTGAGCCATTGTCAACGCAACATACAACTCATTACACACAAAGACAATTGACCACATAAATCCAAATCTTTCAACTAACGATCTCCCTGTTAACAGACGACTGAAACGAAGGTGGAATAGAAATCTTCTCCAACCACCATAAAAATAACTAAAAAAAACATTTCAATTGAACTAGTCATCCCTGTTTCATTTCATAAAAAAAAATCACCTCATAAAAAAAATATCATCTATCATAGTTTATAAATCATAATTCAAAATATTGGCACCACTTTCATCGTAAATTTTCAGGCCGAAATCGGTCACTGGATCGATTCACATTCACGTTACATTTCCGTCATTCCTCATTCATTTCACCTCATGTACTAGTTGTGCTTTAAAACATTGTACAGTTGGAAATAAAAAAAAAGTTGAACCCAAAAAAATAATATTTTTTTTTTGGGTTCAACTTTTTTTTTACAATTTTTTTACAATTTGACATATTATGTCAAATTCTTCTTAGCTGTCATCATCATTATTATTATTATAGCCGTCAAGAAGAAAATTCAAAATTTTTAAATTCCGTTTAAGAAAAGTTTCACGGCACAATTTGATCACTGCTGAAATTCTTCATGAGCTCCCACGTAAACGTAGTAGTAGGTAATAAAATAGACTAGCAACTAGCAGCTAGTAAATAGCGTCGTAGGTAATAGGTCTTTAGGGATTCATACCAGTATTTACTTGAGAATTTAACGTTTACATTTCTAATTCTCTGGTAATTAGAGAATACCAACTACATCTAAATTAACCAATTACAACTCCTACCTTCAACCAATATGGAGCTATGCCAGTCAGCTTTACTGCTGTGCAGAAACATCGGTATTAGCAAAAATTCAGTGTTTTCAATCAAAGCCTTTGCGGAGGATAGTTAACACTTCCTTTTATGTAACCAATAAAACACTACACTCAGACCTAAACGTACCCTACATTTTTTTTTTTTTTTTTTTTTACTTACTCTTGCCTATTAATAGTTAATATATATGAAGGAAAGTATTGTTTTCATGTCGATTTTTCGAAATCGAGTTTTCACCGGATCTATACGTTTTCAGACCCCCTGAACCCAAAAAACATGTTTTTAGCGATTGGTCTGTGTGTGTGTGTGTGTGTGTGTGTGTGTGTGCGCGTGTGTGTGTGTGTCTGTGTGTGAACAGAATATCTCAAGAACGGAACATCGTACGAACTTGAAACTTGAAACTTAAGTTACATACCACTACCGGACCCGACACGAACATTTTCATCAAAATCGGTCAACCGGAAGTAGTAGTAACTTAGTTTATTCCTATAATTTTTCACTTTTTTGCGATTTTCTCAAAAACTGGTCCTACGATTTTTTTTAAAATCGCCTGGTTTACTCAATTTTTTATTCTCTACAAGATAGGGTAGGCGCCATGTTTGCTGAAATTCTGCGTGAGGCTGTTTTTACGTAAAAACATTTGATTTTTAAGATTGCGGCTTTAATATGCATTTTAGCGCAAAACGTTATATAATATAAGTTGTAGAGAATTTAAAAACCTACAACTTTTAATTCAAACATTTTTTTGTATAACGCTTAGTTTAGCGGTAATTTGCGATTTTCTGTTTTTTTCTCACGAAAACGTGAGAAAAATCGATTTTTTTAACATTTCGGCCTTAGTATGCATTTTACGACAAAAAAGTACATAATTAAATTTATAGAAAATTAAAAGATCTACAACTTTTATTTAAAGAATTTTTCTCTACAGAGCCTAGTTTAGAGAGAAAGAGTGATTTTCCATATTTCTAAGCCAAACTGAGGTTGATTTTCATTTTGCGTCTTTCACTCATGATTAAAATTAGGTTATGTTTATTGAGGTTAGTTTTTTGTTTATTTCTTATGTTTTATTACTAATGTTAGGTTTAATGTTAATTATTTGCCCTGGCAAGAGAAAGTTGTGTGAGTGTTTCACACCAGATTTTTTTTTTTTTGAATAACTGTAAATCTACGATCTGCTCTCATAAAACAATGAGTAGATGTGTTGTAAGTATAAATCTTGAGTAAGTAATACCCCTTGGTATTACTCTATAAAATTTCCCATTTTGTTGAATTGATCTTGCCAGGAATGTAAAATAAATTACACAATCACATATTAAAATAAATCTGTAGGGTGTAGTCTGCATAGTCTTCTGTGTGTTCCACTGTTGTCTAGGAGATTGATGGCTTCTGGATTCTGATGATTTTCAAGTCTTGTTTGGTAACTGGTGCAAAATTTCTGTATAGCTTCGTGTACCGTGGGAGTGTTCGTGTCTCTGTGCAATATAGTGTTGGATATGTACCAAGGTGAGTCCATGATGTTTCGAAGTATTTTTGACTGAAACCGTTGAATTATTTCAATGTTACTGTGACTTGCTGTGCCCCAGAGTTGTATCCCATATGTCCACACAGGTTTAAGTACAGTTTTATAAATTAACAATTTGTTTTGTACCCTACATAAATGACGTTTTCTTAAAACTCTGTACAAAATTTAGGAAGCAACTCGTGAACCACCATAACCCATTGATCTCAGATCTGGCTACGCAGACTCTTCCAAACAATCCAATAAGACGTCGATGGAGCCGGGATCTCATCAATTTAGCGTAGTACTGTAATTGACTATCCATTACAGTGTTCTAAATACTGCATTTAATGCTACACTTATCTATTCACGTCGGAGTTCTAACACTAAACTGTGTCTCCACTCACGTTTATTTATCATGTTAATTTTTCCAAATTTTTTGTTATCACATCACTGATTTTTTTCCAACAGATTGTGAATTTCCTAAATAAAGAGGAAACAAAATTAGAGAATTAGAACTTCACTGACACAGAATAAGGATATTTAAAAAAGAAGTTTATGCGTATCGCATATTTATTGCTTTTTATACTCAGAATGTACAAAATTACTTTATTTTTACCGTTTTAAATATCTTTAAGACGTAGTTGTATATTTTTAAGTGAGTACCATTTTCTGTTAATGTTATTTAAATTTATGGTCCGAGTTATGCTTCGGCTACTTAACTAAACTACAATATGAAAAGTGTTAAAATTTTACTTTTTGTGTTATTTAGTAAACCCTTAATAAATTCTCCAGTAATATTTAAATTCTCACTATATCTTTGTAGATAAGATATAGGCCTAGTTCAATTTCGGTTATAATTTTTTAGATGTCTGTAATTTATCCTTTCTTGTTAAATTCGGTATTACTGTCACTTGTTCCTCTAACTTTCTCTTATTATTTTATGCAACTGTTTTATTATATCTAGCGAAAATAAGCGTAACGGATATAATTAACGTAATTACGTTACGGTGTGTGAACAAAACGCACGACGACGTTGTAGGATATAAATAATATATTTAAAAGAGTTGTATCGCGCGTAAAATGTTTACATTTTATTAAAATATTCTTTTTAACAAATTTCTTTTCTCGTGTCAAATTGATTAAACTTCGTCTACAATTTATTAATTATAGTAATTTCACTTCTTAAGTTAAAAATTTTATTTTAATTTATTCAGTGTTATTTACTAATCGTTCAGATATTATATCGGTAAGACTATTGAAATTTACAAGAAATCCAAAAATGAGGGCCCTTTCTAGTGTCACCGGATAGTGACATTAAGTGGCGAGTTAAAACCTTTAATTTTGGTGGCCCTGAAAAGGACCGTTTAAGCGGTGGTCGTCTTGGAGAAGCGTCGGTCGTAGTCGTTGTGGCGGTCAGAGGCTGGGCGACACGGCCTGTCGTCGTCTAGCGGAGACGTCATCTTCTTCCCTCGCAGTAGTGCGTCGATGGCTACTGCGTCGGATCCGGTGGGCGTAAGGCTCGCTCGAGGGACCGTTGTGGGCATCGCTTGTGGCAGCGAGCAATGTCGGTCCGGTCGACGGCTTACGCTGTTGGGTCGGCGAGCGGAAGCATCATCTTCTCTCTTGCGGGGTCGTCGATGAGTCTTTGTTGGAGTCCGGTAGTGGTGTGCCGATGGTGGACGTCTTGTCTGCTGTTTGGATCGGAAGTGAGTCTCTTGGTTCAGTACAGCGCTCTTTTTATAGTTGCCGAGAGCGCTGTGGTATTGGTGTTGACCTTGGTGACAAAGGCCTCTGTCGGTACGCCGCCACAGACCTACCGCCCCTTTCGGAACTATTGGCGGTTCCCTCTGTCGCTACGTCGGAAGCTTTGTAACCGGCAGCACAGTAGGACTACTTAATCAAAAGGGACAACGGTGACACTAGATTAGTTAAAATGAGTAAAAGTTCAGAAAAATTTCCTAATAATTGTTAACAAAACCGTTTATAACTCATTTAAGTTTATAAAACGTGAACGCATAGTTGTCCAACCTTTGGGTGATGTCAGTGCTAGTAGTAGATAGTTGGACCTGTTTGGTTGGCTATTCCTCCCACTAGAGCACAATGTGTCTACCAACCGGGCCAGGGAATCTGTCCCCAACCTGCGCGACACTGAACTTTACTGGCTATCAATTTATAAAACGGGGGATAGCTTACAGACAAATTATTTCAATAAACATTAATAACACTAAACCTGGTAAAACTTTTTTTTTGTCTTCAACTTTATTTTTATTTACAACTCTACAATTTTTTTTATAGCACAACTAGTATGAATGAGGATTATAGAATGAATGAGGAATGGCGGGAATATGACGTGAATGTGAATCGATCCAGTGACCGATTTCAGCGTGAAATTTTGCAAGGAATATGGTGCCAATATTTTTCAGTGATAATGATTTATAAGCAATGATGGATGACTTTTTTTATATGAAATGATTTTTTTTATGAAATGACACAAGCATGACAAGTTAAATTGATTTTGTTAATGGTGGTCGGAGAAGATCCCTATTCCACCTTCATTTCAGTCGTCTGTTAACAGGGAGATCGTTAGTTGAAAGAGATTGGATATTTGGATTTATGTGGTCAATTGTCTTTGTGTGTAATGAATTGTATGTTGCGTTGACGGTGCCTCGAACCGTTGGTGTTTTCAGGTCTTTGTGAAGGGTATAATTGCTTACGTAAAAAGGTGCGTTTGTTATTGCTCCAAGTGATTTTGACTGGTGTCTTTGAAGAATATTCAGTGTTGTATTGTGACAGGCTCCAAAAATTGGTCCATCATATAGCCAAATTGGCGGTATTAAAACAATTAAAGAAAAATCAGTTAATTTTCTTTTTGAAAGATACAAAACAAAAAACACCTTCTAAACAATATTACTTTCACACTTGGTAAACAAATAGCAGATGCAATGTTGGAACTCATCAGTGACTAAATCATTCCTTAGACAAGTCAAAAGGCTACTAATTTTTTTCTATTTTGGATCTTGCCATGATATTCGATATCAAAGCTCATTAAAAACTATTAAAAAATCAAAAACAATTTAATTTACAAGGACTGATTTTAAAAGAGCCACAAAAAATCTGTAATTTTTGAATAACCGATTTTAATAAGAAGTTTCTGGATACCGTAAATTTCCGCTAAAGTAAGTGTGGGCCAAAGAACATTAATTAAACAATTTTTATCATTAATAAATTTTCTTTAACTATTTTTTATATTGTATTTTTCCTTCAAATAAATTACATCTTCGCTGCAATTTTCATAAACCGGTTTCTCGCTTTCTTATGTATTTTCTTTAGAAGTAGAATTTAAAATTTCTTAAAAAGCACTGACAACCGAATGGTTCTTACATATCAAATTTCAAGTATGAGGCCTGATAAAAAAGCGTTCTGCGGGGCGTGCAGCGTGCAGTCTGAGCAGCAAGAGAGCGTGCACTGCCTGGTCTGAGTAATCAAAAGCGTCCTGCGGGGATAGTAATCAGCGGTAAGAGAGGGTGAACTATCCGGCCAATTTTGAGTATCACTACCTTCAATTTTCAGTTTTCAGCTTTAACTACTCTATTCTTGTAAAGCCTATGCGAAGACAAACAAATTTCAGGTTTTTTCTTGAATTTCTGAAATTATTTTTTCAGATGATATCATGTAGGCTTTACTAAACGCTGTTAAGACACAAACTGGTTTGACTTTCATTTGCAAGCAACGCTGAACGCAAACAGGCACGCTCTTCCCACTGCTGCGATAGGACGCCACTAAAAAAGCTTGTGTGCATTCGTATGTGACTGAGACGAACGCTGCACGCCCCGTTCCACAAAACGCTCGACTACAGCGGCCCTCAGGCCTTGCCTTATGGTTCTGAATAATTCGTGAAGGGCGAGTGTTATTTATACAGACAAAACCTTTCTGTAAAATTATTAGCAATGACTACGAAAAATTCGAGCCCTTGGTAGTTGTAGACTAATAGTGAACATTTCTGACTTTTATTTATCAAAAGATCGACTAGAGTTCTAATATCTTCCTCCCAACTATTCATACCTCTTTATTATTTATTACCCATCATCATTTGCACAATCATTAATTTACAAAACAAATTAGGCGTAAATTTAATAATTTAAAAAATGTATATTACTAGTAATACTTATGTTAATGTTAATAGCTTGTAATGTCTTGTGTGAAGAAGTCACCTAGTGACCATGACCAAGGTTGTGCCTTAATAATAATTTTTTGTTCCAATGTCTGTTTAGCGTCTCTAAGCGGATTGTGTGAAAGTGAAGATGTGTGAATTAAGGGATTAAAAGTATGTCTTATTAATTTAAAGTGGCAGCAAGTATATAATCTCTTAGTTGTTTCATCAGCAGTCTTGATGAGTTTAGCGTTACTCAAAAAATATTAAAAAAATTTCCCAGATTTAACTAAATTTCTGAATGTGTTCGAACAATTTTTCTCTTATATTTCATATTAATATGTAAATCTATATTATTCTAGCACTAATTGCATTGCCTTTATACGGTTATCTAAGGCTTAGAATTACGAAAGTTAATTCTTAATAAAAGTTCTTTTTTGTCATCATAGATAAAAGCGGTGATGAAGTAGATGTCATCACGAAGCCATCTAGCTTAGCATCCCAATGAGATTAATTAAAATAATTTAAATATTACAAGCTAAATTTTAGCTTGTAATAGCTTGTAACGATAAAGCATCACTTTATAAGTTCAAAGTTGTAACAGCCTCTGTACCTTGTTACACTAAATAAATTAACTTAAAAGCATGCATTAATTACTTTAAGTTACTTTACTATAAAATTATGTATTCTAATTAAACTAACTTTAAGGGTTATATTGCTTACTTTCTTACTTTTAATTACTCTATCAACCCTTTTCTTAATGTAAAATGCATTTTTCTTTCAACACGTCTTAAGTATCATCTTTTCCAGTTAGGAGAATATAATTATCGGATAAATTATTACATTTTAAAATATATATTAAGAAAAACTGTTGTATAATTTATACCTTATTATTTTAAAAATAAATAATCTTTCTGAATTTTTACAATTTTTTGTATTAGGTAATATACCATGAAAATAATGATTTTGTTTTATTATTTGTTAACTCTTAAAAAATCAGTTTAACTATACGTAAAGCCTAATAGTAGATTATGCAAAAGTTAAATGGCTTCTTTAAAGTAATGAATACAATATTGGTCATGATCATCAACATCTGTCAAGGATTAGGCTTAATGGCTTGTTCCGTCATCCATCTCTTTTTAGGTCTTCCCAAGCTTCGCTTCCCTCTTCGTTTATATTTGCATGCTCGCACAATATTAGTGTTTTTTTTAAATCCCTTATGTGTGTACGTTGCAATCTGTTCAATTCAGAACAATTATCAATGCCCATGACCCAATGATAAGAGGATTATCTGTATGACGTTTAAATGAGATGTAATCTTGCTCAGGCTCAGCCCGAGAATTCCTGAAAGAGTAGGGTATGGTTAATTGAACCCCGATCATTCAAGTATACCGGTAACCTCTATCTAGTGCTCAAACCCGTATAAAAGTACCTTCACTAGGATTTGAACTAGGTACCTTCGTCTCCAAAAATTAGCTGTTAAACTGCTGATTTTGGTGACGACTTTACCTCTAGACCAACCTGGTGGATTAAACGTAGCATTAAGATAAATAAATATCTAATAACAACAAAATACCCCTTCTTAATGATACATAAAATCAAAGCACTTAATCTTCAATTATTTAAATAAATAATTCTAAAATTTTATAAGGATACTACCAAGAATTCTTTCAAATAGTTAAATAAAAAAAATAGTCTAGTTAAATCAATAATGATAATAAAAACCATAATGAAATGTATAAGAATTTCTTGATGACTTCCCACCACCTAACTGTATTGGGTTAAATGTCTTGGGTTCGAATTCCATTCAGGCATGGCATATTTCTTACGTTACAAAAATCATTTCACCCTTCACCGTCTGCATTAGCAGTAATTGCAGAACAGTCGGGCGTTAAATAAAAAAAAACTGTATTGGCTGACTCAATTTCGACACCTGTACGGAATGGATGACAACCGGTTGACAAAACAAAATTTTAAGACACTAAACAATAAGACTGAAGGTGTCGGATAAATGGTTTAAAAAAGTCAGAATGTAGCCTATATCGAAAAACAGGAATAAACCGAGAAAACCTCATGAACCGAATCAAATACAGACAACTAATTAGGCTACTGACTTTACGGTCTTTCATAAAGAGCAAAATCAGAACGCTGGGTTGACAAAAGAAAAGAAAAAAGGAGAAATACAGTGAACGAATGCTGATAATGCGGGCTGCAAGAAGCGCTTCCTGAAACGTGGAAAGTCACCTCACGTGGTCTAAAACTGGCCCTGTACGAGAAAAATAATTAATGAAAAGATTTTAAAAAATGAATTACAATCTTTCCTTAAACATTCAAATATGCTGAGTGTTCAACATTTAAAATTGATTTTTAATTACCGCTCCATTGATAATGACAATTCAGCGACATGTGCGGGAACAATTAATGGTAATAAATGTAGCAATTTACATTTCAATTTTATGTAAATCTGAAATATAAAATGGAGATACGGTTATTTACCTCATTTGCTTAGTGTTTTGTGATATGCTTTGTACAGTTAGACAGCAAATTATTTCATTGCATTAAGTTATGAAACGTCCACGAGAAATCACGTTTAACAAAATACTGTTGTAATTTTATTTATGTCTGGTTTACTGAATGAATAAATTGATTACTATATTTTGTAAATGGTATAAATATTATTTATTTTTATTTAGTTTATTACACGTTATTTGTTAAGGTTTTATGTAACTTACCGGATGAAATTTTAAAAATTGACTGCTCTCAACTAAAAGGTTTTAGACGTAGGCTTACTAGATTTTGTCAATATCTTATTTAGAAAGTACGAAGGTCCTCTTTTATTCTCTGGTTACTAATTTGTAACTTTTCAGTCATCTTGAGAATTGAAATTCAGCTCCCTAAGAGTTGCATAGAAAAATAAGTAACTTATTTTTATTTCGACTAATTGCGTCAAAGGGGAAAAGGATGTCATAATTCTAGGGAAAAAGGCGCCATAAAGAGTCATAATTTTTAATACCTTCCCGAAGAGCACCCGTTCTAAAGATAAACTATGCTTATTATCTAAATGCTACCTAAAGTAAAAGCGTAGAGTCTTCTCAGAGCGGTATCTCTAATACCCCCTCTGAGACTCTACTTTAATGTTCTATAAGTCACTTATAATAAGTGACTTATAGAACATTAAAGTAGAGTCTCAGAGGGGGTATTAGAGATACCGCTCTGAGAAGACTCTGCTTGTTATAAATAATAATTATTTATAACAAGCAGGTGTAGTGTTAAATTATTTGCACTCGATCTCTTAGTTCCAGGGCTACAAAAAATATTTCTGTTTATTATCACATGGTCAGCCAATTATATGACTGAAAAATTTAAGAACAGAAGAGGTAGAGGTGTAAAAAACACTAGTCAAAGTTATCTCCTCTGAGCGTAATGAATTTTATTATACAGACAGACCCTGTGATCTGTCTATGAAGTTAAGGTATCATTTGCAGAGTGAAAAGTATATTCTTTTTAGAGGGTCTGGAATGCTGATAAGCATACTTTTCCACTTACTGAAGAAGGCATAGGTAAACCACCATCTCATGGTTTTACTTAGTAAAGCCTTAAACGTACAAATTAGCCTTTCGGCTGATGACCTAAACAAGTCACTTACAGTTTCCAAGGTACTGCAACTCTGAAATATATTCTGAATATTAATATTGTGAAATATTACATAAGAACAAATGCTTTATCTAACTGCTCTTTTCAAATTAAAACTAACTTTAAAAGACTAACCATTTCTCCTGTAGCTTAGTTATTGATTATCGTGAATCAGCCCTTGAAAGAAAGCACTAAGGAGCAAGTATTTTCCTGTATGTAAGTCAGGCATTTCATAATGTGGCTTGATGACCTTATCGACAAACTCAAGATCCTTCACCCCTCCTATAAACTTGCTCTACTATCATAGCTTCTAGAAAGATTTTTGCCGTATCGGAGGGGTGTGTCCAATGAGAGACCTAACCAATTCTTGCCAGTGTTCCACAAGGATCAGTACTAGCACGTTTGTTGTACAGTAAATACACCGCGGACAATCACACTAATACGTTACTGGCTTCTTTTGCTAACGATCCCGTCACACTCAACTTACATGAAAATTCACCCAGAACTTACAACATCATCTTTTTAATTTTTAACAGTGGTTCTTTGATTAGAGAATTAAAGTAAACTCAACAAATACAACTCATGTCACCTTCACGTTTCGTAGAAACACATGTCCATCAATTGAACGGATCACCCCTAAAACAGATTGAAAAAGTTCGCTATTGGGTTTTAATATTGACAGACGACTGACTTGGGTTACTCATATTGACTTGAAGAGAAAATTACTCGAAGGTTGAGGGAAACAATTCTTCACATAGCACTCCAGGAGATCAAAACTCTCTCTTCACTCAAAAATGTTATTGTATTCTGACTATTTAACAGACTCTTTTCCGACCTATTTAAACTTATGAGTGTCAGGTATTTGGCTCCGCTAAGCTCTTAGTAATCATAAAATCACAACGCTTTCAATTCAAATGCATAAGGACGCACTCTGAAACGAAACTAACGAAACGTTACATACGACTTATACAAACCGTTAACGATATCCTCGTCAATCTTACAGTCGTTTTAAACGGAAATATCCAAAAAATGAAAACCAACTAATACGAAACTTCTGCATGCAACATTTCCTCGGTGATTCTCTCACAGATTTCATAAAAAACGGTGTAGAGACATATTTTTTGAACTTTATTAATAAAATTCACAACTGTTACAAAATAAACAATCTGTAAATATGATGGTGGGTGAATTAATGAAATGACATGAGTGATGAGCATGGAAAACACCACCCATTGACAAATCTCCGATATGTTATTTAGTTACTTCTTACTAATTCACCGATTAATTAAATAAATTTTTAATATAACCGTTTCTAAAACAGTAGATCCCTGCTCCACTTCCTCCTTAATCGTCTTTGAACGTTTTTTTGGTAGATTACCGGAGGAAAATTTACGTATCAGTTCGTTTGGATGAGCAAAAAATCTGTTGTTGAAGTTTTAATAATGTTGAATGAAAACGTGTGTTACTTGAGGGATGTTGAGGTCGTTATGTAAGATAGGGTTAGAAACGTAAGAGGGTAGGTACGTTAGACATCTTGTAAAAAACAAAAATTTCCAGTAATTCTTATTACCGAGTACTATTGTCTGTAAAGTAGTTAGATCTGAAGTGTACAACTTTAGTTGGGTCAAGAACACTGCGCTGGGGAGCTTCAGAATTAATAGGATTTTATTTTACTAATTTTATGAAGTAATAAGTTTTCAACTAAAATTTAGAGATGCGCTTACTGAAGTATATAGGCTAATTTGACTATAAATACTAGTATTTTTGACTAGACATTTAACCACTTAAAAAACTATTTTCCTATTTTCTGTTGAAGTTTTTTTATATTTATCAAAAATTTACTTAAAACTGTTTAACATTTCAATGTGTAGGATTTATTTATTCGCTTTGTAGGCAATTATAATTTTCTAAGAAGGGATGTTGCAAGAATTTCAACAAGTTCCAGCACAATAGTTTGGGTTATTGTTGTAGGCTACAGTTTCTCGTTTGAGGACGAACAGTTTAGCTCCACGTTTAATTTATTAAAAGGAAAATTAACGACCGTAATTTAAATAGCAATTGTAACACTAAACTGCAGGGTAGGAAACCGTGTTGACCGCAGTGTTTTGTGGTTCGCAAGAAGGATTTACCCGGTACTAGAACGTACATCTGACGTCACTCGAGGATAATGGTCATTTCCGTTTCCCCTCAACAGACCGGAAGCGTCAGAACTGTTTTCCTAGACAAATTGTAGGTAAAAGCCACAATTAAATTAAACCGTGGTGGCTTTCATACATAGAATGTTGTGGTCTCGGTCCGCGGAGTTGCAGCTAGTCGCTTCCTCCCCTTCTATATAGTGGCTTCACACCTGTAAATGCCCTCAAATAAAAAATATACATACACACATTTACAAAATACTATATTTAATTATTTCCCGACCACAACTTGCATATTTATACCATTATTCATCATCATTCAAATAGTAATTTGTTGTATTTAATACGATTTAAATGTGTGTGCGTGTGTGTACTGAATTATTTTGTTTGTTTGTTGCGTATATAAAAGAGTTGATTAAACCAAATTGTATGTTATTAAATTACTGAAATAGAACAATTCTTTACAAATTTAGTTCTGTTTAAATGTTGTCGGTAATTAACTAAATATTTTTATTCTATACACTAATTGTACATTTTCCTCTTCAAACCTATTGCACCGCATATGTTGCAATCTGTAATTAGTCGACTATTAAACAAAAACAATTTCTCGACCGGTTACTAAATTAAATTAGTTCAGCCACCCACCTAAAGCTCATCTTTAGACCTTTTTGAGAAATAATTAACTATAGTTTTCAAATTTGACACACACTCCTGACATCTAGGTATATAACTAACAAATGACAAGTCCCCGACTTTGGTCTTGATCTTTGTCCACCGTTTTTGAAAATGGTAAAAAATTCCTGATTTTCGATTATATTTTTGTTCTTAGCGACCAAACAGTAAGTATAATTTTATTTTATTTTTCTGCATTCAACTGTTTTTCATATTAATGCTGACAAATGAATTTCAGTAATAAAAATATGCCAGAACTGATAGAGAATTGAACTCGGGGTCCTGCGTACTTTGTTAAATTTTTGGTACTGTATTTGGTAACAGAAAGTCGTGTGAATATTTAACACCAGATGTTTGTACTGCATTGTAATAAAAATTTCTACTTTAATAAATCAACATCTATTTACCCAATCGGTGAAGGCAAATGAGTGGGGTTCTGTTCTTAGATTACAAAACAAATACCGTAGTTTGCTTATAGCACCAAAAAACATGGGCCTATTTACTTGCAACAAGATTTTTAAATTATCCTAGATCAACTGAAACATGGTAATTTGCAAAATATAATCAGATATAATCAGAATATAATCAGATTTTAGTTATGTCTCTTTTTCTGAAACTTGTAACCCAGCTAAAGAAAACCTTAGTGCTTTAACGAGCAATTTAGGAAAGTGTAGGTAATGAAATCTTGATCTTTCCTACTGTCGGTGACTTCTGAAATATTATTTAGATAGCCAGGAGTTATTTATGTCAAAGTGTGTGAACGAAATTTGAAAACTAGGCTTTATGAATCATTTCAACTCAAAAGTATAATTCTCCCGGACTAAACGCATTTTAATATATTTTTTACTTTTTCTTGCCTATATGAATACTATATATAGGAAAATCCAGTATTGTTTTGATGTCGATTTTTCGAAATCGAGTTTTCACCGGATGTACACGTTTTCAGAACCCCTGAACCCAAAAAACATGTTTTTAGTGATTTATGTGTGTGTGTGTATGTGTGTGTGTTTTGTGTGAACAAAATATCTCAAGAACGGAACATCGTACGAAGTTAAAACTTGAAAATTATGTTAGATACTACTGGAGGACCCGACATGGACATTTTCATCAAAATCGGTCCACCAGAAGTAGTAGTTTATTCGTGTCATTTTTCACTTTTTGCGATTTTCTCAAAAACGGTTCTTACGATTTTTTTAAAAAATCGCCTCATTTACTAGATTTTTTATGCTCTACAAGATAGGGTAGGCGCCATGTCTGCTGAAATTCTTGGATAGGATGTTTTCTCGTAAAAAAGTTGTTTTTTTTAAGATTGCGCCCTTGATATAGCCTATGCATTTTACTGCAAAAATGTATAAATGAAAGTTGTAGGAAATTAAAAATCAGCAACTTTCAAACATTTTTTTGTATAACGCTTAGTTTAGCGGTAATTAAGTTAGTTATTTTCTGTTTTCTCATGAAAAAAGGTAAAAAATGGATTTCTTAAGATTTCAGCCTTATTATGCATTTTATGACAAAAGTGTACAAATCAAATTTATAGGGAATTAAAATATCTACAACTTTGATTCAGAGCATTTTTCTCTACAGAGCCTAGTTTAGTGTGAAAGAGTGATGTTCCGTATTTTTAAGCCAATCTGAGGTTGATTTTCATTTTGCGTTTTTCAATCATGATTAAAATAAGGTTAGGTAGGTTTATTTGAGGTTAGTTTTTAGTTTATTTCTCATGTTTTATTCCTTAGGTTATATTGTTCATTATTTGCATTGGCAAGAAAAAGCCGTGTGAGTGTTTCACACCAGATTTTTCACATTGTTCACCTTTGTAATTCAGTCCCCTAGGTGACATAATCGAGCATCATAAAAGAATTATACGTTACTCAGCAACAGATATTAAAACCATCAAGGAAAAAATATCGTGTAGAGAAAATTGTACAGTTTTCTTGCTGTAAAAAGTGAAACTCGGCTTGACTATGAATAAATAAGTTATTCCTGCACGTGTTGAGAATGAACTCTTAGAGGAAAACGTTTGTCTAAGAATCTTTCAAGTTTTCCTTTCTGTCTATTTATTACTTGTTTGTGAGATCTGTAAACGATTTTGTAGTGCAGATTTTTTAATGGCTGTGATTTTTATTATTGTATAAATAAAGTATTCATGTTGATTAATTCATTCCTTATTCTGCAGGATTTATTATGATTAGTTTAAAGATCGCCAACCAAAAAGGCTGGTTTAAGCACTGTGAGGTTCCTATAAGTTAACCCTTTATAGGGCAGTACTATAGGGGCAGTACGTTGTAAAATATTAAATTTTGCTTTACAGAGACTTTAATAATGTACTTTTAGTACCAGAACAGTATGATATTTTTTTTGATGTTAAGTCCTGCTAAGTAGGCCTGTACTTATTGAGGAACGTTTATTGAAATGGGAATCACATAATATTTAGTGGTAAGAATGCTTATTAAAACAACTTTTAGTATAAATTACAAAAAATGTGTAGAATAACCTTACTTTAAACTAGCATGAGTGCTTGCTTTCCCTTAAAAAACTTGAATTTTCTAAGCCCTGTACAAAAGTAACAACAAAACAATACGGTAACGTACGCTGGTATGAATCCTTACCACATTCGAGCAACTCAAGAAGCAAATGGTCGCTGCACACTAATTTTAACATGTGTATACTTTACTTACCAAAGAATATCTATAACACCGTAAAATGCCAATAAGTTTCAACTGGATAGCTTATTCTTAGATATACTCTACCTTGTTACCAGTGGTAAGACGTATACTAACCAAAGACCTACAAAAGATTAAATGAGGAATTACGTAGTTTGCCATTGACGTTCTGACTGCTGTTTAACAGTAGGCTACAGGAAAGTTTCTTAACACCATTTACTTTATATATAATCTGCAATAAATTTGTCTTTTATTTTATATTCAGATCTAGTTGAATGAAAACATTTTAATTTATTGTTCAGAATTTTCACTAACAAAAGTATTAAAAAGTGTTAAAATTTACTGTAAAAACATCATACTTACATAGTTTTATAGAAACTTTTTGATAATGAAACTTACTATTAATATCTATTTACTGAATCTTGAGGTTTTCCAATGGTATTAATAATAATTTTTTTTTTTTTTTTAATAACTGTATATCTACGATCTGCTCTCATAGAACAATGAGTAGATGTGTTGTAAGTATAAATCTTGAGTAAGTAATACCCCTTGGTATTACTCTATAAAATTTCCCATTTTGTTGAATTGATCTTGCCAGGAATGTAAAATAAATTACACAATCACATATTAAAATAAATCTGTAGGGTGTAGTCTGCATAGTCTTCTGTGTGTTCCACTGTTGTCTAGGAGATTGATGGCTTCTGGATTCTGATGATTTTCAAGTCTTGTTTGGTAACTGGTGCAAAATTTCTGTATAGCTTCGTGTACCGTGGGAGTGTTCGTGTCTCTGTGCAATATAGTGTTGGATTTGTACCAAGGTGAGTCCATGATGTTTCGAAGTATTTTTGACTGAAACCGTTGAATTATTTCAATGTTACTGTGACTTGCTGTGCCCCAGAGTTGTATCCCATATGTCCACACAGGTTTAAGTACAGTTTTATAAATTAACAATTTGTTTTGTGCCGATAATTTGGATTTTCCATTAAGCATCCAATACAGCTGTTGGTATTTAATAATTATAACATATTATTTTTTTTTATTATTAGAATTTTTTGAATTTTACGGTCTTTTAAAGGTACTTATTACGTAGCCAACTATTCTAAAGCTAGCGAAACCCTGCTTGCTGCACTTCATGGGAGACTAAACTTAGATCGTTTAACTTCTCACACAAATTTGAAATTTGGAACTTTAAAAGATAAATCACAACTGTAAAAATAAAACCAATTAGTACTGAAAACAAGAAATTCTTTTGCCATCAGTATAAGGTACCAGTAGAGGAAGTGAATAACTTAAATGAGTAAGAAAAGTAAGTAAAATATTTATTTCTGAACACAATGGTACGGTCGCATTGATTTTTGGAATGACTACATTATATTTGTATGAATAATCAGATATGCCACTGTTTTTTTTATTTCTGTACTGCAATTCATTTTCAAAAATTTTGGAAAAGCAAAAGAGTAAATTATTATGATTATGTCATATTTTAGGGCGGTACTGCACCATACCCAAATATACTCGAATGTATTATACAATTTTTTTTGTACCTTCAACGTTTGCGGTAAACATTTAGGGCAAACGTAGGTACCATTATCAATATTGTAGGAAATTTCAAGAATATTTTTCAACAGCGCTCAGTTTAGCGTCAATTAGGTAGTGATTTTCCGTATTTTCTGATTGAAATTTGTAAACAAATTTTTTTTAGATTGCAGCCTTAGCTACGCATTTTACCACTATAGTATACTATATAAACAAAAGTTATAGAAAATTAAAAACCTACAACATTTATTTCAAGCATTTTCATCTACAGAGCTTAGTTAAGCACCAATAAGAGATTTCCGTATTTTTTAGCCCAACTGCGGTTAATTTTTATTTAGCGTCATTCACTCATGATTAAGCATAGGTTATAATTTTAATTATTTACGTTGGCAAGATAAAGCCGTGTGAGTGTTCCACGCCAGATTTTTTATAATAATAGTATTTACGGATAAATCACAAAGAGGATATATTTTTAGGCAGAAAATATTTTTTTAATTAAAAGGTAAAAGAATTGAGACAAAACAAAATTTAGCACATAATATCATTTATTTACTTTCGACATTCTTTTTTTATAATGAATTTATATATATTATGTATAATATTTATAACTATTTACAAAGCATCTTCATTTTTAGCAGGATGTTTTTCTTTTCGTCTGGTTAGGGCACAATATAGACTATAGGTAATATCTTTCTCTTTAGGAATAACTTAACACTAATAATACTTGGCAGGGTTTTTTTTTAATTATTAATTAGTATTACAATAATAATAATATATTAGTTTTAAAACTTAACTCTGTACAGTAATAATTCAGATTTTCAATTTAATTTTGTCATTTTACAAAGTAATTTTATTTTACAAATTAGTATATAGAAAATCAATTTTGAAATTGAGAGTTAGATTTTTAATAAAAAAATATTATTTTATAAAACTTCCTTATTACAACACATAAGTGAACTTTTTTTTCTAAATGTTGTTTCACAACCCTAAATTTCAAAATATAATCAAGTTATTGATCAAGGCGTCGATGAATTTATTTGACTAAAATTGTGTTGTAATCAGGTGCACCCATTTGTTGATACAACAGGAAAATTTTATGGCCTATAACGGAAGAATGAAATAGGCTATTAATAACCTACAATCACAAATGTAAGCATATTTGTATTGTTTATATCCGTAGTATTGTACTGGATTTTTCAATTTTAGATCTATTTGAGGAACAAATCACAAGGTCCGTGAGTAAATTTAGCAGAGCCGGTAATAACAACAAGAAAACAAAACAGAAAAAAATGTTGTAAGTAACTAGTTTTCTACGATTTCCTACAATTTTCACTAATACAACTAATATGTAGGAAACAGAAATTTTGTTGATATCGGTATGAATTCACCAGTAGAAGGGGAACAAAACGATCTGAGAATAACTGAATGTGTGTTATAAGAAAACGTAGGAAGAATTTATTTCTTGAAAAGCAGATAGCCTAATTTAATTTTTGAAATATTTACATAACTTTCTATGCACAAATCGGATGACATTATTTTTTTGTTCCGTAAATAATTTTCAAAAATTTTGAAAAAATTAAAGATAAAGGATGAAGTCATATTGCAGAGCGATTTGCTTTCGGTACTCTACCTTACTGCATAATAAAATACATTAGTATCCGTTTAATACGCGCTCGGCTGAAACGTTTTTCTGTTTAAAACGCGGTTTTCATGAAGTCTCTTGATTAATAAGGTAAAACACATGTATATGTTTCCGCTTAATACGCAATCAATGCCGCCTAATACGTGCTCAAAATTGATGACTATTTTAAAAATAAGTAATGGAATTTTGTTATTAGTTACAATATTTATATATATTTATGTATGATTGTATTGGTGGTGTTATTTGTTTTTTTTTTAATTAAACATAACGTTCAAAAAAACGTATAACTTTACGTTTATTTATGTAGTACATAAAAATAACCTATGTATTTATTTATATATCTGTGGCTTGGTGCTAAAAGGGCCAATGTCCATTTTTTGTCAATTTGAGTTAATGTGCTCCCTGAGCTACATTAGTTGAAGACTTTAACATACTATAAGGGCCAATGTTTCCTGAATGTAGTTTTGGAAAAACAAGACCAATGTCTATATACTTTAACATAAGTCTTATTTGTAAAATAGGTCAATCTTAACTTAGGCCTTTTTAAAAATTTATCATGAGCTTTGATGATGTCTGCTAAAAGGGCCAATGTCATCATTGGCCCTTTTAAAATAATATACATGTTTGCTTTAGGAAGGTCAAACTTAACATTGGCCCTTTTATAATAAAACTAATTTTCAGTAGTTACATTATTTTTCATTAGTGTGCATGCAAAGTTCTACCCTTTTGTTTAGGTTAATGTTTGTAGTAGGTGTTTCAGTTTAAAGAAAACAGGATTTTAAATCGAATAATGGAAAACGAATGAGAAAGCCAGAAAAGTGGTCAAGAAATAGCCAAAATAAAAAAATAACAGAAGGTGCTGGGTATATCACAACTAAAGGTTAAGCTGTCTAAAATTTTAAAATCACCTTGCAATTGCAGAAAAAAGTGCTACAATAATTTTAAAGAAGAGGAAAGGGAGGACATTTTCATTTATTTTTACAAATTACAACGAGAAGCACAAACTCAGTTCATTGCTGCAAATGTTGAAGAATACGAGAAAGGAACAGAAAAGTTAAGACGAGGCGATGGTGGGGAAAGTAGACGTAATTACACTAGAAAATCCTATCTAACTAAAAGCAATTCAAGAGAAGAAGTCTGTCAAAATATGTTCTTGAACACGTTTGGATGTAACTCTGAAAAACGTCAGAGTAATTATTGAAAAAAAGATCAAATTCAGCTGGAATTTGCTTAGAGGATCAGAGGAGGGGTAAACACAGTAATCATCCATGTGTTCCAGATGAAGATATTGATGTGATAAAATAGCATACCTATTAAAATGTTTCCTGCCTTTGAGAGTCACTACTCAAGGTCTCATACAAACAAAAAGTATTTGTCACCAGACTTATAAATTGCTAAGATATTTCGATTGTACGGACAGAACTGTAAAGAAAATAAGTTAAATGCAAGAAGTGAATTTTTTTATAGACAAATTTTTACTGAACACTTCAACTTAGATTTTAAAAAGCCATACTTATATACGTGCAGTAAATGTGATCGATATAATGTAATAATAGAAACCAGCAGTGATTAAGAAAAATGCCTACAAGTCAAGCGTGAGAAAGAAAAACATATACTTCTTGCTGATATGGCTTTTGAGGAAAAACGAAAAGATAAAGAAAAACCCAAGAAAGGCTTTAAAGTTGCAACTATTTCATTTGACCTCTAAAAATGCTTACCTACACCACATTTAAAAAGTGGTGTATCATTTCACAAGCGCCAACTTTGGACTCTTAATTTAACATTATATGAGACTAAGGATGGCATATCTACACCTATTTGTTATTTAAGGGATGAAACCATAGCAGCTAGAGGAGGGGAAGAAATAGCTTCCTGCTTATTTAAACATATATCAGGAATACCTAAGGATATTGAGGAAATACATTTTTATAGTGACTGCTGTCCTGGCCAAAACAGGAACATCATAGCAAATAGGAACATCATATAACAGTGGTTCAGATGCTACAAGCTGATTTTTGTAAACTTCAAAAAATTACTGGAATCAGTTTTTGTTCACAGGACAAAAAACACTGCTGGGGATAATGTGACTTGGCTAAAAATCAGGTGGATGATATATCATTCTTCTCAGGCTGGAAAAATTGCGTACAAGTTTTCATTTAATTCTAAAAAAAAGACTTCAAAGTACTAGACATATCGAGAAATACACGATCCAGATTGTCAAGTAATATAATATTAAATCCAATTAGTGACAAACCTATTAAACTTCCCCTAAAGAAACTGCAGGATCTAAGGTCTCTAAAAGAATACATTTATCCCAATAGCTATCTGTACTATGAAGCTTTTCTTGCACCATTAGAAACAGATCTTAACATTGAAAGTGATGCTTCACTTACTGATGATATTGAAGAAGACTGAAAAATTTTACTTATTATTTTTAAAACATTTTCTATTTTCATGTTATTTGTATGTTATACCACTTGTATTCCTTTGTTTGATTCTTAATAATATGTTAAATAGTTTTACCCTAAATAAAACTGGGAAACACATACGTTAAAGTTTGTGATTTGTGTATCAAATATTATTTTTAAGTTAGCTATTTTTATAAATTTTTATTGGAGGAACATTTTCTTTATTTTTATCTATTAAACTACTGTTCAAATAAAATCTGTTATCTTTTTTTGCTAAACCTGCTGCTGATCAAGGCTGTGGTTCAGTATGTGCGAGTTGATGTTAAAAAACTACTAGGCCTACAACATTAATAAAATTAACTTTTAAATTGTTGAACTATTAAATAAATTGATAAATAAATATTTTTAAAAAGTAATAATAAAATGTGTATGAGTAATATGGCATTATTTGGTTATTCTCTTTTCAAAAGTGTTTTTAAAGGGCCAATGTCACACGAAAATTGAATTAAACCATAGGGCCAATGTCAAATTTTTTTAAAGTTCTAATTACTTTAAAATTCTAAAAAAAATTGTAAATAAAGTGTATAAAGCACACATTGAGAACCATGTAACACCAACTACATAACATCAGAGGTTCAGATTATATTTAGCATTAAGTAACATAATGAACATTCAAAGCTTGTTTTCTCCAAACTACAGTTTTAGACATTGGCCCTTTTAGCACCAAACCACAGATATAATCAATACGTAAATAGTTATTAATATTTTCTCACATTACGCAGAATGTTAAAACTAACACTTTTCTGGCTTCAATAATTTTATTTAAAAAGCACTCTCTTAAGATTGTCTTGGCCGCTTGTCGGCTAAGACGATTTTCCGCCTGAGACGCTAATTTGTGTCGGACCCATGAAAATCGTATACAACTGAATACAATGTAGATGTAGACCTTTACCTTAAATAGTTGGTACAATACTAATAAATGGAAGAACTAACGTTCCTAAAAATATTTACACCAAACAAATAAAATAAAAGATGACTTCATTTTACCAATCAAAATTTTTTTTTTAATTTGAAAATTATGTAATTTCATATAAGGCTTATTTATGTTAGCCTTCTTAGGAAGCTCTAAACTTCCAACAGTAAAACATCTTTGAAATAAGTTGGGTAGTTTTTTGAGATAACCTCAAACAAACAAACAAATCTTACTTTTGTTTAATATCGTAGATTACGAAAAACTTTTAATATCGTTCTAGTAGTTTCGGAAATTAATGTATGTGATTGACCAAAACTTTACCAACACGAGCATGTTGCGTATTAAGTCTTATTTAATTTTTTTTATTTTATTATAAATCAAATTATTAAATACCAATTCCTTTAACTTTCATAACATATAGAGGAAGTTTACTCCATGAAAACATAAATGTAGAATAAATATTATAGGCTAACTTATGTAATTTTAAGTGGTGTGATGACAATGTGGTGAAGCCACGGAAGTACTTTTCAAATTGGTAAGTGCTCTTATTCATTATTTGGGCGTTTATGTTGGTTTTTAATAATATTGTTTATAATAAAATTGAAATAAAAAAATATTTAAACGGTGGATATAAAGCTACAATGTTTAACAAATATTTAGTACCTATATATAGGCCTATTACAGGCATTTATAATTTATACATATTAACCAAGACAACAAACTATTACATTATTTTGTTTATTAACATATAACGGACAACACAGTTTTGCTTTCTTTGTTGTAGTTACCAGTTTTTTACCTTAAGTTGGCAAAATTATTTTACTTACATGAATTTATGTTAACAATAACGAGTTTTTAAAAATAATAAATATGAACTCTTACTAACCCCTCTTATATTTATTAATGTAATAACATTTTACTGTACTGTTTAATGAGACAAATGGAAAAAAAATTGAATTAACTTTAAAAAATAACAGAAGATATCTATGTATAAATTTTTCACCTTAATATTAAAAAAACAAATATTAAATAATTTACAATATTTAATAACTAGGTCATTAAAAAAAATTAACAAAATATTATGTGCAGTTTCATAATTCGTATTTTGTACAATAAAAAACACAATTTATTTTGAATAAAAAACATAATTATTTTAAAAATAAATACATATAAACAATATTTTTATAATAACTTAATTACAGTATTACTTATAAATTTATTTATTTTTATATTATTTATTCAATGAATTTTATTATTGCAATTTATTAGAAAGTATTTTAAATTACTGTATAATCAATCATATTTGTACGATGGAATAAAGAAAATTAAATTTCACTTTAAAAATTTGTTAATTAACTTATTTAATTCGTATTTACATTTTGTAAATGTGTTTTTTCTTATAATAATAATAATAATAGTATTACATATAATAATAATAATGTATAAAAAAATCTAACAAAACAAATAATGATATTACAAATTTTATATTCTACAAGAGTATTATTTTACACATTTTAAAAATTCATCTTTTCTATTTCTAATCTCTCTCTCAAATCCTTTATAATGAATAAATTATTTATTTGACAACAAAAGCATTGCGAACAGTCATCTCAATCAAAACATTGTAAGTACATACATTTCTAAAATCATATTGTATATTCTAATTTTATTAGTATAGTTGACGTATTATCTTTATTTTATTGTTCTTTTTATTCCTCGAGTCAGAGTCCTAAAAGAAATGAGCTTGCGCTCGGGATGACGACGTCGTAGGCTACGTTGTCGATCGGAGAATTGGATAAAAGGAACGTTTTTGGAATTTTTTTATTTGGAATTACAGATGAATATATTTCTTTTCGGGAAAAATACATTTCTTGTCGGGAGAGGTATTATTGTAGTTAATTTTTTGGGAAAATTGTAAATATTTGAGAAGATTTTGATATTGATAAGAAGGAAGTGTGAATTTACAGGTGATGAGGTTTAGTACTAAATTTTGAGTTTTTTTTAAATAGGCTGTATAATTTATTTGGTCTTATTCGCCGTATTTATGGTTCATTCAATCAGTTATGACAGTATTGTTAAAACGGGTGTACCGGTTCACAGGCGTTTATGTTTCACAAATAATTGAAGAGTGATTGAATGAAGGTGCTATGTAACATTTTTTCAAATATTTATTTTTTGTGATTGGTGAAGGTGTTAATTGCATACTTAGTTACGTAGATGACATATAATGTTGTATATCCACAATTTACGGAAATACCAGGGAATGAACGGACTATGTATAGCTTAATTTTAAGGTTCGTAGAGGATTAAGGTGCTAAGATCGTTTGACACCTTCTACCAGAATTCACTACAACCTAATAGACATCTTTTTAGAGTGATAACAGTTAATTTAGTAATGAACACCTCATCATCATTCATATGCATTTTGTGTTCCTTTAAAAATGTCTCTTAAACATCTTTACAGTATTTTGTATTATTAAATTACCGTTAATACATTTATAGATGATACAGTGTACAATAAAGACTTAGTTGATGAAAGTGTTGTATGCGTAAGAATAAGTGTCGTAAGGTGTTATATGATAATTGTAATCGATGCTCGATAAATCTTAAAAAACGTAAAAGAAAATTAAAGTTTTAAGAACTTTTAATTGCATAACACAAAATTTTCATTAAGGGCTTAGTACTTTCATAGCAATTTTCACTGAACTATATTTTATATTACATAGCACCTTCATTCAATAAGCTCTTCAATTATTTTTAGCACATACTTTGTAGGTGACACTGTTTTTGAATTTCTGCACTGTAATTTATTTTCAAAAATTTTTGAAAACCAAAATAAATTATTATGATGTCATATTTTAGGGCGGTACTGCACCATACCTGAATATACCCGAATGTATTGTACAATTTTTTTTGTACCTTAAAAGTTTGCGGCCTTAATATGCATTTAGGGCAAAAGTATAATATATGATCAATATTGTAGGAAATTAAAAAATTTAAGTTAAAAATCTTTATTTCAAGAATTTTTGTACAGTGCTCAGTTTAGCGTCAATTAGGTAATGGTTTTCCGTATTTTCAAATTGAAATCTGTAAAAATGCGTACTACATCATACAACGCTGTAAATGAATTTTATATGTTCTAACAGATACAAAAGAAATAGTTCATTCTTAAAGTAAATAGTTTATCCTATTCTATAAATAGGATTAATTCGTTATGTATTTCCATAGATATTGATACTAACTCAAAAAATGTTAAGTCATTATTTTTTCAAGTAAGAATCCAGAGTATATTTTCACACACGTTTTGAATAGAATTTTGATTATAGATGTACCTTAAAAATTTGATTTTTTGTTCTAAAAGAATAAACGAGAATTCCAGATTACGCCTAAATTTTGGTGTTAAAAGTTGCGTTTTAATTTTTTGTAAACAAAATTGATATCTTATATAAGATCTTAAATTACATTATATTTACCCTAAAAAACTTTTTATATTTGGTTAAAAGTGAATTATATACTATGTCATCTATAGAACATTCCATCTATAAGGAAAACATAAATACCGATAAAAATTTAAGGGAGAAAATTTTGTTTATACTTCACTTTTTCTTAACGACGGTGAATCTTGGCAAATTAAAATTTGAAATGTAAATAATTCAACTCTTGAATATTTTTACAGGTAAATTGAATAATGATGTTAAAGAATAAATTAAAATCTATAGGGTGAAAAGACCAAACTAATAAATAAATTTTTGATTTTAGTTTTCTTTTTTAATTTTTATATAGATAAGTTAATACAGTCAAACTATACTAATTAATTTATTTTATATTACAATAAGAATATTAATAATAACACATTTCAATTTTAATATTTTAGTCTAATTTATATTATCGATATGATACAATAATTTATAGTCCACTGAGTTTTACTTGCAATAACTTCACAAGTTCATTATTATAACTTACATTATACGCTATATTTAAATATTCATTTTTATTATCACTTTGATTATTTTTTTACCACTTTATAATTACGTATATTAGTTCTTTGTTACTCTAATTAAAGTTATTAGAAATAACACGTTTTGTTTTTTATACATAAATATTTATAAGTACATTAAAATAAACTACACTGATTATAACGAACAAATATATTTTAACGAGTTTAGTTCATATCATTACAAAATTGTACGAGTAGCCTATTTTTTAAATTAAAATCACGTTGTTCTTGTAGCCTATATTATATAGTTCGTATTAATGAATCGGGCGGTTTTTTTATAATTAAATTCATTGTTCGCTTATAACAGTATTTAGTTCATTTTGGTTTTTGTAACATGCCTCTTGCTTAACACACATTTATTTATATAATTTCATTAGTTTCAAATAAATAATACAAATCTTAAATTATTTCCTGGATATATTTTTTAAAGTTTAAAACAAAATTCGGTCAAAACTGGCAGAACATTTTCTTATGAAATGAAAGTAGGCTATCAGAAATAAATATTATCTCAGTTATTTAATTTTATATAATTGTTATTTAAAAAAATAAAATTTCATTTTATTTATCATACAGTATTATTTATTTTTGTTTTTAAAATCATTTGTTTATTTAAAAAATTGATTAAACTTTTGGGTGGTCATACTATATTGCATAATTTCTGAATAAAGAATAAAAGTTAAAAAAATAAATATAGCCCACTAATTCATAGATTATTTTGTTAATTTTGTGGTGTTTTGGCATGTATATTTTTTGGATGTTGAGGTATGGCAAATCTTCAATAACTCAAACCTGAAGAGAAGACTGAAACGTCAGAAAAACTTCAAATATGATTTAGAAAATAAAAATAACCATAACGGTGTTTATTAAGTGTATTTTATTAATTTAGTTTTAATTTTTAAGTGCTTTATGTGTACATTAGAAGTAAATGTAATGGTGTACTTAAGTAAATTTAACATTAGAAAGTAAAAGTAGTGGTATATATTTTAGATAGTTTTAATCGTTAAAAATAAAAGTAGGTACAGGGTATTTCTTTTGTAAACATTAATATCAGGTAGTTTAGGATTGAAAAAAATTGTCCATTAAGTTTAAGACTAGTTGAAATAAATACAAAAAAACTCTTGGAGTCTAAAATTTACTTAATTCATTAATTAAAATTAATAAATTATAATTTATTAACTATTTAGGCTATAATTATAGCCTAAATAATTATAATCCTTTTAATACATAACAGAAATTTTCCCTATACGGAGTAGAGACATGATACATTAACACAACAAGTAGTCCTTCTCGAAGTCATTTACATCATATTTTTAAAATGTATTTGGATATTCTGATCATTTTTGCTAGTTGTTTTTGCACAGTTGCGAAATAAAATAATAGCCATACTTTAATTTCTAATTATTAATTAATTAGTACTAAAATTTAATATGAATGAAATAAAAATAATTTTATTAGTTCGTCTTATACTAGATGATTCGTATTTTATCTCCTCTGATCTTGTGAACTTTCGTTCTTCAGAATGAAATTATAATTAGTTAAACAAGAGGCAGGTTACGATTTAAAAGTTAAATATAAAAAGTCTATCTACACAAAAGTTTGGCTCACACATCAACATTTGGCGAATCAGGGGAGTCGTCTTCTACATCGACCGAGGGTGGACGCGAATCGGGGGTGGGTGTCCGTGGTGGGGGCGGATGGTAATACTGCGCTGCGGTAGCTGGTGGAGGTGGAAGATGTGATGGGCCCGCCACACCGGGGTAAAGCCGGTAAGCGAGAGGTTTCTGTAATGTGCTGACTGCTGCCGCCGCGACGGCCGCTTGTCTGTAATATAAATCAGCCGTACTTCCTCCGGCTCCTGGGTATGGCCAACAACCGTAAGGTGGTCCTCCATATAACCTTTGGAATGCCGCGTAATTACCTGCTTCTGCTAATAACTCCAAACCAACCGCTGTTTGTCTCTTCCATTTAGTCCTGAAACAAATATAACAACAAACATTAAGAAAACTATAATTCAAATTACAAAAGTTTATTTAAATATTTTGAGAAATAAATAATACAATTTAATTAATGACTTCTATGGTGGGGTCCCGGGATAGATTCCCGGTCAGGTCTGGGATTTTTCCATCTAACTTATATATGAACTCATATTCATTACCTACAAACTTTAAGCCTTACGTAGCCTTCTCACTCATATTTCAGCATTATACCACTAAATATAAGTACCAAAATCAATTTTAAAATCACCTGAGTCGGAAAATTTAAGAAAAATCAATTTTCGGATTTTAACACTTGTATTAGTGTTGTGCTAATTAGTGGGTTTTTTTGGGAGTTCAACGTCCGACTTTTCCGCAATTACTGCTAATGCAGACGGTGAGGGAAGAAATATTTTTTTTATAACGTATGAAAATATGCCATGCCTGAATGGGATTCGAACCCAAGACCACATGATGAGAAGCGAGCACGTTACCAACTACGCCAATGCGGCCGGCGTATTACAGTTTGAAATTTCCGCTACTTTCCAATGAAACAAAAATTACGTTTCTATGACGACTAGAACATATTGTTATAATGAAGTGGCGAAAATAAAATCAGCTGGTCAAATAAAATCAGCTTCTCATGAACAGCTGACTGGTTAAATATAAAAACGAAGGTTTCCATTGTTGGGACGCGGCCGCGGTTTGAATGGCTGACGTGTTAGTGGTCTAAATTGTACGGGAATCTTCGTTACGGTGAAGTTTGTTATTTTGTCAGCAGACATTGTTATTTAATGTTTAATTTGGTAAGGGATATTGTCTATTTTATTTTATCGTTAATTAATTGTGTGAACTGTATTACTTTCAATGTTTAATAACTTATTTTCATAAACTCATGTTCATTGTTGTCGTTTGTAAAGGTTAGTTTTTAGTTCTTGTCAAATAATTGTGTTAAATAACTATATGTGAATTAATTAAATAAAAGTTTACAGTTTTACTTTATTATAACGAGTTGTAACAATATCTTTCTGATTTTTAAACAAATTCATTTAAAATTTTTGCCGTTTTAAATAATTCCGTTAAGGTTTCTCAAAAATACCATTTTTAAAGAACTAAGCCAGATTTCTCAAAATTTTATTTATTTTAAATTTTTAAAATCGTATGAACATCTTGGCCATTAGAAACTACTTTGGAGAAAGGAATCGGTGGGATTTAACGTGTCCCTTTGCTTTGTAGCACAGCACGCTAACCACTGGGAGCTAAACACTGGGATTGCTAACTACTGGGAAGCGGTCACTTTTTTGGGATTGATAAATTATAATTAATTAACTAATCAAGTAACTAAATTTTCAGGGTTTGTTCAACATTTTATTGTTCTCTTACTTTATTTTGTTTTATTTCTGACTGTTTGAAAATGATTAAGAGCTAGGCCTACACCTGACCGGGAATTGAACACGGAACCCCTGGTAAAGAAGCGTTGCACTGACTACTACGTCACGGGCCGGTCTTAAATCATCTTAAGTTAATAACTATTAATAATAATAATTGAAGTTGCAATATTAATAATAATGTTACAATAAAATGTGTGAACTTTGTTGTAACATTTTTTATTAACAAGTTAGTAATAAAATATTATAACAATTTTCTAAATATGACGATACAGATTCCAAAACTTAAAAACCTTGCTGGAGCTTGCAGTCAACATTACAGTCCGATAATTTTGATCACGATGATCCCTTGGCCAGAGGCGTTTTAAACGTCTATGCTGCGTAACCGGTATCGCCTTAGTGTACATGTTTTGTATGAGAGGGTTGTCATATAATTCAAATTTGTGCATCGTCTTGTATAATTTTGTTTTGTGACGTAAAGGGCACTGCGTTATCACTCGTAGAATCTTGTTTTGAATCGCTTGTAGGTATATATTTCATGTGTGAAGGTTTAGTAGATCTCAAAATTGAACTCCATAAGTCCTGATTGGTTTTATGACTGTCTTGTAAATTATTAATTTATTTGAAATGTTTAATTTAGAACGTTTATTAAGTAAACGTTTTAATTGATAAAAACGTATTTTGAATTTGTGGCGAGTGTTTATAAACATAGTTAAGTATTGTTTTTTTTTAAATTTATTTATTTAACGTCGCAGCTACTGCAGGGTCATTAGTGACGACGTTGGGGTGTAACTGTGCGTAATGAGGATGAAATGATTTTTTGTAACGTATGAAAATATGTCGTGCCTGATTGGGATTCGAATCCAGGACCATATGATGAGAGGCGAGCACGTTAGCAACTACACCAATGCGGCCGGCTAAGTATTTTTATTTAAACAATTTTATCAAATCAATAATACTTTTTTTAAACCATTCTAGAATTTCAAAGTACATTGTGCATAATTTCTTAAAAACAAATAAAACGTATACCTTATAAGTTTACAAATAAACAATATAATCCTCGTCTCATTTCTCATAATTTATTAATCATTAAGAAACTCAATAGGAAATGAGTATTGTAATATTTATATTTCATATTACAAAATTATGATGTAACAGTTTTTGTCTTTTAATATGAATGATGAAAAATCTAGTGAAAAAAACAGATATGAACATTAAATAACGAATTAAATACTGTTTTATTTTGGTAAAGTATTTGTTGTAAGATTTTAACTACGTACATCAGATAGTATCATTAAAATGAGCTTATTGTTTCTCAAAAAAATTTTGTATTGTTTTTAAGTGTTAATTGTTTTATGTAACCGAAACTAATGAGTTATATTATCTAAAAGTAGGTTATTCTTAATAAGATTTATAAATTAATTTAATGTTTTTGGATTTTGAAGTGAACGGGATGAAGAAGAGGTAGTTTTTCAGATCATTACGGTTCAGAAACACATTGATTACAGTCATTAAGAGTCTATGCGGTTATGAAATAAATTATAGAAGCCCAACAGTTTTCTTTATTTTGTTTTTTTTATATGTATTATTGTGTTAATCGGATATGAGCCACAAACCTGGGAATTTTGTGTCTATTTACTCAGTTCCTTTAATGGTTCCTGACATGCCAAACCTTAATAAAATTATATTTCTCTATTTTTATTTCTACTAAAAAATAACTTACAAAATCAACAAACAGATTTAAACTTACTTAAGTGGCGGAACTAACTGGACACGCATTTGAATCGTTTTAGTATTAGGGTATATTTATATATTAACATTTGGACAATTTTAAATTACTTAAAAAATAAAAAGAAATTTAAATTTATTTTGTCTTTCTCTGCTACCATTAGTCACAGAAATTTATCCTTTTCTAATAACAGTTAGTACAATTTTTAATAATAGTCTACAAAAAGAAATTTGAGCAATTTTTAAATTAATAAATTATTTCAAAGTTTTTAAAACATTTTTGTTTTGTTTTAAAGGTTAAATTACATTATGACAACAAAAACGGTATTTTTTATAATCTATTTAATTACAATAAATGAAATTGCAGAACTGTGTTGGATTCTACTACAGTAGTTTTTGGATTTTTAATCTATTTTTTTCTACCTAAAGTAAATTAGTTAATCAAGAAATGATAAAAAAACGTTATGAAAATTTTACAAGTAACACAAAAACCAGTTGAACGTTCGATTAAAATACAATTTTTTAGAATCTGTATAATTATTATTAAGTAATTTTATATGAATAAAATATTGGTCTTAATATGTTTGAATTTTCATGTCATTAATTGTACGTTACGTTAACCTCTACCGGGTTGGTCTACTGGTAAAAGTCGTCGCCGAAAGTCAGCTACTTGACAGCCGATTGCACGGAGACGAAGGTTTTGTCTTTTGATTAATTTAAAGTTACAAGTGTTTTGCCCATAACAGACCTTAACAGGCACTTAATCTGTTCGTAGCAGGGCTAAAATAAATAGTTCTGTTTCTTATCACATGGTCAGCTAATTAAATGATTGAATCATTCAAGAACAGCAGAGGCAGAGTTGTAAAAGACCCTAATCAGAGCTATCTTTTCTGAAAGTAATGAATTTCATTATACAGCCAGATCCTGTGGTGAATGGTGTGAAGGTGTCATTTGCAGAGTGGAAAATAAGTGCTTTTTAGAGGGCCCGGCATGCTGATAAGTGTACTTTTCCACTCAGTGAGGAAGGCAATTGTAAACCACCTCATTCCTCGTTTTACTTAGAAAAACCTCTACAGGTTCAGACCAGCCTTTCGGCTGATGACCTGAGCAACAACAAGTGTTTTATAGACATATTAAGGCAATGAAAGAAATAGGAATGGATGAGAAAACATTAAATTTTTATCGAAAATAGCAGGCCTAAACCTCAAATCTAATAGTATGAAAAAGTTAAGAAGGATTTGGAAAAAAGGGTGTCAATTAAAAGCTACTTTTTGATTAAAACTAATTAGAGGTTATTAATAAAATAATATGGTAATAGATATAGCAGTTAAAGGAAGGTAAAAAGACGGGACGACGGAAAATTCTCTGAATGACGAAAAGAGAAAAGGAATCAAGACATTAAAAAATATTAATTTGATAAAATTAGGTGAACAATTAAAATGAGAAAATTAATAATAGGTATGTTGCTGACGTTCTAAGCTTGACCGAAAGAATTAAAATGTTCAAATCCTTGTCGATAATTGAACTAGAGACATTTTACATCATAGTTTGGCGCTGTACCACCACACTACTTATGCGGCCTTCATTAATTTTCATTGCTATATCGTCTTGTAAACATTATTGTGATTTTCTTCTTCATTAAATATTATTCTAATCGTTTGTATAATTTTAATCGCCTATTTATATATACTTGATTGTAGGTAGTCCTTCAATTAAATTCTCGTATTTAAATAATGATTACAGGCCTATCTTTTTTGTAATAATACAAATTAAAAATTAATTTTGAATTTTTAAATTACGTTGTTGTCTTTATGTAGCTATGTAAGAGAATTAGCTGACTTTAATGTCCTAAAATTATTTAACTAAAGTGTTTTAAATGCAGGTTCAAAAAGTAATTAATCTTTTTTTATAGCGACTTTCTTAGCTTAATTTTTCTACGATATTCAAGGTCGGTTAATTGCAACTTAAGCTATTTATAGCCTAATTATTTTATAATGGGTCTCATAATTTCCGGAATTTACTCATTACACTAGCTATAAATTGACGTGACTCGAAATTTAAAACAATTTAGTTAAACCTGATGTTTTATTTCAATTAGAAAAATTACAAGTCTGAATTCTTAATTGGTATTTTTTATTATGTTTTAATTATTTTAGTTAATTATTCATTGTTTACAATGATGATACAGGAAGAATAGTGTTCAAGATTAATTTCCAATTTATTTAACAGGACTCTGTCCTGGTTTATTTCAAAAGGTTAATACAGTAAATCGTAAAAAAATCTTCATTCAATTAAGTTTTCAATCAACAAGTAATTGCTGCATGATATCTAAGAGTGTCTTAACTTATTAACCGGATGGAAAGATTAATTTACGCAACAAAACTAATTCTTAATTACTGGTTTATAGAAACAATTTTAATTTTCTGAATTATTTTCAATATTGTTTTGTCCCTAATTTTGGGAAATTGAATTTTAGAAAGTCAAAAATTTTAATTTAATTCATTTTCATTAACTATAGGCCCTACTCATAAAAAGCTGAATTAACTCATTGACTCAATACTGATCACAATTATCTCCAGAAATATAAAGCCTAGAAACTTGAGATTTTGTTTACAAGTTTTTTTGAGTAGTAGTAAAATATCACTAAGAAAGAGTTTTTGAAAAGTACTTCATAAAAAGAGAATTTAAAAATAAGATTGAATGTGAAATATATTACTTAGGTCTTTTGGTCTGTGACAAACACACCAAAATCCATAGGCCTACGTACAGCAGTTGCGAAATGAAATTTTTTGTTTATGTAAATGCCCAAAAGCCTGAATCAATCTTATAAATTGTCAATCAACATATCAATTAATGTACTTATTTATTTATTAATTGATATTTTCTGTAAAATTTTTAAATTAAAATATATTTACATGTAACAAAATAACCACCTAAGGTACAGCCCCCTTCCTGATGGGTGTTTTTTAGAACAAAATAACATACTGCGGATGACTACCAGAGACCTTCAGGTTACTGTACGGTAAGAGTACGTGATTGATAAAGCTGATATTCTAGTTTAGTTAGTGAAGCCAACAGTTTTACCCGAAAATCTTTAGGCATACAAATATAACCGTATAAATTGAGGAAATATGTTATATTATGATGAAGTAATTTATGGGAAAATTTTAGTAAAGAATTTGTCAACTTGTCTAGAAAATTAAAAGTAATATAACAGTGTACCACAACTATCTGACGTTAACGAAATGTCAATGGTCGGTAACATACAGTAGCAGGTCACGGTAAGATGTTCAGTTTTGTTAAGATGAGACAAGAAGGCACGTTCCTCAATTGGTTGCGTGTGTTTTGTTCAAGATAGGACGTACTTTAAGGTAAATAATTACAGTTTAAGTACTCGCGAAGAAAAACTTCTATTACTAACGCTACAATGGACATCATTGTTCCTCATCTATCTGTCTTTCTTATTTCTGATAAAAGCACACGTTGAACTGCATCATATAAAATAATATTAGGATGAGTAAACCGTGGAATTCAACCAATCTCAGTTACACAATAACCTGTCAAATTATCGGACATCTTCTTTTTATTAACTCGATAATATCTCCAATCAGGAATTATCCTGCTAAATGACTTGATATGCTTCAAAAAAAAAACTGTTAGATTTTTCTTTATTTCCGATTTTATTTTTCTATTACTTGTTACTTCGTCGTTATATCTATTGATCAATCTTTCACACGCGTTTCTTAAAAGATTGCACGAGTAGCACGCGTCTCTTCTTTTGAAAAGTCATAAACGTTACTATACGTTGAAATGCTTGCTCGTTTAAAATAATTCTGTAACAGTTAGAAAGAACAACTTTTGTTAAAATCAGAAAACCAGGTGTAATTTATAGCAATTTTATCTCAGCTGTTGTCCCCTTAATGTCTTGGATAGTTAACGTTTAGATTTATCGCATGGTTTATCAATTCTTGTTAGTTTAACCTATAATATTCAAAGGAAATTGTTTAAGAATGGAAAAAATAATTTATAATCATCAGTTTATCTGCCCTGAGGTAGACCCCTTGGATCCTATTTATCTCCATCTTGTTTTGTTTACCCAGTATCTTAATTTTTTGATAGTTTCTACTACTTTTGAAATTATCTATCCTTTATTCATCAATATTTTTGATAAACAATAAATATACAAGGAAGAATGTATATAAGAATATATTTTAGAGAAGATATTTGGTAATATAATCAGCGGCTAAGTTGATAATTTTGAATTAAAAATCCTAAAAAGAAAAACATAGTATAAAAATAACTACTGTACGTAAGTAGAAAAATAATTAAAGCCTACACTTGACAGAACTTTTTTAATACTGTACTTTAATATCCAATCTTCTATTTAATTGTAGTAAAATTTTAGTTACAAAGATACCGGCGTGTTACTCTATTTCACGGTGATTTTAAGTTCGATTATTTTTCAAGTTCTTCTTCAGAAGAAAACAAACGAGAGCGTCCAATTATCCGTGTATTTTCTTGCCACGTTCTATGCGCCAGCCCAACAATTAAAAACTTTATTTATGCCCCGTCATCAAGCCGTAACCAATTCATTGTCCTGTCGTGTATTATGTCTTCCATTTCTTCTGACGCTAAATTCCGGCGACATTTATCTTTCTTACGTTGGTAAAGCATTAAATAAATCATGCGCAATACCCTAATGATTGTGGTGTTTTTTAATGTACATTGTTACATAATTAATGTTTGCAGTTATAATAATTTTCAAAATTTAAGGTAAAGCCTTATGTCGAGTTATGTTAATGCCTTGACTTACGTCAACTGCAAGCTCAATCTGCTAAACCTCACTCGACCTAAACGCTCGTTATTCTTACAAATTTTTGATACCTGCATACAAATATAAGTGCGAAAGTGCTTACTGACTGACTCACCTTTATTAATTCTCTGATTTTCAAATCGCTCTAGATCTGAAATTAGCTACATTTGTTCCTTAGTAATTGAAGATAAAATCTAAAACATTAGTACTTTGATCACTAGCTTCAAAGCAGTGATAAATCTAGAATTTTTCTCGAGAGGAGCAAAAGTTGGGTTTTCCCATCCCGTATAACCACTCCCAAAATTAATTTAAGAGTAAACAATTCCCTCTTGTCGGCGCTATTTCTACCAAATTTATTTCAATAATTGCCACCACATGACATGTTTTTTAAAATTTATTTTGTTACTATTATTTTTATATTTATTTTGGTACTAGAATACCTAACATGATTATGCTTGAAAATTACAGTTATTATTAGTATGTATTATTAAATTTATTAATTAGTATTAGTAAATAATATAGGATAAGATTCATTGTATTTTTAGTAATAAATTAATAAATAGATATATAAGTAAAATAAATAATAATTACAATATACATTTAGGTACGTCGTCACTTTAATACCTATTTATGTGTACGTGACTTTGTTTCTTTACGTGACTTATGTTTATTTTGATCTCCAAGGGTCGATTTGTCTTTCCCTAGATATGCAAAAGAGAGCATTTGCTGTATTTCTCTTCTTCATGTACCTTAGGGTCAAAAATGGGGTAACTATCCTCAAGATATATTAAACATATTATTTCTGTACCTTTCCAAAGAGCTACACTTCTAAAAATCGACATGAAAGTTTTCTACGTGATACTTAGAAAAATAAAGCATTCGAATTTCCACCATTTACCCCGGCTGGTTGCAAATGGCGTAAGTTCCCGAAAGCAAATAACCTATATTGTTGTTTAGATCAACAGCCAAAAAGCTGGTGAGAACCTCTAGAGGTTTTACCAAGTAAAAATGAGGAATGAGGTGGTTTACATTTGCCTTCCTCACTGAGTTGAAAGAGTATGCTAATCAGCATGCCAGGCCCTCCAAAAAGCACCCACTTTCCACCCTACAAATGACACCTTCACTTCATTCACCACAGGGTCTGGCTGTCTAGTGAAATTCATTACTCTCAGAAGAGCTAACTCTGACTACCGGTATTGTTTTTGCACCTCTACCTCTTCTGTTTTTAAATAATTCAGTTATTTAATTGGCTGATTACGTGATAAGAAACAGATCTATTACTATTTTTATAACTATTTTTTGTAGCCCTGGAACCAACAGATCGGGTGTAATTAATTTAACACTCCACCTGCCTGTTATGGGCATAAAAATATAACCTATAGGTCTATATTATTTTTTTAATTCCTCAAATAGCCATCATACTGAAAAATCGGCTTTAGGATTTCTAGAAAAACTAAAAACGTATAATGTTTTGTGAAATTCAAAAACGTTATAAGTAATAGACCAGTTTATTTAATCCACCTCACTGAATAAAAAAGCCGCCTCCGTGACCCAGTGGTTAGAGTACTACAAAAGAGTGGCTGCAAAACGGAGGTCCCAGTTTTGATTCCCGGCCAGAGTCTGGAAAATAATTAAAAGATCAAACCCACCGTTTCTCACCTAAACGTATCCCCAAAATGACATTAATAACCAAGATGTTGATGCGACTAAACTAAAAAAAAAAGATTTTACTTACTATATCTGTTAAATAAGTCGTAAAGTTTTATATTTAGAAAGAATTTTAGTATTAAAATTTAAACGCTGTAAATATCACTGTTACTATCCCAAAACTCTGTAATGCTATAAAAAAGAAACCAATTTGCCAATGTCCTGAAACAGTAACTTAACTATCAATAAATAACGCATAAAATTTATTTATTCTATAAATTTATGGTAAATTAAAATAAACGGTTGCTTAATTTTACAACAAAACTTTATTGAATATTATCAGATGATTTTCTTTATGGTCAAGAACTAAAATCTTGCATCGTAATTATGAACACAGAACTATAATGATGCTTTTAAAGTGTTTACAATACGGCATTAAATTTATGTATTTTTGTATATTATAAAACTATAATTTACTAATTAAATATTATTACATTTTGAAAGATAGTTTTATGATGGAATAAAAAATTTATAGTGCAACATCAATTTTATTACTAAATTTATCTCGCATAATTTTGTAATTACTAAATATAAATTTAAAATACATACGACACAGAATTTTATTATCTTGGTTTTTAAAATGGATATAATAATAAATGAAAATATTTTAGTTTGTACCTACTAATATATTGACTTACAGATGTAAGTCATTAAAATGATTACACGAAATGACAGCCTACTTATTATACAGTATCATAAATGTTGAAGAAACACTAAAAATAATAAAGAATTATTATGTTTGTGCCTAGATGTTTATTAAAAATGTATTACTAAGAGTTTCAGTTTATATTAAGTCGCATCGCAATTTTGGTTATAACTGTCTGCTGTTTTTGAAAACAGTGGGTTTTAAAACTTCCAGACCGAGATTTAAACCTTTGTTAGCCATTGGGATATTATATGCAACATTAGCCTAAATGTTTTTCATAGCAGGAAATTTTATGTTGGTAGAATTTCAGATTAAGTCAATAATATGTTTGTTTTCTCTTGTCCTGTATCAATACGTAGAGAAGGAAAGTAGCTACTGTTTTCATTTTCAAATGAAACCTCGAATTTTTCAAACCTAGTTTTCACTAACAATACACGTTTTCTGGGCCTGTGAACCGAAAAAAACATGTTTCTAGCGATTGGTTTTGTGTGTGTGTGTGCGCGCGCGCGTGTGTGTGTTAACAAAATAGTATCTCAAGAACGAAATATCGTACGAAGGTTAAACTTAGAATTTAAGTTAGGTAGGCCTACCACAAAAGGACCTGATACGAACATTTTCATCAAAATCGGTCAACCGGAAGTAGTATTTTATCATGAAAAGGATTAGTTTTTAATATAAACTTTTTTTATGGATAATCTGTTGTATTACAATAAATGGCATATGTCGCTTAGAACTAACACATAAAATTACAATCAAGTGGTGTAATTAACAATATGTTAAATGAATATAAAAATAAGAAATCCTTAAATTAAAAAATAACAATTAATAATACACACGATCTCAAAATGTATGTGTAACTTACACCAAACTTTTCTGAAGATTAGAAGATGTGTTCATTCAATAGTTTCAATATTCACACACTCAAACACGTCAAGCGTTAACAAAATATAATCACGATATAAAATTATTTACAATTTAAAATCACACTATCAGAATCGCCCTGGTAGATTCAGTACGGTATCACGTTTTAGTCTATTAACATCATTGCTGTTGTCTAATAGATTTAACGCTAGATGATTAACGTTATTATTTAGGCGTTTGATATATTTACAATGTATAGATTAATTTGAACATAGCATCAATTTTGAACAACAAGATTTTGCAAAAGTTTCAATCGAATATCCTCCAGACCATATTAAATGCACTAGTGGCGTAGATAATGGGGATCCGGGGTATCCAGACACCCCACAAAATGTAAAAAAACAAGAAAAAATAGTGTAAAGATAGTAGATTTTACCATCAGCAGAAAATCTACCAAATAAAAATTAAATAACTAACTAAATTAATTTAAACTAGCGTCGCATAACTAAATTCTTTAATATTAGTTATTTATTAAGATCATTATAAAATCACCCCTTGTTTTAAAGTCGATTGGATTCGGCTGCGCTCGGTTGTTAGGTCATGTATAAAAACACTCACAATATTTGTTATGTTACTGTGTACTGGGTGGAAGTTGCTCGGTCTTCTGCACTGAAAAGAGTTTGGAGCATTTAAAACCGGCAAATGCTTCTTTCAGGGATGTTCGGTAAAATTCCGACAGGGAATTGATGACAACCGGTTTACAAAACAAATTTTTAAGACAATGAACAGTAGGTCTAAGGTGCCGGGTGAGGAATAGTTTAAAGAAGTCAGAATGGATATTGAAAAATTCTGAATAAACTGAGAAAAATGAACCAAACCAAATTCAAACAATTGATTACGGACTTTAAGGGCTTCCATGAAGAGTAAAAACAGAACACCGGGTGAACAGAAGAACGAAGAAAAGCCTTCAGTGAGCAAACGTTGAGAATGTAAGTTACAAAAAGAGCTTCCAGAAACATCTAAAGTCACCTCACGTAGTCTAAAATTGGCTCTATACAAGAAACAAAATACTGGGTGAAAATTAGAAGTTGAAATTTCCTTTAAAAAAATGAAGGGTTTCAATTTTTTAAGCACTTTGAGGAAATGAAAGTATTTATTTGTAGGTAGGCCTACAATACGTCAAAACTGACATCATCTGAACAGAATTTTTATCAACGCCACTGAAATGTACCGTGATTTATTACCAATACTGAAATATATCAAGATATGGATGTGGAAACGGTTCATGAAGAAAAACGTAGTTTCATTTGACTTTTGAAGTGAACCTTAAAATTCATGCTGGTTATTTATGAATAAGAATGAGGTAAACGTATAGGAAAATATATACTACAAAAAATTTAACGGTTAAATGCGTGTAAAGATCTATTTAAGTTTGTTCATTTAGCGAATAATTTGCAAGTTAGATGTGGTTTATTTTCGTGACAAGATTAATGTGATAGTTAGGTGTTTAGTGTTAGGCCTTAACCAATTAATCTAAGGTCACAAAAGGTTAAGGTATGCTACTATAAAGGAGAAAAGGACAGTGTACCTCTTAACTATTGCTCAGTCAGGTGTAACGATATAAATCAGCCAAGACCCTTTTAATAGTTCCTTTCCTTTACCCCCTTATTCTGTGGTCTACATCCCCTTTGTTAAACATTGCTCTCCTGGAAGAAAATCATCACCTTCTATTTATTAATTGATGTCCTTGTTCGAATTAATCAACCTAAATTGTTAACATCCCTCCCTTACACATCCCGAAATTTTTTTCTTGATGTTTAATATAAAATAAAGGTCAACCTAAACATTAATTCGATTCGGTCACGTTTAACATCTGACAAATTATATTTAAACCATTCACAAAAATAACTCAAGTAAAATAATTGAGGATTCAGATAATACTCTTGTTAAATGTTACGTCTAGTTTTCTTTACATCAACGATGTAATAAATTCTTTATTTTAAATTTTAAATCATACGATTCTGAACAATAAAGGAATGATTTAGTTAAACACGGTTAGAAAACAAATATAACAGCTTATATGAATTCTTGAATAAAGAAAACCGATTCCCGGTGGATTAAATTCTTGAATTGACCATGGATGCTGCAGACAGGTTGCAGGTTGAATCTTGATATTAGTTTCTTTCTATATGATTATGTAATGTGAATGTGTGACATGTTGTAATAATAGTAGTTAAATCTACAGAAGATCCTAACTGCGTAGTCTTTTCAGTCTTCTTAGTTCTGGAATTATAAGCTTAATCCTCAGTTTGAGTTTTTGTGTATTTTTTTGTGAAATTGTTCAGTATGTATAATAAAATTTCGATAGATCATTATGAAAATAATTTTGAAATATCCATGTAAATTCTTCTGGTAGTTACAAATTTCACTTATTTAAAATTAGCACTACATTTATTTATTTGATATTTTTGCTTATATGTATTATTTTTATATTTGTATTTTTTGTACCTATATTGTTTTGTATTATTTGTATTTTCTATGTATTTTTTTTGTATTAGGCCTATTTGTAGGATTTTGATATATTTTCTTGTAGTCTATTATTTGTACTCTTTATATTTTTTTATGAATTTTCTTGTATTATTTGTATTTTTATAGTATTATTTGTATTTTGTATATATCTTTTTTATTTGTCAGCCGCAGGCTAATTTTTACTGATAATTTTTACATATTAATGATGGAAACTTCAAACAGGCATTGCATTGGAGACCCTATTTTTTCTAGTTGTAGAACTAGTCTGTAGTTTTTTATTTAGAATTAGGTATGATTGTTCTATTGTTTACTGTTAGAGAATATATTTTATTATTTTTATTTTCTAAGTTATATTTTTATGTGTTAATGTATCTACCTACAACATGGAAATAAATTTTCTCGTCGTCGTCTTCCTTCAAGGATTAGGCACATTGCCTGTTCCGACTGCAAACTCCTTTATTAATCAATTCCATCTCTTACGAGGGCTGCCTACACTTCTCTTTCCTACTGGCTGATAGGAGATGACTGCCCTGGGAATTCTTCCATCCTCCATGCGCTTCACATGATCCTTCCAGTTTTGTTTGGCTTCCTCGATTTTCTGCCATATGGAGGGTATGTTGAGCTCTTTTCTGATCTCAGTATTATGGATTCTGTCTTCCCTAGTACAACCCTTCACTGCTCTTAGGAATCGCATTTCAGCAGCCCGTAACCTGCTCCATTCCTTCTTTTTATCTACCCAGGTTTCAGAACCATATAAAAGAGTGGGGATAGCCATAACCTTATAGAATTTAATACGAAAGTATGTATTAAATAAATAAAAATTTTAAATATATTTTTAAATTAAAAATATAAATTTTCTTATTCTTATTATTGATGTATTACGATGGTGCATAATTAGCAAATCACAAAAATTCAGCAAAAGTGTAATTACTGTATTAACGACATAAAATAAATTCCTAGCCGCCCGTTTTCCAGGCTAGGTTAGTGCAGGATGGATGTCCAGCACTAGAAGCTCAGGGGTGTTTAAGGCTTTTGAAAACAAAAACAATCGCTTCTTTTTAATATAAATGTCAACTTTTGATCACCGTTTTGCTTAGTTGGTACTGTATTTGAATTGTACGCCGTAGATTCCATGTCCATAAGCCGTAGACGACGTTCCAGTTTAGAATCTTGGGTTCCTGTTCAAAAATTCATGCCGAATCACGTTAAAAAATACAGCAAAAAGCAGTGATAAAATTGGGTGGTCGTAAATAAAGCATAGATCTCAATAACAAATAAAACCTAAAACAAAATATTTTAAACACAATGTATTGATCAAATTCTACAATCGCTGCTATTAACTCAAGAAAAAATGTTCATTTTCATCCTTAGATGCAGTAGTCGGTCTTTGTGTTAAAATATCGATTCTGTTAAATCCTGCAGTAGTCGGTCTTTGTGTTAAAATATCGGTTCTGTTAAATCCTGCACTATCAACGTTTTAAATTAAAACTACAAAACAACTTCAACCCATTAATTTATGAACTGAGTTCTCCACTTTTACCAGGCAATCCGTATCGTCGGCTGAGCAGGAGGTGGAGCAGAGATTTGGGTTAACTTAATTTAATATAGCCAAAATTTAATAAACTTAATAAAAACATAAAAAGAAATTAAAATTACTATTATTAATAAATTAAATAGTGTTAATAATTAAATAATAAAAAGACTAACTTAAGTAATTAACTGCGGGAGTCCTACTAATGAGTGGTGTCCTCCCTTAACGGCTAATGTCATGTTTAAAAATACATGTTTTTTGCGTATTGGTTGTGCAAAACCACATAGTTGTAAATAAAAACAAATAAAATTAAAAAAGTGCTGCACTAAAACTCAACGATATCAATTTTAACAAAAATTATGATAAATATATTATCAATTAAAAGTTATATAAATTAATGTAATATAAATTTTTTCAACGATAATTCGATAAGGTCTGTCAACGTCTAAAGTAACTAAATTGAAAATAATGGAATGAATGAATAATAATATCGTAGTTGACTAGTTATATGTATTAGGTTAAGGTATTATTTAAGGATGTAAATTAAGAACAGTTCAGGTAGGAATTTAACCGTCAATAGATAAAGAACGTAAAAAACCAGAAAGAGAGAAAAAGACTCGTGAATAATTAATTATAATAACTTATTATCTTCTACTCCGATTGCAAGGGCTGCTTGCATGGTTTTATATAATAGAGTTGAATAGAATATTAAGGGCCATATGGCATTTCTTTTGTCCAGCCAGTTGGTTATGTTAAATTGTGCATAACACCATATAATTGCCCTCTGTTTTTAATTACTGCATTTCATCCATTATAATTGCACCACATAACCTGTACTTGTTTTACCTTAGTAACTTAAATTACTTACTGCTTTTTACTTTAATTTCATTTATTGTATTTTTTCTTAATTCTTTTTTTATTCGATTATTGCAACAATAATACTAAGTATAATAATATATTATGGTTATATTTTATTTGTGTTAATTACGTTATTATAGATTTTCTAATTGTTTATAATTAACGTATTGTTATTTTGGATTTCTTTCAGTGTATTTTTTAATATTATATCACTTCCAAATAATGTATTTAAATGATTAACAAATAAAAATATTATATAAACAATCGCTCAGGCATTTCTGATACATTTAGATATTTTTTGTTTGATGTAAAAAAATAAAATCATGACAAATAACTTATAAATTGTTAATACACTAAGAAACTTATAAATGAACACAACATTCTCACTGATGGACAGACGCTCTTATTACTAATTTTCTAACTTTCTGATCAAGTAGAAAGCTAAATTTTGGCACACTGGTTCTTAGAAATATTAGGAGAATTTTGTAAACGGAAAAATTACAGCTTATGCATTCGGATTATTTTCTCTTAAGGATGTGTTTAAGAATCAGGCATCGTTTCTGAAACTTCCTGAAGGGTTCTAAAAATATAGTTTTAAAAAACCAGCAGGCAAATTATGAAATGAAAAAGTTAATACTCTTAGAAACATATATTGTTACTGACAATTTTTTACTTATAAAAAACTTTTAAGGTTCTAAATATAATTATGCCTAATAAATTTATATTCTAGAGCGGGGAATCGCGGAATTTCGCCTTAAGAAGAAGAGATAGGCCTACCCAATGGTACATTCTCCGTTTAAATCTGCGGGTATCGTCCGTTATTCAGACCAAGAGGTCTCTACTCCATTTTCGCTTTAGACGTCGCACAGTTTTGAAGTTCCTTGTTGCTAGATCACGGGCTAGTTGGTTTAGATGGTCATCTAGTCTTTCGTGAAATCCACTATACAAGGACGTGGTTAGCTCCTTTACTTACGTAATTTTTAAATTGTCGTGGAGGGTTTTATTGCTTACACAAAAAAAAGCGCCAGAAGAAAGTCTCAAGAATTTTGATTGAAAGGCCTGGATCGATTTTAAATTACTCTCTGCCGCTACTCCAAAGAGCTGAACACCATAAGTCCAGATAGGTCTTATAGGGATTTGTATATTAAAATTTTGGAACGGAGGTTCAAGTTTGATCAACGGTTAATTAAGCAGAAGAGTAGCCTCTGGCGGAGGCCAAGTTCTAAACTTCTGTACGCAGATGATGCGTTCAAGTTAGTCGCCTGTCAAGCCATAAGCCATAATAATTGGTTATTTAACGATATTTTATTTAATGTTTTGTTTTGATTTCGACTACTGTATTGTATACTGAACTGCAAAATTTTTGTATATGATATTATTAACGAAAGTGATTCATAGTAATTTTCACAAAAACGAAAATGATAATTTAAAAAATGTAAAGTTCAGAAATTTACTTTTTTATAATAATAGCGACACATTTTTTTTATTAAATGAGCATTCATTACTCTAAGTATACATATTATAATTTACATAAAAAACTCATTGTAATTTCCTGTGACGTAGACAATTTAATATTATTATATATACCTAATTTTCACTCTCACTTTCTACGGTCCAAATAACAAACTCAAATAGTTACGTATTAAACTGCAAAGGAATTTAAAATAAATATTGCGTTGAAACGTCAATGGGCCAGAGATCTTCTATAAAGTGATTTATTTTATTTTTCTTTCTTCTTTTTTTTCTAATGTTGTTATCTATCATTCATGTATCATGAACTTTATTTCATAGAACATATACCAATGGGTATCACTGTTCTTTTTCATTTATTTATTTTTATTTATTTTTTTTTTATTTTTTTTTCCTTGTCATCCTTTGTTTACTGTCATCTAATTTGCTCGTTGTATCGTAGTATATAGTTGCAAATAAAGTTATTAAAGTTAAAAAAAAAAAAAAAAAAAAAAAAAAAAAAAAAAAAAAAATATTGCGTTGAAGTAATTTGATAAATTAGGTTATGTTGTATTTTTTATTATTTTGTAAATTGATGAAAAATAAATTTATCTTAATTTAACCTATTGTGTACTTCCTTTGATTCTTTTTAATTTTTTATCAGTATACACATTTAATTGATTTATTTACTGAAAAATAAATCTAAAATCTGTTCACGTTTATATATTCTATGAATAGATAAGTTGACATAAATATTGTCAAACAAAATGACTTACAAATAAATTTTCAATAAAATTTCCTTAAAGATTTACATTTAAAATGGTTCTTATAAATAAGTGTAATAGTATTTTATTCGTGAAAATTATTGTTTAACAAAGATCAATTGGATGAACTCGTTGTAATCACTAGATTTTGCCACAGTTGTCTAATAAGTTGATTGTTAAAATGTTTGTTGCTAGAGTCCTGATTTGAATTTTGCTGCGAATCTTGAGATTTATTCCTTAGCTATTGGTATACGTACGAGATCACGATGAACAGAGCTGTTTTTTACGTATCAGAGAGTCAATGATGGTACGTAAAAATTTAGATTGGACCGTTGTATAATTTTGATATTGGGTTACGTATGTTTAGATAGGTTTTAGGATAAGCTAGATTTGTTCATTACAAATGTATTTTCGAGAAAAATTTTGACTTTTTTCCAAGAATACAGAACATTTGGAAAAATTTGAGATTAATTGTTTTCTATTATTCGAAATTTATGATCGGATAGAAACTAACAAAGTTAAAAATAGCCTTGATGATTGCCAATATCCAAAACGGATAAGAACTTCAAGAAGGAAATTTTTTGTATTTTTGGGGGCACCCAAACACCTTTATACCCCGCTCTCTCCTCCCACAACTATGATTGATTGCAAGGATTGCGAGGTAGTTCAGTAGAACAGCAATAGAATATTGCCTTGGTATACTACACCATTATAATCTTATCATTGTAATTTTTTTCTTTTACCAGAATAACAGTCTGCCGCCGAGTCCAACACATACCACACAGACAGGAAGAACATAAAACACATAAAATAGCATAAACATCGCGCAATATTCACAGCCTTTTTTTACTGTAGCTATACCTATTAATTGGAGCTATTTTACTTCTTATGGCTCCAACAAACAATCTGAAACTTCTTAAAGTTGTGCAAGACACCCTCAGAAATATCTTCGAGGTGGAACATCTACCCGGGAATATAGAATGTTGTAAATGTAAAAAATTAATACTATAATGATTATTATAATTATAGGTATAATAATTACTAACTTATAATAACAAAATTACCTCTTTAAGATTCAAATTCAACTTGAAGGTGTTTTAACTAGTCATTTTATTGAACTGTCCTGCCTGTCCACAATGCCCTTAGAATTTTTTCATTAAATCTATGGTATTAAGTAACATAATTTCTTGACTTATTATGGTACCGTATTATTATTATGCATTCAAGAATTAAAGGGGTTTTTGTTTAATTTTGATTTTAATATTAATTAAAAAAACGTGTAGTTGAAAAAGTGTTTATATAATTAACACTGGAATGATAATGTTAGTGATATGAATAAAGCAAATAAACACTTTTTGAATTGATTGCGTGTTTATGAAATTTTGTGTGAAGCTAAAAAAAACCAGGTAAGCGGCAGATGGTGCTAGAAAAAGGGGTGAATATTAATCATACACAGCTTTTAGAGAGAAACTTAGTTTAAAAAAGAAAGAGTAAATGAGAAAAAAGAGGGTGAATAACAAATTATTATTTTTCCTTATATTTCTTCTGCGTTTTTCTGTTATTAGTATTGTTTTTATTAGTGCGGAAGGAAGCACTCTTTTGATAAAGATTAGAAACAACTGAAACATTGGTTTACCTATGCCTGTACCAACAGAAAATAAATTTTAGAAATAAATTAATGTCTGTTTTTAGAACTTATCTTTCAAATCTAAGAATAGTATAAATGCGAAGTACACACCTGAATCACTCATTCATCACGAAATCTTATAAACTACATGTCCTTAAAACTTGAAATTTGGTTTCTATCTTTCCATTTACCAATTACCAATGGCACAAAAATTACGCATATATTGTTCTCTTTTGAAACCTATTTGGACCTACGGATCCCAAATTTACGGTTCAACCAAACCTTCTAACTTGCAACGAATTCAAGCATTCCAGTCAAAAACATTACGCCTTATAGCAAATGCACCTCTTTACGTTAGCAACAAAACCTTACATACAGATTTGAATACACCACTTGTACAAAATTCCATTGAATACATATACAAACGCTTTCACGACAAGACACACGAACACGAGAACCCCTTGGTGCGTTCACTTTCCTCCGTCCATTTACCTGATAATCCCCCTAGACGCCTTAACAGACGCTGGAGTAGAGACCTGCTAGTTTGATATACAAATTTCATTCTGGGGGAGGCACCAATGGGGGCCCTACCCCTCTCATGCCTATCATGTCATTTACATTATTATCATAATCATCACATTTGCTGGTTGTAACGTTTTACAGTTGTAAATAAATAATTAAAGAGAGAAAAAAAAATCTTTCCATTTGAATTGTAGGTGCTTACCAAAAATAGATGTTGATAAAGTGTAATTTCTTTTGAAGAATATAAAATCAAATAGACTTACTCAAAAATATTTTATTAGTTTTGTGGTGCATTTTATTCAAAAAATGCATATATAGATTGAGAAGAATTTAAAAAAATAAATAAAAACGTTACCATCTATTAAATTTTCCTCGATCTGACAAACAGTTTAGCGGAATTTTTTTCTTCAAAAATTATATTTTCCAAAAAAACATTTTTTTAAATTTTATTATAGCCTATAATATATTTTGCATCAGTCATAAAACACGATTTGAAAACTATCAGAACCCAAAATCTATCAATCAGGTCTATACAATAAAGAACACACAGAAGGCTTCACATACTACACCCTACAGATTTATTTTAACATCTTCATGTCAAGGACAAAAACAAAATTTTAATTTATAGGATAATAGCAAGGAGGATGAAACACTCACAAGTGATTAGTTGTTCTTCTGTAGTTCTGATCATCTGTGAAAACGTTAAAATGGAATAGCTTTATTGTATTAATACCTAAGGAACTTGTAGATAATTTTGAAAAGCCTCGTTTCTTACGTACCAAATGGAGTCCATTATATTATTTTGAAGCGCTCTGAACTGCCAGGCCTCTGATAGAGCTACATTACTGAAATTGACGGATCCGTAAATTTGGGAACCCTACTCCTAGATCATTTTCGTTTAGTATGTAGGCTATATAAAAATATTTGGCAAAGGAAGAAAATATGTCTGCCTATTAGATTGTACAAGTATTTTATTATGTGTGTTATTTTAATGAAACGTGAGGTTTTCAGGTGAGTCCAAAAGTATATATTTAACTCTTTCAGTGCCACCATCCGGAAAACAGAACGTCGAAATATTTTACGTAATTATACCATCCGGTTTACCGGACGTCCGTAAGTTATGCATAAAGTGCCAACGTTCGGATAACCGAACATTTCCAAAAATACATTTAAACAAAAATTAATGGAATAATGTATTTTAAAACCGTCTCCGTAGCGTAGTGACTAGCGCTCTAGCCTACAAAGCGGAAGGACCCGGGTTCAATTCCCGGCTAGGGTCTGGAAATTTTAACACGTTAAAACCACCGTTAAGATACCAAAACCCTTAGTAGTTGCTAATGACCAAGCTGTCGATGCGACTGAAAATGAACTAAAAAAACTATTTTGAATATTTTTAGTGTTAGAACGATTTCTGGTTTTATGAACACAATAAAAATTAATTTTTAATAGGAATTTTTTTCTGTAACTTTGAAATTTTAGTCGGCAAGGGCAGGCTTACGCCTGCAAGTTTTCAAAATAAGGACTGGCACTTTTTGTACACACTTATTCAAATTAAATGGCACTTAGATCAAACTTTTAAATATTGTTTCGGCACTGAAAGGGTTAGGGTATACATTACACAACTTTTGTATTTAATGTTTTATCACACACCGTTTAATGTAGCTGTAATTTACTAAGTTTTAGATAAGAACACAACCAAAAACTTGAGATATCCGCTGAGTTACATACAGCCTTGAAGTGAATTTAATGTAAAACAAACATAAATACGAGTATATGATATAAATAGGAAGCATAAGTACAAAATTTCTGTGCAGAACATTTTTCTATAAGGCTGCCTCCATCCCTCAATGGTTAGGCACTAGAATGAGTTGCACAATTCAAAGCGGAAGGTCCCGATTTGATTCCCTTCTAGGTACTACTGGAAATTATTACAAGTCAAAACCCACTGATTCCGTACCGTAACCATAAGCGACATTCTGTAGCATTGTTTAAAAATATTTCTCTCCAAATAATGTAATTTAAAAGAAGTTAAATTCAAATATAATAATAATTGAAGACTAAATAGTAGTCATTTACTATGTACAATGTACAATTTACAGTTTATATAAATATAAAAATATAGCTTACAGATTGTGTCGGTAAAATGAAAACTTAATTTGCCGTAAAATTATTTTGACATTTGTATGCTATAATAAAACGTTCATTTTACTTTTAGCCATTTAAAATAAATACTATTCAGAACAATTTGTGGATAAAATATACGTTATTTTTTTAGAATAATAATTACCAAAGTACTTATATGATCATACAGTGCAGGCCTATCATAATACTGGCTACAAGAGTATTATGTGCTTGTTAACAATGTGACATAAATCATAATGATGCCTGAAGGATGTGGTTTTAAATGGTATCACGCAATTATTTAAAAAAAAATCGTTTTAATTTTTGTAATTCATTATAAAAATAATATAATGTGTGTGCTAACGTTTATGGTTTAGTGAATGTATGTAAACCTGTGTTTCTATTGTAAGTCGTTACGGGATTTGGTCCTTTTATTTCCTGGGGAAAGTATTCTTTATCTAAAAATTACAATACAATTCTTAAATTTGTATTGTTGATAATTTTATTTAATTATAACATTAATTAGGAGAATAGATTATTATTCTTTAAAATTAGATGTTCAATTCATTGCGGAATTAAAATTGTTTTTATTAATTAATTAGAACATTATATAACAGGATGATTGTTCTTTTAATATTGTTAAGTCGTGTTAAAAAATTAATGATGTTATTTTAGTAGTTTGTAACAAGAGCATTATCTGCTTAATTCTGAAGTTATAAAGGCTGAATGGTGTAATTATTATTGCAAGTCCGGATTATTTCAAATGTGCTGTAATGCGGTTAGGATATAAGTCATTGAAACTATACGAAAGGACTGAATTAAGCGAATCGAACGAGTCTAAAAAAAGTAGCCTAAAGTAAAACTGACAAAAATGTTTTCTCCAAAACACAGCAAGAAAAGTCGGACTGCAAATCTCTTCTTATGAAAAGACCTAAATAATGCCCAACACAAAAAATAAACCAAATCACATCACCCTTATAAACAGACAAATGATAATAACCACAGATAAATTTAAGTACCTCACAGAATTAATATCAAGAAACAAACGATAACCAGGAATCTTTTTTTTGGTCTTCAATTTTTATTACGGTACTGTACATTGAGCTGCACAACTTCCGTATATGATATTTAAATGGTGCCGCAATATATTGTATATGCTTTGGATATCGTATAAGTTGTTGTGTTTGTTGTACTGAAATTAAAGCAGTCGTGCATGCGGACTGATGCTTTTTCCCGTTACTCCTCGTTGTAAACAAGGGCAAACTCGTGACTCAAGTAACTGTACATTTATACAGATTTGAGTACTAGATAGTGGTTACCGGTGTACTTTGACCATTCTCCGACCATCCTCAGGAATGGTTGGCCTGAGTCTGAACAAGACCACCTAATTAACACGTCATACACATAATCCTCATCTCACTTGGGGTCATGGGGTTCCTTATTGTTTTGAAATTGAAGAGATTGCAACGTTCACATAATATTAGCGATTAAAAAATAATAAAAATAAATATTTAGTATTTCCACAAAGAGGAAAGAAAAGGGTGAGATTTTTTACTCTTCAGTAATAATAAAGGAAACACAATTAGGCCTACGTAATAAAAGTAACTGAAAAACTATCAAAACATTTGTGTTTTTAACAAACCGATGTTTCATTTTAGACCTTAGTTGATAAGATATAATAGTAAAATGGTATTTACTTTCCCTTTAAAGAGATGAAATTAATTTGTATTGCCATTGTTGATGTGGAAGGGAGGAAATTAATCTAATTTTATTCAAACAATATGTACATAGCGCAAGAAAATAGTTAGTTCAATAAAGTTTCTATAAATCAGAGAATACACAATATGCATAAGAAAACACGAAACGGAACGTCATCCCGCGGACTATTTTGCATTTATTTCCTACCATTTCCCTCCATCATTTTCCGGTAATTTCTTATCGTAATACACGCGAACAAACTGACAAAGATTCCGCAGCCAACTAGACTAACTTATGTTATTAACATTTAGTATTCTTAGTTATATTAATCTAGTAATATATCTTAAAATTTTTTCTGTTTATAGGCCCGACATTCTAAATAATTAAGTACCATATCAATTATTTTATAGCTACCATTTCAGTAGAAAATCATTAAATAGTTTGTATATTATGAAAGTAAAAACATTTAACATTCTTAGCTTTATAATGTTTCAATTAGAAACCTCATTATTCTCTTTTAGATTTATAATTACATTAAGTTATCTTTTACTGAATAATGTACTACAATCAAATACTTATTTGATTCGTTTTATCTGCTACAATGAATTGAAAGTAGCCTACAGGCCTATTTTAAAATTAAGGAAAAATTAACGTTAATATTATAATAAATCTGTGTGACACTTCCATTTAATGAATAGTAAAAAAATCTGGTGTGAAACACTCACACGACTTTCTCTTACCAATGTCAAAACTGAAAAATATAACCTAATATTAGTAATAAAACATTAGAAAAAACAAAATAATTAACCAACCTCAAAAAGCATAACCTAATTTTAATCGTGAGTGAATGATGCAAATTGAAACCCAACCATATTTTGGCTTAATAATACGGAAAATCACTCTTTCACGCTAACTAGGCTCTGTAGAGAAAAATGCTTGAATTAAAAGTTGGAGATCTTTTAATTTCCTATAAATTTTATTATACATATTTTTATCGTTAATTGCATACTAAGGCCGAAATCTTGAAAACCCCACTTTTTACAGATTTTCATGAAAAAAAAAACAGTAAATCACTAATTACTCCTAAAATAAGCATCGTACAAAAAATGTTTAGAATAAAAGTTGTAGGTTTTAAAATTGTTTACAATTTTTACTATTATTATTATTATTATTAGCCGTAGAGCTCCCAAAGTGGAAGACGCCGAGCATTATTCACGATCATTGATTATTGGACTTGGTGTTTTTCTTGTTTGCCCACCAGCCTTTCATTTTCTGAGAAAAATCAGCTTTTCTTTCCTCACTCCATCTTGTTCCAACTCTTGGAATTTTAACCTCTGGAATCTCCCATTCATTAATTTTTGTTCTAAAACTATTTCGATTGGTAACTTCATTATCAGTAATGTTTGCCAGAACTAGATCTTTCTTAACGTGTCGAATCCATTCCCCTCCATTGACAAGCGAAGCTACATATTTTACCATCTTTTTTGTAACTCTATGATCAGGAAGCCTCATGATATGACCAAAAAATTTAAGACGTCTTTTCCTCATGTCTGTTACAATATTTGAATGTTGCTCAACTGTGTTATTTTTTTTGTAATCTATAACCGTTTTCTTACAATTTTTACTATATACACTTTTGCCCTAAAATGCATATTAAGGCCGTAATCTTTTAAAAAACATGTTTTTCTACGAGAGAATAGCCTCTACTAGAATTTTAGCAGCCATGGCGTCTACTCTAACTTGTAGAGTATAAAAAATTTAGTAAATGAAACGATTTTTAAAAAAATCGTAGGAGCGGTTTTGAGAAAATTGTAAAAAAGTGAAAAGTGACACGAATAAACTACTACTTCCGGTTGACAGATTTTGATGAAAATCTTCATGTCGGGTCCTCTAGTAATAAAAAACTTAACTTTGGCGTTTCAACTTCGTACGATGTCCCCGTTCTTGAGATATTATGTTCACACACAATACAGACCAATCGCTAAAAACCTTTTTTCGGGGGGCTTCAGGGGATCTGAAAACGTTTAGATGCGGTGAAAACTCGATTTCAAAAAATCTACATGAAAACAATACTTTTCTTCTTATATATTTATATTTATATAGGCAAGAGAAAGTAAAAATCCAATAGGCAAACTGTTCAGTCGTCAACATGACATTCATTCCTTAGTAAATAAAAACTATTTTGTGTTGCTGGGCAACAAACATTTATATTAGTAAGGAAAAATAGGTTAGATAAGAGGAAAAATATTAGGTGATCATAATGATATAATTATTATCAAAAATAAATTTATTTTTATGTTCTTTAACTGTGACCGCTTTGATTTATAATTTTTGACTTTGTTTAGTATTAGTAAGTATTGTTTTGTTAAGTATAAGTATAGATTTGAACGGAGTAAACCAGTAAAATTTTAAAAATTGTTTAATTATTTAAATCTCCTAACGTTATCTGATAAATAGTCACATTTTTCAAAAATACTAATGATATTTTTAATACTTTTTAATTTAGACTTATTGCCTCAATTTTTTCAACATGATCAACACTTTCTTAAAACTAGCTTTTAAATTTTCTCCAAAATATAAATGAGTAATTCAGATCCCACCAAAGAAAACAAATTTAATTTGTTTTTATTGTTGCGGAGATAGTACAACGTTTTAACAATGTTTTAAAATCGAAACAATTTAATTATCAACTATTTCTACAAAATAAAATAATAGACTCACTGTTTAACCTTTTATAGGGCAGTACTACGGGGAAAATATAAATGTTGTAAAATGTTAAATTTTGTTTTATAGGGACTTAAATAATGTATTTCTAGTGTCAGAACAGTAAGATATTTCTTTTTTTTATTTTAAGCCCTTAATGGGAATCACACAATGTTTAGTGGTAAAAATCTTTATTAAAATAACTTGTAGTCATATACAACAGAAAAATGTGAAAAATAACTTATCTCAACTTTATGTTAAGCATGAATGCTTTTGCTTTTCCGTAAAAAACTCGAATTTCTAAGCACTGTACAAAAGTAATAACAAACAACACGGTTGCGTACGCTGGTATGAATCGTTACCACTTTCGTGTAACTCATGAAGCAAAATGGCCGCTGCGCACTAATTTCAAAATGTGGATAGCCTACTTACCAGAGAACATCTATAAAACCATAAAATACCCATAGGGTTCAACTGCATAGCTTATTCTTTTAAAAAACGACCTTATTGCCAGTGGTAAGTATACTTACCAAAGACCTATAAATGGTTAAAACTGTGATAGTTAATAATAATAAACAACGCGTGGAGATTTCATAATTAACAATTTTAATTGATTTCAGCTAAGATAAATATTATGACTACGTATCTAAAAATTATTCCATACAGTTAAATATAATGTGGGAACCTTATACACAAAACTTGTTCCTATCTAAACTCAACGTCCTTGGAAAATATATTTCATTTAAGATACAATGGAATAAAAATAAAACAGGGCAAATGTCTTTCTTTGATTCTTTATTATTCAGATGTCTATGTCCATTAGATTTATAATCTAAATCTGTTATTAATAATAGATAAGAAATCTAATTTAAAGTTCGAATTAGATAATGTATTAGACTTTTGATCAATTGTTAAAAATTATTTGATAAGTTAATGGTTATATCTTTATGTTAAACCCCGACTGGCCTTAAAATCATTACATTTATATATTACCGTTACATTTAAAGAAAATATTGAATTGGTGTTACATATAAAAATACTACTAAAATAATATTTTTTAGCGTAATGAATTGAATTAAGAATTCCAGTTTTATATATACCCAAACATTTCGAACCTAATCAAAAGTACTCTCATGAATAAAATTTAAAATAGTAAATGCCATGTGGTATATTTGTTTCAAAATTTCTAATATTTATATAAAATGTTAAATAATCTGTATCAGTCAATACCAATGAATAATATTATTCTCATTGATATAGGCTACGTTTTCGATTTTTTTTAGATTTTCCTTTCTGGTTTTTTGACCGCAAGAACTATTACCTTTAGCTTACAAGGTTACTTTAAAAATTATTTTACTCACCGTCTATTTTGGTACCAGGTTTTAACTTGAGTATCACTGAGAGATAATTTTGCAGCCAGTTCCATTCTGTCCTGGACGCTGAGGTATTTTTGTCTTTCAAAACTTTTTTCCAGTGTTTGTAGTTGATGATCTGTAAACGCTGTCCGTGCTTTTCTTTGTTTTTTACTTAAACTGTGATTTGAACTTCTTCCATTGTCATCGTCTTTATGACCTATAAATGAAAAAAAGAAACAAAATTTTTATTCAATTTTTAATTTCATTGGGTTCAAAAAATATAATAAATGTTTATAATTGAATATTACGAGTACATTCTTTTGTATAGAATTGAGGTATCGGCGCTCAGAAAGCAAAATAATGACAAAATTCAGGCTTTTGAACTATACGTGAACTGACGTATGTTGCTCTCAACATGGACAGAGAAGAAAATAAACGAAGAAATCCCGTGATTCATAAATAAAAAAGTAAGAAAAGCCTATCATACAAACAAGAAAATTGCAATATTTCGGTCAAGTTTTGCAGCGAGAATGATACAGCCTCCTCCAGTTGGACTATGCAGTGTAAAATATCGGAAAAGGAACCCGGAAAGTCGACAAGACATATAAGTTATGGCTGAAGAACTTATAAAAATAATAGGCCTACAGTTGCTCCTCTATTAGATCTATAGATCTTATTATTGTAATGTAAAAGCTTACTCTTTGTTGTTTATAAAACATGGACTAATTTAAAAATAAACAAATCAATAGTTGTGTGTTCTGCATTTTTGTCATCATAAATTGGTAAAAAAATTTTTTTTTAAAGATTGCGGCCTTCGACGGCCGTTTACGATAAGTGTAGCTACTATAGGCTATAATGAAAGTTATAGAAAATAAAACCTACAACTTTATGTCAAGAATTTTCTTATACACAGCCTAGTTAAGCATCAATCAGTGATCTTCCGTATTTTTAAGTCTTGCAGGGGTTGTTTTTCATTTTACATTTTTTACTAATGATTAAACATAAATTATATTTTTTCACTATTTAAATAGTCAAAAAACATTGTAGAGTGTTTAACACCAGATTTTTTAATGTTTTTGTTTAGGCCATCAGCCGACAGATGGTTTGAACCTCTAAAGGCTTTCCTAAGTAAAAAGAGGAGTGTGATTGTTTACTTTCTCTTCCTCACTGAGTGGAGAATTATGCTTATCAGCATGCCAGGTCCTCAGGAAAAAATATGCTTTCGGTCATGCAAATTACATCTTCACTTCACTCACCACAGGGACTGGCTGTATAGCGAAATTCATTACTCTCAGAGGAGATAACCCTGACTAGTGTCTTTTACATCTCTACTTCTGTTCTTAAATGCTTCAATTATGTAATTGGCTGACCATGTGATGAGAAACGGAACTATTTTTGTAGCCCTGGAACTAGCAGATCGAGAGCAAAATAATGTAACACTCCACCGGTCTGTAACGGGCAAATTGTTTTTAATATTGAATTATAAATTAATAAAATTTATTATCTGAATATAAAATATTAGGCATTGAATTTTTTTTCAAACGACGAAACTGGGGGGAAAAAAGTTAGTTATAATATACTTTTTTAATAAATTTTTGTGGGCAAAACTTAAAGTTAAGACAAAAGATGTTATTTTGATAGATCAGTTGATGATTGCTTTCAGACGAATGAGCAAAACTAATTGGAATTAAAGTCGATTCAACGACTGTGACCAGGGTCGTTTTGAAGCCCGAGTTCAAAAACGACAGAAAGTTGTAAGGGTGGGCAAACTGCAGGACCGCTACCATCTCGAGGGATTCTAAATCGATGTATCTAAAGCCGACTTCAGAAAGCCTTTAAATTTCGTTTTCCGCCACACGAAGGAGCGGGAAGGAGGTGCACTTTGTACTCCTTAGGGACACGACCCCCATTGTGCACAATCCACTTGACTAAAATCCCAACTGAATTTGAAACTGATCCAAAAGAGGCTCTTGGTTCATTTCAGTCTTTTTCTTTTTTCTTATTTCTTTCTTGTTGTTGCTACACTTTCCTACTTGCTTGTTTTGTGTTCACCTTATTCCTTTACTTTAGTCGCCACAAAAGGAAAATGTACCATTTTATTGATCGAGAAATAGTAAACATTGTGGTTTAAAAACTTTTAATCATGTACAAGTCCAGTAACTTTTACACTAAAAGGAATTAGTGAAAACTATAAATAAAAAAAATCAATGTTATCAGATAACTTCCGCTTGTTTATTCACCAAGATTACACATAACAATGATGTTTCACAAAACTTAAGGAATGTTATTGTAACAAATATAGTTTATTATGAATAAAATTACATAAAACTTATGCCTAGATTTTTTTTGGGGGGTTTCCAAAAGTTGTGCAACGCACCCTCAGAAATATCATCGAGATAGCTGGAATATCAACCCGTGAATTTAGAATGTTATAATGGTACTACAATAAAAATACATTATTTTTGTTCAATAAAAAGGTATTGTTAATAACAAGGAGATTGGATAAAAAAGCATCAGAATTCAAGAAAAACTAAAAATTCCAAATTTAAGAAAGAAATCAGAGACAAAATAAAAACTGAAAAATAACTGACTGAAGTGGTCAAATACGGCCGTAAAGGCGGAAACAAATTATTATGACTTTAATAAGTAAACTTAATGTAAAGAAAACTGATTTTACATTTCTAACTTCATGAAAATGTTGTATTTTTTATTTTCCCTAATTTTATACTTTTTACCGTGTTGGATGTGCACGAAAAATCAATATGTGGAAAACCAAGGGTTTTCCCACTCGTGGTTTTTATGTGTATATCGTGGAAACAATGAAGAGTTTTCACTCTAGGAAATCCTCCTTGAGTGTTTTAAAGATAATTTTTTATTTATAAACCACTTAAAAAGATTTCATCAAATTAAAAATCAATAACTTTCAATTTTCAATACAAAGATCTTAAACCCTATAAAGGATTTCGGGTTTTTACTTAGATACTTACAGACAGGCACAGTTTACTTAAAGTGATAATGTTTGCATAGTTTTTCTTTTTAAGTAAGTACTACATAATCCTTCAATCAATTTTATTCCACACAAATTTTTTGCTTATTTGAAGAACGTGTTTTATTATGTAAACTGCAGAAGAAATTATAACGGAATCCTTCAGAACTACAAAAAATTAACCAGTCACTTCTGGAGTTACAGAAAAATTGGCGTAACGCTGTAGATTAATAGATAGCTATAAACTATACCACACATAAAAAAATTATAATATTCAATTAGATTGTTTTTAAATTGCTCGCTTAGGTTTTTACATAAATTTACGTTTTTAATATGAGAAAATGATTCAATTTTATTGATTTTTTTATTGTTTTAAATTGCTTTATTATAATGGAATAAAACCATGTTTTCCTATAAGATATACACAATTTTTATTAGCCTATTTATGAAATATAAAGGGCTGTTTTGGGAGAGAAATGAAAGAAAGAGAGAGGGTTAAACGTGTTACAGCCATGTTATTTTTTTCTTAAAACCAATTTCATGCTTAAAAACACTCTATTACCCTCAAACGCTTGCTTATACGAAGAGTAGATTTAGTTCAATGCGTTCACGTGAAGAAGCTAAACTACCTATCCGATTTTTCTTTCGGTTATACATTTTTCTTCTAATATATTCTTTCACAGACCGGAAAATATGTGAATTTTATCATTCAATAGGTATGCTATGAATAAATTATAAACATTAATAGACTTTTTTAACCAGGAGTGCATATCTGATCAACATGTTCAACTATGTAAAATATAAAATTATTATACTTTTAAGGTAGTAGCCTAGGATCACATCAATAGACTTTTTTTAGGTTATATGTCGGACTGCATCGCACTTACTGCTAATTAAATCGATAATAGATATGATAATCGATAATCGATACGAAAATGAGTAATGGAAAAATGCCAAATCTGACCGGGAACCGATCTCGGGCCCCTGGTTGAATGATTTTCATTTTAAAAAATTATTAAAAAAAGTTTATAATTATAAAATTACAAATCCCACACGTAATTGATGTCGCGAAACAACTATACAAGACGATGCATGACAAATTTGAAATAAATGACGACCCTCTCATACAAAACATGTACACTAGGGCGATATCGGGTGCTCAGCGCAGACGTTTGAAGCGCCTCTGGCCAAAAGATCTTCTTGGCCAACTGTAGGACTGTGGTGATGACTGCCCGCTCCTTCAAGTAAGTCAAGTTTTGGAACATTAGCTTCACATTTAGAAATTGTTGTATTAATATAATAACAGATACTAAATTTCAATTGAAAGTCTCAAAAAAAAATTATAAAATAACTTTGAAAATATGTTCGTACCTCATCAATTATGAAAAGAATATAGCCTTATGTTTTACAGAGTATCTAGAATTTTTTTCTCTCTTTATATTTAGGAAATTCACAATCTGTTGGAAACAATCAGTGAATGTGATAACAAACAAATTTGGAAAAAGTAACACTATAAATAAACGTGAGTGGAGACACAGTCCAGTGACAGAACTCCGACGTGAATAGCATTAAGTGCACCATTTAGAACACTGTAATGGGAAGTCAATTACAGTACTATGTTAATTGATGAGATCCCGGCTCCATCAACGTTTTAGACGTCTTATTGAATTGTTTGGGAGAGTCTGCGTTGCCAGATTTAAGATCAATGGGTTATGGTGGTTCATAAGTTTCTTCCTAAACGTATCTTGAATTTAAATTTTTGAATTGAGATTAAGTCCTTAAAATTATCAAATCTGTAATATCCATAAAACAAAATACTATTGAAGAATTTATAAAATTATATTTGAAAATTCTTTTCATGAGACAACGCGTCTCATATTGCTGGTGGCAATTTTTAAAAGACTCTTGACCTATTACAAAAACCATTAGCGATTTCAGTATCTTCTCGTAAAGAGAAATCGAATGTCACTATTTTTGTTTTTGAATTCCGACTTTGATTTCTTAACTTCCGGTTTTGACAACTTCAAACCCAATGCAGGTCCACTAACTTTTTGTCTAAATTACGAATCCAAAAACCATTTGTTACTCTTGTAGTTTCTGATGGATTTTTTGACTTCCTGTTTTGGGCCACTTACGCTTGAAACCGGAACTTAAAACCCAATTTAAGCCCACTTACTTTTTGTAACAATAATGAATCCGTGAACCGTTTGTTGTTATCTCATGTAGTTTATAAGTGTCCTAATAGAGAATCCTGTGGTCGTCGGGCAGATCACAAATTCGAATATCAAGAGATTCACGTGATGTTAATTGAATTGATGATTTATCTATGTCTTCCGCACATAGTGAAAATGGATCATTAAAACATTGTGCCAAGCGCAATCGAGTGTTTTTAATTTTTATCTTTACATCTAATTAACAGTGTTCATTTTTCGCGGTAATTCTGGCTGTGTAATGAGATAATAAAACACATTTCATAAGTCATCTGATTTTGTATAATATAAATATATAGCAATGGTAAAACTTTGAAGATTTTTTTTGTAACTACAATAAAAGTTGGTAACTTAAAATAGAAGAGATAATGGAGGGGTTCACGGGATGATGAAGACCAATAAAGGGGGAGGTCAGTGGAAGTTTAGATAAATCGAGAGAGAGGAGAATGAAGAAGGAACTGGCCAGTAAGAGAATTCCCCCGAGGCGCGCAGTTCCATTTGCGTGGCAATTCAACCAAGGAGGGGCCAAATTGGGGATCACACAAAGTGTATTCTCAGCACCGTGTACAAATTGTTTACTTTACCGAGTCGTTTTGAAATCATCTAAGTATATCTAAGGTTTAAATTTATCGTTTTATAGAAAGTTCCGTTTAATCGATATCATTTTTTGTTGTTTTTATCTTAATAATATTTAGGTTATCTGTAGTAATAGTGTACCTTTAACAATAGGCTACATTAAAAAATTAAGAAAATAATATTTAAGCTTTTATCAACCTATAAATATCAGAAAAGCGGTTTCCTCTATTCATACATATTTTTTCTTTACCACAAATAAACTTATGTTTTCGTGGCTTACTTTATTGAATTATTAATGGCTATATTTTCCTCATCTTAACTTAACCATTCCGGAAGATCTTGGTGTCGAGATAAAAGTTATTTTAATAATAAGCCTATTTTTATTTTAAATATTTTATAATGTATAAGTTATCTAATCTTCATACGGTATTATTGGTTTCTCTTAATTTTTGAAAGTAGGTCAGTTACTCTCACGTTATCAAACTCTAAAGTAAGGTAGTTATGTAGGTTCTAAAAAAACATGAAAAAGATTTATCTCTGTTATTTTCTTTATTCTGTCTTGATTTTATTAATTTTTAGATTAAAGTTTATAGAAAATATTCCTGCAGTCGTTTTAAAAATACGGTATTCAGTATTGAGGTTTTAATCATGTTTAAAAAATTTTATACAAATATAAAACTATTAACAAATACAGTAATAAGTTGTGCATGAGCGGAATTTGAGCAGAACATGAGACGACCAGATTTGAGCAGTTCGTTGAAATTATTTTTACAACGAGCACACTTTGAGCCAAAGGTGAACAACGAGCACACAACGTACAACCGCAGTCATTTACTTTTAAGTATATAGTATTTTTCTCAATTTCAGACTAAAGTGTGTTTTAGTTTTTTCCTTCAGAAATCTCAGTCCTTCAATTGTTGATTTTTAACAGAAGATATTTTGTAAGGCATTATATTTTCATTTTTTATTTCGTTCTGTATCACCTGTGATTTCCGTTTCCTGCGATTCAATTAGTTAAATAAAATCAGTTTTTTTTCGTGTATGGCCAATTTTAAACCACGTGAGGTGACTTTAGACGTTTCTGGAAACTGTTTTTGCCGCTCGCATTCTTAGCATTCGCTCAATGTAGGTTTTTCTCTTTTATTCTGTTCATCCGGTGTTCTGTTTTTGTTCTTCGTGGAAAATCCGTAATTATTTGTCTGAATTTGGTTCAGTTTATTAAGTTTTCTCGGTTAATTCCGGTTTTCTCAATGTCCTTTCTGACATTAAATCGTTTACTGATACCTAGCTCTACTGTAGAGTCTTAAAAATTTGTTGGTCAACCGGTTGTCATCCATTCTAGCCTATACAGGTGTCCGTAAAATTTAAGTAGGCCTATTCTTTTTCTAATCGTTTCCATTAATCGTTCATTTTTGTTGTACAGTATCGCGGCCTCGTAACCCATATTGTCTGTCAACTATCTTCGGACCCATTATCTTCCGGAGGATCTTTCTCTCAAATATCTCTACTTCTTTAAGACCAGTTTTCCCAGTCATTCTAAGACACTCACTCGTGTACAGACACGCAGGTTTTATCACAGTATTGTAATGTTTAATCTTGGCTTGTCTTGAGAGTTTTTTCTTTTTATACGAGTGGTGAGTTCCTCGAAGTGCATCGACCTTCTTTCCTTGTCTGTTGTTGTTCGCTTCCTTTTCGTTGATCTTTGGTTGTATTATCTTCCGGAGGTACTTAAATATCAACTTTTCTAATTTTTACGTATTGAGTCTTCAAGTGACGCGTGGCTATTTTGATGTTCGTTATGAATTTAGTCATAGTTATATTTAATCATCAGTAGCTATTAGGAATATCATAATATTTAACAGTAATTCTGTAAGTGTAAATAAATAAAGTGATTATCGTGAACTTACTAGGATAATTTTTAATTATTACTTTACTCCTTTGTTTAATTAGGAAAAATATTAGGCCTAATTAATAATATTCAATTACTTTCTGTTTAAAAATAAATCATATGTATATACAAAAATAAAAATTCCTCGGGAACTTGTTTATATATACTTACACAATAAATGGTAATTTAGTTCGCAAAATAATTTTTAAATAGCACAAGCCTATGTATGTTTAGTGACTAATAAAAAATAATTATGTTATAAAACGGAAATTAGGCTATTAAATTACATATAAACTTAAGTTATAAATGTATTAATATGCTAATTGTTTTAATGGGCTAATTAAAGTATTGTATTTAAATTTTTAATTTGTTATGATTAAAATTCTTTTAGATGTTGCCATATTCTTTCTTTTAATTACAATCGTAAACGTTCGTGTAATAGGCGAGTGAATAATATATTGTACTTAGTATTAGATTTTTAATAACATTTATAGAAACTTTTACGTTTTTGAATGTAAACATTACGATTATTTTTAGAGTAAAAATTACAGGTTATAACTTTTTTTTAATCACTTACTTAACAAAACTTTGGCGTGTCCAATCTGGACTTTTCAGAGCAGCTACAGTGAATAACAAGAACAAAATTCCTAAAAATTGCTTTTGGAGCTTCTTTTTATGTAAGAAATAAAACCCTCCAAGACCATTTCAAATTACTGATTGTTAATAACCGCTTTATTCAACAGTAAAATACGCGCTTCTTTACCGAAGGAAAAGAAGTTTATAGAATAACTGGAAAAATTTTGTTTATAAAATTTCAGATTTTGTTCTTTATTATCACTTTTCATTGTTTTTGTAAACGTAAAGAATCAAAAGAAAATCAAATGTTTTTTTTTCTAGATACAAGAACGATTCTGTAATTTTACAACCCATTACAATGTTAAAATCATATCGTGTTAACCCACAAAATAGTGTAACAACTAAGGTATTAGTCTACAATAATGATTTCCTAACGATGTTACCACTTTTTTCTATTTAGAAAATCTGTTTGTTCAATGATAAAAAAATAGGTAAGCTTTAAAATATTATTGTAGTTTAGTTTCTTTTTTCTTGTAGATCATTGATAAGAAGGTGTTGTTGTGTTGTTTGCAATTTATTTTTCGGTAATCTGATGTAACTTGTAAATTACGAATGAGTTTACCTTCTCTAAATGTGTTTTTTTTTGTTTATTTGTTTGAGCAATCCGATTGTCGTTTTTAGTTAAAAGTTGAGCAACAATATTATGAACAACACTGTGGTGTGAATTATAGCGAGAAAGAGTAAAATAATAACAGTAGGGTAAATTATTCGATAACAGATTACAAATGTTAAGTTTTCATTCTCTAACACCCTCTGTCCAATCTCACCCCTATGTAAAATACAAATACATGATTCGTAGTACACAAGTATTACAATATTATAAAGGCACTGATCACGCAAGGTCCCTATTAACAACCCCTACAGTCATCTGTCTATATTAGAAGTATCCCAACTATTCAAACTAGATTTAAATTCTCTTATCGCTACAATTATAAATAACACAAGTACTAAATAACTATCACAGTAAGTTAATTTTTAGTTTATTTCGTAACGATGCAAGTGTCACAAAGGGTGCTACGATCAAATGAAAAAGTCATTTCGTAAACATTAGTCAATTTTTTGATTTATGTAGGAATATTATACTTTTACTTTCTCTTGTCCTATGAAAATAGAAACGAAAACACACACGTTTTCAGGCCTCCGGAACCCAACAAAACAAGTTTTTAGCGATCACTTGGTGTGTAAGTGTGTGTGGGTGTGTGTGTGTGTGTGCGTGTGTGCGTGCGTGCGTGTGCGCGCGCGCGCGCGCACAAGAGAGACAGAACAAAATATCTCAAGAATGGATTGGCATACGAAACTGAAACTTAAAATTTGAATACAAACGTTGTAATGAAAAGTGTAGAGAATTTTATTCTAAAAACATGATATAGGCCTAGGCCTAAATAACATGTATGAAAATTAAATCTTTAAAATTTTGTGTGTTTGCTTGCTGTTTAACAAAGTTATTTTCAGAAAACTATTTGATTTCTGGAACTATAGGTGGACCGAGATGGCACCTTCGAAACTCCATATGGTACGAAAACTTTACGAGAATTTCCTCTACCCGAGTTTCATAATCGCAGGGAACAGGTTGTCATCTGCCGATTGCGAATTGGGCACTCATATATATCACACCAACACCTGCTCACAAAATCTACGCCGACAGTGTGCCCTTTCTGCGACGAAAAAGCAACGGTTTCTCATATAGTTTCAGAATGTAGAAAACTTCAAGGCACCCGTACACTTCTTGGTATTTCTGAAATTTTTCAAAACAATGTTAGGTGTAAAGACAGTTGTTACAAAATTTTGAAATTTCTACGCTATATCGCTGTTGAAGACAAAATCTGAAGCCTACTAAATTTTACTTTTAATGTTTTAATTTAGCTATATAAATAAAAAAAAAAAAGTTATTTTACGCTAAACTTAAAAAGTGTATTTTCTAACCCTATACTTTTTAATGTTTTCACGTAGTTTTCATAAAAACTAACAGTGATACAGTTCTGGGACTTATTTTTTAAGGTTCACAGATTAAAAACCATAAGGAACCACTAAAATATTCCTTTAATTTACCTTCTAAGAATTTCAATATAGCTTTATTTCACTCTTTGCCCAGGATCCTTTCGCCAGCATAACTCGCTAAGAACCATTTCCGGACTTATGTTTATATGAACTTTTTTCTTTTTAAATGAATATTTTTATTAAATTAAGAAAGATTTAAATGAAACAATCGTTTATTTATTAGATTAATAAATATTACTGGCCGCCTCCGTGGCACAGTGGTGGTTAGCGTGCTACGCTGCAAATCAGAGGTCCCGGGTTCGATTTCTGGCATGGATTTCGAACACTATTATAAATTCAAACCCATCGTTTTTTACCCTAACGTAGTCTCTAATAACCGAGATGTCGATGCGACTTAAAATAAAAACTAAAAATAAAAAAATAAATATAAATAAATAAACATTATCTGTAAGCCTACGTTGCTCAAATAAAGTAAAATTAAATTTATATAGGCCTACTTTGTTTTGAAATAGCCTATATAATAAGTCATATGTACTTGACTCCAAATATTTTATTTTGAAATTTAGTTTTTTACTAGTCTACTCAAAAGAATTAAAATAGAAGTCCTGATATTAATGGTTCATAAAAAATAACAGTTTTAGTAAACTAATTTTGTGATATTTTGAGTAATATTAAAAATTTTATTCAACTTTTAAAAACATACCTACTTCGGAATTTTATTATTTATTTTAAATTAGGCCTGGCAATCCGTGAAAATTATAATGAAATTTAATAATTAATATGAATTAAAACGATAAGAGTAATGAAGTAAAAAATTCAGAAAGAATTTGTAAAATTATTAGGCTTATCTAAAAAAAAATCAACACAATCAAAAGAAGAGATGCATTAGAGGGTTGTAAATTTTATAAGAGATTCGATTGGAAGAGGGAAGTTTCGAGTTTCGCTTGAAAGGATTCCAACTACATCATTCTGTCTAATACCTAACCTCCTATCTGTTTTCGATATTTTTGAGAAAAAGAATACTAAATTCAATGGATACTATTCTAATTTCTTCTATAGTTGTACTACAACAATGTTAATTAAATACATAAAGATTAAAAATGTAAAACTGTACAAAATTTATTTTGTAAACAAATTAGGTATTAGAAGTAACGGTTAAGTTAATTTTCAAGTAGACTATGTTAAGTTGTATCAACTGATATTAAATGTTACGACACTTATTAAACTTTACTTATAAATGTTTAGACACTTCTGTTTACGAACTCGATGACCTTGCAGTTTAAACATATGTTAAATTACTGCAGACCCAAAACGTTCTACATAGCCTATTACCACCGTTCTTAGAGTGGAGTCACAACTTCGGAAATTCCCGGTCTACTTAAAAATGTTGAAATTACCAATATTTAGGTAGTTAATTTGTTTTTATGTACCTGCATGTTTCTACAGATGTTTTTATGTTTTATAGATCTTAAACTTCGCTATTATTTTCTTAATTTTTCTTCTGCTGTACTTTTTATCCAGATTTCATTAGGCCTATTCTTTATTTTTATTTAATTTATTTCATGGTTTTATTACAGGCCTCAATGTAGTGGCAGTTCTCTAGGGTTGTAAAAACATAGTTCTATTTCTCCCTTCGTGCAAAATGCAATATTTTATCTAAAATTAATGTATTTTTCCCGGTGTTAGTTATAAAATTGCATTAATTTGTAGCAAAATGTAGCGGACGAGCTACCGTACAAAATTGTAATTTCATTATTAATCTCAAGAAGGATTTTAGTGATTAATTTATAATGAAATTAATTTTTATAAATTTTAGTAAAAAATATCAAGAAAAACTGAATAAACTTGTAAAGTTTTTGGCAGTAAATACCTATGTTAAATAATTGTAACTATTTGAGACGATTTATAAGTCATCATATTCCAGATATACCCATCACAGACAAGTGGAGTGTCAAATTATTTACACTCAATCTGTTAGTTGCGGGGCTAAAATAAATAGTTCTGTTTCTTATCACATAGTCAGCCAATTAAATGACTGAATCATTTAAGAACAGAAGAGGCAGAGGTATAAAAAGACACTAATCAGAGTTATCTCCTCTGAAATAATGAATTTCATTGTACAGCCAGACCCTGTGGTGAATGAAGTAAAAGTGTCATTTGCAGAGTGAAAATATGTGCTTTTCAGAGGACCCGGCATGCTGATAAGCTTACTTTTCCACTCAGCGAGGAAGGCATCGTTAAACCACCTCACTCCTCGTGTTACTTAGTAAAACCTCTACAGGTTCAAACCAGCCTTTCGGCCGATGACCTAAACAACATATTCTGGATCTATTTTTTTCAGTTTAGTAGTAGCTACTTAAAACACTTAGCCTATATTGTAAAATAATAATAATATAGAAGGGGTACCGTCGGATGGCTTCTTCTTAACTTCGTAAACGTCATATTGTAGTCTAACTAACTAATTTAGGCTATTTAACTTTTAAAACTGATTTTAAAGTTGTTTTGTCAAACACAAAAAAAAAATATTAATCTAAAATAATTACTACGACTACCAAAATTCAGTTAAAACTATTAAAGAACATCTACCAAACATATTTAACACCTTTCATTGATTTTTCACATCGTTAGTAGTCTACTACATAATAATATCACAACTTTCTACACATTTATGAAAATATTTTGTCAAAGTATTAAACTTCCGTGGACAGTTTTCTGATTCTTTTGTTGTACATGATTAGCTAAGGAGGCTCAAAAGCTTTAAAAAAGTAGCCTACATGAAAATATATTTTTATGTGAGTTCTAATATTATTGAATAAGCAAAAGATGTGGTAAAGCCACAAAAGTATTAGCCTTCCTTAGTTTGGTAAGTGTCCTTATTATTTTCGACCGTATTCATTTAAATTTATTCATAATTACTTAATAAATTAAAAATGTTATAATTATATTTTGAAACATAAAATTTATCAGTCGACCAATTTATTAAATAATTGAAATAATATTAAAAAATAATGAATTTAGAATAAATTTATAAAAAATATATTAATAAATATAGCTAGATTCTACTACATTCACTTTTTAAAAGAGAACAGTAGTGACGTAACGAATGAAACGTTTAACATCGTTTAAGCCGCCATTTTATGCCCAGTCTAAACGAAATTGCGACTGCGTTCTTTGATCTAATACGACGGTAAAGTACCTACCATCCTCCTACTCTGTTTTCACCCTTCCCCTTTCTACCATTATAAAAACGTTTATCTCTTTGGGCACACCTCCCAAATATGTATTACATAATAATGACGTCTATAACCCTCTTTTTGTCTCTCTGCTGACGTTTCTTTATATTATAATCTGATAGTTACAAATCAAGCTATTCTTTAACATATCATTTTTTTATCATTTATTCTACTGCTTTGAGTAGCAACTATTAAAAAGAATTTCAATGAAAATCTTATGTATTTAGTACTAATACCGAGGTAGACTTTTTATAATTTCCCAACGACAAATTGTTGTAAGAGGACTGAAAGAAGCATTACCGTGTTTATTAAGCAATTTTTTTTTGTTTTATGTCTGTTTTGCAATTTCTGCTGATGCAGACGGTGGAAAATGATGATATATGAAAATGAGTGATGAAAAAATGTCTGATCAGGAATCGAACCAGAGTCCCGGCGTAGAAGCCAGTCGCGATAGTCACTACGCCAACGAGCCTGATGAAAATTCTAAAAATGTGTTTATTGCCCATTTAACGAAGTCGTACGAAATAAAATCGTATATTTTAGTCCCTAATGTGTGTAACGTTACGTTGCAATCTATTCAATTTTAAAAAATGAGCAATCCAATGACCCAATGAGAAGAGGATGATGTACGACGTGTTAGGTGTAGTATTGTACAGATTCAGGCCGACCATTACTAAAACAGTATGATTGATCAAACTCCAACCAGCATAATACACCAGTAACCACTGTCTAGTATGACTTGCAGCGACGAATTTACCTACTAAACCAACCGGGTGGGTTTACAATCACTTAAGAAACCTTTTCTTAGCAACAAAAATAACACAAATCGACCGCCTCCGTTGCGTAGAGGTTACTGCATTAGCCTACCAAGCGGTTCGCTTCCTGTCTAGGGTCTGGAAATAAGTGATAAGAAGTTGTCGGTAAGAAACACGATGTTGATGCGACTTAAAACAAATTAAAAAATATAACACAAAACTTTTCTTTAAGGTCTACTCCCAAGACGATAGTTTACTAGTTGCTAGTAGACTAACAGCTAGTACTAGTGTCGTGGGAACAAACAACTAGCAGCTAGTTTAGGAAAGCGCTAGCATTCACTAGCACGTTAGTGACTTCGAACATGTTTAATTTTACTAGCACTAGTAGGCCTAGGGGAGAAAAAGTCACGTGATTGACTAGCGCTAGTAAACTAGCTCGGTGTGAACGTTTGGAAACTGCCAGTACTAGCAGCTAGTAAACTAGCGTCATGTTAATAGGCCTTTAGTAATCAAAAAACCAAAATCAAAACAGCTGTTTTAAATAAAATACTATAACTATCTGCCCATAACAGACAGGTGGAGTGTCAAAATGATTTAAACTCAATCTGTGCATTGCAAGACTAAAATAAATAGTTCTGTTTCTTATCTCATATGCAGCCAATTAAATGACTGAATCATTTAAGAACAGAAGAGATACAGGTGTAGAAAACACTAATCAGAGTTAACTCCTCTGAAAGTAATGAATTTCATTATACAGCCGGACCCTGTGGTGAATGAAGTGAAGGTGTCATTTGTAGTGTGAAAAATTTGTGCTTTTCAGAGGGCCCAGCATGCTGATAAGCGTACTTTTCCATACAGTGAGGAAGGCAATGTTAAACCACCTCACTCCTCGTTTTACTTAGTAAAACCTCTAGAAGTTCAAACTAGCCTTTCACCTGATGACCTAAACAATAACTATAACTAAAATGTCAAATATTAGTGTTTAAAATGTTATATAAAAGGTAGGGAGAGCCTACATCAAGGTAAATTGATCACCAACATTAATATTTATGTAACGTAACTACATATTTTGTTAAGTAGTATTCTCTAAATTAAAGTATTTATTTATTGCTCTATTAAAGTAAGTAAAAGTTAATGGGAATGTCTCTTGGTAACTGCATTACTTCATAAAGTAACCTAACGTACTGGAGTAATTAGAATAAATTCACTTAATAATCATATTGCGGTAACAGTGAAGGAAAAGCGGAAGTCTTTGCATATTTGGCAAGAAGTAGTAACGTTGTTAATAATCTGATAAAGAGTTGCCGGGTGTAATGGGCATTTTGTACTTTTAAACTCAACTTAGCGGTCGACTAGACGGTTAGGACGATTGCACGATATGTACTGGAGGGTATATTTAATTAGAGGGGCTGTTTCCGGCTCACGCTCTCTTTTATGACGTCACGTGATTGCGTCATAACATAGACATTGAATGTATGTTAACATGAATAAAAAATGTGTTCCAATTACTACCCCTCCGTTTTCTTACTTTTAACAACCAAAAACATCTGCTGCAAAAATAATAAAAGTAACCTAAAACTTTTATTGCATCTAGTGTAGATCTAATTTACCGTCAGTTTTTTAAGTATTTTTTTAAACCCTACTGTAATTAAATTCAAACGTTTTAATTGTATTTTCTTAAACATATAGATAAGTTATTATGAATTTTTTGTCATCAGTCTCTCGACTGGTTTTATGCAGTTCTCCAAGCTGTTCTATCTTGCACAAGTCGTTTCATATCTACGTAACAACCTACGTCTTTTGTAATTTGCTTTATATATTCTGACCTTTTCCTCCCCCGACAATTCACTCCCTCAATATAGGCTACCTCACTAGCCTGTCCCTTCTTCTGGTAAGACGCTTCCATATACTTCTTTTTTAATCCACTCGCCTAAGAACCTCTAAATTACTTATTTTGTCCACCCATATAATTTTTAACGTTTTCCTATAACGTCACATTTCAAAAGCTTCTAACCTCTTCCAGCCCCTATCACCCACGTTTCCTTCTGTATCATGCTACACTCCAAACATAGTGTCTAGTAAATAGTAAGACAAATATTTTATAGGTAACTTTATTTTTTTAGTTCGACTCTTGAATTTTTTTATAAACCATAGCCTAAATTTATAAAATTTAACGTTTAGGGCCTACCTAAATCTCTGAAGGAAAATCCTCCATGCGAAACACTCTTTTACCTAACTTTTTCATACCGTTTATTCTTTTTTTCAATTCTTAAAAAAACCTGTGTCGTTGCAATCTGCTTATTATGAACAATAAGCAACCCCATCAGTCAATGAGATGAGGATAATATGTATGACGTGAAAATTTGATTTAGTCTTGTACAAGTTCAGGCAGACCATTCCTGAGAGTGTGTTTAATTGAACCCCAACCATCAAAGTACATCAGTAACTACTTTCTAGTATTCAAACCTGTATAAAAGTAACTACCGTTACTAGGATTTGAACCAAGAACCATTGTCTCCGAATATCAGCTGTTAAAAAAAGCTCACTCGCGGTGACGACTTTATCTCTAGACCAACCCGGTGGGACTTCTAGAATTTAAACCACGGAACATTTACCTCCAAAAACCAGCTGTTGAGCACCTGACCCGAATCAGTCGGGTTAGGTGGATCAGACCAATAGAAGTGCGTGCGCTGCATGCCCGCACTTTGCCATAAGGTAAAGTTCGGCCGCCAATGAGATTGTGTTAGTGAATAAGAATAAGACGAGTAATGTGATTCGAGATAACTTCGTGGTGTAACCCGAATGAAGATTCTTACGGGTTCCGTAACATTTGTAGCCAACTTTCGTAATGTTCGTTCATCAATGTTAGAAATCTCACGTTTAATGTTCGCCATTAATTATTCTTCATCGTAATTAATTAATCAATGAATTAATTAATAGTTAATTTGTCAATATTTTAGACTTTATGTTCGTCTTTGGAAAACGATATCGTTGACACAATAGTGACGATTGGATATTGGAATAGCACTGGTGTACAAGTAGGACATTTTAATTGTTACAAGCTGTCAACCTTGAATTCATTGTTGGAAACTTACATTTAAGGAGACATGAAATTTATCTATGTATTACCTTCTTAATTTTACAGTTGCATCATTTTTGAGACCCCTGTTATTATTGTGGCTTTTATAAGTTTACAACCTAAATTTTTGATAAGAGCGCGATACCATTTGATAATATAAACTGATTTGTAGAAAAAAATATTTAAAATCAAATTCACTTAGAATTATTTATGATGATGAAAATGGTTACATGATTCAATATAGCTAAATTGTTATCGCTTTATATTGAACCTGTTATATATAATATATCATCCATTTATAAACCTTAAACTGTTTCTTAATAATTAGATTTTGAAAAGGATTGTTAGAAACTAAAAATGTTGATTGAAAAACATGCTGTTTAAGAATTCAATTTAAAAATATAGTAATAAAAGGGTTGGATCTTTAAAAATTACCTCTTTGTGTTTTAACTGTTCAATTTTAAAAAACGTTTAACATGTGATTTAAAAAAATTATACGATAGCTTTACACCTAATATTAGGGTGTGTCTAACCCTTTACAGTAAATTACTAAACGAAACCTTTAATTTTCTTGATCGATTGCTAATTTTATGAAATAAACGTTTACTAAACAATCGTTTATAGCGGTATGTTATTATAGTATAATTTTATACAGGTTTATTTAAAGATGGGTTTTAAAATGTTTGTTTTACCTTTTCTGGCACGTGGCAGAAAGAAGATAGATTACTTTCTCATTATATTCAGTACTTTAGTATAAGTATTTTCCAATATATATAGACATGGTACTCTATTGTGAAATATTAGCACTGTTTCCCACGAGTTTGCGTGAGTAAATCTTTTGCGTTTGTAAAGACTAATTAAATTAATTAGTTTCCGTTTAGAGCAATTTTAGGCAACGTTAAGTAAATTTAAACATTTCTTTAAACACTTCTTTTGGCGCTCATAATCTCAGAATTCTTTTCCAGTAGGCTATTATTATTTCGTCCGTTTATTTGGCGTTCTAATTTTGTTTTTCATGGAAGCTCTCTTAATGGCTCTGTCATCGTTTACTCAATTTATTCCAATTTTCTCAGTCTCCTTTCTGATTTTTTTAAACCATTTACCTGACATACCAAGTCTATTATACATATGTCCTTGGATTTGTTTTCCAACCATTCTATGAAGATGGTCATAAAATATTTGTCTTCGTTTTCTGGATCGTTTCCACTAATCTTTTATTGTACAGTCTGATTTTCTTTAACTTGCCTTCCCCGGTAATTTATTATTTAACGGAAAGACTTTCGAAAATTGTTATTTTTAAAAAATAAAATCAGGCGTATACGGTATTGTACGAGTGAAATATATTTTTCGCGCCTAGAGTCTCGGAAAATTATTCAGAAAACCATAGGGCCTATTGTGTATGATGAACAATCCGGTGTAGTTGCACGTGATCAAGGGTTGACCGTCCTGGGTTCGATTCCCTGTACAATTAGCCTATCTTCTATTAGCCTATTTCATAAAGGCAAAGCAGTAGATACAAGCTAAAATTGACAATTAAAAGTTATCTCGTATTTGTGTATCTATTATTTTAAAAAACAAACATAAATTCTAGAATATAATGTTCTAACAAATTAACAGATTAAGTTTTAATCATTAAATCATTAGAGATATCACCCATTTAACATTTAATTTTTTTTAAACTTTGGTAAAATATAATAGTAATTATGCTTTCAAATAAACAATTGTGACAAAGAAAAAACAATTCTATCGAAATACGCATTTTTAGATGTTTTGTAAAATTGATGTTTGCCTAATTGTAGAAATGTATCTATTATAAAAATTTAAAGTTCAGAAGACAGAGAAATAGAAGTAAATATGTTGCGACAATCCCCTAAAACAAAACAAATTTAGGAAGAAACTAACAATAGTCACAAAAAAATAAATAGAATAATTTTTGATTTCATAATAACAATAAAATATGTTACAATTATGATGGACAAAATATCCTACAGATGATGGCTAAGAACGCGAAATGATGTCAGATAAACAGAAAAAGGAACTTTGAACCCCTAGCTTGAAGCCAGTTTTGGTTAACAACACAAACCTAACAACCTAACAATATCATTAATAAACATGATATATTTATCTCGAATTTGTTCAACTATGTTGATGTAGGATTCTAACGTAAAAACCTAAAAGAACCATTAACAAAACATAAAACACTAAAGAATTCAATAATTTACATTCCAAAAATTTTTCACTCAAAATAAAATAACAAATATTTAATCAAAATTGATTAAATATAAATTTCTTGATTATCATTTAATTATATTTTCCGGTATGCATATATTTTTGCTCTTATCATACCTACAAAACGACAAAAAAATTCAAAACAACACCTGCCTTAGTCAAATTACTTCTCTTGTATAATCTTTACCTAATAACGTTGAAATGTAAATAGATAAACGCCTTAATTCTTTAATTCTAATACAAAAATTTCTTCTAATTTATTTCAAATAAATTGCCTGTTCATGCATATATTACTTCACATTAATAAAGTAATTTAATAAAAGAATTCATTAATTAGTGAATTCTTTTGTTTTGTCCTCGTTACCAAACTATTTTTTATAATTACTTAATTTTATATATCATTTTTTCTTTCGCAGTCATCTTTTTTATTTCTATACTTAATAGTTCAATTAATTTGCATATTGGAATTTAGGTTACAATGTTCTGCATAAGAATTTTTTAGTTTTCTTTTTTTATTAATTTTTTTTAATGTTTTATTATCATTTTTATTTTATTCTAAATACTATAAAACGTCATAAATCTTATTTTATGTCAGTTTATTATTATGTTCGTGCTTAAGATAATAATTCTATTTCTGTATTATTTAAAAAAATGTTAATCTACTTATTTTTCTTAATTTTTTCTTTTATTCTACAAGTATATATCTGCAATTAGATAGATCAACAATTTGAGTTATTGTTCCTATTATAATAACGTACTTTGTATAATCTTGTTTGCTAAAATATGCAAACTTGTTTTTTTTAACAGAGCAATTTACATATCTTTTCATATTTTTATTATTCTTTTTAAATATTTTTGCAATAATTGGCTCTTTTTACCTGTTTAGTATTCTAAATGAAGGAATCCCCTTCTATAATCTAAGTTACAATATAAAATAAATTTTTATTAAATGAACAATAACACATTTTATTTTGTCACGATTAAATGTTCAAATTTAATAAAAGTTAATGATTATTGGGAATTTAGATTTGTAAGTCAAGTTAATTAATCCAATTTCAACCTCTTTACATCAGTGACAAGTAATATATTGGGTATTTATAAGTAGTGTATATTTGACTTTTTAAGCGTAGGTCCCACTGAACTCAATTCCTCTCTGGGGTCTAGAAGTATCTTACAATTCTTTTCCAAATGCTTAAAATTATAATTAATAATAATTTAACCTATTACCCATACCAGGCACGTGGAGTGTTTAATTTGCACTTGATTACATCCCGTGTTTTCTGAAAAACATCTACTTTCCACCCTGCAAATGACATCTTTACGTCTTTCACCACTGGGTCTGGCTGTATAATGAAATTCATTACTCTCAGGAGACATAACTCTGATAAGTGTAATTTACACCTCTATCTCTTTTCTTCTTAAATGAAGGGGTCGGCAGAAGAAAGTGCTAACCCACAAAATTTTCAGCATGATTTTTCTTAAATATTCTGTAAAAATAAAATATTTACAACGTTTTAAACAGGAAGCTATATTTACGATCTTAAGAACCTAGATTCATAGAAAAAACAGATGTTTAACAAAAAATTTAAAAAGAATAATTTGTAGATTCAGTAAACTTTTAAAATGACACCGTAAAATTATGTTGATGTTGGTTAGCACTGTCTTCTCCCAACCCCTTCAAATGATCCAGTCATATAATTTGCTAAGCATGGAAAAAGAAACAGAACTATCTTAATAAAACTATATTATAAATAATCTACTATTGTTTCAGAATTCGTCAAAATAAAAAAGGAACTGTAATTTTTATATTTATACTATTTGACCTTTACTAAACCTTATTGCTGAATAATTTTTTAAATCATATCATCACAATTCTGAAACCGTTCAGATTTGAAGCTAGGTAACATTATTAACTTAACATTCGCTGCCTACAGTCGAGATTTTCTTTGTAGGTCAGGTGGTATTTTGTTTGTAATAAACTGATTTGTACATTTTTAAAAAACATTTTCATGTATAAGATTTAATTCTATTATTTTAAACGAGTTCGTTAGTTGTAAAATATGTGTAACTTACTAGTTATAGGAAATATGTTATGTTTTTACATTGTATTTTATTATTGAGCAAAAATAAATACAGTATTATTATTATTATTATTATTATTATTATTATTATTATTATTAACTCGCACAATAATTTAATCGTCATTGATAATTCCGATTATGTAACATTAAAACGCTACACTTAGACCTAAACGTACCCTACATAAATGACGTTTTCTTAAAACTCTATACAAAATTTAGGAAGAAACTCGTGAACCACCATACATTGATCTCAAATCTGGCTACGCAGACTCTCCCAAACAATCCAATAAGACGTCTAAAACGTCGATGGAGCCGGGACCTCATCAATTAACGTAGTACTGTAATTGACTATCCATTACAGTGTTCTAAATGCTGTACTTAATGCTACACTTAGGCCTATCTATTCACGTCGGGGTTCTATCACTGGACTGTGTCTCCACTCACGTTTATTTATCATGTTATTTTTTTCAAAATTTTGTGTTTTTACATTCACTGATTGTTCCCAACAGATTGTAAATTTCCTAAATAGAGAGAAAAAAAGGATTTAATATCAAATATATTAAGGAAAATAATATGAATTTTTATTTTTATAAAATTTCAATAAAGTCTAGCCATAAGATAATGAAAAATTAAGTTGATCTGTTTTATAATTAGTTTCGTTTGATATCTGTCCTAAAAATAAATTGTCCCAAAATGTAGCGGTTGTTACAATAAGAGGGTAGTTGTTAACCTTTAGTTAATTTCGTTGTTTACAATTTCTTTTCTGAAATATCGTATAAAAATCGAGGTTATAATTTATTTCCAAATTATGTCAAAAGAAACATTATTATCTTTTAAAAGAGGCTACCGACTCTTCAAAAAGAAATTCATTACGAAGAAGGATGTAATTTAAGGTATTTATTAGTATTTAATTTTTAAAAAAAGGTCGTAAAGTTTCTGTTAAACAAGAAGCAGAATTTTGCGGTCACTTTATAGTCAAAAGGAAACGATAGCCACTTCCTTAGAACTTAACACTAAAACTTATCGATGCAATGTGCATGTTATATAGGTCTGCTCTAGCCAGGTAAAGAAACAGAATCATAGGTTACAAGACAACCGCAATTTCCACCTCAGGTATTACAGCATCCTCTCTTTTAAAACATAAAAAGAAGGTAAATAAGCTATTAACTAAATAAGTAAATGTATTATGTAACAACAAAATCTTTTTAATGAAATACAACACTAATTTTTAGACCACCCAACTTGATAAATTATCAGTTCATTATATATTTATAATTAATTTTACATTGTTATTCAAATAAATCTTAATTTAAAATTTATATTTTTCAATTTCATTATTAATACAGTTAGGATGATATTATGTTCATTAATACAACATTAAAAATTTTAAATTATATTTTTACTTTGTTATTGTTTTGATCATCATCTGAAATGCAGGTTTGAACCTCTAGAGATAAACTAAGTAAAACTAGGAGTGAGTTGTGTTACCACGCCTTCCTCACAGAGTGAAAAAATATATTTATCAGCATGCTGAACCCTTTGAAAAGGATCTTCTTTCCACCTTGAAAATGACACCTTCACTTTATTTACCACTCAGGGTAGATGTATACTGAAATTAATTACTCTCATAGGAGGTATTTTTTTAAATAGTGTATTTTACATATTATCTATCTCTGCTGTTCTTAAACAGTGTTTTAAATAGTTCTTAAATAGTGTTTTAAATGGTACATATCTACCTCTTCTGTTCTTAAATAGTGTTTTAAATAGTACATATTTACCTCTTCTGTTCTTAAATAGTGTTTTAAATAGTAGCTACATCTGTTCTAAATAGTGTTTTAAATAGTACATATCTACCTCTTCTGTTCTTAAATAGTGTTTTATATAGTACATATTTACCTCTTCTGTTTTTAAATAGTTCTTAAATAGTGTTTTAAATAGTACATATCTACATGTTCTGTTCTTAAATTTTTCAATCATATAATTGGCTGACCACGTGATAAGAAACATATCTATATTTTGTAGCCCTGGAACTAGTAGATCGATGCAACTAATTTAACACTCCACCTATCTATTATGAATAATTTTTTTAACGCAAACCCCCGGAGGCCAGCAATTAACCAAGTCGTGTTGTGGGTGGAATTTACAGTTCCCAATACTGAATACGCGAAGTTTTTAACAAAACTCAGATGTAAACCTGCAATAATTACTAGGATTTATATTTAAAAAAATTAGTAGCTACAGGATAATTCTTTGGGAAAACTATATATTTTTAAGTTTGTACAGGAAAATAAATTATATAAATTTTTCACGAATGATTAATATAATAGGCCTACAAGATTACATGACTCCTATGATGTTTTATTCAAAAATTTAACTTTTATGAATAAAGATCCTTTTCGGAAAAATCAGTAGGCCTAGCTTAAAATGAAATAAATCCTTATGACAAGTAACAATTTTATAAAATTTATTGACATGAATTTATTTTTTGTTCAATTGTAGAAAGATATTATTATTGAATAATTTTGAAATTATATAATCTAGAATGTTAGAAACTAAGAATAATTTAGATGGAATAAAAATCATGAAACATAAATTTAGGAACAATAATCATACACAGTTTTATTTATTTGTACGTAGATAAAACTTTCTAATAAATTCAAATATGTAATACTTCTATACTGTATTACTTAGCCTACAGTTGTATTTTATATCAAGAAGAATAAGAACAAATTTACCGCAGTGAAAGTTTAAAATGATTCTTAGGCTTATAAAATAAACTGTACAACCATTTAGATTATTAGTCTATAGTCTATATTTCGGAATATTGTTTTTAATGTGATAGAAATATGTAAGGTATAATATGTATTTTGCATTCGGTAGTGTTCAAATAAATTATTTAAGTAGGCTACAAAATATATTATAACATTCATGAATCGCTGAATTATTGTTTTATTTTATTTCAAATCGCTAGCTTGATAGTAACTTTTAAACTTTTACCCATATGAACATATGAAATTCTATTATACGGTACATCCAACACTTGAAACAAATAACTTGGCCATATTCAACTTTCGGTGTTATCAATCAAATTTTAACGGCGAGCCATACAAATTCCAAACTGTATCAAAACAGCTGTATTTCTGCCGATCTTACTATTGACACTCTCAAACAAGTTAAATAACAAAATGTAGTTGTAAATATCAAGAACGACCAACCTTCATCCAAATTCCTTAGCTCTAAATCTTTTAAAAAATATCGAGAACGGTTTTAAAAGACAGTGTGTTATCTCCTTCCAGTAGGACAACATTAAAATTTTTATTAACGGATAAAATTATAAGCATATAAATAAAAATCTAGTGTGAAACACTCTCACGACTTTCTTTTATCAATGTAAATAGTGTAAATATAAGCTCTTTAATCATGAGTAAACAATATCAAATGACAAACCGTAACCTAATTTTTAATGAGTAATAACTTTCTATGATTAAAATGGAACTTTTTTGTCCTACGTTGCAATCTGTTCAGTTCAGAACAATAAGTAAACGTGTAAATGAAGTTTAGTCTTGTACAGACCCAGACCGACCATTCCTGAGAGATTATGGTTAGTTGAACCCCAACCATCAAAGCAAACCGGTAACCTTTGTCTACTATTCAAATCTACATTACTATTTTCTAGGATTTTAACCAGGAACCTTCCTCTCCGAAATTTAGCTAACTCGCGGCAACAACTTTACCTGTAGACCAACCTGGTGCGAAAATGAAATAAAGGTAGGCCTATAAATTTTACTTTCTCTTGCTCATAAAAATAAATAGGAAGTTAAGTTTAATGTTGATTTTTCGAAATCGAGTTTTCACCGGGCCTACACGTTTTCAAACCCCCTGAACCCAAAATACATGTTTTTAGTGATTGATCTTGTGTGTGTGCACACACGCACGCGCACGCGCGCGCGTGTGTGTGTTGTGTAAACAAAATATCTCAAGAACGGAACATTGTACGAAGTTGAAACTTAAAACTTAAGTTAGGGGTACCACTAGAGGACCCAACATGAACATTTTCATCAAAATCGATCTTCCGGAGATAGTAGTTTATTCGTGTCATTTTTCACTCTTTGTAATTTTCTTAAAAACGGCTCCTACGATTTAAAAAAAAAATCGGTTCATTTACTACATTTTATATACTCTACAAGATAGGATAGGCGCCATGTCTGCTGAAATTCTTGAGAAGGCTGTCCTCTCGTAGAAAAAATTGTTTTTTTAAGATTACGGTTTTAATATGCATTTTAGCACAAAATTGTATATAATTAAAGTTGTAGAAAATTAAAAAACCTACAACTTTTATTTCAAACTTGTGTTTGTATAACGCTTAGTTTAACGGTAATTAGAAATTTTCTGTTTTTATTTATAAAAAATCTGAATTTTTTTTTAAGATTTCGGCCTTAGTATGCATTTTACGATGAAAGTTTGTATAATCATAGGGAATTAAAAGATCTACAACTTTCATTTAAAGTATTTTTCTCTACAGAGCCTAGTTTAGCGTGAAAGAGTGATTTTTCGTATTATTAAGCCAAACTGAGGTTGATGGGAGTCAGAATCGTGGGTCAGTACAAGACCACAAGAGAGTAAAATACAGGCTGCGGAAATGAGGTTTCTAAGAAGAACGAAGGGTTGTAGCCGGAGAGACCAACTAAGGAACGAGGCTATACGAAGAGAACTGAATATCTACAATCTGAATGAAAAGGTGAAAGAATATAGATCGAAATGGAAAGACCACGTAGAGAGAATGTCAAATGAAAGGGTTCCCCTCAAAGTTTTAAAGTACAGACCGGAAGGGAGGAGAGATGTGGGGAGACCACGCAAAAGATGGGAGTGATTGTTGTAAGAATCATATAAAGACATAATGTAACAAAACAGGAAAATATATATAAAATATATAACTTAAATGTTGTGTAAATACATAGGAAAAGGAAATTGTATTAAATTTTGCTGTTGTGAGTCGGAACAGGCGCAAGCCTAATTCTTGTTTGTAAGAAGAGAAGAAGAGACTGAGGTTGATTTTCATTTTGCACCATTCATTCATGATTAAAATTAGGTTATGTTTTTTGTTTATTTATAATGTTTTATTACTAATGTTAGATGATATTGTTCATTATTTGCATTAGCAAGAGAAAGTTGTGTGACTGTGTCACACCAGATTTTTAATTTTCAAGTTACAAGGCCTTGTGCGGTCTGAGAGACTTGGTAATAAGTAAGCCAATAAATGGCTTTTTAATTTATGTATGCAGATTAATAATGTAGCCTATTTATGTTAAGAAAGAAAACATTAAGCTAAAAAATTTATTTTTTCCCAATAATGTTTATTAATATAAGTATATTCGCAATAAAATTAATTTATTTTAACTAAAATTAACTTGTAGGCTACAAAAGGTTATTAAGTACAGTAAAACATGCGTTGGTTTATTGCCAAGTAATTACTGAAGGCCTACAGTATGCCATTACTTAATGTATTACTCCACCAGCATAATAGGTCTGTGTTGGATATAATACAAATAATTAACCTCTGTTCTGTTATTCATCAGTTAATTGTTTTAAACAATATATATTAAACTAGAGTCAATATTTAACTCAGTTATAATGTGTTTTTAATTTTAAAAAACTTTATTATACTACAGTAAAATACTTGGTAAATCTATTTATTTAAAAATAAATTAAAAAATATGGATTATTTTTAATTACTTTGTAAAATAGATTTACCTTTCGGACTTAATTGAATAAGTTTACTTTATACACAAGTTTCTAAAAAAGATAAAAATATTACTTGGTTAAATAAACATGAACTAATCTCTCTAGGCTAAACCTAAATTGAATAACAAATATTTAGCAGAAACGAAAACTGTTAATTGCAATTTTTTTTCTGCGATTATTCTTTATTTACGACTGTAAAATTGTACAAGTAAATGTGATGATTATGATAATATGACATGATAGCCATAGAGGAGGAGTAGGGCTCACATTGGTGCCTCCCCAAGAATAAAATTTGAATAGGTATTAAATTAGCAGGTCTCTACTCCAGCTTCTTTTAAAGGGATTTCCAGGTAGATGTAAGATTGAACGTAAACGTACCAGTGGGTTCTTGTGTTCTTGTGACAAGAAATATTTACTTACAATTAAAAAGTTTACTTACAATTTAATCAACTATTCAATTCAATAATCAATTTTTGCTACTCGGACCGACACCAAAATTACAGCTTCAAAACAAACTTAAATTTATTATACTAATTTTGATTTTATTCACTAATCCACCTTGTAAACAATCTAAATTTACCAGGTAGGCTACATAAATCGTTGGCTCCGTAGAAAGTGGAACTGAGATTTTGAGATAAATTTGACAACTCAACTGACTTCATTTTTATTTTTAGTAACCATATTAAAAATACTGTTAAAAATTTAACTTGTAATTCTAAACACCAATTTTATCAATATCATGGCATTTAAACTACGAAGATCCTGCAAATGGGTGGTTATCTCTTCAAAAGTGTTAAAGCAACGTAAAAGAAACTAAAAATATAGTTAAGTTACTGGTTGTGCAAAGCTGCACAGTTGCAGATTTAATAAAATAAAATGAAAAAAAATATTCAAGACTGTTCTAAAACCAGTTTGGATCTACAGTAACCAGTTATAGTGCGCATCCAGCAACTGAAGTACCCAAATTATTCAGCGTTTTCAGTGTAATCTCTTTAGGTAATAACAGTAGGCTATATTTGTTAGAATTATGGATAGTACTTTAAAATAATTAAATAGAAAACACCTAAAATCGTGGAAAATTTAGACAGCAGTATCTGTCAATAGCTGGTAGAAAGTTGTAATTAATTGTTAAGTAACACCGATCGGGCAAGCAACTTTATGGTGACTTTATAGTTAACAGCTACACATGAACAAACTCTACTTTAAGAAAAAATAACAGGAAACTGCAGCTTTCAAATTAGATGGTTGTTAATTATAAAGAATTACTGATAAAAAACTAAAACGAATTAAAATGATTGAAAATTTATGATAGAAGGTAAAACAGAAAATAATGAAAATTAAGAAAAGTTGACTATGTAAGCTTAATCGTCAGATAAGTTATCTTTCTAGATTTATTTACAGCAATGTAACTTATCCTTGATTTCGGAGCAAATCAGCTATTCAAAATTAGCTACATAATCAAAAACTTTTGAAGTTTAAATCGTAAAATTGAAACCGATTTAGTAAAATGATTCAATAATAGTACATTGAAACTTAAAACAAAAAATGTATATTCAGGGTGATTCACGAAGATATGCAGAAACTTTGGGAGCCCATTGTACATGTAAAAATAATGAAAAAAGTTTATATAAACATGGGTCCGAAAATGCTTCGTTACTGAGTTACGGCTAGCGAAAGATTTCAGCTCACCAGGTGAAAATGAGGTCTTCCTGAAATTCTGGTAAGGTAGATTAAGGGGCGAATTCAATCGTTTCTTATAGTTTTTGACCTGATAAATTGAATAAAACAGGTTCCAGAACTGTAAGTTAAATAGTTTTTCAGAAAAACGGTGTCAAATGCAAAAAAATGGAGTGAAAAAAACACATTTTTCATCTATGTTTTTCCGTTTAATTTTACTTTGTACTGTTATGAATAAAAATTCATTTTATTAAACATCTATTCGCTTTCTGTGTACTTTATTTACACCGGTTTGTTCAGAATAAAATTTTCAACATGTTTTATTCAAAAAATTTAACTGTTTCTTGGTGAAATAACAAAGTTATTCTTGCCCGAAGATGAAAAATGTGTTTTCACTCCATTTTTTCCATTTGTTACTGGTTTTCTTAAAAACTATTAAACTTACAGTTCTGGGACCTGTTTTATTCAATTTATCAGATCAAAAACCATGAGAAATGATTAAATTCGCCCCTTAATCATCTTACCAGAATTTTAGGAAGACCTCATTTCACCTGGTGAGCTGAAATCCGGGCGAAATTTTCGCTAGCCGTAACTCGGTAACGAAGCATTTCCGGACCCATGTTTATATAAACTTTTTTCATTATTTTTACATGTACAATGAGCTCCAAAAGTTTCTGCATATCTTCGTGAATCACCCTGTATATAACATGAATAAAAATAGGCAACAAATATTTAGTTTCACCCCATAATACATTTTAAAAGAAGAAAGAATATTATGTTATAAATATTGAGGTTATTTATGCCAAAACTGATTAATAATAAAATAACTGTAACGTACGTATAAAATTAACCTTTTTAAAATGAATAATTAACTGATTGTAATGAAAAACAACTGTCATATGTAACAATGAAGTTATACACAATAATATAACTTGTCATATATATATTATTAAAATAAAATTACATCATTTTGTAATTACTGTAATTTTCAAATAATTGTAATTTATTCTAACTTACCCTTTTTTTCAATTCACATTGCTAATAAAAGCTTTGTCATTATTTCTGACTACACGTTTTTTTTCAACAGACTTACTATTACTAATACATTTAATTTTAACAATTCTAACGGTTCAATATTAATCAATTATTTATAGCTACATATACTTCAGTTATCATACATTCACACACATACAAAAGATTCCCCCTTCTGAAATTTTTAAATTTGTTTTTAATTAAATATCTTTTGTCTAATCGCTCAACTGATTCAATTTTAAATGAATTATTCAATTATGATTACTAATTAATTTTTTAATCTGTCTGGTTTATTTTATATATTGTCAGAAAAAGTCCTGAAGGCTTAAGTTACATGATAACATTAAAAATAAATATTAGAGCTGTATTTATGCCAGTAAACTTTCACTGACAGAGTCCTATTTTGAATTGTTATTTAATCTTTTTTATCATTGTTACACTCTGGATTAAATGAACTGATTAAATAGATAAATCAATTTTAATTCAATCAAATAAGTGTTATCTATTTGAATTTTGGCCAAATGAATAAAAAAATTAACCACCTTGTAATTAATTTTGTTGTACGTAATAAACAGTAAATTTGAAAAGGAAAAATAAGTAAAAATTACATTCAGTGTGACATAACATATAGCCTAATATAATCTTACAAAAACTTTCAATGAAGGAAATTTATACACTACTATCTATCAGTTCCATCCAAATTAAGCGTAGAAGTTAATTAAATAATTCTTTATCTTTAATTGAAGCAACTAAAACTGTATATATGTTAATACAAACAGCAGCAATCGTATTTATGTAAATGCAAGAATTAAATTTTATGTTTTTTTGTTTTTTTTTTGACTGAGTAAATCAAATGGTAAACCCTCATTGGTTTTGCATACAAAATCTCTATTCCAGCATCTCAAAATCCGCAAAGAAGATTAAATTTTTGCAGATTTTGTGGTAGGTGTGATTGTGACAATTTTCTTTTTTCTAGATTTGTGTGTTTCAAAAACTCAACTCACAAAACTTAAATAAACTAAACCTTCCTCTAAAATGTAATACATAATTTATCTAAAAATATGTAGTAGATAAAGCTGAAGATGAAGCTGACGCCGTGATACAAATGATAATGATGACAATCAGTAGTAGAAGTAACAAAACATAATATTTGTTAAATGATTAACATAATTTTGAAGATACATTCAATGTTTTAACAAGTTTCAGTCTGTGAATAACTTCGCTGGTTTTCATCGAATAGGATATAGAAATACAACAGCGCTTTTAATCAAAATGCCTGAAATTGATCAATGTAGCCCTATGTTATGTAACAAATGAAATATTGTAGAACAATTTAAACCTGCTCTTCATAAAAAAAGAACTTAAACAACATCTGAACTTATGGAATCCAGCTATGGGGAGCATCGGCAATGTCCAACATCAGTATTATACAACGGTTCCAGTCTAAATTTCTACGCATTATCACTGACTCTTCTTTAGTACATAAAAAAATCTGGTGTATAACACTCACACAACTTTCTCTTGCCAATGCAAATAATTAACAATATAACCTAACATTTGAAATAAAACATTAGAAATAAACTAAAAAACTAACCCCAATAAACATAACCAAATTTTCATCATGAGTGAAAGTCGCAAAATGAAAATCAACTTTAGTTTAGCTTAAACACACACACACACACACACACACACACACACACACACACACACACACACACACACACACCAATCCCTAAAAACATGTTTTTTTGGTTCAGGGGGTCTGAAAACGTGTGGATCTGGTGAAAACTCGATTTCGAAGAATCGACATGAAAACAATACTTTCCTTTCTATATATTCATGTAGGCAAAGAGAAAGTAAAATCTCCACCATTACCAACACAAAAGGTAAGGAAGAAATATTTAAATTCGGCACGAAATAGAAGTAGAGTATTGACAACGTCCAAACATTTTAGACATCAACGTATAAGATAAAAGCGACGATTATGACCACTTAATCCAACTGAAATTTTTTGGACAATATTAGGCCTGCTTGTCACTTTTTTTAATTTATTTTTTATCCCAAATGTGTGTACGTTACAATCTGTTCAATTCGGAACAATAAACAACTCCGTGACCGAATGACATGAGGATGATGTGTATAAGGTGTAAATTAGGTGTAGTCTTGTACAGATCCAGGCCGACAATTCCTGAGAGAGTTGTTTACCTTGATGGTTAGTGTTCAATTAACCGTTGTTAATTGAACACTAACCATCAAGGTAAACCGGTAACTACTGTCTATTATTCAAATCCGTATAAAAGTAACTACCTCTACTAAGATCCGAATCAGGAACTTTCGTTTCCGATAAGCTGTTAAACAGCTGACTCGCGGCGACGACCTCACCCCTAGATCAACCCGGTGGGTCTACTAGTAAATAGTACATTTAATTAAAACAAAAATTTTATATGTGAAATTTTAAGTTAACCCACCGGGTTGGTTTAGTGATAAAGTTGTCGCCATTAACCAGCTGTTTAACAGCTGATTTTTGGGGACGAAAGTTCCTGGTTTAAATCCTTGTAAAGGGTTTTTACGGATTTGAATACTAGACAGTGGTTACTGATATAATTTGATGATTGGAGTTAACAATTATTATTCTTTCAGGAATTTTCAGCCTGAGTCTGTAAAAGACTACACCACATTTACGCGTCATACACATCATCCTCATCTCATTGGGTCATGGAGTTGTTTATTGTTCTTAAACTCAACAGATTACAACGTACACATTATTAGGGATTTAAAAGAAAATTAGGGAAATTTATTGAAAATTTCTATTTACGTCATATTTTTGTCAAAATGGTTTTTTTAACTTATTCTACTCATTGTTTCAATGAAAAAGTCAAAATAATTAATACAGAATTATTTCTTCATAATTAATTGATCGAAGTACAAAGCAATAAAATAAAATAAAAATAAATAAATAAATATCCAACTATTCTGATACCTAGCAACTTAGATTTCTACGTTTACTTATTTTATTTGTTATTTTATAAACTTTTGACGTAATAATACTTCAATGATTTTTTAAATTTATGAGTTCAATATATTTTCATGATTCATCATATAATTAACCCTACGCGTGATATTGTTTTTCATTGAAGTACTAGAATGATATGGAAAACGCCAGTGTTTTTGTATTCATATTGTAACAGTACAGGCCTAGATCTATTAGAAAGTAGAAGTGACACTTTTCCGGATCTTACCAGAGTAACTCAGCGTACACTCGCTGTCTGTACTATTATGTGCGTGTCGTTTCGTAATACGCGTTCAAAATGGTTGGCTTTTAAGGTCAATTATATTATTAAATATTTTTAGTTGAGCGGACGGAAGTGGTCGCAGACCGGAAGTACGGCGGCTCTGCTTGTTTAATTGTTCACGCAGCCGTCAACCTAGCTTCTTCGTACTTCTTCTGGATCGTCCTCATCTTTTACTTAATTATACATAATATGATAACATCATTAAACGAATATTAAAATAGTTTGAATAACATAATGGAATTTATTTAAAAGAAAATCAGTTTAAAAAAATACTTTTAAAATGTCAACGTTCGATGATATTTTCAAAAAAAATATGACAAAAAGGGTATTCGATAAAATTGTATAATAATTGGAGAAGCGTGGTTAATTTATAGTTTGAACATCAAAGCAGCTTTTATATTTTTTCATTGACAACGTATAAAAATAAAAATAAATATTAAGCCGGTAAATTTTCCTTGTTAGCAAATCAGGTTAAAATAGAGTTTAAAATAGGAAGCGGGAATAAATGCTGCACTACAAATATGTTGGTTAAAACCGTAGCCTAGCCTATCTTACTAAAATTTTATTGTTAGTTTTCCTGTAACGGATTTAAAATTTAAAGTTATACTCCTTTTACGGAAATAAGACTGCACAAGGTAACATTTGCATTACACCAATAAACGTGTCCTGTAATTTTGTATGATTCTCAACAGACAAAATACGTTACTTAGATTTAATTGACCAACGTTTTACCTGAAATACTCCAGTTTATCTAAAATAAAAGTTTTAAAAACTTTACACAAATAATTAATTCCTTTATTCGGTAGACGCTTAGTCTACCTATTTATTTTAAATTATTATCATACAATTTTTATTTTGTGCCCATAACGGGTAAGTGGAGTGTTAAAATTATTTGCACTCGATCTGCTAGTTCCAGGGCTACAAGAAATATTCTACGTTATTTCTTATCATATGATCAACAAATTATATGTCTGAAGCATTTAAGGACAGAATAGATAGAGGTGTAAAAGACACTAGCCAGAGTTATTTCCTCTGAGAGTAATACATTTAGGTACAGCCAGATCCTGTGGTGAATGAAGTGAAGGTATCATTTTCCAAATGGAAAGTAGATGCTTTTTAGAGAATCCGGCATGCTAATAAGCATCTTTTTCCACTCAGTGAAGAAGACAATTTTAAACCACCACCACCACCACACTCCTTGTATTATATAGTAGAGACTTTAGAGGTTCAAACAAGCCTTTCCGGTTGATGACCTAACAACGCATCATGCAAATCTCTACTCCATTTTTTTAACTTACGGCTGTCAAATCTTCGGTCCAGCTGTGTTTGTGTATCATTACCAGAGCTTCCTGTCATGAAAAACATGAAAAGCTACACAATGATCTAAAAAATATCCTACGTTAACGAATTTTCATCTTTAACACAGGCGTTTCAGAAAGAAACTTCATGAATATGAAAGCAGACTTATAAGCAACGTCAATTCACAAAACTTACCTAAAATCCCGCGAAGACGTCTCTCTAGAGACGGAGTACGACGTAAGCTATACATTAATTTATCAATAATCTATCCCGTGGGAGTTTTACTATTGAGAAGCCTATTGTTATTAAAATAATCTTTCACGTTATTTTCCAGTGTGTTTATCAAATTTACTGCTTGTAAATTCACAGTTGTAAATATACGATTACAAAAAATAAAAAGGCTTGATCCTTAAAATTTTTAATTGTATATTGACATAAAATATAAAGTGAATTTTCCGGTGTAATTAAATGGACTTGCTTCATCAGACAATTTTATTGACGTAAAATATTTTAATAGAATTAGAAAAACTAGCCTAATTGATTTGCAAAGCCAATTATCGTCATATTGAATTATCTAAAAAGATTGGTTTTCAATAAAAGTATTAACTAATTTCCGGTTAGAATATTTATATTTAATTTAATTACAGAATAATTTTATAGATTCAGGTTTCATTGTAAATTTCTAGCAATATTTTTATCCATTTGGTTTCCTTATAGACAGACATAAATATATGGCTCTTGTAGGCTGAACAAAACCAATAATTCGTTAAACTCATTAGGAAATAGGGCTAGAGAAACATAATACAATCCCACACGGTCTGTTATCGGTTTTCAAAAGACCCTCAATAAGCTGCAGGGTCACCCTAGGAGGAGGTAAGTGTTAGTTCTGTCGGATCGTCTATTGTGCAAAGCACAAATGGTGTCGGAAGGAAGATGATTTTCAAAGATAAATACTGGGACCAATTTGGGTCGCAAATTGGTCTACCTCTAGGGGGTTTACCTGACCGTCTTTTACAAACCTATGTTATTTATATCTTTCTGAAACTAGACTATAGGATATAATGAAATTTTACATGCTGTTTGAAAAACAAATTAAAGGGCAGACCTAATGATTTGGTTTTTGATGTCCGTATTATAATTACACACACACACACACACACACACATATACAGGGTGATTCATGAAGTTCTCCCCCCACTTCTACAGCACATTGTACTAGTAAAAATAATGAAAAAATGTTATATAAACATAGGTCCGAAAACGCTTCGTTAGCGAGTTACAGCTAGCGAAAGATTTCGCCTGAATTCCTGGGCAAAGAGTAAAATAAAGCCATACTGAACTTTTGGAAAGGTTAATTAAGTAAGAAATGTCGTGGATTCTTATGTAATTTTACCTGATAAAGCTAATAAAATAGGTTTCAGAACTGTACCTGTAGTAGTTTTTGAGGGATTCACGGTTAAATGCAAAAAATTGGGGCACGAAACAATGTTTTTTTAAGTTTCATGTACAATAACTTTGTTAAATTGGTAATAAATACATAAAATCAACAAACATTAATTGTAGAGAATTTAATTCTGAGAAAATTGATATAATCAAAGTCTAAAATAAAACAGAAATAAGTATCAAAAAATCGATTTTATTCAGTATAATACATTACTATCTGTAAAGAAATACCGTACGGTATTTAGTTAAAATAAAACAAAAACAAAATGTTTGTTCCTTAATGATGAGATAAATTGAGAAAACAAGATGAACTGTTAAATAAATTTGTTTGTAAATAAAAATATCATGTTTTATTACGTTGTATTTTTTTTTTAAATAAAAATTTACATTAAATGTTCGAAAATAAATGAAGCAAACATTTTCCAATTATTGTTTACTAATAATCGAAATGCAGTTTTTTTGTTTTATTAATTTCTAAGTTGGTAACGCACGAATAACAGCTGATCAACAATGGTATTCTGTACTGTTACGTTAGAACTGTGTATTAGTGGTGTTTTGCAAGCTACAGCAGGAGATCGGGTTCTGTGAATCGTGTTATTAAATGCAATTTTTTTGTGAGTTATAATTCGATTGTTTATTCAGCGAAAAAATGCCTTACTTATTTACATCAGAGGAATACGCTGATATGGTTTTTATTTTGGGTTACTGTAATGGTAATGCTAGAGCTGCTGTAGTAGAATATGAACTACGTTACCCTAATAGGAGGATTCCAGATACCAAAACAATTTCAGGAACTTTTCGTACTCTTCGGGAAACAGGATCACTACCAAGTACTAGAACCAATTATGAACGAGCTGTCCAACTTGATGATGATATTGTTATTAATGCTGTTCATCGCAGTCCAGGTGTAAGTACACGACGTATTTCTAGGCGGATAGGAGTTTCGCAGTCAACGGTGTGGAGGTCACTAAATCGAAACAAATTTTATCCGTTTCATAAACAAAAGGTTCAACATCTACAGCCAGGGGATGGTCCGCTTCGCTTGGAGTTTTGCAACTTTTTGAATATTAATAATCAACTCTACAAGCGTATTTTGTTTACGGATGAGGCACAATTCACTCGGGATGGTGTCAATAACTTGCACATGAACACTCATGGGCAGAAGAAAATCCACATGAGGTAGTGGAACAGAACTTTCAACACCGATTTAGCGTCAATGTCTGGTGTGGCCTTTTGCACAATCGGCTGATTGGACCTTTCATATTACCTGGACGCCTAAATGCTGAGTTGTATTTGCATTTCCTTCAAGAAGAGTTGCCGCAGCTGTTAGAGAATGTTCCTTTACGTCTCAGACAAAATTTGTACTTCCAGCATGACGGAGCACCTCCCCACTTTTCACGTGCCGTTTCTGCTTATTTAAATCATCAATTTCCTGGACACTGGATTGGTCGTGGAGGGCCTTACCCTTGGCCACCAAGATCCCCAGATCTATCTCCATTGGATTATTGCATCTGGGGATGGATGAAAGACATTGTATACAAGACAAAAGTGAATTCTCGTGATGAATTAATTGCCCGTATTATGGATTCGGCTGTGCAGATACAGGGAAGCCCTGAAAAATTAAGAAACGCAACAAAAGCAATACACAAACGTGCTGCAAAATGTATTAATAATGATGGCCTCATTTTCGAACATCTATTATAAAAAGGTGCGTACGGTTGGCCCAACCTGATTAATTTTGCTTAAAACTAGTAATGTATACTGAATAAAATCGATTTTTTGATACTTATTTCTGTTTTATTTTAGACTTTGATTATATCAATTTTCTCAGAATTAAATTCTCTACAATTAATGTTTGTTGATTTTATGTATTTATTACCAATTTAACAAAGTTATTGTACATGAAACTTAAAAAAACATTGTTTCGTGCCCCAATTTTTTGCATTTAACCGTGAATCCCTCAAAAACTACTACAGGTACAGTTCTGAAACCTATTTTATTAGCTTTATCAGGTAAAATTACATAAGAATCCACGACATTTCTTACTTAATTAACCTTTCCAAAAGTTCAGTATGGCTTTATTTTACTCTTTGCCCAGGAATTCAGGCGAAATCTTTCGCTAGCTGTAACTCGCTAACGAAGCGTTTTCGGACCTATGTTTATATAACATTTTTTCATTATTTTTACTAGTACAATGTGCTGTAGAAGTGGGGGGAGAACTTCATGAATCACCCTGTATATATATATATAAGTAAAGTACGAGTCCTGAAAGAAATGAGCTTGCGCTCAGGATGACAACGCCGTAGCTATAAGCAAGCTACCTTGACGTTCAGGGAATAGAATGGAAGGAACGTTTTTCAATTTTGTTTTCTGTATTTGGGATTACAGACAAATAATTAGGAGAAAGATAGTCTCGGAATTTATACTTAATGGAATATATCAGACGGGCATTTGTGATGGAAAAAGGGGTGAAGCTTTTTCTTGTGGGCAGGAGTAGTCTATATCAACAGACGGGCACTTGTGATGGAAAAAAGGGTGAAGCTTTTTCTAGTGGGAAGGAGTAGTCTATTTATCGGGAAGGATAAAAGATTTAGAAGCGATTTAAAGGAAAAATTTAGAGGAAGTAGTGGAATGGCAGTTTTATTTTAACTTCTGGAGGCCGTGGAGTGTGTATAATATATTTCTCTAATAGCTGGCTGTACAAACCGTTGACCGGTGTCGTCCACAACTCTTAAAGAATATAATAGTACAATGATAAAAATTTTTTTTAACTGGTATCCACAAACTAAGTTCACAAGATCATTTTTATACTTATATGAAAAGGAAACATCTTTTGTGGACGATATAAAGTAATGATTAAAACTGGTCAACGTGGATTTTGATGTAAGAGAGAAAGGTGATCTCTTTCTTAACCGCCTTGAATGGGACCAAGTCGCGTTCGGATAATCGATAAGTTGGTAAATAGAATTGTAACTTATTAACATGTACAATTACATATTACGGCACTTCTTTTTATTCTTTTTTATTTTTATTTTATTTTTTTATTTTTTTTTATTCATTTAAGCACTTAAAATGTTCGTGATGAAGATGTGTTTTGAAACTCAAAGTTATTTCTCTAAATGAACTGTAATGACTAAAAAATGATCGAGCGGTTGATTAAATAATAAATAAGTAACGATTCAATCTGAGTTATTGTGAAAACACAGAGAACACAGAATAAAGTTGAATTCACTAGTAAACAATAGTGTTAAAGAAAATTAATTATACAGTTACTAATTGCGTTCTTCTTAAAGTAAATAATTTTTTTAAATTAAATGTTGAAAAATTTGTATAAACTACATAATTTTTACATTCACTACAAGGGTTTCAAAGTTCTTTACTACCTCCGGTTGAAAGATTTTAATGAAAATTTTTGTTTCGGATTCTGTTATGATACCTATCTTAAGTTTCAAATTTCAACTTCATACGATATTCCGTTCTTGAGATATTTTGTTCATACACATCAGTCGCTAAAAATATGATTTTTTTGGGGTTCATGGGGCCCTAAAAATGTGTATATCCGGTGAAAACTCGATTTCGAAAAATCGACATGAAAACAATAGGCCTACTACTTTCCTTCTCTATATACTCATGTAGCCCCAAAGAAAGTAAGAATTGGTATTAATACCCTAGTTGGTAATCAACCCCAGGACCTTTGTAGACGCTTTCATTGGACCGTTAAATAAGACAAAATTTAAATTGTGTAAAGAAAATCAATAAACCATATTGTACCGGATTCATTTACTTTTTTATCACTAAAAGTCATGTTCCTCTATTAAAAATTTAACGAAAAATACATTTCAGAATGAAAATAAATTTAATTTCTTTCTTTCATACGTAATTTACCTATGCAAGTTATTTTTACATCTTTAATTTTTTTAGTTTATAATTATTATTTAAGCCTAAACTTTAGTGTTCAAATACAAATGCTATCCTTGTCTTTTTACAACGTACAAAATGCTAACTCATTCTAAAACACAGGCCTACCGTATTTTTAATTGATAAAAATTAAATGATTATGCATAAGAAACATGTTCAGTCACTCGAAACTTTAATTAAAAACGTTTTTACGCTGTCTTTTTCATGGTTGAACTCTTTCATTATTAAAATCCAGTAAGCCCGTAGATATAAGCTACAGTTATAATTTTTTGTTTTAAATCTTTTACGTTTCTCAGAAGCTTACTTTTATTAATAATATTATGTTTTATAAACATTATCTTTGTTTATTTACTTAAAAATAAATCTTATCCTCTTTAACGATTTTTTCTTCTTCTTCACTTCAAGGTCTAGGTTTAGTGAACCTGTTCTGGTACACATCTCTTCATCGGTCTTCCCAAATCTCTCGTACCCATTTGTCTATAATTTTGAGCCGCTATTGGAATCCTCCCAAATGGCATTCTGTTCAAGTACTGTAATACTGTAACGTTTACGAGAATTAAGATTATTGTGGTATAGAGTAAACAGTAACAATTTTGTTAGTTTTAACAATTTAAATTTTACAATTTTGTTGAGTTTATATAAGAGGAACCATCTGAAGAAATTTCTAATTTTAGAAGATGGAAAACACAGGTAAAGATGGGAATTGCTGTTGGAGAGATGGTGAACTTGGATACCCTACTATTTGCTGATGATCAAGGAATGCAGATAATTCAGGAAAGTGAGGAAGCTCTACAGAGATCGATATTCCAACTAGAAAAGGTTTGTGCAGCCTACAATATGAAGATTTTCTTAGAAAAAACAAAATCCATGGCCTTCTGGGGTAAATACCCAGTACGTACAAAAATATCTGTTCACAATAAAAATATTGAACAAGTTTCCCATTTCCAATATCTTGGTTGCGACATCACTTATGACATAGATACAGACATTGACTACAAACTTAGTAAGTTTCAGTCGGTGTGTGAAACTATTCGACGAGCGCTCTCCAAGAAAACTAGGAAGGAGACGCGATTAAAATTTTATAAGGTGATGGCAATACCAACATTACTGTATGGTTCAGAAACATGGGTGAAGAGTCGGAAACAATTAAGGAAAATTCAGGCATCGGAAATGAATTGTTTAAGGTCAGTAAAGAGCTGTACAAGAGTGGATAGATTATATAATGAAGATGTGCGTAAAGAATTGAACATCTTCAAGTTGGAAGACCGAATAATAGAAAACAGGCAGAGATAGCTGGCACATTTGGAAAGAATGCCTGATGGGCGTATACCTAAGGAAGTGTGGAGGTATAGGCCGGTCGGCTGAAGAGATATTGGAAGACCCAGGAAAAGATGGTAGCTGTCCTTAAGAAAATTTCAAAAAAAGAACTTTGAGACCGGAACAGGCGATTCACCTAAACCCTGTAGTGAAGAAGAAGAAGAAGAAGAAGTTGAGTTTGTACTTTTCTGGATGCGTCGGAATAGTTCTTTTATAATAATAATAAAACTTTATTTCCATATTTTTTACAATAGTAACTGAAACACATTCTTTCCAAAAGCTATAAGTAAATTCATTTACAACAATTTACAATGCTGGTACAAGGTAGAGGAAATTAACCTACCCAACTATGGCTAAAAGCCATGTCCTAGTGTAGGTAATAGTCTATATATACATTATCCGTTTAGAACTGCAGCTGTTGTCCGTTATTCAGACAAATAGGTATCTGCTCCATTTTCGCTTTAGACATCGTACAGTTGGAAGTTCCTTGTCGTTAGGTCACAAGCTAGTTGGTTTGGATTGTCATCTAGTCGTTCGTGAAATTTAATATAAAAGGACGCGGTTAGTTCCTTTACTGTCGGAGTTTTGTAATCAGGGATTAAGCTTGATAAATGGAATTTTAATGTGAATCATAGTTGGTCAATTTGAAAAAGCGACTTTCTACCAAATTATTAAACAGCTGACCCTTATTGAAGTTTAAAAAAACCAGCAAAATATATTACACTTCGCACATGTTTTTACGTACAGTATATTTTTCATTAACACGTAATTTTTAAATGTTTTTTTGTTTAGGTAATCAGCTGAAAGGCTGATTTGAACCTATAGAGGCTTTACTATAAAACTAAAAGTAAGTTGGTTTACCTTCCTCACTGAGTATGAAAGTATATTTATCATCATGCCAGGCTCTCTGAAAAGCATCTACTTTCCACCCTGCAAAAGACACCTTCACTTCATTTACCACAGGGTCTGGCTGTATAATGAAACTTATTATTCTCAGAGAAGATAACTGACTAGTGTATTTTACACCTTTACTGTTTTGTTCTTAAATGATTCAGTCATATAATTTGTTGACTATGTGTTAAAAAATAGAACTGCTTTTTATTGCCCTAGCAGATCGAGTGCCAATAATTTAACACTCTACCAGCCCTGTTATGGGCAAACATGTTTAAATATTAAACAGAAATATGTTGAATACGTTCTAACCATTATTTTGTTAGATTTATGCTAAGCTTCGAAAGATTAATGTATCAGAAACGGGTACTCTAACGCTATTATTTAATAACACGCAGAAAAGGGTGGAGTTAGTCGAAGTAAAAGAGAGGGGGTACTTTATAATAAACATTTTAACGTATAGTGGAGGGAAGCTGATGGATATGTTTGTATATTTTGGAAGGAGGTATTTGTTACATAGAATGTATGTAGTCTATGTTTAAGTTAGCAAACAAGGTAAGTCCCCTCTCTTATAAAGTTTGTAGGCAGGTACTACCTAAGAGGATTGTTTCCTGATATGTCAATCTTACTTTTAGATCTCTCTATTTTATTGTGAATACATATCTCTTTCATTTATTTAGGTTATAAAGGTAGGTAGGTGTCTGCAGTTACTAAATCTGATCGTTGTCTCCCCTCCCGGTTTCTATTTGCAATCCATTCCAACGCTGCTGAAAGCTAGAAAGATCAACCTTCTCCGACCCTTACAACTTATTTTATTTCTCTTTATAATATTTTATTTTCAGTCTACATCTCGATTTTATCTAACAATTTATTCTATTACAACTTAACTTAGTTTACTTTGTACGCAGTTTTTAATAACATAACTTTTACCTTAACACAACCGGTTATATATTTTAAAAGTTCTTGAAAATATCTTTACATTTAAATAAATTATATTACATTGTGTAATATATAATAAAATTTATAAATAAATTAAATATTTAATAAAAAATTTATTTTACATCAAGATTTTATTTAGATAAGCTATTAAAGAAATTTACAGATTAGTTCATCAATTTTTTTAACTTATTTTATTTTGTTTTGTAACTATACAAATGCAATCAGGAAAATGTTCACAGTGTGTATTAATTTTAAAAAAATAAATAAAAACTTCTTTAATGGCTTTGACACCACCCATGTTAAGGAGGATACCCCGCAGTGATAGTGATCCAGATAATTAATGTCTTAAATTTGCAATTACTGTTACAAAAAATCGACTGTTCATTTGTAACTACTCTACCGGCGTTACAGTCCTCTTTATGCAACTCCTGGTAAATTAGAAGAATTTATGTTCCTTATTGAGGCGTTTTGATGATTTCGATGTCTGTCTCTGATCCTGGGGTTCAATTTTAGTTATGTGTCGTTGATGTAAGGGACGCGTTAAGTCCTGTTAAGTAAGGAACGCGTGTAATGTTTTATTGGATACGTAACTCGGAGAATCAGTAATGTGTCATAAGAATAAGTTTACCAATTAAAAATATACCCTTTCCAAAATTATTTAAAAGATCTTCCATTATACATTTAGGCTAGATAGTTGAAAAACAAACTCTGATAGAAAAACAATTTTATAATATTAATTAATATTTTAATATCTGGTGAAATCAATTTTTAAAAAAAAACTGGATTCAACAGTCTCAATCGAGTGTACAGGTTCACTGAAGAAATTTGTGGTAATTATATTTTCTTTATAATTAAATAAAAAACGCCAAACTTTTCTTGTAAATTTTTTGTAATATTTTCTTAAGTATTTTAAAAAAATTTAATATCAGAAGTTGAACATAAAAGTATTTTTGTCTGAAAATGTGTATTAAAATTATGTTCAGATGTTTAGTGGGTGGTTTATACATAAATAGCCACTTTGTATTGTTTTGTAAAATAATTTAGTATGCAAGTATTTTACCTTAATGAAAATCCAAATTGACATTAATAAATAGAAATTAACGGACAATTACTAACCTGGAATTTAAACACCTACCAACCTAGAGGTTCCTTTTCTTTTTTAACCCTAGTGTGTGTACGTTGCAATCTGTTCAGTTTAGATAAATAAGAAACTCCATGACCTTATAAGATAAGGATGACATGAATTGTTAATGAATGGTACTCTAGTACAAACTCAGGCCTACCACTCAGATATATGTATGGTAATTGAACTCCAACCATCAAAATACACCGGTAATCACTGTCTAGTATTCAAATCGGAACCTTCGTCTCCGTACTTCAGCTGTCTAACAGCTGACTCGTGGCGACAACTTTACCGATAGACCAACCCGGTGGGTTTCCCATTTCTAACTCCAAATATAATAACAATTTGTTATACTAATATAATTTGAACTATTTTATGTGACAACAACTTTTACTAATTATCTGTATTTATTTATCTAAAAGTTTTTTTTTCTTTCTTAAGTTTAGATTTGTAGGAAAAATAGGTAAAATCAAACGAAACGATAAAGAACTTTCAATAAATTTATTTTACGATCGTTTATGAAGAAGGGCTAAACACTAGCAGTTTCCTTAAAACAAGATAAGGAAAACTTTTATGAATATATATTCTTAACCTTTATTGCATATAATATTTAAAATATTCATCGTATTAACGTTAATTTTATACAATTGTTATTTATTACGGTTTTAAAAACAATTATTACTTTTTATGAGTTAAGCTGTGTAAGTAATTATATTTTAACGTTTGTCCTTCCTTTGTGGTGTTGTAAACAGGATAGTTTTCTATCTAACAAATATTTTCAAAGGAATCGTTTCTTTTTCATATGTATACATATAATATTTCACTAGTAAACTTAGGCTACTGTATTTTTTATAATTTCCTAAATTACTTCAATAAATTGTTTACCTTCATTCCCGTTGTGATGGATTCTGTTTGGAGAAGCCAAAATCCGTTTACTTAAATTGACTGCAATAACGTTTCATCAGTAACTGTTAATTATTTAAGTGTAAGCCTACTAACTGACTTCAAGAATTAAGTAATAAATAACGTATATTAAGACTTAGTATTTTGGCCTAACCTAAAAATTGTTATACATTTAACCGCACAATTAAATTTAAATACACATAATTGGCGTGGGTAAACATTCTTAGTTAATTATTTTATTATTATATAAAAATACATACAAGCTATTGTTAAATGTACCCTATATCCTAACTAAAAAAAATTCAAACTGTTTTTATTAAATTTTATTATATTTTTTGTTACAGTAAGTTAGTATTATATTTATATGATAATAAAAGGACAATTTTCTCCCACATTGAATGTATTGCTAATGTCAGATTTGTTACTGTTTTATTTTTCAACATTTGTGGGAATATGTTATAATATACTGTTAGGGTTACCTTTTTAATTAAATATATTAATTAACATTAATGTATTTTATATAAAAAAATGTAGGACAAACCAAACGGTTTATATAACGTACTGTTTATTTTTTATCATCTACTGTATAGTATTTGTTTTAAGGAGTTATGCATGAAAAGTATAGGAGAATTGTTTGTCACTTGTGTAACACTAGGTTTGTCAATACAATCTTCATAACTTTATGTACCCAGTAATTTTATTTTCACCACGACACCTGATATTATTGATAACAGTATTAAACGAAGTAACGTGACATCCATAGAGATAATAATGGTAAAAAGAAAGTGATCTACCAGATCCACGACAATCGATAGAGATTCGGTGTTGCACCTTTGCCTTGGAAAAATTGCATAGGTATTATTAGTCTTAATACAGATAAGTTTGAAGTAATATGTGGAACTAAACACCGTAATCTGAAACGACAGTTTGAAGGTATGGACATATTCCCATATTGGCTCTTGAAAGTGGAATCTGGACTCTGAGTTAAAGAGACTAAGGAAACGACAGGCCGCAGAAATGAGATTTCTTCGAGCTTTCAAAGGTTCCAGATTAAGCGGGCTACAGAATTAAGATGTTCGAGCAGAATTAGCAGTCCAAGCACTAAATACTAAAATCGGTGAGTATAGAAGAAAATGAAAGGATTATATTCATCGGATGCTTCCAGAAAGAATATCCCTCGAGGAACTAAAAACCTGAGGGAAGTATGACTATGAGTAGGCCTTGGAAGAGATAGTCAGAGTCAGATTTTTGATCGGCATGGACCAGAACAGGCATGTTTTCCAGCTCGTGGTGGAATAATAATAACGTCCGTTTTTTTGTTTGTTTGTACAAGGTAATCAAAAACTACCTTTAAGAAAAAATGGAGGTTCTTAAAATGAAGTAATCTTTTATTTTTATTTTCTAGTGTAAGGTCATATGGGAATTTTAGTTTTTTTATTTATCAGTACTACACCATCTACAGTACTCGTAACGTAATATGAAGTTCCACCCTACAATATGATATTGTCCTTTACCCTTTTATTTTAAAATTTTTTAAAGTTATTTATAGCTATAACATGTATTACCCAAACTAATAATGTTACATCCGATTTCTGCGTAGAAAGTAATATAAACCTTCTGAAATCAGAGTATGTAAACCTACAATTTTTTCATTAAAATATTTTTTGCATATATTCAGGTATTCTCAAGTTGTATTCCCTGTACCAATCCATCTACTGTTGATTCATACATGCCAATAAAATTCCTTTTCCAGAACTAACTTATTTTAATTTTACAGTCGTAATTGTGTTTTCAATATGTAGTACACATTTATGAGAAAATTTAAACGTATAAGTTTTGCTGTGAAGCACAGCGATTGTCTGATAATAAAGGTACAAAATTTTACCTGAAAGATTCGTTTGTTATTTTATTTAAGCTTTGTTGAGAATTAAGTAATTTATGCTAATTATAATATAGATAATTTTTCATATGATAAGCCATTAGTATGAATATCTATAGGGCTAACTATCAAATTTAATTCAGTGAACACACAAAAACGGATACTGTATTTCTATTCATATTCACACAGACCTCTAGGTTATGTATGATCTTTATGTTATGCCACAAGCTGTCGACATCTTTTCAAACGATATTCCTGCCAAGTCATCATCATCCCAAAGCAAGGCAAACATCACTTTTATCCGTATATGAAACCATTTATCGTTCCCTCTATCTATCTCTCTTTTGACTGATTTGACTGAATGACTGACTGCTACTGCCTTTTGTATTTTCTAAACCGACCCTTATATTCCCCTTCTTTATTTTCATAACATATGAACCGTTACTTTAAATATAGGATATAATAACAACATATTGTTCTATCAATCGGGGTATAATCGGCCTACTCGATCCTGTTCTATACATGATATCACGGGCAGAAAATCTATTTACTTAAATTAAAATTCACGGTTTAAATATCATTCTCAAAATTATATTGTTAGACCTAAGGCTACTCTTCAATTCTATTTTTAATCTTCTTAAAAATTCTTCATTACTATTATTCAAAACTTTTCAACACATCTATTGAATTGATATTTGATGAACATTTATAATAGTTCTGTACCTTGAATGAAATAAACCTAATAATAAATCATAAAAGCATTTATAGTATGTGGTGTATAAAGATGAAAAATATACTAATGTAGATGGTAATATTTAAATGTCATTCAACAGATATGACAGTTAATAATACGTAAATGTTATCAAGATCAATGGTATCAAGATTTTTTTTGCCCACAAAGTATCAAAACTTAAAAGTTAAAAAGTTTTTAAAAGTTCTTCAAATCATTAAAAATACACTGTAGGCCTATAGTTTTACGTTCATAACAGGCAGGTGGAATGTTAAATTATTTACACTCGATTTGCTAGTTCCAGTGCTACAAAAAATAGTTTTATTTCTTATCACATGGTCAGTTATTTGACTGAAGCATTTAAGAACAGAGAGGTAGCCTATAGGTGCAAAAGACACTAGTCAGTGTTATCTTTTCTGAGAGTAATGGATTTCATTATACAGACAGACCCTGTGGTGAATTAAGTGAAGGTGCCATTTGCAGAGTGGTAAGTAGATACTTTTCCGCTTAGTGCGGAAAATTATGGTAAACTACCTCACTCCTCGTTTTACTTAGAAAAACCTCTAGAGATTCAAACCAGCCTTTCGGCTGATGACGTAATTAACAACACATATAGTTATAACAATAAAATTATATAGTTTCTGCTAAAATAAAAACAATTTTATTAATATAAATAAACTCTTCAATATTCACCGAAATAAAATTTTGAAAAACTGGATTTATTTGAGTCATTCGAATGAATGTATAAGATACATTTGATGACGTTTCCGCAGTAAATATTTCCCACCTAATGAAAGAAAAGATAATTTAATTAACGTTTAGTACATTTGTTATGATACATTAAATATTTTTTTATATGTTTGATTGTTATTTTTTAAATTAATGTCAAAAGTTTATCAACTTCCGTTCAAACTTGTTCGAATTTATTCTCAAAATGTATAGTATAAAATTACATTGAAAGTTGTTAACGGGTTATTCAGAAATAAAATATTGTAAATTATTTGGAACTGTTTTGACTAATAATGAGTATTTTTTATTTGTTTTTGCTAATGAAAGTGGAAACTGGTTAATGGCCAATTTTAATAAATTTACGCTACCAGTGAACATGAATAGGCCTACTAAAAAAGTAACAGGAATAATTTGTAATTAATAGTAAAAAATAGTAGCCTATGATGTTAAGCTGTCCTGATTGAATTCAACGCACAGTTTTTCTTGGCCACTCCAAGAAAATACCTGGCCATTCTCCTATTTACGTTTGTGTAGTAGTAGTAGTAGTAGTAGTAGTAGTAGTAGTAGTAGTAGTAGTAGTAATAGTAAGTAGTAATAGTAGTAGTATTATAACCTTTCCGTTTCCTTTAAAAAGTGTTTTGAATTGTCATATAGTCCTAACATAATATTATTTTATGTTATTTGTGTAGCCGAACGCAAACTGTTCGGCTATGTTTTTTTTTGTTTTTGGTTTAGAAGTTCTACTTAAATAAAATGATTTTTAGAGGTATACAAAGTGTCAGACATAGTTTAACAGTCATCAATTTTTGAGAGGAAAAAATTCAAATGAGCGATGTTTTATGCAATACTTCACACCCTACTTCAGTAATGTAACGAACTACATAATCTTCTATGTTTAATTACAAAAAAATGTTAAGAAGTATTTAGTTAACTAGTTTTAATTTATTAATTTGAGTTAATATATGCGTAATTTAAATTTGATAAATTATAGTATCACCTTTTTAATTACCGGAATAACCTTTATGGAAACAATTATAGGGCCTGTAATCAACTAATTTGTTTTTTCTTTTTTACCTACGATATACTATTACAGCAATTACAAATAATTAAAAGTGAAGGGTGTGAGAGAATGTGAAAAATATAATTTATAATTTAATAAGAATGTTTAATTATTTGATAAATAATTAATTAAACCAAGTTTGTTGCAGGCTTATGTTGCAAGTAATATAGTTAACTAAAACAATAGGTAAATGTAAGTAACTATTGATGCACATACATGAACTATACCTTACATATTACATACACTATGTGAACAAAAAGCAGATATACTATTACCTTACAATGCTATTGTAGTAATTATCTTTGTAAATGGATCAAATAACAATATAACCTGAAGTATAGACGGTAATTTGCCATTTTTAACGTTTGTTATATTTTTTAAATAGAAAAACGTTTCATCTTATTTTATCTCCATCTATGATTAGTAATAAATGTTGGCTACAGCCACTCTTCTTTATCACGACAATATAAAATGAAAATGTAATTTACAGTAAACCTGTTATTTCCAGCAAAAAAATAATAATAAAAACATGGTTTTTAAGTCTGTTGAGCGTTAGTCTACAAGGAAAATATGTATATGGTTTTATAACAGCCTTCATACCGTGACTGTCTTTTTGGTTTAAGTCGCATCAACAGCTTGGTTATCTGGGACTACGGTGGGTTTTGACTTGTAATAATTTCCAGACCCTACCCGGGAATCGAAACCGCTTGTAGGCTAGCGCGCTACCACTACGCTACGTGGGCGGCCTTTGTTTCTTTTTGTCCTAGAGAAAGCACTTTATTAGCCACATCATTTTGAATCTTTTAGAACTCAATAAATTAGTTCTCTCACCCTACTTCCACATTCAAAAAAAATATGAAATGGTTTCTGGCTATCTCTACACTTTAAAAATTAATGGGAGGTTACTAAAGCCTTCTCCAATAAAAATATCAACTTTTTCTCAGAAATTCGATAAAATTATGATCAGCTAAAAGCTATAAGTATATTAGGACCGGAACCTGTTCCGATTTCGAAATGTTCGGATTATCCTAAAAAATATGCAAATAAAAAAGTAATAATTCAAACGTAGCTAAATTTAATATTAGAACTACGTACACATTATCTGAATGGTGAAAAATAAAAATAAAAATTGTTTGTGAACAAACGAAGTTGAGTTTCTCGGTTGGTTTGTTGTTAAAACAAGTTAGGTATTTAAAGACGTTACCCCTAGTGAAACATTTTGTAGCTTAGTTTGGTTTATTTGTTTAATATGAAGCTACGACTACAGATGCTAAATATTAAACAATATTTCATTGTACTTGACGTATCGTAAACAGTTCATTAATGTACACAACGTTTATTCTTATCTGAAAACTGTAATTTTTTCCACAGAGAAAATAAAAAACTAAGAAAAACAACAGTAACTAAACGACCTAACAGATATTATCTACAATTTTTCAACGAGTTATGTGTTGCTAATGTAAATTCATTTAAAAAGGTCTTAATGTATTCAAAAACAGAAAATATAGGCTGCGTATATTCTTAAATGGTTTATCTAGTTCCCACCCATTTCTGGAGATAAAAATCTTAGCAATCTTTCTTTCTCTCTCTCTCTCCCCCCATTTCTTTCCTTCTTCGAACTATTAATCGTTCCGTACACTTTTTTTTAAGTAGCTTTTAATTAAGCTATTCTAATAATGTAGCGTGCTTTATAATAATTAATTTTTAAGTTGTGTTTAGTAAATGTGTTCAAAAAATAATGGATATTTAATTAAACGTTTAGTCCGCTGGCTAATACACGTGTACGCCCTAAGCCACTAGAGTAATATTACTATAATGTCTAAAAAAAACTTGGCACTTCGGTTGCCTGTAATTAAATATTATATTGGTAGGCCTGCCTGGTTTTTAAAACTTACTAGCCTTCGGTGTTATCTATAGGGAAAATAAGATATTTTTTAAATAACACTGTAATTAAATGATTTTTAATTATTAAGAAATTTAAAAAAAGCCTACAGGTTTTCTGTATTGAAAAATTTACTTAGTATTTGGTCCAGTCATTCTGATTCATGCCCATAAGAGACAGGTGGAGTGTTAAATTATTTGTACTCAATCTGCTAGTTCCACGGCTACAAAGTTCTGTTTCCTTATCCCATGGTCAATTAATGTGACTGACCAATTCAAGAACAGAAGAGGTAGAGATGTGAAAGACACTAGTCAGTGTTATATCTCTTCTGAGAATAATGAATTTCATTATACAGCCAGACCTTGTGGTGAATAAAGTGAAGGTGTCATTTGATGAGTGGAAAGTAGATGCTTTTCAAAAGGCCTGGCATGTTGATAAGCATACTTTTTCACTCAGTGAGGAAGGCAATGGTACACCACCTCACTCCACATTTTACTTAGACCCTAGTCCTACTTAAAGCCTCTAGTGGTTCAAACCAGCCTTTCGGTTGATGCCTTAACAAAAGCAATTAATTATACGATAAGGTGCGTGAGTAAATAAATGAATTACAGAAAAAAAATTTTGTTTAGATTATTTCAGACCGTTTTTATTTTATTTTATTTTATTAAATTTACAGCAATTGCAGCTTATTATACATCACTTAACCACTTTTGATGAGAACACCATTAATTAGTAGGAGTAGCACATTTAAATACCATGAAATTGATAAAATTTATGTGTAAAAATTACACAAAGAGTTTAGGGGGACACGAAAACAAAAAGATGATTTTATTTTGAATTTTTTTATTTTTACGCCATGTTAAAGTTCACAGTTTTCAGAAAAATTTGGCTATATCATACATGTGATTTTGTAGTTTTAAAGAAAGTATTTTAAATATTTAAAAAAAATATGTTGCAATCAATTTTAAGAAAGTGGGTTTACTATTTTCTTCTTTAGTTTTTGCAATTTCCCGAAAACCCGGTTTCTGAGTATTTAAAGAATATTTCTCAGGAACCACTGCATCAATCTTTCTGCAATTTTTACACATCATTTATCATAAGGGTTGACAAGAGCTGAAATATTTTAAGAAGGCTAGATCAATGAATTTATCTTTTAAAAAACAATCTAAATTTTATAAAACTTTTAGTGCGTTGATGATTTCAAATTCAGTAACATGTAAACAATAACAAAAACGGGAGCCTATTTATAAAAAAGTTTAATTTAAGACATTTACAAATTGGTTAAGTGGTTAATGAGAAAATGTTCCTTATCGTTAAGATTATGGAGTAGGTACAGCGATTCCGTGTCCCAATAAAGCAGAAAATTGGGTGGACGGGAGAAAGAAGAAAAGTCTACAAAAAATGCTGAGAGTCTGGGCTGTTGAAAACTGTTTCTAGAAATGTTACTTAACGTTTTCTAACATTACCCTAAATAACAAAATAAATAGCTGGTTAAAAGATATAACACCATCAATTAACAAATATTTCATTTTGTATTATCTAATAAATTTAATGGATAGAATATTAAATTGAAGAAGTATTGTACTGTAATAAAAAAAGAAAAATAAAGCAATTGAATTAAGGAATGTTATTTTGTCAGCTCACGCAACAAATTGTTGGCCAGAATGAATGATTAACGTTCCAATCTCTTGTATTGGAAAAGGTACATAGGTGGTACATTTAAAGGGCCAATATAAGCCTTATACTCTATAATATTTATCGTATAACCACTTAGATTACTTACCTATATCATTCTAGATAGATTAATAATTCAATAAATTGCCTCATTTTTTATTCTACCCATTTAACTTCGTTTTCAAACTCTTCTTTTTTTAGTTTATTAACTAAATAACTTTAGCTTAGTTCTCTTATTAACAATAAATTGATGAGTTTAACTTATTTAAAAACCATTTAAATTTATGAGAAAAGTAAAAGTTCATTTTTAACATTTTCACAATAATTTAATCAATATAAAAGCCAATTTTCCTTTTTATTGCTATTTTAACCAGTAGAGTTATTCATTATTCATGTTTAAAATTTTCAATGCTTTTAATTCTTTTTTTGTTCTTCCAGAAATATCTAATGATTAAGATTTTTTAGGTTTCCACTATTAATCGATGGAAAATTTTACTGCTCCGGAATTGTCAAAATAAAACTGATGTGTGTTGTTTAGGTGAACAGCTGAAAGGCTGGTTTGAACTTCTAGAGGTTTTTACTAAGTTAAACGAGTAGTGACGTGGTTTACCTTTGTCTTCCTCAATGAGTAGAAAAAGCATGCTTTTCAGCATGCCATGTCCTCCGAAAAGCACTTACTTTCCACCCTGCAAATCACGCCTTTACTTCATTCACCACAGGGTCTGGCTGTGTAGTGAGATTCATTATTTTCAGAGGAAATAGCTCTGAAAGTGTACTTTACACCTGTACCTCAACTGTTCATAAATACTTCAGTCATCTATAATTGGCTGACCACGTGATAAGAAACAGAACTATTTTTTTTGTAGCCCTGGAACTAGCAGATCAAGTGTAATTAATTTAACATTTCACCTCCTGTTGTTACAGGCCTGGCCAGCGTAATGATTGTATAAGATAGCTAAGTGTATGTGTTGTGTGTGAGGTATGTAGTAAGTGTGTGTGTGTGTGTGTGTGTGTGTGTGTGAACAAAATATTTTAAAAACGATACATGGTACGGTTGAATAATAAAACTTAACCCTTTCTTACCCAGTGTGGCAAAGTGGTGGTAAAGGTAAGACATTTGAGTGAAATAACAGACATAAAAACTTTAATTGTTAGCGACTACTTTTGATTAAAGAGTGCTGGATGTGAAATGTAATGATTTTCTGTACCCTAGCCAGCAATCAAACCTAGACCTCCGCTTTCCAGTGTAAGATGCTGACCACTACGCCACGGATGCGAGTTTTAAATATTCGTGTTCATTTATTATTAAAATAAGTAGCATTTCTTCGAGTATGTTGAATGTACATACAAGTATATTTTTTAGGCTGTAAATAGTGATTTTACCAATATTTTTGAATTGTAACATTTTTTAAGTCTTAAATAATGCTTTGATTAAAATCATATTTAGTTTTTTTGCTACAAATCTAAGCAAGAGAATATTGTTTAGGAAGCCTGCACATGATTTTACTTAGGCCTATTCATATCGTTGGGATACCATCAAGCCCAATGTGATACATGTGTCACACTTTTTTGTCACGCCATCAAAAAAAGGCTGAAGGTCTAAAAGTGATTTTATTTCACTTAAATGTCAGTAAAGTGTATGAAACAATGTACTACACATATTTGTTTGTGTACAGTTAAAAAATTTGGGATTGAAAGGGTTAAGTTAGGTACTACTAGAAAACCCGGCACGAACATTTTTATCAAAATCGTCAACCGGAAGTAGTAGTTTATTCGTGTAATTTTTAATGTTCTTGCAATTTCTCAAAAACAGCTCCTACGATATTCTTTAAATAACCTCATTTACTATATTTTTTGAATTGAACGTTTTCACATAATGTTTCCTTCTATCAACTTTAGATTAATATCCCGTTACTTATAATTTGTTGTTGTTGTTTAGGTCATCAGCCGAAAAGCTGGTTTGAACCTCTAGAGGCTTTACTAAGTAAAACGAGGAGTGAGGTGGTATACCATTGCCTTCCTCACTGAGTGGAAAAGTACGCTTATCAGCATGCCGGGCCCTCTGAAAAGCACAAATTTTCCACTCTGCAAATGGCACCTTCACTTCATTCATCACAGGGTCTGGCTGTATAATGAAATTCATTACTTTCAGAGGAGATATCTCTGATTAGTGTCTTTTACACCTCTACCTCTTCTGTTCTTAAATGATTCAGCCATTTAATTGGCTGACCATGCGATAAGAAACAGAACTATTTATTTTAGCCCTGCAACTAACAGATTGGGTGTAAATAATTTGACACTCCACCTGTCTGTTATGGGCAGACTTATAATTTAGCTACTATTAAATGAATACTTGCTTAGCTAAAACTAATCTTCACTTTATTTCTTTACTACTTTTGTTGTCAAATTGTAGTTATTAGAAAGTTATGACAACAGAAAATAAATTAAAATCTAAAAGCTTAAGGAAAAATCTACATAAATAATTATTTAAATACAAAACTAATTTCTATCGTATTATTTCCTATCTCAGTATTTACATATTGTTTAATCTATAATACAGTAAACCAAGAATAATGTAAAGGAGAATAATTTGATTAAATAACAGATAAGACTACTTCTTAAAAAGACCACTTATTAATCTATTTCCAGCGGTTTTCCTATTACGATAAGCGTAAGAATAAATCTGTGTCGGCTTAATCGGTTTCTTTCTGAAATAACTTAGCCTATATTATTTACCCAGGAAGTTGTTAATCAAAATCTAAAGATTAACTTACTTTAAGACGGAATTCTTATAAATTATTTGTAAATATTTATCACTGGTTTCCTAAACCTCTAAATTTTGATAACGAGTCACCACGTTTTGTTAGTACTTATTACTGATGTGGTTAACTTATTTAGTTTTACATTTAAGTACATTGCATAGGCCTATCATTTAAAAATAAAAGAAATAAAAAAAAAATCTGGTATGAAACCATCACACGACTTCTCTTTCCAATAAAAATAATGAACAATATAAACTAACATTAGAAGAAAACAAAAAAAATCTGGTGTGAAACACTCACAAACTTTCTTTTGCCAATGTTGCCAGTATTTTTTCACTGTACGCTTTCTCCTTTCTTCTGTCCACCCGATGTTTGGTTTTTGCTCTTCATGGAAGCCCATAAACTTCGTAATTAGTTGTTTGAATTTGGTTTGATTCATTGAAGTTTTCTTGGTTTATTCCGGTTTTCTCAATATTCTTTCTGACTTCTTTAAACTACTTATCCGAAACTTTAGGTCTATAGTTTAGTGTGTTAACATTTTTTTCCGTCAATTTCCATTTTCTTTGTACAGTTCTTCTCCTTCTCGTAAACTATATTGTCCTTTTTCGGACCCATTATCTTGCGGAGGATCTTTCTCCCAAATTGAAGGAAAGACAAAGTGCGTACAGTTTATAAAGAATTGAAAACCAAAAGAAAACTAAACAAATCAGTAACGTATTTTATTTTAGATGTATTGATGTAGTTTTAATAAGTTCGTGTCTTATGTGAGTGTGGTTATCATGCAATAAAATGCGATCCGGCAATAATGCGGCCAACTCCACCGACTTGAAAACTCACAATGCGTACCTACACTAGTAGATAAAATGATTAAAAGTGATAAAATATTTGGTAATTCAAAAAAATATTAAATAACGGTCCTTAGATGATTAATAGAACGGACCAAACCGTATGTTGAAAAAACTGAACTAATGAGCGGTAAATATAATAAGTTCGGATTACTTTATACACTGGGAATTGAATGAGGAACCTTACGTTCAACCCTCAACGATTAAATTACTGAACACTAACTTTTTAAATAATATTAACTCATACATGCTTTAGTTGCACTTTACAAAATGTTAATAGTTTCCTTGAAAAAATAACAAAACAGAAAAGAAAAAAGACAATTAAGTTAGTTAAAACAATTTTTATAGACTTTAATAATTAGGCTTTTATAGTAAGGTCTTACGTTGAGTCATAAAAATGGTATAGAGTACTAACGGGTAATTACAATGAATTTTTAATTTTGCATTAATTATTTTTCTTAGTACTAACTTATTCCATTTGTTAATGACTGCTAAAAACAAATATTATTCAACAAAACTAAAGATAATATCTAAAACTATCATAAAATAATAATTATAATAAAAAAACTGTTGTTTCCTAAATTACCATTTACGTAATAAAATATATCCTGGTCGAAGAAAAATTTCGTTATTAATACTTTTTTCTATATAGTAACGCCTTGTGTGCTATTATACGATTGTTTCTTTTATTCTAGTAGGCTTAGTGGATTCGAAAATAATTTCTGTCTTAAAAAAATTAGGCATTAATGTTAATAATGTTTTTCTTTTTGTTATTTCACAGTCAGATATAATTACGTTAATTTTTATTAAACTACATAATTACTGTACAAAACATACGCTTTTATTTTAGTCTCTATCCCTCTCTGTTTAACTATCGCTCTCTTTCCCGCACTCAAACGTACTCATTCCTTTTGATTTTTATCAAAGATTAATTTTAATTTATTCATCATAAGTAATTTATGTTAGGGTTTTATTATAATGTTCGTCACGGTGGGTTTCCGGCTTGAAAGTATCACATTTTTTATTATTTTTGTTTTTTTTTAAATAACTTTGGAACAGCAACAGTTCTGGAAATATTCTTAATGATATTTTTCTTTAATTGAAGTCAAACTTTTTCCGTAATACTTATAGAACTTAAATACTTTTTTTTGTTTTTATTTCCTTTATCCATAACTGTACAATATATTTAAAAAACTAGTGAATGAAATGAAGAAATTTAATAGGCTTAATAATTGTCAATTTGACTTGGATTTAAACTTAACATGTTTACATATTGAGAGTAGAATGGACAGAGAAACAATAAATGAAGAAATTCTGCATCTCGTGAATATACAAAATAAGGACTTTTAAGATTATAAAAAAAACTCCAGAACTGTGGCCGCGTTATGTGAAAAGAACGATCCAGCCTTCTTCAATTGATCATACAAGATATAATATTGGAAAAACTAAATTCGGGAAAACTATGAGTCTCATGGCTAAAGAATTTTAAGAGAATTGTTCTGCTGCTCCTTTATAGATTTATTTAGAGAAACAGTGATCAAGATCGAAATTTCCATTAGGATAACCTACCACTATAAGGAGAAGGAACTCAAAAAGTAAGAACAATGACTTTGAGAAACATCACCCCATAATAGGACACTGAAGGGACTGTATTTACAATTCAAATTAGCCTGGATGATTAAAAACTATATTTTTAAATTCTATTAAAAAGTTGGATTAATTCTATACTTTTTGTTGCCTAAATCATGTAATGAAGGCCTACATTAACGCCACGCAGCTCGATTGGTTATTAAAAAAAAGTGTGTTAACACACACACACACACACACGACTTTTTATTGCCAATGCAAATAATGAAAACATAACCTAGGCCTATATTTTAATCACGAGTAAAAATTTAGGCTAAAATGAAAAACAATCTTTTAATCGTGAGTGAATGACGCTACTAAAATTTAACCACTAATGAACTTAAAAATACAGAAAATCACTGACGCTTTACACAGATTATATCTATATTTAAAGATAACTTTTAGAAAGATAATTTAATCCTGACCGGAATAAAATGATTTTTCGTTAAAAATTCTTTTAGGCCTACTTCCCGATCAAAGATTTATAAATTAAGGAGTTTTTTTAGATGGTAATTTATTGATAACCAAACGGAATAGTAGTGAATTCCTTTCGAGAACTTTAAAGTTCTATATTTATATATCCTTAATACATCGACTTATTCACGGTTTTAGTATAATTATGTACATTACTTTAAGCAGAAATTCCAACGATAACTTAATGTAACTGAATAAGTAGAGATTTTATGCCTAATAACATTAAAATTTCTTAAATACACAATTGTCCATTTCCTCATTTGTAGTAATTTCTTGGTAAAAATTATGACTAATAATTGTCTAACGGTATAAAGAGCACTTAATTCAAAAGAACTTAAGCTAGACTAATTATTTAAATTAGTAATTAAAGAAACAATACCGTAAAATAATACATTTGCTACTTGAGATTAACTCCGGTTAGAGATCTCAGAATCCTTCAATCTAAAGTAAGTTAATTGTTTCTAGAGCTACTTACTTAGGTAATACCAATAAACTTTTACACTTTTTGTTAAACCCTTTCTGAAGACAAAGGGAAAATGAAACTAAAATTTAATTAGTTGCAATTAAATTTTACTTAAACTGACATAAATCCGTTAGCCCTTAGAATTATACATCAGTAATAATATATTGTGGCACAGCCACATTCCTTTGTGGTAGTATACATTCATCTAACACAGACTGAAAAAACATTGAATTGTATAAGTTAGACTTTTGTAAATCGTTAGCGTTGTAAATTGTAAATATAATATATTTACGTATATTTATATCAGTTATTTACAGTTCTAGCTATATTAGTTTTTAATTAAAATTACTTTCAGACCATTGACTATAATATCTTTTGTACCAAAACATCACAATAATATTCCATTTTTTTATTTAATTTGTTTTTTAGATGACTTCCGCTCTCCCCTTACAGTCATCCCAACCTCCATGAAAGAAACAAACAGTGAAGAGTGGAAGACCTACTATCATTGAAGAAGTGCAGCAACAGATAAGAACTCCTTGAAAAATGCTGCATTTACCTTTCCGAGACGTAAATCATAAGGAGACGTTAAAAGAAAAACACAAAAATACAAATAAACTTAAGCAGGCATTTGCAATGATATCACATATATAGGGCTACAAATACGAAGATTTTTATGACGTACTATATTTTAATATTCCTTAATAATTTTTCTTTCATTGAATCGGTAATTTAATTTTATATTTCAGTTCAAATGAAGTTGTGTACCATAATTCATAATAATTTTATGTTCTATTGTGTATTTGGCTAAATGAGAGTAATTTTTAATTTGGTTTTTTATATTTTTTGTATTTTTCTTTAGAACTTTTGAAGTAGACACAAAATTATTTACTGAATTTTTGTTTGTTTTGTTTTTGCACTAATTGTTATTTCGTCTTTTCTCGTTTCGTTTTCTAAGTTCATTTGTACCCTAAACGTACTCTACATAAATGACGTTTTCTTTAAATTCTAGGCCTATACAAAATTTAAAAAGAAACTCGTGAATGGATATTAATTACATGGACTTATGGATATTACAGATTTGGTCATTTTGAGGACTTAATCTCAATTCAAAAATTTTAATTCAAGATACGTTTAGGAAGAAACTCGTGAACTACCATAACCCATTGATCTCAAATCTGGCTACTCAGACTCTCCAAAACAATCCAATAAGACGTCTAAAAACGTCGATGGAGCCGGCATCTCATCAATTAACGTAGTACTGTAATTGACTATCCATTACAGTGTTCTAAATGCTGCACTTAATGCTACACTTATCTATTCACGTCGGAGTTCTGTCACTGGACTGTGTTTCCACTCACGTTTAGTCTATTTATCATGTTAATTTTTTCCAAATTTTGTGTTACACATTCTCTGATTGTTTCAAACAGATTGTGAATGTCCTAAATAAAAAGAGAAAAAAGTTTATTTGTAAGCCTAAGTGATGGTTACCTCGGAGTCAGGATTAACCTTTGGAGGTACCTAATTTCCATTCCATGTAAAGTATAAAGCGTATTTTATTTTATGTATTTAATACAAATTGTTGAATTGTGCGTATGGTTTTAAATTGTTTAATTTCTGTTGTAATATGTTACAAAATGTATTGTACTTAGACCTATGTTTGAATGGAAATAAATTATAATTATTATACATTGTGGAAAGATAACTTGGGGGAAACTCAAAGTAGAATCAACAGAAACAACTAAAACCAAGTAAAACCGGCACCTAACCAACAAATTAACAAAACGGGAGTCCAGTATGACTTAATAATGCTGGCAGGCTACTCAATTTACTCACCCAACGGCTATCTCAACTGGATCACCTATCCTACATAAGAAAATCTTTATCTTAAACGTCGGTAACATTCCTGTTGGATACAAAATCAACCCCATGACCATCAACAGCATTTATAATGCGAACGTATTTTGTCAGCGGAGATATCCGGATATTAATAATAGACTATCATTATTTAATAATTGTATTTAGGCCTGCGGTAGACAATTCATCTACACATAATCAACACAATTAATATAATTAATAATATAAAAACAATTATTAATGAAAAATTATTAAAATAATATAAAAATTAATAATGAACGAACTATTAATTAATAAAATATAATTATAAATTTAAATTAAAAAACAAATCATTTAACGATCACATAAATGTTGATTGGTAAAAATTCCTTTCATGAGACCACGCGTCTCACGGGTGGTGGTAATTTTAAGAAGGCTTGCCTTTAGTTTTTGTCAAAATCCATTAGTGATTTCTGTATCTACTCTTTAAGAGGATGACATTTTTTTTGTTTCCAAATTCCGACTTACATTTTTTAACTTCCAGTTTTCTGCCACTTTCGGTCAGAACTGCGACTTCAAACACAATTTACGCCCTCTAACGTTTTGTGTGGATTACGAATCCGAAAACCGTTTGTTACTATCTTTCGTAGACGGAAAAAAGAAAATTTTAAAAATTACCACTAATGAAGTGATTTTTTTTTTAATTTTATTTGATTGGTGTGAAGTAGTTTGGGAAGCTAATTTCAAAAGCCCTCCATTGATGAAAATTTAGATTCTTAAATTTTTAATTTAAAAATTCAAATCATAAATAGGCCTATTGATTTTTCATAAAATTAGAATAATTATATAATTAAGGAAATGGATTTTTGATCGAAGTTGTTAATGTAAATTATCTTTCCACAATGAATTTAATAGACGTAGAATTTGCAAGTTGTCTCAGTAATACATTTTAAAAACAGTTTTTAGAAGTAGTCAAACGTACAATTTTTAGGCTATCTTTTACAAAAGGCATTTTCAGATCATTATGCAATATTTTATTCGAGACCTAAAATTGAATTTCAGTTACAATCCTCAAAAATTTTGATTGGAAGGCCTGAAGTTTTTAAAGTTCCTTTTTCTCCTGTTTTAAATTTCTGACGTAAGCCCAAATTAGTTTTATCATAAATTTTCTAGCTAATCGCTTTATCGTAACAGAAAATGTGATCGAGAATGTAAAAGGCAATAGAGTTGGTTAAATATGTGGTTAATTTGTTAAGAAATAATTTAAGAAAATAACAAGTTATTTTTAATAATCCTAGAACTCAGCTATAAAAAAATGTATTAAATACAACGTAGGTTTACGTCAGAATTTATTATTACAAAATGAACAAATTTAATACCATTTTATAAAATATTCACATAATTTTATTAAATAGTTAAGGCTAAAAATTGTTGTACCTATATAGACATGAGCGAGCTAATATATCTAGTTAATTCGTTATTTATCGAATAAAAATATGAAGTTAATTTTAAATAAATTAATGAAGTAATAATTTTTATAGATTACAATTTTTATTAATTGGAATAGATAAAATAAAATTTTAATTTGTATGAAAATAATAATCATTTATGTAGTCTAGGTAAAAGATAATTGCTTATTTAATTTTAATTTGTTTAATTACTATATAAAAATTATAAATATCAACATTACCAGGACTGCAATTTTATAAAAGTATTTAAATATAAAGAAAAAACCTATAAAAATTCACGGCAACAATAGCCTATTAAAATATTATTTCATTATTTTGCGTTTAATTTATTTATTGCGTACAACAGTTAATATATTTTGTAATTAAAAATTATAAAAAGTAATAAAAACCATTAAGGCAATTAATCGTTTAATTATTAAAATGGTTATTGCTTGTATAGGCTATCCTGTAATAGTCTTTCTTGTAGCAATTGCATTATGGCAGGTTTTAAATGAATACTTCAGTTTATAATTAATGAGAAAATGTTTTACTTGATAGACTATGCACAAATTAACGACAACCTTGTGGCTCTATTACTAAGTTGAAGGTTCCGGGTTCAATTCATACCCAGGGTTGAAAGTACATGAGTAGGCTATAACTTTATATTGTTCCGGAAGTAATCGAAACTTAAATTTGCTAGAAATATATCAGCAGTTTCATAACCTACAAACTCTACATTTATATGCGGCTAAATATCTTGGTTTTACATCTAGAAAGACTCCTAAATTGAATAACACATTAAACAGTTCTTTGAAAGTTAGCACATGCCGATTTTCAAATCAGTCTGGTCCTGGGGCAGTCAGTAACTCAAGTATCTAGCCCTATATAAATTATTCCATGATTTTAATTAAAAATTCTTCTAGTTCTGAAAGCTGGTCGTAGTAGCCTACTACATGAGAATCTCATTAATAAAGTCTAATTTAGCGTAGGCTATTTAAAAATCGGCTTGATTCGTAAAAAAATTATTTGGACGTCAATTTCCTGGAAAACGATAGCCCAATAAAAGGCCAAATAGATGGAATCCAATAGATGCTATTTATTTGGTCCTTTGAACTCTTACTTTTGTTTCCAAAATTTGACTTCATTAAGGTATAAATGTAGTACAGTACAACAAATCCCTAATTGTAGGCTACAAATTATAAGAACATTCCACTTTTGTGGCGTAGTGGCTAGTATACAAAGCGGAAGGTCCTGGAATAGATTTCCGGGTAGGATCTGGATATTGTTATTGTTTAAGTCATCAGCCGAAAGGCTGGTTTGAACCTCTAGAGGCTTTACTAAGTCAAGACGAGGAGTGAGTTAGTATACCATTACCTTTCTCACTGAGTGGAATTGTATGCTTATCAGCATTTCCGGCCCTTTGAAAAGCATCTACTTTTAACCATGCAAATGACACCTTCACTTCATTCACCTCTGGCTGTATAATGAAATTCATTACGCTCAGAGGAGATATTTTACACCTCTACCTCTTCTGTTCTTAAATGCTTCAGTCATATAATTGGCTAACCATAGCCTATGATAAGAAACAGAACTATTTGTAGCCATGGAACTAGCAGATTGAGTGTAAATAATTTAATACTCCATGTGCCTGTTATGGGCAGATCTGGAAATTATGTTAAGTCCCATCGTTCCAGTTCCATAAGTAGTTGCTAATGATCAAGCTGTTGATGCGACTTTAAATTAAAAAACTAAATTATACCCTATAAACAGTTTTTATAAAAAAACTATCGCTACTGGAAATGACATTTTCATGCCAATTCACACCACATATTTATTTGTAATGAACAGATTGAGAGCAATTTTGTTAATAAACAAGTAGGCTAATAAACCTAGCAGCTAATAATAACAACGAACTGTGACATTGAACTAAACGAAACGCTCAAGAACTATAGCTATAATATAGGCCTAGTAGTAAATATTTTGTAGATAGTCTTTTTAACTTTTGTTTAATAATTTAAAAGTAGTATTGATTAAAATGCTATTAAATTTTCAATTTAGATGTCTAGAACTATATAGGCCCTACTACAAAATTCACGAATACATTTGCTAGTTCAATAGGCCAGATAGCGCCGTATAATCTTGTAAACAATGATTTATCATTTTACTCAGCAACTTAAGACTCACCGGGTTGGTTTAAAATCAGATGCTTAACACCTGATTTTCGGAGACGAAGGTACCTAGTAAAATCCTCGTAAAGGTAGTTACTTTTATACGGATTTGAGTACTAGACAGTGGTTACCGGTGTACTTTGATGGTTAGGGTTCAATTAACCACGATCTCTCAGGAATGGTCGGCCCGAGTCTGAAAAAGACTACACGTTATACAACATCATCCTCATCTCATTGGGTCATGGGGTTGCTTATTAGCTATTCTTAAATTGAACAGATTGTAACGTACACAACATTACAGATTAAACAAAACTTAGCAACTGATATTAAAATCATGAAGTATAAAAATTATTCTTTATCTTTAGTCTTTAATTTCTTTCTTTATTCTTTAATTGAGTACATTTATATTTTTTCTATGAAACTTATTTTATTGCCCATAACAGACGGGTGGAGTGTTAAATTATTAGCACTCCGTCTGCTAGTTCCAGGGCTACAAAAATAGTTCTGTTTCTTATCACATGGTCAACCAATTATATGACTAACGTATTTATGAACAGATGAGGTAGAAGTGTAAAATACACAAGTCAGAGCCATCGTCTCTGAGAGCATTGAATTTCATTATACAGCCAGACCCTGTGGTGAATGAACTGAAGGTACCATTTGCATGATGGAAAATAGATGCTTTTCAGAGGGCCTGGCATGCTGATAAGCATACCATTCCACTCAGTGAGGAAGGCAATTGTAAACCACAATTGTAAACCTCTAGAAGTTCAAACCACCCTTTCGGCTTATGACCTAAACAACAAAACTTATTTAAACATTTACAACTAAATTATAATAAATATAAATCTTTCGTAGGTTTGTATCTACGTAGGCTATATTATTTTTTTTAAAAATTAATGACATATAATGACGTTATTTAGTGACAAATAACAATATTCTTAAGAAATGGTGTAAAGAATAATCTGGTAGTAGGGTTAATATAATGTAGGATTGACAAAAGCTACATAAACGCATAATATCGTTTAAGCTGTTAACAGGCGTTATATAAGCAATGTCTCCTCATTGTTGTGACATTTCAACATTAGTTTCAGACTACTTAACCTGTAATCTAACAAGACTGGTGGGGAAGGCTAAACGCCAGTTGTCGGAGTTAACATCGGTTAGCAAGCTACTCTATTATGTCTACATCTACTTTGTATTTGTGTTTTAAATTTATTAAGAAGATGTTTATTTCATTCTAAGAATTTTAATCGTATAACTTATTTAAAGTTATATAATAAAAATTATCGTATTGTAATTTATTTTAGCGAATTATTGGTAGCAATTTTTAAAATTGTCATGTATCATTTTAAAAAGTGACAGTACGGGAGAAAAATATAGGCCTATATGTTGTAAAATAATAAATTTTGCTTTATAGGGACTTGAATAATGTATTTTTAGTGCCAGAAAAGTAAGATATTTCTTTTTTTTATGTTAAGCCCTGGTAAGTACTATACTTACCAAGGAACGTTTATTGAAATAATGGGAATCACGTAATATTTAGAGGTAAGAATGCTTTTTAAAACAACTTGTAGTACTATATAACAAAAAAATGTGTAGAATTTAGGCCAACAGCCAAAAGGCTGGTTTGAACATGTATAGATATTACTAAGAAAAACGAGGAGTGAGGTGGTTTACTATTGCCTTCCTAACTGAGTGGAAAAGTACCTACCCTTATCAGGATGTTGGGCCTTCTAAAAAGCACATAGGCCTACCTATTTCCACTCTGCAAATAATATCTTCGCTTCATTCACCACAGGGTCTGGCTGTATTACGAAATTCATTACTTTCATTACTATCAGAGAAGATGAATTTTTGATTAGTGTCTTTAACACCTTTCCCACTTCTGTTTTTAAATGATTCAGTCATTTAATTGGCTGATCAGGTGATAGTTATCTTATCTTAACTTTATTAGTATAAATGCTTGCTTTCACGTAAAAAACTCGAATTTTCTAAGCACTGTACAAAAGTAACAATAGAACAACATGGTAGCGTACGCTAGTATGAATCCTTGCCACATTCGTGTAACTCACCAAGAAAATGGTCACTGCGCACTAATTTCAATAATATGTGGATAGCCTATTTACCAGAGAACATCTATAACACCATAAAATGCCAATAAAGTTCAACTAAATAGTTAATCCTTAAATAAACTCGATCTTATTGCCAGGGGTAAGTATATACTTACCACTATAACCTATAAATAAAGGGTTAATTTATTAAATTAAATTTTAACTTAATAAATTGTTGATAATTAAACATCATACTCCTGGAATGAAATTGTGTGCGGTTAAGTGTTAAGGTGTAATCACTAAGCATACATTACAATCAAGCTGTGTTACAAATACATTTCTATACAATCTTCTATGGTAACAATACACCTTCATAAACAGACAGTATGAACAGTAAAGCAAACCGCAAATTATATGCGTGCGACCGCAATTGTCCTGTTAGATAACTAATATCTTCATTTATTTATCTTGATGTAAGTAAACACGTAGGAGTAAATTTATTTCTGTAACTATCCTACAGAATAATATCTATTAAATGTATCCTATAGGATATTGTAGTAGAAAACCCTACATGTTTGACTTGATAAGTTAATCACGTGGGAAAATAGTAACCAACCACTTATCTTCTTATTATGTAAGTAACTTATATAAATTACTTAAGTTATAGAATAAAGCCTAACAAGTTATTTTATTTGTCAGTATTTCTTTTTATTATTAAATAGTAAGCGTGTGAAAAATACTTAATAGGCTGACTGCTGTGAGACATATGTTTGTGTCTCAGTTCATATTACCAGAAATGCTATGAGACAATATCAGTGTTTCATCACTTTCATGTTTTGACAATCTGGTAATAAAAGTTATGCTGATTTCAGCAATGACCTTTTTTATTCGAATTTTATTTTAAAAGGAGTAAGGCCAGCCTATAATTTCCCATGTTAAAATGGCTTTATATTTAAGACCCATTTTCTCAGAAACTATCTAAGCTACAGATGAAAAGCTATAGGTGAAATTTATGGATGTTATTCTTTATATTTTCTTAGATTTTACGGTACTCTTAGAATAACAAATGAGTGTAGAAAATTTAATTAAATAATTTTTTCCCCTTTCATGTGACAATTTTTACACTTTTTTCAGCGAAAAATATTTGTTATTTCGGTTAATTTTTGAGAAATCACAATAATTCTAGTACCATAACATCTACTTTTTAGTAGAATATTTGGTAAAAATTTCAGCTCACTTGCCTTAATGGTTCCTGAGAAAATTGGCCATTTGTATAAAAAAGGCATTTCCGGGAACAAGCGTTTAAATTATTTTCAGACGCATTCAGGTTTACTTAGAGTAACATGTAGTTCAATGTAAAAATCGGTGCAAGTGCCCAAAAAAATATATTAATTAAAAACCTACACCAAGAAGAACCAATTAAAAAAAAGTAGAATATTCTAATCTAAATTTTAGAATTAAAAAATTAAAATCGCCTTTTTTATTTTTGATGTTCTTACTCCCCTTAAAATCAAATACAGTTATCCTACAATAATTTTGTTTTTTTGAATTGAGAGCAAAGTTATTTTGTAATAAAACTGATTGCTTATAAGTAGTTCCTTCTATTAAAAAAATACTAGCCGTCTTCATTACGTAGTGGTTTGTGCGCTAGCTTATCAAACAGAAGGTCCTGGGCTCGATTCCTGGCTAGGTTCAGAAAATCATCACGCTTTAAAACTTATTGTTTAATACCCCCAAATTAGTCGCTACAACGATATCGCTGCTACTTACAATTAACTAAAAAAGAACGCAACTGAGTATCAACATTTAAATTTTTTTACATCACCATCTTTCACGTGATCAGTGATAATAACATACCACTGTAGTGATAAGCTAATGGATACAATCAGCTCAGCAGGCCAAAACACTGTGTAATCTTTCTAAAGTAATCCCAAGTGATATTTCGTAGCTGAGTAGGCCTACAATAATTTAAAGTGTAAGGAAACATTTGGGTGCACATAACGGAATCTGACCCAAAATGCCTTAAACTGGTCATTGTATCCCCATTATAGCTAGTTAAATATAGATAGCAATTGTCCAACAGTTGGTGTCAAAAGTTCTACGAATTATGATATATTCGTAGAGTTTTTATTTTGTCGTATATATATATAATGTAATATTTAGATACATATTATATATCTAAATAATGCTCTGTTGTATACGTGATAAATGGTAGGATACTCTACATAGTAAGGACTTACGTGTTGTAGAATAGCAGTCTGTATGTTCTCTATATGTTGTCTATATATGCTCCAGTAGGCCTATATCATTGATCTGAGATCAATCCTAATAAATCAATTGTTAAAGAACTCAAAGAAATCATTTTAAATAGGCCTAATCATAAAAATAAATCCTAATTAAATTTAAATTATTTTAAGTCAAAACTAAATATATCAAGCTAAATTGTAAGAAGAAAATATAAAATTTTAAATAACTATTCCAGAAACCAAATATCCAAATTTAATTATCAACGCCCTTGGGTTCTTTAGATAAATAGTGACAAATACCTGCTGATTGAATAGACTGCTGAATCAGTAAGAAATGTAATTCTAAATGTTAATGAAAAATAAGTCTAGCAAAGTTGAATAATAATGTAGGCTATATATATATATTTTTGACAGTAAATCTTTTAAATAATTGTTACGATTTTTTTGACACTTTCAATTGAAATTTAGTATGTGTTTTATTAATACAACAATTTCTAAATGTGAAGCTAATGTTCCAAAACTTGATTTACTTGAAGGAGCGTGCAATCATCCCCACAGTCCTACAGATGGCCAAGAAGATCTCTTGGCTAGAGGCGCTTCAAACGTCTGCGCTGAGCACCCGGTATCGCCCGAGTGTACATGTTTTGTATGAGGAGGTTGTCGTGTAATTCAAATTTGTCATGCATCGTCTTGTATAGTTGTTTTGCGAAATGAATTACGTATGGGATTTGTAAGTCTTTGTGCAACATTGAGTTTGTGATGTAAAAGGGGTATTGCATTATCGTTCGTAGAATCTTGTTCTGAATTGCTTGTACTATACGTTTCGTGTGTGAAGGTTTAGCAGATCCCCAAAGTTGAACTCCATATGTCCAGATTGGACTTAAGACTGTCTTGTATATTGTTACGATTTGAGATGATTAAGCGTCGTCAAATTCTAGATCTAAATTTTAAAAATTAATAGAAGAAAAATAATTAGATAAGGTAAATAACATAGGCTAGAAGGTGTGTCGGCGAATACCTTTTTCTTAAACGCCATTTTTAACCAGTTGCTTAACTTAAAGTTTAAAACTGATTGTGAATAGTTGTTAATTTAAAAAATTTAAACTGTAAAAACGTTCAATCTTTCGAGGTAATAAACATTACACTCTTACCTAAGTAGGCCTATATAGACCTATTCTTTGTTGTAGGCCTATTACAAGCCTACAAACTACGTAGACTAGTTTTCTTGTTATCCTAACCTGTCTATTGGAAAAATTGTCTTAATATCACTTGTATCCTGGGATAAATCCCCACTAAAAACTAATAAAATTAAGACACAAACTTAGTTGTACAAATAAAAATTAATTGGTTTATTTTAACTGTTATTTTAGTCTTTAAATTATTGGACTATAGCTTAACAAGTCTCTTTATAATTCCGTAATAAACTATGCGAAATACTTGCGTGCCAAACGAACATAAATTTTATTAATTTACTTCGCATTATTTTTTAATTGTTAAAACCATACCTAGACAAAGATATGCCTATTTTATTTGTATTTTACACGCCTGTTTTAGCTTATTACTAAAACGTTTTAAATTAAAATAATTTATAGTGTTAAATTATAGCTAGCAAATATACCTTTTAAGGTATATCGTACATGAGTATTTTATTTCATTTTTTTGTTCAAAACTTAGTTAAGAATTTTAAATAGGCTATTTACTATATAGAATTTTTTTATATTTCAAGAAAATTACATGAAGTTAAAAATTAAATATTGAATTTAATCCAAAAGGAATTGACTCGTAAAAGAATTAGCTACGTGGATACAGACACACGGAAGAAATTTCAAGTGAAAATTTCAACTAAATTTGACAATATTTTGAAGATCAACACATTAAATACTCGCTAACTAAAGTTCTTATTTTACCTGTGGAATTTTATTGCATCCGTTAGATTAAGGACATCTGTTTTCGATGATTATTATTATCTTCAAATTTCCTACATTATTAAAGATTTATGTAAACTGGACAACACCTGTCTAATTTAGATGGATCTTAGTTTTAAACTGCCTTTTAATTTTTCAAATATCCTAGATTTAAGCATATAAAGAGCTTAATGATACTTTTTAGACAGCTGTCAAAATTTTATAATTTCTTTAAAATAAATTTAATTTTTAACTAAAATTTTATTACAAAACAAAACTGTTTAAGCCTATAGTAGGATATAAAGCTAGCTTATTATATCTTTAATTTTCTTTCGGTTTTTATTGCTTAGTTTTATTAGTTCCATTATTTCTCGTTAGAAAGATGATTGGCGTTAAAGCTGGTTTATTAATAGAACTATTTCATCTAATAGCCCTTTTATAATTTTCCTTGTTCCTAGTTTTTATTTTTTTAAGGCTACATTCCACACTATTGTGTAACAGTTGTATTAACTAACAGATTGATAAGTACATGATAACTAACTTTGTTGTATTTGAGAAAGAATCTCATGGATATCAGAACATATAAGTAGGCCTAAGACTTTTAAATTTATTCACTATTGTACAGTTAAGTTATTATGCATTAGCTATTAGCTACTTTTCTAAAATATGATGAAATATAAAGTCGAACAAATGAGCTTTAAAAAACATTAACACAATTGTTTCTAAATTTTTCTTAGGCCTATATTACACGTAAAATTTAAATAAACAGACCGGTATGTAGAAGAAACTTACTTGATTTAAAATTTAGAAAATTATAGATAGACTAAATCATTGTACTGAACTACCACATTGTTAACAACCCATTTTAACAAATTTACCCTTAAGATATTTTAAGCTAATTGGGTATAATGATAAATAATTTGAAATTACTATGGAGTTGTAAAATATTAAATGTTAAACTTGAAATAAGTAACTTTGTATTGAGAAAAACAATAATTCTAAGATTTTTATTTTAACACAAGCCAACACAGTAGGGTATATTTAGTTATTAGGCTAATTAAACTTCGTTTTATCGTGTTAGAACAATTACAAACTAAAAGACAGATGCATAAATTATAAATTTGGTAAATAGTTATTTTTCAACGCTTCTTACTAACTTTTCAAACAATGGTAACTCCAATACCATAAATAGCAGGTCTATGCATGATAATGTATATACAAAAATAGTCTATGTGTAGGCTTAATAGTAGCCCTATATCCTAATTATAAAGTTGCAGTACTTTAAACTGCCGAAGTAAATAAAATGTTTATTCGATATTTTATCTTCTATATTTTGCTTGTTTAATATTTAAATTAAGAGACTTATAGGCCTACATTGATATTGGTCTATAGACTAAAAGGAAATTTGTTTTTACCACTTTTCTTCTTTAAGTAAGGTAGTATAATTTTTAAAAAATGGAGTAGGCCTACTGTATTAGAAACTACTAATATAATCTAATCATAAATTGGCTTCCCTATATATTTATCTTGTTTTCCCTTTGTTTTCTGAGCAATTTGTTTTTTAATGTAACTCCAGAGTAAATAAACAATCAAATACTAAGAAATTTATTAAATACATGAAAACTGTTGCTAGGGCACTAATTTAATAAGAAAGTTATTATAAAGAATATTATTAAAAAAATCACGGGATAAAACATGTAATTTATCAATATTATGAATTTTAATTTAATAATGTAAGCTTTTCATTTCAATAAATTTATACATATTCTTTAAAATACATCTTACGTTATCTACGTACATTTGAATACATTTTAATATTAATAGAGCTTTTTAAAAATTTTAAGCATAAATCTTTCGTGGTAAACAAAAATTTTCTTACTCTGATCTACGCTAATTATTTAGCTTTAAACACAGTGATTTTAATAAAGGAAATCTGTTTTAAATATTTTAGTTAAATAAAGCGTAATTAAATTTATAAATTATTCCGATACTTAAAAATGACCACGTGTTTTACATTTTTACTTTTTACATTTAATTTTACAAGTTTACAAAAATGTAATTATTGTAAGAATTATTATAGCTATACCTAAACGGTTAGACATAACAGTAAAAGTAATTGATAATTTAGTGATAATAGTCAAAATTAATACATGTGTTTCTTATAAATGTTCTTCTAAAACAAAATTTTAATGAAATCAACTATAGGCTAATATCTTTAATCTAGTCTAATTAAATTGGCATAATCTAATTATTATAATAATGATAAAATAAAAACAGGAAAATTCTTTTAACTTTCCTACTTAATCGTATAGGCTACTTTTGATAAGTGATAACGTAGGCATATATGTTAAGACTGCATTAAATTTTATTAATTCCTACACGGTGTTAGTTACTTTGAGGCTGTGATTAATTTTTTTTTCCTTAAGCACTTCCGTTTTTTTTAAATAAAAATAAAGGATGACTGTATTCAAATATAGGCTACAATAAGTTAGGCTTTGTAAGGTATGCGTTTAAGGAAATTATAATAACTTAGTCTATAAGATTAAAATTAATAGGTTATGTAAATTTATTTATTTGTTATGAAAAGAAACTACTAGTAGTTTTAGAATAAATCTTTGTTTACAATATTTTAAAATATGCTACTTTGTAACGAGGTTCTTAAATCTACTATTCGTTTATTTTAATATATTTTAAAATATTTTTTTAAAACCGAATATATTTTATTATCTGACCAATCTATCATAACTTAGGCATTTCATATAATTTGATTTTGTAAAATTTCATTTTAGACTAATAATGAATAAAAAGCTTATTAAAAGATAAACCGTAATAAGTTTATGACGAATGAACATTGTTTGGAACAATTGGCCAGAATAAAACAACAGAAAATTTTTGTAATCGGCCTGTATGCAAGGATTTCACGAAAATTATTATTTGTATCAGCTGTTGAGTGTGGTTGTAAAGGGTTAATTCTCTTAAGGGAAGATTTATGAGTAGGCCTAATAACATTTACGACTTAACAATATCACACGGAGACGTTTTCTAACAGATAACACGAGGGACAGGCTACTGACAACAAAATATTTAAGCATAGCCTATGTTTTTATAATACACAATTATGTATTTTGTTTTATTACCTAGGCCTACATAAAAATTTATTTGAAAGTACTGTACTTTTGAAAAATATATTATTTTTAAATTTATCAAAATAAATAAATAAAAGTAGTCTACCATTTGATTTTTTTTTCTGATAATTCTCTATATAAAAATATGTAGTCACGTGCCAACATATGAACTACAAAATTTAATTATTTATGTAAATTTAAACGGCGTTAAAATAAAATTTTACAATATTCTAAATTTATAGGTTAGACTACGGATGCTGTTGAATCGTTTAAATTAACAACACCTTGATCTTAAAGCTATGTTTCAACGGAAGTAAAATGAAAACTATTTCAAATATCAAAAACCGAATTTTAAATATAAAAATGTTTCGTAATTGACTTAAGAAATTTATTTAGGTCTTTCTTTTACATCCGAAAGGCTATTGTCACGAATTGTTTAATTTAGTACTAGCTTGTATTATTGTTAAGTCGAACTAAAATTTTAATAGTCTCATTAATATTGGTTTTAATTGTTAACTTAATTTTTCTTAGATATTTTTTACAATACTTTAAAATATGCTACTTGTAACGAGGTTCTTAAGTTTACTTTAGTATGGGTGATACAAATTTTCTAAGTAGGTACCTACCTAGGACCTGAAAATCTGTTCGAAATCGTTAAAAAGCACAGACTGAAATTTATTTTTTAAGTTAATCAGTTTAAGATGTTATAGCAATTGTTAAAGTTATAATGTCTTATCTAATCTTTGTGTATAAGGCTTCGTTAGAATAAGTTAATAGAAAAACGCGGAGGGCAATGTACTGTCTAGAATGCTTGTTTATGTTGATGTCAAGTGAAATTTAGACAAGGTTAAGTTAATTTGGTTTGATGTTTATTTATTGTGTTGCTTTGAATGTTTATAGTTAAGTAATTTATTTATTTACTCGTATGTGGTAGACAATAAAGTTGGTTAGAGATGATAAGCGATTCAGAACAAGATTCTACGAACGATAACGCAATGCCCCTTTTACGTCACAAACTCAATGTTCCACAAAGTCTTACAAATGCCATACTTAATTGATGTCGCGAAACAACTAGTATACAAGACGATGCATGACAAATTTGAACTACATGACAACCCTCTCATACAAAACATGTACACTAGGGCGATACCGGGTACTCAGCGCAGACGTTTGAAGCGCCTCTGGCCAAGAGATCTTCTTGGCCTACTGTAGGATTGTGGTGATGACTGCACGCTCCTTCAAGTTAATCAAGTTTTGGAAATTGTTTACAAATTTAGAAATTGTTATATTAATTTAATAACAGATACTAAATTCCAATTAAAAGTGTCAAAAAAAGAGATGATAAAAATCTAAATAAAATTTACCTGAAAATTCCAATGTATTTTATAACTGTAAATGTATAAGATTAATTTTTAAGCACTAATTTATAATAATTTTCACTGACCGTTTGAACAAACTGAGGATGTTTCACCGGGTAGTCCAGAGTCCGTGCCGCTCTCGTGGTCATCAGAGAGATCAGCTGAAAGGTCGCGACAGTGTAGAGATAAATCACGAGGGCCTTCATGATGGGGCCCAGGAGGCGATGGCGAGGGTGGAGCCCCTCCGAGAATGTCAGTTATCATGAAACGTGACCTAGTCAAGTGGTGCGCCGGCATGCTAGAGTTCGCAACACCGGCCGTCATTGCGGGCCGTCCCGCCACAAGGTTTATCACTTTTAACACTACCGTCACACAAGAGATCCGAACAGCACGACAACTAGCAGTCGAGTGACCGCGCGGTTCGAACCCCTCTCCCGCCTTCTGCAGCCATCTTGATCCCCACCGTATTATCACCGACCAATCGTAACGCGTCATAAAACCCCTCTATACCAACCACATCTCTTAAGAATCAATTGATTGCAGTGACGCAATCGCTTCCCTACCTTCTTTTAAAACCACGCCCATAGCGTAGTTAGCCACCTTAGCGTAGTTTAGACCGATTAAAGACCCTTGCTCGCTCACACATTCTCTTCACCCCTTTTCTACCTTTCTCTCTTCTTCTAACTAATTCTATCTATCGCATCTCTCTTCCGCGCTCCACTCATCTCTTGTTAACAACACTTAACGATGATTCCTTCTTTTTTATAAATACTTCAGCTGAATGTTAACTGCAAATAAGCTCTTCAACTAATATCCATGAAAATTATGTTAGAACTGATTCAGGATAAATTTAATACTCTACTGATTTAGTTTAGATCATTCAAATGAATAATTAATTCTTTCTGATTATAATGCAAACTTTTTATTTAAATTTATCTACTGTTTTGTAATTGTACTTAGTTAATTTCAAATTACAGCACCTAAGTTATTTCATTACTCCTTTTTTAGTGTTATAAGGCCACTAGGGATCACATTTAGCCCAGTCTACTAGTTTTATTTCGTCTTTTTCAAATCTTTTTCATATTGTTCACGCTAGGAGGAAGAAACCTTCCTCTTCTTTCATCCATTTCTTTTTCTCTTGAAATCCAGACTCATCAAGTTTTGTCTCTAATTTTTCCTGTTTTCTTTTATTAACAGGATTGTAAACATTTTGTGTCTATTAACCCTTTTCATTCGACCTATAGGCCTATAATATCCCGAATTCACTGTTACATTAATTAGACCTAAATAAAACCATATTTCGGGTTTAAGACTCCACCAGAATATACCTAGTCTGTGTTGTTTAGGTCATCAGCCAAAAAGCTGGTTTGAACCTGTAGAGGTTTTACTAAGTAAATCGAGGAGTGAGGTGGTTTACCATTGCCTTCCTCACTGAGTGGAAAAGTACACTTATCAGCATGCCAGGCCCTCTGAAAAGCATATATTTTCCACTCTGCAAATGACACTTTCACTTCATTCACCACAGGGTCTGGCTGTATAATGAAATCCATTACTATCAGACGAGATAACTCTGATTAGTGTCTTTTACACCTCTACCTCTTCTGTTCTTAAATGATTCAGTCATTTAATTGGCTGACCATGTGATAAGAAACAGAACTATTTATTTTAGCCCTGCACCTAGTCTATAGATTCTAATCACGTAATATCATTTTTAAAAACTAAGCCCAAATTTACTTAGAACATTTTTTTGTAAACTAAGCTAGTTTTACTGTGCCATCTTGGGACCTACCATCTTGTAGAAGATCTTTCACAAAAATTATCTGCTTCACCTAGACCAGCCTTCCGGTAAATTTAAAGCGGTGATTTTCTACTTGCGTAAAGATACGTAGTAGACTACGTTTTATAACAGTAGGCCTACTAGGGCCCATACTCTCCCATTTTTTTTTAGTTTTTATTTAAAGTCACATCAACAGCTTTGTTATTAGTTGGCTATGTAGGCTAGGCTATATGGAACGTTGGGTTGTGACTTGTTATAATTTCCAGACCTTAGCCGGGAATCGAACCCGGAACCTCCGCGTTGTACGCCAGCGTGCTACCACTACGCTAAGGAGACCAATGTCTGATTTTGGTCGTCTCAAAATGAATTCTTCTTATAGCCTAACCTACAGGTTTTGAATTCTTTAAAATGCAACTACCATCTCTTCTCGCCAAATGGTGTTCACTGGCGTTTAATTAGCCTGTATTATCTCCCCAAGAAAGGCTACTTAAAACTACAAACATATTTTACCTATATTTAAATGATGCAGATCTGTTCAGATGTTTGTTACGTTGGGGTCCATTTTTTCAAAACAAACTCTTGATAAGTTAGGCCTACAAAAAACCATTCTCATCTGGTCTGATTCTAAGGTAGCTACACTGTTATGGGGCGCATTTAATACTAAATCAAGCATCCAAATTATTCAGCAACTTTTCTTTGAACTCTAAGACTACGGCCGCACTGCAAGAGAGAAGCGTTGATGAGAAGCAAGAGTCTAGTGGCAAGATTTACTATGGCTGGACTGCAACAGGGGGTGGCACATTGCGACTAGCTCAGTTGAGATAATAAGCAGTAGGTCTATAGTCACCAGCCTCGACAACTACCGAACCGACAAGTTGGTTAGCTAGGATGGACGCCTGGTTTCAAAAAACGCTAGGTGGCTCCAGTGCGGACACCACCATAAGATTTCACTAAGTAAGCTATACCTTAATTACTATATCGTCCATTTCCATTTTTAAGTAAGATATAGGGCCTACCGTATTTCATTACGGTAACATGCTTTTCAGGGCTATTTAGGTTTAAATGCACACCACCACGGTCTTTCTGTTTGCCTTCTCGTCCGCGATGTTAGTTGATGGGTTATGGCCATCTCACCCTGTCGTTTGGGAAAATTAATTTTTTCTTTATCCTATAAGATTTAGTTTAATTCAATCCAGACGCAATTCCAGACTCGCTTTTACAAGTGATTCAGCTAGATTTACGGGGAATCAAGCTATTAGTTATTAGTCTAGCCTATTAGTAGTATACTAAGTTTTATTTGCACTGAAAGTAGTCTATTAAAACGTTCAATAAAAACACGTAAAACAAATTTTTCACTCTTTTAGTAGCTACAATAATTCCTCTTTGGTTTTTAGAGTATTTGTGGGTCATCTCACCCTAATACACGGGTGAGATGGCCAATTTTGGCGTAATCACAAAACCATCCATAATTTTTTTAGATAGAATCTTATTTAGTTAATGAACTCGTATTTTGTTTTATGTATAGGCTACATGAAGCAGTTTCTGTAAATTTTCCAGATTTCTATGACTATAATAAAGTCTGCTATTGGCTTTTGAAAAAATCATGACCATCTATCCCTGCTTTACCCTATAGGCTATTTGTTATTTATAGGCCTATTTTTTATTTAAAGGTAATAATCCTACTTGGAAATAGCTTTACATGATAATTAAACTAATTTATGACCAATCTAATTATATTGCTTCATAGAAAACTGATTATTACAGATAGAGCTATCTAATAAAAGGAATTATACTAGAATTAGGGTCTAAAAAGAAAATCTTAAAATTGTAAGGTATAGAGTTTTTCCTTGTTCTGAATGTGAAATAACTTTCTTTTTTTAGGAAAGACAAGGTGTACCATAACTGAATTTTAAATAGCTTACCGCAATTATCTCTTTTACGTTACATCATAATGCCTAAATCTGTAACGTTTATCCAACCGCAGTACAAACTAGAATAGATTCAGAATAAGGCTATAGTTTTTTCTTGTGTTGACTCTAATAATAAACCTTACGCGATCAATTTTCCACGGTTTGTTCCTAAATTTTCATACGACATACTGTAAAAACGATTGGACAGGTACAATTTTCAGAAAATTAGCCCTGTATTACAAACTAAACTAGTTTTTGTTTGCAAATTAAACGTGTAGTAACTATGAATAGGCATAATTTAGTCGTTATAGAAACCGTATTCATAGTTTATAAATTTTTATAAAAAACTATAGGCTTACACATAATCCTAACGCTTTATTTATGCGTATAACTATTATCTAGTTAAGCTGTTTTTTAGAACAAATTATCATATTTATAGTTAAGCCTGTGTGCAATTCGTTCAACATTAAAACTACCCATCTGAAATACTAGTAGGTAGGCTACGTTTTTATGTGTATTATACACTATTTTCCTTAAATATTTTTCTATTGAAAAATTGAAATTTCTAATTTAAAAATTTACTGATACATAGTCTCTTATAACAGGCTTATCTACTCAATAATAGACCTAAGTTCCTCTGAGTTGTAATCAACATTTTCAAGTTACAATTCTTTCTATTTGGCATAGGTAATTAATAGCAGAAATCCCTTTTTCATGGTAATCCTGGTGAGGCTTATCTGTTAAATTTCTTATTATTTGACTGCTGATATGCGTACAACACATTTTATAAAAATTAAAAAAAATTTAAACCCAAAACCCGTGAGCTTTATGAAAGTTTATGATTTGTTTCGATATCGATGTCAAATAAAAGAGAAAGCCTGGGAGAATTGTTTAATAATTATAAATTTTTGTTGGTTGTTTAAATAAAACGGTTAATTTTCTTTTGTTTATAGGCTTAACACTTTGTTTTTGAAGCGTAATAAAATAATCCTTAAACAAAATTTAATTGTAATAATTTAGTGCGTTAAACTAACAACAATTCCATTGTAAACTACCTAGTTTATTTTTATGATTAATGTAGCACAATAAATTTTCTCAGTGTTTTACTATAAACCCAGTATTAGAATATAAGTTTTTATTTCTGTGAAATGGGAAATATTATGACGGACGGAAACACCTGTCGTATCAGATTAAGCAGGACGAGGCGCAATTATCTGTTCGTTTATTATAGGCCTACTACTACAACTACATTGAAATGCAGGCTTGTTTTTATACCTCAGTATATTTCAGGCTTTGTACTATACAAACTTGTTTGTACATTATTGTATCGATTCATAGTTATTTCTAAAAATGTACAGAAATCTAGTAATTTATGTTAATTTAATAAATGATTAACTAATTATTATATCTGCTACATAATAGAGTAACTGGTGTGTTAATCCAGTGGCGTAGATAAAAATTTTGTTCGGGGTGTCGGTTTTGACATAATGTAGGCTACCTCTATTTCTTACCCATAAAGGGCAGGTGGAGTGTTAAATTAATTGCACTCGATCTCTTGGTTCCAGAGCTACAAAAAATAGTTCTATTTCTTATCATACAGTCAGCCAATTAAGACTGAACTATTTAGGAACAGAAGAGGTAGAGGTGTAAGAGGCACTAGGCAGAGTTATCTCCTCTGAGAGTAATGAATTTCACTATACAGCAAGACCCTGTGGAGAATGAAGTGAAGGTGTCATTTGCAGGGTGGAAAGTAAATGCTTTTCGGAGGGCCTGGCATGCTGATAAGCATACTCTTCAATTCGGTGAGAAAGGCAATAGTAAACCACCTCACTTCTCGTTTTTACTTAGTAAAATCTCTAGAGGTTCAAACCAGGTTCACCTAAACAACAACACCTCTATTTCCTCAAAGAGCTAAAAAATTAAAACCCTCAGTTTTTTTCAAGAGAAATTTTAACTTGTAATTTCCACCTAGCATTTTTATTTTTTCTATTGGGCCAATGTTACACCACATAAGGTGACTTCAGATGTTTCTGGAAGCTCTTTTTGCAGCGCTGTAGGCTGCAACACCATCCACCCGGTGTTCCGGTTTTACTCTTCACTGCAGCCCTTTATTGCGTAATTAGCTGTCCGAATTTGGTTTAGTTCATTATGTTTACTCAGTTTATTCTGGATTTTCAATATCCTTTCTGGCTTCTTTAAACCATTTATCCGACACCTTTGGTCTACTTTTTATTGTCTTAATAATTTGTTTTGTGAACCGGTTGTCATCCATTCCCTGTCTGGCTATCCCTGGCTAAAGCATTTGCCGGTTTCGATCCTTCCAAACACTTTTCGGTGCAGGAGAACCAGTCCCTTTCACCCACAGTGGTGTTTTTATCGATGACCTAAACATCCGAGTGTAGTCGAATCCAAACGACCTTAGAACAAGGGATGATTTTAAAATGATCTGAATGAATAGCTACTATTAAAGAAGTTCATTAAGTGGCGCTAGTTCAAATTATTATAGTTAGTTATTCAATTTAATTTGGTAGGTTTCCAGCTATTGATAAAATTTACTGATGTTTATACAAATTTTTTCTTTGTTCTACATTTCGGGGGTCTCTAAACAACCTCACCCCCTCCTTAACGACGCCACTGTGTTAAATTTATTTCCCAGAAACCCATTAGAGAGTCATAATTATGGGCGATTTAAACATTCTATTGAAACACTTAAGCTAAGGGTACTTTCAGGATCTGAGTATAATAAGTAACTAACAAACTTTCTTTAAAAATCTATTGACACAAAATTAATCATTACCCTATCATTAATTTTAAACTTAGACTAATGACAAATATAATTAGACTAGATTACTTCAATTAAATTAACTACAAAACTTAAGCTTAAAGTAAAATTAACTATAAAAAGACAATTTAACTTTATTTTGTGAATAATATGGTAAACAAAATTATAGAAAATTGCAGGTAAAAAGAACTTGTACAGAAAATTCCCACATACTTTTAACAGTTTTGAAGAATAGTTTTTTCAAGTAGGCTATCATAAATAAAACACCTTTAGACAGTTGTGGTATTTCCAATTTTATTGTTATAGAACGCTGGTATGAAATTAGTAGATCTTTGGCTGCAGTATTGTGAGTACTTCTCTTATGCTGGGAGATTTTCTAGATTGTTTGAAGGTTATTAAAGTAATACCCATTCTAATTTGGGCGGAAAATGTGACAAAAACAATTTTAAGCCAATCTCTTTAGTTTCAGTATTTTCAAAAGTAATAGAAAGCATTGTCTATGAACAGACTATTACGTGCAAAAGTATGATAGGCCTAAGTTATCCTTAGTAACAGCCAACATGGTATTAGGGCTGATAAGTCAACAAAAACGGCAAAAATAGAACTAGTAATAGATACCTTAGAATTAAAACTTGGTCACTTGTTCCTGGACTTCTCAAAGCCCTTTGACTCAGTTAACTTTAAATTGATTTTTGCTACATTTTACCAAAATTGGTGGTTGTGCTCTTGAATGGGTAAAGTTATTTGTGACAAACAGGAGCATATAAAAAATACGTTAATATGTAGGAAATTCTGTAAGTATGGATTATGCCCAGAAAATTTTAAACAAAAATTTAGCTGAGATGTGACTACAATAAGTTGAAATACTAGTCTACAGGTGTTCGGAAAACAAGTGTTAAAGTTTACCTACTATATGAAAAAGTAGATCAGTTACAAATTTTACATAGCAAAGCATGGAATCAGATTGACCAACACTTTTAAAATAATAAAAATATTTTCGAAAAATAACAAAATACTTCCCAAAAATTACCGAAACATACAGAGAAGATATAGGCTAGGTTAGTTTACAAACAAAATATTTAATTTACGAAGCACAATGCAGCTTAAGAGAATTTAAACTTTATATTTAGAAGGTTTTTGAATTTTCACAATTTCACTGCCATTTGAAAGAGTTAATTTCACACTGTATTTTAATAATACTAAATTCTAATGATAATACTTTTATTATTTTGTGCATCAGTTTCCTTATATGAGAATGGCACAACTGTTTTTCTATTTATATCTATTCAAAGTAGCTGCATTTAAAAAGGACATTGCCAATTCAGATACCCAACATTCATTCTTCTTCAGGTAGGCTACCACCTATAGGCCTACATTCGAATATTGGCGACCAACAAGCTATTTTTACTTTGGTTTTTGCACTTCGGAATAGCTCTTCTGAATTTTTTTCATACTCTCAATTTGATGAAAACACGATACCCTTTTCTACTTGGTCCTCTTTTGTCATACATTTTTCATTTAAGAATAGCTTGCAGTAAAAAATTACTGGATGTATATTCTCAGAATATGTTCCAAATATTATAGCTTCTAACAATTGATGGTGTAAATAATTTTCACGTCTTTCTTCATTCCCCTGAGAACCTTTAAATATGCCATTCGAACAAACCTGGTACGCTTAATATTCGTATGTATGGCCAAATCTTAAATTTCTCCAATTTTTTGTGATAGTTTCACCCAAGATCCAGGATTCTACAACTTAGGAGCATAGAGAAGACATAGCATCTCAGGTGTCTAATTTTTGTTCCAACCTCCATTAGAAGAAAATTAAAAAACAACGAAGCATATAATTGAACAGTGACACCCAGTTATTGATTACATGTATAAATTTATGGTTAACATGTTCAGCTACCATCTGGTCACAATACTAAATCTCTCACTCAACCGGTGTTACGTAATAACTTTCTACCAGCTGATTAGGATAAAACTTAAAAATTAAAACAAAATTATTTTAGGTTGAAATTCTAATTTATTCTTTTATTCACATCCTACATTTTCTGTCAAATATATATTGTCTACTAACTTAACTACATATTTATAAGATAAACTAATAAATAAACCACATAAATAATCAACATATTCCAAAAAATAAAACAATTGAATTGTACATCCTCTTCATGATTAATTACAATAAATATTATATAACATAATTTATTGTAAAACAAATCTGCATACTAATTATTATGCAATCAGTTCAGTCTCCAGAAATAAATTACAATCGTAGGTCACGATGAATCAGAAATTATAGAATTGTAGATCAACAATAAATATAATTTATTTTCATTGGTTATAGTTTTTTATTATAGTTTAAAAACGGTTATATAATACTTTGTTACATTTCAATGAATACAAATTGTAATTGTATAACAAAAAATAATAGTCTAATAAAAAATACATGAAAGTTTTAAGGAAAGGAAAATATTTTAGAATTAAAATTAGTTTCCATAAATAATGTTGTAAATAGATTTTATATTAGGCTTCATAATGTATTTTGGCGGTTTAATAGACATTGGATTTATACAAAAAGAAAAAGTCATTATGATAAGAATTATTTATTTATTGTAAAATTAGTTTCTTTTATTGTTACAAAACTTTCACTGAATATCTTATTATTTTAATGACATAAATAAATAATATAATTCAATCATTCTAAATTATTCTGTTGAAAGGACTGCACAATTTAAACAATAATATATATAATGTTATGGACCTTCTTTAAGAATTTCTTTTGTTAGTTTCTATCTTAAATTAAATTAACTTCTCATGAAAGTACGTAACCACTTATAACCATGAATTTTGTACAGTATATAGATAGTCTAAGCCTACTTTATTTAAATAATTGGTTTAATACAAAATTTTACAATCACCATTTTTGATAAAATGAAATAGGCCTAATAGGTTTTTGGAATATCTCATCACATGTTTTGGCGGAAATAACCGAAAAGCAACTCAAAACAAAAGATTAATCTTAATTCAATATAGGCCTAGTGTTACGGTATTAGTTAATGTAAGGTAAAGGGACTAAATTTCGTTTCCCATTCATATTTTTACTTTTAAAATCCTTATTTATAAAAATAAAATGCTGAAAACTTATATTTACCACAATCAACAATCTAAGGAACGTGGATATTAGACGTGATTAAGCCTAAATCCCACTCAGGCGCGGCATATATTTATACGTTAAAAAATCATTTCATCTTTCACCCTCTGCATTAGCAGTTATTGCAAAGCAGTCGGACGTTAAACCAAAAAAAAGCCAAAATTAGTTTTTTCAGTCTAAAAATACACTGTTCCATAAAAATGTGTATTTTGTCGAAAGGCAGAAAGTGATCCTATTTTCGTCCACCTATTCAAAATTAAAAGAGGGAAAAAAACTTTCATCTCTTTATGTCACAAAGTTTTATTGCTGTAAGAGTAACTTAGAAAGTTTAAATGTTAACTGAATAAAAACATAGAGGTAATTAAATTTTTATGTAAAAATAAAGAAATCACCCAATCAAACATAAGCTACAAATTATTATTTTTGTGTTCCTTGCTCCTAAGCAAAGTTCGTGTGACCAAAAGGTAGCCTACATTCCATGCATCGTAGCCCTACTCACTTTTCCCCGTCTTCATCTTTTGCAAATATCTGATTGCTTAAGGGAAATTTTGCGTCTACTTCATTGTTTTCGGGATCACTAGAATCTTCATAAGGAATTCTGCTAATGCAGACGATAAGAAGTATGATAGATGAAAATCAGTGATGAGAATATTTTAGACCTGATCGGGAATCGAACCAGGGACCCCGGTGTAGAATCCAGTTTCACTGACCACTGCCCCACGGGACAGCTCAGTTAATGTAGTAGTCTATCCTTTACCAATCTTTCCATTAACTAAAGATTTTCTAAGATGGTGATTTAGGCCTATCATATTTTAAAACCCAAAATTTGGTTCGATATATTTTAAATGGAGGTTCTGTTTGTTCTTAATGCAGAGGTCTATCGAACGGATTAAAAAGCCTTTTACAATTAAAGAGAGTTCTTTTGAGATTCTTAAAAATATCCCGATCATGAAAAGTGGTAAAAGCTGTAAAAAGAATTTGGGAAGTAAATTTCTATGGTGCTACTATTTTAGTAGTGCCGTTGCAAAGTTCAGTTCGTTTTGACTGAACATCTTGTTTATGATTTTATTATGGTTTATGATTTTATTTAAACATCGTGAAATAAAACCTTTTAAGTTTTAATGCAATTATGAAATTGGTTGCTAAAAATAAATTGGTTGCCTATTATTGTGTGAAATTATTCGCACCGGTCAACTAGTATTTTTAATTGTTTTAATCCCTAATTTGTGTAGTTGCAATCTGTTCAATTTTTCCTGAGAGAACATTCGTGTACAGGCCGACCATTCCTGAGAGAATATGGTTAATTGAACCTCAATCATCACCGTACACCGGTGACCACTGTCTAGTCTTCAAATCCGTATAAAAATAACTACCGTTACTAGGACTTAAACCAGGAATCTTTGTCTCCGAACATCAGCTGTTATACAGCTTACTCGCTTTACCACTAGACCAACCCGGTGGGTATTTTTTAAGTAGCATTAAATTTTCAGGTAATTAAGGAACCCGGAACTTCGACACTGCAATCAGCTGATAACCAACGCTATCAAGGCAGCCCGGTATATTCTTTTTATGCAATACGTGCTCAAAACTACCCGGTGGTACGTTAAACTAGCCGACTTCAACTCCAGATGAATTTCTGATTCTGAAAAGATTACGGTTCACAAATATAAATAAAAGGTGTACGACAAGGATGTTCATTGTCACCACTACTTTTTAACTTGTATATAGAAAAGGCTATAAATGAAGTGAAGGAAAATTTGACGCTGGAATAAACATTTAAGGAGAAACAATAAAAACGCTGAGATTCGCCGATGATATCGCAGTATTAGCCGAGACAAAAAAAGAACTAGAGGTTATCTTAAATGGAATGGATGAGATCATGAGAAAGGATTACTTCATGAAAATAAATAAGAACAAAACAAAAGTGTTGTGCAGCAGCAAGAGTGGTTTAGAAGAGATGGGACATTTAAAAGTAGGCAACGAAAACGTACAGGAAGTTGGGGAATTCTACTATCTAGGGAGTAATATAAAAAAGGATGGTAAAAGCACAAGTGATATCAAAAGTAGGATTGCTCAAGCTATAAAAGCCTTTGAAATGAAAAACAGCTTACTCTACAAACATTGTTTCACACATAAGGAAAAGTTCTAAAAACACTAGAACCTATGTTCTGAGAGTAGCATTATACGGGAGTGAAACGGGGGTGATAGGGGCTGTAGAAAGAATGAGGATAGAAGCTTTTGAAATGTGGTGTTATAAGACAATATTAAAGATTAGGTGGGTGGACAAAATAGGTAAGTATTTTAGTGGTTCGGAGGCGAGTGGATGAAAAAATAAGTATATTGAAGCATCTTACCAGAAGAAGGGATGGGCTAGTGGGGCATATCTTATAACATTAAGGTATTGGTCTATCTATAATGGAGGGCAATATTGAAGGAGTGAGTTTTAGGGAGAGGCAAAGATTAGAATATTAAGCAAACTACAAAAGATGTAGGGTATTACAGGTATGTAGGTATGAAACGAATTGCGCAGGATAGAACAGCTTGGAGAATTGCATTAAACCAGTCGAGAGACTAATGACAAAAAAAAATAGATTACCTATAAATTTTAAATCTATATTGTTTGGAAATTATATCTACCGTTTTAAAGGGAGATAAATAATAAATAAAATAGTTTTTGACTAGAATATTCAAATTTATAATACAAATTATATTCATTTTAATATTATAATTCTATCGTTGCGTCGGTTTAGATTAGAATGATACGTTGTTGGAAATAAAATGTTTCAAATTGCAACACAAGATAAAAGAAATATTAAAGTTATTAGAGTCGGCATTAAAATTGTAAAATTAAATTTGTAAAATGCGAGTTGAATATGAAATGTAGTTATTTAGAAGAGGACCGAATAACGCTAAAATTGTTTACTAAATACTAAAACGAGAAATTAATCTGTAAGCTCGTAGAGCACAAAGTTGTCATGTTTTCGGTTGACAACATACTGCATGGATATGTTTTACAGTAAGCATCTACCCCTTTGATGATAATCCATTTCGTCAACTCAAAAGCGCGTTGATGAATGCAAATTTCTAACTAAGGCTATTTTCATAGGGTTGGGTGGTGTTAGCCTACACAGTTGTAGGATATTTTATGTAAGGGGTAATAAAACAGAAGGGGATGTTTTTTTTTAGATGAAAACTTCACTGGGTGTTTGAAAACAAATATGTCTCCCGTTCTCTTAATTTTTTTAGAAACTAATTTATTACTACTAATTAAAATTGAATCCGAAGTATCTACTCGTAAATTAGTTAACTAAATTTTTTAACCTATTTTACGACATAAGAAGTTTCAAATTCAGCATATCTAGTATATTTAAGGATAAAAGATGAATTAATTACAAAATTTAATATACCTACCCTACTTATTTTCAAACATGAATTTGAACGACACAGAATCGGGATTACCGGGAAAGGGCTGACCATCTAAAATACAATAATAATGCCATCCTAATGAAGCAGTTAACTGCATTATGTATTTTTATTTTAAAAAAAGAGTGTAACAGCTGATTTATAATTCAGAAGTAAAAATTAACCAATGTATTTCAATTAATTATATTACATATATTACTTCACAAAATTTTAAATTCTTGCATAAAAAAATAATCCAATTTAAATTTATTAATTTGTTAAATATTTTCTTAACTGACTAAATTTAAATAAATAACTATTTATGAGATAATAATATTAAAAATCAACGGAAAATCTTAAACTGATTTAGAAAAGTTTTGTAAATAACATTTATAATCTCAAAACCCTAAATATTTATTTCATTTCAAACTCAAAGCTAACTCAAAAGTGTATTACTATGTTATAAGTTATAATTAATTTTTTTAAACATTCTCAAAACATTATATTTTAAAATGTTCAAATAACTAAATTAAAATTGACTTTGCACCAACAATGTAAGACGAAGAGTTTAGAATCAAAAGCGGCAATGTCCACTTCAGCTGATTTGGAGATGTTTGCTAAAAACTGAACGAATACTAAAAAATAATTGAAAATAGTTATGTAAAGTCCCAAAAATTCATAAAAAACTCATAGTAGTTATGACAAAAAGTTAAAAATAACAGTATGTTACCTATTATTATTTTTAACAAAATAGGACGGACATTGCCGTATTTGTTTCTAAATGTAATACTTTTCTAAATTATTGCCGAATTTAATTCTCACTCAACTTTATATTACAATAGGCCTTTTATTCTATCATTATCAATACTATTTTTAGTACAGATGACATTCTCAGTAAAAACTGAATAGGTGTTTGAAAATAAACATTGTTTTATTAAGAAGTAGGCCTAACTAACACAAATTATGACAAATTACAATAATATTATTTACATTAAATTATATATACAATTATATACAATTAATATCATAAATTATTTTATTTAGTTTCAAACCACCATAATATTAGCTGCATTTTTCTTTTGTATCTTACATCCTTGTTGAACCTCTTCATTGATTTCAAGTTAAGGAACTGCTGCTGGAATAATATTTCTATAAGCTGTGTTTCGTATTTTTTATGTATTATCCATGTAGTAACGTTGCAATGTGTGCTACACTAATAGCAGACAGATTTGCAGTTAATGCTGATAGAATTGAAGAAAAAATCTGAAAATATATGATCAAAATGAAATAGACAAAATAAAAATTGTGGCTGATCAAAATGAGAAGGGATATAGGCCTATTATGACTGATGACTCTTTTATAGTCTACAGCATAGCGATGCATAAATTTATAAAGTGTGGCTATTAAATTACAAGACTAACGTTGTAAAAATTGTATTTTTATTTTATACATAATCACTTATTGTCACCTTCAATACACACGCCTTCTTTATCCCTGCAAAGCTCCATTCGAATTTTCCATTGGTGGAAACAGTGCTGGAAGTCATTTTCTGTCAGCTCCTTCAGGACACGTCTCGCTCAAACATTTTTGAAATGAAGCTCGCAAAACTGTTTGTACTGACACTTCGTACGCGATTGAAAATGACCCAAAATTTTTTCGAAACTATAATGTAACATGTGATGAAACGTGGTTTTTTGCTTATGATCCGGGAACGAAGCGCCAATCCATGCACTGGAAAAGCCGAACTTCACCGAAAGCCAAATAAGCTCGAATGAGCAAGTCAAAATTTACGTTAAGCAATGATGATTGTTTTTTTATATCCATGGGATTGTGTACCTTCACTGGGTTCCTGAAGGTCAAACAATTAGGGCTAATCAATATTACTACCTTGAGGTACTTTCTAAACTACGTCAAAGAGTAAGGAAAAAACGCCCCAAAATGTGGAAGGACAAATCATGGGTTCTCCACCAAGACAATGCGCCAGCTCATTCCGCGTTATCTGTCAAGAGGTTCCTAGCCAAGTATAGCATCTTAGTGTTAGAACAACTACCTTATTCACCAGATCTTGCACCATGTAACTTCTACCTGTTTTCTAAGGTGAAATCTGCATTAAAAGAGACAAGAATTGAGTCTGTGGAAGCTGTAAAAGAGAAAGCGGTGCGTGTCCTGACGGAGCTGCCAAAAGATGACTTTCAGCACTATTTCCATTAATGGAAAATTCTCATGGAGCGTTGTAGGGATAGAGAAGGAGTGCATATTGACGGTGACAATAAGTAATTAGGCCTATGTATAAAATAAAAATAAAGTTTTTTTATAACGTCAGTCTCGTTATTTAATAGCCACACCTCATATCTCGGAGAAGTAATAAGATGCGGGGAACAAGCTAAACAGCTGGAGAAGCTTATAAGTATCTTGTGGGGTTCGTTCAGCAAGCAAAGTAAAATGGTTCGTTCAGCAAGCAAAGTAAAATCCTGAAGAATCAAAAAATTTCTATAAGACCGAAAACCTTTTTCTTAATCAGTGCGTACTTTCCAAACTTTGACACGCTTCACAGATCCGGTTCTTTACAAAAAACCAGATGGAAAGCCTGGCCAAGACACAGATCAAAGGAATTATTTATGCGGAGTATGAAATTGAAAGACCAAGTAAGAAATTATGAAGATATTCACCAGAATTTTAAACTAATAGTTGAAAACAGCATGTGGCTTAACTAAAGTGACGATGGGTGGACACAAAATGAGGCAGACAGCTTACCGGTAGAACAAAGAGAAATAGAAACCTGGCTAAGAAATTGGTCCACAATCACGGTGGAGAGATGAAGTGTATTTGGTGACAGATTTTAATCGGGCAATAAGGGCGCAGAATAGGAAATTATGGAGGCAAACAGAGGAGACCTTTATCCAACACTGGATATGATAGGCTGATGGAGGAGGAGAGGGAGGTGAAGGAGGAGGAGGAGGAGGAGGAAAAGAAGAAGTGTATATTACCAACACGATTAAATCAATTCATTGCATAACTTTTTTTTAAATGTATGACCGGAACAAACTATGTATCAGTATTAGGTATCGATTTGGAACAAAAGCCAACAATAATGTGTATGGTTCTCATCATGTCTCAACTCCACTTCCATGGAAACCAATAGCCTATGGACGATTACCTGGTATATATGACAAGCAAGCACAAATTGGTATATATTGGGCATTATTTGCATTGGGAAGAGAAAGTCATGTGAGTGGCACACCAAATGTTTTACTTAGCTATACCTAAATCTATAATACTTTCTTAAGAATTTAAAAAAATAAGAAGGCCTGTATATTATAAACCCCCAGTTAGAATTTAGCGCAAGAAATGTATGTTCAATCACACAGAATTATAATTTACACTGTAAGTACATTATACAAAATGTATTCTTACACCTTTTTTTAAATAACTTCAAAAACACTCTCCTTCAACAAAAAAAATCAATGTTTTCTGATACGAGCCCCATACAATCTGTACACACAAACACTCTATTTCGCATTTATTTAAGTGAGTAATAAATTTTTCATGTCATTCAGTATTGAAATAATATTTTATTTTGATTTTAAATAACCCTTTTTGTAATCCCCCCTTTAATTGACATGCACTGTTATTTTAATATTTAATTATTTTCCTTTTTACGTGATTTTCATACATCAATTTTCAACTACTAGTAATAAATCTCGTTAAAAGTAATCTAAATTATGAAAAATGTATTCTTCGCAATGAATTATTCATTTTATTTATTATACGATATATAATTTATTTATCTATCAGTCTATTACTTAATAGCTCATAAATATTGTTAAAAAAATTGTATTAATTTCAATTCATCCTGAACGTTAATAAAATAATTTTATAACTGTTTTATTTTTTAAAAATTAAACAATAGTTTGTAAAACTGTAAGGCTAATACTACTAAAGATTCTGAAACTGTAAGAGAAGTTTAACTTTCTCCTGCGATATGATCAAGATTTGTACTTACAAGTTTTTCATCACGAAACTTAATGACAGAAAAACTACCAAATGACATTCGACTTTTTAGAAACTAACTCCATTTGGGAGTGGATTGAACAATCAAATATACATTTTTGTTTATATTTTTCTTATTCATCTTAAGCCATTCATACTAGAACCTGTTTCAGCATCTCCCTAGACATTGATCACCCTAGATCACGCCTTCCAATTTGTTTGTAATATTTGGCCAGTCAAGGAATCCTGTATGGATATATTCTTTGAAAATGATCGGTCCATTTTCGATGGTACTTAGTGTTACGGTCCTTTTAAGAGACCCTTTGTTTTCGTATTCGTTAGTATTGGCCTAATACAGGTGTATAAATAGCTGAAAATTCTTTAATATCGTTTAGAGCATTTTTTTAAGAGTAGAAGAAGTTTTGCATTCGACTTCTCTGTATTTTTTACTGTGAGCTATTTTTTCTTTTGTCGATTTGATTCTCTGCTTTTTTCCTTAAATTTAGTAATTCTTTACATGACTGAATTTTGACTATGAATTTTTTACATATTTCTTTAATTTTGTGATCGTGAAACCACACCTTAATCAGAGCACAAATCATCTTTCATTGGTAGCAGTATATTTTTCTTAATCTTTTCTCCACAAATTGTCAATTGATTTCAAGTCTGGTGAATTTCCAGGCCAGTCCAAACACTTAAAAAAGGTTTTACCCGAATTGTTATCTACCTCCGCCGTTTCTTACGATACCACCACAACAAAGTAGCTTCTTCAACGTCCGTTCCGTTCAATATCTACCAAGAAACTGGCCTGGCCAAGTAGCTGCCACGAGACTACTATACCTAGTCTCTTTTTTTTAGCGACGTGGCCACTGGCAGCGTGGTCATGGCCACGCCGTGTGAAAAGGCTCTTCTGTAATTTTTTAGTATTCTAGTGGTGTGTTGTTTAGGTTAATAGTCGAAAGGCTGGTTTGAAACTCTAGAGGTTTTACTAAGTAAAAATCAGGAGTGAGGTGGTATTGCCTTCCTCACTGAGTTGAAAGAGTATGCTTATCAGCGTACCAGGCCCTTCGAAAAGCACCCACTTTCCACCCTGCAAATGACACCTTAGGTTCATTCACCGCAGGGTCTGCTGTGTAGTAAAATGCATTACTCTCAGAGGAGATAACTATGACTAGTGTCTTTTACATCTTGACCTCTTCTGTTCTTAAATAGTTTAGTCATATAATTGGCTACTATGTGATAATTTTTTTTGTTTAACGTCCGACTGTTGTGCAATTACTGCTAATGCAGACGGAGAAGGATGAAATGGGTTCTTTTGTAACGTATGAAAATATGCCGTGCCTGAATGGGATTCGAAACCAAGACCGCATGATGAGAGGCGAGCACTATGTGATAAGAAACAGAGTGGTTTTTGTAGCCCTGGAATCAACAGATCGAGTACAATGTACTTAACACTCCACTTGCCCGTTATGGGCCGGCCGCGTTGGCGATGTTGGTAACGTGCTCGCCTCTCATCACGCGGTCTTGGGTTCGAATCCCACTCGGGCATGGCATTTTTTCATACGTTACAAAATTCATTTCATCCTTCACCGTCTGCATTAGCAGCAATTTGCAAAACAGTCGGACGTTAAATAAAAAAAAAAAAAAAAAAAAAAAAAATTGCCCGTTATGGGCAATATTGTAGTGGTATGGGCTCAAAAATATTTTTTAATATTTTTTTTGGTATCGGGAAACTGCACTTTATTGATAACCACCCAATTTTATCGCTGCATTTCATGGTTTGTTTTTTGACGTGATTTGGCATGGATTTTTGAACAGGGACCCCTAGTAAAGTTTGTTTAAGAATGGCTGTCAGCTGGTCACCATACAAAGGCGCTTGCACAACCAGTGTTGCTTAACAAATAATAGCGACTTTGAAGTCTACTAGTTAAATAAACAGTAGCCCTATATAATAAAATAAATATAAATAATTCTGCATTTAGAGAATTAGTTTAAAAATATAAAAATCATGGAATTCAGAAAAAAGTCATGGAATTATTCAGAAATAAAATATCTGTGGAATTCTACACAGATGAACAATGACTTAGCATCCGTTTCCATACAAGGATGTAGGCTAGACTATTGATAATAATACCAGGAAATTTTTAAGTTAACGTAAAGCCTACTTATATTTTAAACATATTATTACAATAAAATAATTGAATTTAAATAGATAGTCAGTAGGCTACATAATTGAATGTTGTATTAACAAAATTATACGTCGTAGTTATAAATAAATATTAATTGTATTAGCGTACCTACACAAAAGGAAAAACACAATCATTTTCAAAGAATAGTAAATTATGATGAAAATGACATAATGAATCTGTAAATCCCATAAAGAAATCATTATGAGAAGAAAGGTTTCGATTAAAAAATGTCATTAACTTATAGACGTATGTAGTAATTATTAGCAGTTAGCCTAAATGCAGCCTATAACAAGATATGAGATTACTACATCATTTACCGGTTCTATGACGGACAGGAGTTCTCATAAATTCTAGAGACAAGAAAAATTCATAAATGACATTATAGTAGTCGATTTCTACGAATATATTACCCTATATTAATTCAGAAAATTGTAGCTTATTTCATTATGCATAAGTACAATTAATAATATAAGTTAAGAATATCATAATTACTGCCCATAACCGGTAGGTTAAGTGTTAAATTATTTGCATCGATCTACTAGTTCCAGGGCTACAAAAAAATAGTTCTGTTTCTTATCACATGGTCAGCCAATTATACAGGGTGATTCATTTAAAAGTAGCCCGCTGCATTTAACAGCGGCCTTCGGCACTCAATTGGATTCAAATAGTAAATTAATAAATAGAATTACTTAATACATAATTTTACATATTTATTTAAAATTTATATACAAATTTCAACTTCACCTTTACAGTAGATGCTGAAAGTGGCGTCCCTGAACGCTTACACATTTTTGCTCTCGTTCAATGTTATTAATGCACACACATGCAATACGGAAACGTCTATAGCTTGAATGGCTGCCACGATGTTATTCTTTAGCTCATGTATACTGCGGGGGTTTGTTTGGTAAACAGTTCCTTCTAAATAACCCCATAGAAAAAAATTCGCACATACTCAAATCGGGTGAACGAGGAGGCCACAAATCTTTACTAACAATTCGAATGGGAAAAGCCTGATTGATATGAGATAGGGACTGGCGAGACGTGTGACATGTTGCACCATCTTGCGGGAAAAAATTATACAATATAATAAATAAATAATAATATAAATTGTACTATAAAGGCCAGTCGATCACATCGTGATCAGTGCTGCTAATATAGCATATGAAAATTACTCGAGAGGCTATAAATTAAATTATTACTCGAGCGGCGGGCTACTTTTAAATGAATCACCCAGTATAACTGAAGCATTTAAGAACAGAAGAGGTAGATGTATAAAAGGCACTAGTCATAATTATTTCCCCTGAGAGTAATGAATTTTATTATACGAGTACAGCCAGACTCTGTGGTGAATGAAGTGAAGGTACCACTAGCAGGGTGGAAAGTATATACTTTTCGGAGTGTCTGGCATGCTGATACGCATACTTTTCCACTCAGTAGGCCTTCTTTTACATCGAATTTTGTCATCGCTTTATAATAAAGAGTTTCATTTGACTGCTTAATTTCACGAAAACTAACATTTTCTTCTTAAAAAGATTTTGATCCATCTAATCTGGAATTTTCCGTGTATCCGAAGCTTCTTCGCTCATTGATACATTCTTGTGCGATCTTTGTTTATTTTTGTTGTAGCATCTAGGAACTAGCTTTTTGTTATAATCACCTATTACAGCTGTAAATACACAACCAGAAATTTAGATAAGAAGACGAAAATAACATGAAAATTTTACTTTAAAAAAAAAACAATATTTGACAGTGAAATATCCCGCTGGTTATAGATAAATTAATGTAGGTGGCGCTACATCTATACTACAACGTCTAGAAAGATGTAGCTTATTTGCAGAATTTCAGGTAAGTTTTGGTAGTAGGCTACGGTAAATTCCGTTAACCTGCTGGAACCAACATTCACGTTTTTTTTTTAATTTAAAACTGTGAAGATAACTTCCTGAACGATTTTCTAAGAGAGTGAGTCAAACGTTCTTTTAAATCTTCCACAACTTCCATTGTTATCACTAAATGGTGGAGCTGTGCTTTTGCGATCTTGTACATCCCAATCTTTTGAAATTTATTAACGAAGCGCAAGATTGTTGACTTATTCGGAACAGTAGAATTAGGAAATTTAGGAGATTTTAGGAAATTAGGGAATTAGGAATTAGGAAATATTTTATTTAAATATTTAGTATTATTTAACTCGTTCGTGAGGTTTATAAAAGAAATAAGTCTTAAGAATAAACAATGTTTCGCCTTTGGAAAACAACATCGTTGACGCAGTAGAGAATAGAATGGATATTGGAATAGCAATGAAATAAGAACGACATCTCAATGGTTACAAGTTGTTAATCTTCAATACAGTGTTCCCAACTGACATGCAAGAATATATAAAATTTACCTTTGAATTACTTTTACCTGCTTTATGTTATGGTTGTGCCATTTTTGAAATACCCGTTATTTCAAATTTTATTGCAATTTTCTGTTTGAATCCTTAATATGTGTACATTGGAATCTGTTCAATTTAAGAACAATAAGCAACCTCATAACCCAATGAGATGAGGATTAGATGTATGACGAGTAAATAAAATGTAGTCTTGTACATACTGAGGCCGACCATTAGTAAAAATTGCGACTCGTGGTCAGTTTTAGTTCAGGACGTTATTGTCATTAAAATTTATTTCACAAAAGAAAGTTAAAATGAAAGGGGTCGGGAGAAGACAGTGCTATCAACATAATTTTATTCAATGTCAATTTAAAAGTGTACTGAAATCTACATAGGCCCTATATGATGTTTTTGAATTTTTGTTAAACATTTTTTATTTGCTGTTAATCTTGGTTCTTAAGATCATAAATGTAGCATCCTGTTTAAAACGTGCTGTTGTACATTTAAATTTTACAGATTATTTAAGAAAAATCACTCTGGAAATTTTGTGGTTTACCACTTTCTTCTGCCGACGTCTTCCAATTTCTTTTATGAAATAAATTTTAATGACAATTACTTCCTGAACTAAAACTGACCATAAGTCGCAATTTTTATACAAATTTTCCGTTTTCTCAATCAATATATAAAATTGACCACAGTACCTTTTCGATTTAAGAGTTAAAACAAGAAAAAATATAAATATTTCGTAAAACAATTTGTAAAAATGTAGGGTTTATTCTACAAGCTTTATTAGTTTGATTCATTTTTACATCTATGTAAATCTAGTTTCAATGTCTGTTCGATTAGACATATTATATCCAATTTATTCCTCTTTGTACTGTTAATAATAAAAAGTATATGTAGATCTCTTTGTAAAAGTAGTATTAAACGCAATTATCTTTTTTTTTTATTTTATTATATGATGTATAATAAATGCTTAGGACTAATAAAAACAGATCATAAAATACCAGTTTATTTCGATTACTCGATTTAATTCTCTCTGCGGATAGAACGAAAAATACAGATCATTATCTTCGTTTAATTTACATAAATATTCCTGTTTTATAGTGGATGGTGTCGCGCTTTGAGTGTATACATTTAAAGTGGCAGAGAACTGTTTTTATATCCAATCAATGCTGGCTTTACTTTTTTATTCCTTCATTTTAGAATAATAATAATCAAGTTTTGTACTTACTACAACTGGTATTTAGTTTTTATGTTTTAGTCTACAGTTTTTTCCTTTTTACTTTAAGTAATTCAAAGTATTTATGTTTCTTTTGGTTTAAATAAGGTGTGTAATTATTGATATAGTAGTAAAATTTGTCCTTAGTTATTTCATTTTCATATGTTTAAAGAACTGTAATTTCTTTAATGGTTACATAAATGTACGTTTACTTCTATTTTTTGTTTTATTTTAATAGTTTTGGTGCAGCTGCTTCGTTTATTTTAACGTTTGTATTAGATCTTATTTAAAATAATGCAATTATTAGTTTAGTTGACTCAACTTAATTAATGTAATTTGTAATTCGATAAAAGTTAGTTGTTATCGATGAGACATTTTTTGTGATTTTATGCCAATTAAACTATAAAATCTCTGTTTATAGTTTTTTAATTAGTGTTGTTAAGATTTATCTATGTAAAAGACGCATAAGTAGTGGATACACCAATTATGGAAAAATTATTATAAAGTTAGTTTGATTATGGATTAAAATAGGGTATAGGAATATCTCTAAATCTATTTCTAAGTGACTGTTCAACAGTGTTGGTTCACCAATACCGGCAATTACATCTGTGAGGTAATTCGACCTGTACTTTGACAAGCTATTTATATGGAACGTCCACGTTTCAGTTAAGATGCTATCCAGAATGCTGTCTCTACGTTCAGTGCTTCTAATTAGGAATAACTAAAAGTCCCTTTTCAATCCAATATAGACGTATACCGGTCAAATTTATGGATCTGTTAAACCACAAATTCTAACGTCATAAAAGTCCGATTCAATACGATAAAATAAAAAGTTTTCAAAACTGTCAAAAAAATTATTAATTGAATTTTACATTACATATACTTGATCGAGACTGATCCAAGATTCATCAGTAAACACCAATTTTTATATGTTATTAACACAAGTTTCTTAACAGAATGTTCACGAACCTTTCGACAGATAACACAATACAAACAACACAAACATTAAAGTGTATGAATCCAGTTATACATTTAAAGAAATCATGATATACGAAATGTGGCTATTAAATAACGAAACTGGCGTAAACAATTTTATTTTTATTTTATACATAATCACTTATTGTCACCTTCAATATATACTTCTTCTCTATCCCTACAACGCTCCATCCGAATTTTCCATTGTTGGAAACAGTGCTGGAAGTCATCTTCTGTCAGCTACTTCAGAACACGTGCCGCTTTCTCTTTTACAGCTTCCACAGACTCAAATCTTGTCCCTTTTAATGCAGATTTCACTTTAGGGAACAGGTAATAGTCATATGGTGCAAGATCTGGTGAATAAGGTAGTTGTTCTAACACTGAGATGCTGTACTTGGCTAGGAACCTCTTGACAGATAACGCGGAATGAGCTGGCGCATTTTCTTGGTGGAGAACCCATGATTTGTCCTTCCACATTTCGGGGCGTTTTTTCCTTACTCTTTGACATAGTTTAGAAAGTACCTCAAGGTAGTAATATTGATTAATTGTTTGACTTTCGGGAACCCAGTGAAGGTACACAATCCCATGGATATAAAAAACCATCATCATTGCTTAACGTAAATTTTGACTTGCTCATTAGAGCTTTTTTGGCTCTCAGTGAAGTTCGGCTCTTCCAGTGCATGGATTGGCACTTCGTTCCCGGATCGTAAGTAAAAAACCACGTTTCATCACATGTTACATTAGACCTATAGTTTTGAAAAAATTTGGATCATTTTCAATCACGTACAAACATGTATAAAATTAAAATTAAATTTTTAACGTCAGTCTCGTTATTTAATAGCCACACCTCGTATACTTCAATTCAAAGGTTTCAATCGAAGACTTCACGATTGACAATGCATTTTTTACGTTTCTAACGCAACTTTATATAACTACCTTAAAACTCATTGATAAATCAACGTCTTCACTCAACTTTATCGAAACTTTTACAACAGATTTTGTTCATATCCAAACCCACAGATAGGCAAATGTTTTTCCTAACATTTACGAAACAACTGAATGTATAAGGAAAAAAAACAGGGTGTACTATTTTAGGAACTAGATGTCATTAAATGATAAATGAATTAATATACAAAAAAAAAAAAACAAAAACAAGAATATCATTTATTCTTTCGTCTACCAATCTTCTTCACTGTTTGTTTATTCGTAGCAAATGTGAATTTCACTATTAACGAAAAAATATAAATTTCCTATCATTATTACACGAAAAAGGATTTAGTTCTTTAATGAAGATGCTATATGCTATAGTAGGCTAAATCAGTTCTTAATGGCACAACACTGAAGCTCGGGATAACGAAGAGAGGAGTTTACTCGAACTCTAAAACTTAATAGTGAAAATATTTCCGTTAATATTCGTCCTAACGAATAATAGGCTATTATATAATTAAAGTTGTAGAAATTATTATTTTTTATTTTACTTAATCATTTGTTATTCCATAGGACCGGAAATTTTCGTGTTTTTTTGTAGGCCTAAATTCAGTGTAAATGATTTTTTTCTATGTTCCTACGCACGAGTTTTTGTTAGCTTGAACTTGCCTATTGACCGCACAAGTGTAAACAAATGCTTATAGTGACCGTATCCGAGTCGCTAAGTTTTGCGAATTAGAAGATTACGGTGAACTGCAAATCAGGGTGTCATGGTTCGGATCCAGGCAGGGTCTGGAAAATGTTTATACGTTAAAAATCTCTGGTAATTTCTGTATTCCAAATAATTACTGACACCCAAATAAACTGAACGTTAGAAATTTCACGAATGTAATATTCTTAGTTTACTCAGCTATTACTTGAAAAGAATTTTCATTTTTTTTTATTAAGAGTGGTATTTATTTTGTATTGACACTTATTTATAACCTGTTCTCATTTACATCAGTCAAAAGATTAATTTGAGATTGTGTAGGTTTTAAGTAACACGACGAGTGAAGTAGATTGCCATTGCCATTTTTTGTGGCTGAAAAATATATCTGTTGATCACTATAAATACGCAGAATGTAGTGAAAATTTTTTTCCCTTGCAATTTATAACTTTAGCTTATTCACAACAGGATCTAGATGTACAATAAAATTCCTTATTTATCTACCTCTTCTGGTTCCAAATTTAATGTCTTTTTTAGTATGAGGTAATAAATAGAACTGATTTTTAGGCCTCTAAATTAACACTGTTTTGAAGCAGTTAATTTAATATTCAATCTGCATGTGATAGGCACATATAGAAGGAAAAGGAAAAATTGAAGTTTTATTAATCTAAGAATGCAAGTAACTCGATGAATAAACTACCTAGAATCAATTAACTAGAATAGGCTATATTATCAAAAATTATTTCTAAAAACATAAAATACACTATGTATTCTAATATTGTGTAATTTTAAAGATATCTTCAACCTTGCACTTTTAAAGGAAGTATATTATTGTATGATACCCATCATCTTCATAATTTGTATTGAACTTTTTTGAAAAAATTGAATTGTTAGAAAATTAAAAAGATACCAAGTTCTTCCTTTCAAATTAATTTATCGTAATCATGATTCATTATCCTACAACCACTATTACACGATCAGTAGGCAAAGATTGCTACCATTGAAGAGAAAATTATTATTAAATAACAACATAACAATAGAAACACAATTTTTAATAGCCAATACAAAAACACGATTTTAATTTCAAATTAAAATCAAATAAACTGAAAATACCAACGCAAAACTCACTAACAAATAGGCCTAATAATATATTAAATTATAAATGATGAACTAACTGAAACGAACAAAAACAATGGTAAAAACAAAACTGTTCTGCGAATGATTTTATCGCACAAAAATTATATATCATTATATGAGACGTGAAACAGAAAATAACGTTGTTGAATACGAAGGAAAAAATAACTCAGTCGATAAACAAGGTTATATCATAGCTAGGCAAAGAAAAATTAACCAAGCATTTCTGTTGGTTTGAACATATTTTTATGAACTCTGTTTAAATTTATCAGTTTCTACATCTTCATTCATTTTGATAATGAGCTTCATATATGATGATATTGATAAGTTAAATTGTAATAACTTATAATTTTGTTACTTTAGTTGATCACAAAGTGAATAATTTTCATAAATTTTATCATAAAAATTATTCGCATTATTATAAAAACTGTTGCAAATTTACAGTTTTAATTTTTTTCAATTTATACAACATTAAAGTGTATTGTTAGGCTAATTATAATGTAGTTACATAGCAGAACCTCTAGATTTTATAACTTTTGCTTGACGTAACGCAGGAAAAGGTTTCCATTAAAGGAATCCCTGGATTCGTGTAACTTTAAAATTAGATACACAAAAATTATAAATTACTTTGTGGTTGAAGTTTTTAACGTACAGACGGCAGAGATGAGATTCCTGCAAAGAACAAAGGGTTACAATCGTAGGAGCCAACTAAGAAATGAAAACATAAGAACGGAACTGGACGTTTAGAACCTGAATTGAAAGATTGCAGAATATCGAAATCGATGGAAGGAGCACTTAGAGAAAATGCCTGAGGGAGGATCCCCCTAAATGTTTTGAAATACAGACCGGAAGGTAGGAGAGAGGTGTTGAGAGGCCACGCAAAAGACTGCAATAATTCAATAGTTTGTCGCTGTTGTGAGCCGGAACAGGCGGAAGCCTAATCCTTAATTGTGAAAAGAAAAGGAAGAGGTACCTACTCCACAATTTTTGAAGTTGTTATAAATTTGGAAACTGCCTTACAGATAAATTTTTATTCGTTTGCATATTTGTAAAAATTTTTCAAATAAACGACCATAAATATTTTTTACTATAGGCCTATCCTTTACAAGAAGAATCCGCAGGACAATTTACGTGATTTTGCTTTTTGACATTATACAGCCTATTAAAACCTAAAATTTTCTTTGAAGAATTTAAATACGTAACGAACATTAATATAACCCCACGTCATCTGTAGACACAATACGGGAAAATTGAAAAGTTGATGGTTTGGAGTACCTCGGGGAGATAATACAACCAAAGACCAGAGAAAAGAAAGCGAACAACAACAGACGAGGAAAGATGGCCAGTGCACGTCAAGTCACTCACCACTTGCATAAGAGAAAAGCACTCTCAAGACAAGCCAAGATTAGACATTGTAATACTGTGATAAAACCTATGTGTCTGTACGCGAGTGAGTGTCTCAGAATGACGGGGAAGGCTGGTCTAAGAGAAGCAGAAAAATTTTAGAGAAACATCATTCGCGAGATAATAGCCCAGAAGATAGTTGACGGACAATGTAGGTTACGAGATCGAGAAGAACTGTACAAGGAAAATGAACGATTAATGAAAGCGATTAGTAAAGGAGCTTAAAATTTTAAGAACACCTGCATAGAATGGATGAAAACCGTGTGACAAAACAAACTTTTAAAACACTAAACAATAGACCTAAGGTGTCGGATAAATGGGTTAAAGAAGTCAGAAAAAATATTGAAAAACCCGGAATTGACCGAGTAAACTAATAAACCGAACCAAACTTAAATAACTAATTACGGACTTTAAGGGCGTCCATGAAGAGCAAAAACAGAAAACCGGATGGACAGAAGAAAAGAGAAAAACCTACAGTAAACGAATGCTGAGAATGTATTCTGCAAAAAGAGCTTCCAGAAACGTTTAAAATCACCTCACCTGGTTTAAAATTGGCCACATACTAAAAAAAAATTCTGCCTAATCCTCATTTTGCCCTACTTCAAGAACATTAAGTTATAATTAAGATTTTTCATATTAAGCAACACTTATTTTCTTCATTTAGGACAATTTTAAATAATGTTAAATCCCTTAGACGTTTCTGGAAGCTCTCTTTGTAGCCCGCACTTTTAGAATTTTTTACTGTAGGCTTTTTTTGTTCTCCTGGAAGAACTGGAAGTAAATAATGAGTTTTTTGACGTTTGTTCAGTTCACTGTGCTTTCTCAGTTTATTCCAGTTTTTTTCCAAAATCCTTTTGACTTCTTTAAACCACTTATCCGACACCTTAGTACTAATTCGTAGCTTAGTGTTTCAAAAATTTGTTTTGTCAGCCGTTTGCCATCCATTTTGTACAAGTGTCAGTAAAATTTTAGTTTTCATTTCCTGATCGTTTCCATTAATTGTCCGGTTTTCTTTTACAATCTTTCTGTGCCTCGTAGCCTGTACTGTCCGTCTACTGACTTCGGACCCAATATTTTGCAAAGATGGTCTGACCCTCACAATTCTCCGCTTCTCTTAGACCAGTCTTCCCGGTTTTAAGTCAATCAAGTAACACATGTCTTGTAAACAAACTTCTTCATTTTTGTTTGTTTTACATTCCAATGTTTTGGATATAAAGCAGACGATGAATAGTAATATGGAAATGAAAAAATACTAGATCTGACCGGAGATCGAATTCCGGAACTTATGGCTTAGAAACTAATTGCGTTGACTACTACATGAATAAACATTTCGAATTCCACAGATTAAAAACTTTACAATTATCTAAATGATCTCTAATTTTGTTTAGGTCAACAGCCGAAAAGCCGGTTTGTACCTCTTGAAGTTTTACTAAGTAAAAACGAGGAGTGAGGTGGTTTACTGACTATTGCCTTCCCCACTAAGTTGAAAAAGTATGCTTATCAGCATACCCCCTCCGAAAAGCAATCACTTTCCACGCTGCAAATGACACCTTCACCTTATTCACCACAGGGTCTGGCTGTACAGTGAAGTTCACTACTCTCAGATGAGATACCTCTAACTAGTGTCTTTTACATCTCTCATTATCTAAAATTATGAATAATAATGAATATAATAATATTATACCCGAATGGTAGGCCTATTTTATTTTAGACGAGATTAAGAAAGTATAGGCTATCATTTTAAATAATATTATACTTTTGTTAATTATTCAGTTTTTTTTCATTATAGATACAATAATAGATTCATGCGTTTATAATTCTTAGCAAAATAAAAGGCATGCTCTCGCAAACACATAGGCCTACTGCTAATTTATGCTTCAAATGTAATTTGATTGAAACAGTGAAAAACTGAAAACTTTCTAAACGTGTTAATTACAACGAACAGTTAACACATGCAATGTAGTAATATGTAATATGCTTAATATAATTCAGTGTATGTGAAGGTACGTGCGTGTGTGTATATGTATAATATTTAAGCCTAGTTCCTCTTCCGCTATCACTTTATTATCCCTACCTTATAACGTAAGCTTACATTCCATTCACTACTGACTTTTTGTTATGTTTGTTAGATGTGTAATCTTTATAAAACAACGCCAATTAAGAATGATTTAGGCTTTGCTATTAATATTAAAAACTGACAACTCATATTTTCTCCTCCGTTAACATCTACACAAAATTTTTAATTATGATTAACATTGTGGAAAAATTTTTATATATTTTTTATCTTCAACAACTTTATTTGCAACTATACTATACTAAAATACAACAAACAAATTCGATAAGAGTAAAGAAAGGATGTCAAGAAACAGTAATGAAAAAGAACAGTGATACATACCCATTGATTGGTATTCGCGTATGTTTTATGAGATATTGTTCACTATGCATAAATGAGAAATAACAATGTTAGAAGAAATGAAAAAAGAAAAAGAAAATTAAAAAAAACAATAAATCACGTTGTAGTAGAACTTGGGCCCATTGTCGTTTCAACCTGCGTTGCGGATTCCCTGGTAGTGATTCATCCGATAGTTTGGTGAACAATTCGTTGGGGTGATCATGCAATTTTCTGTGTAAAACGCTGTAGCTGGACTTAACTACTTCACTTATAAACAAAATTTTAAGGTCACATATAAAATTTTGTTGTTGACAAAATGGTGCGCAGTTATATTACACGTAGAAATTTTGATTGAAACGCTTGTAAGTAATTTTTGTTGGTTACTCGGTTTAGCTGTGCCATAAATTTGTAGCCCATAGGTCCATATTGGTTTAAGACAAAATTTGGACAGTAATAGTAGACATAGTTTAAATTTTACAGTCAGTGAAAAGCGGCGTCCAAGTAGTCCAAATAGTTCTTTCAGTCTTGGAGTTCAAATTTTTGATTTTTATATGAATCGCCCAGATGAGTCTCTTAACTAGGTGAAGTCCAAGGTATTTAACTTGTCGATGTGGTATCAAAATTTTATTAAAAATAAATTGTGATGGTTTATATTATGTAGTGTTATTTTTATTTTTTGTAAATTTATTTAATTTAAAAAGATTTAAAATTTTTATTCTAGCAATTTTGTGTCTTGAGTCATAAACTTAGTAGGTATAACACATTTGACATCATGTTTTCAGTCAAAAATACTTTGCGTGATAACGCGTTTAGAACTTAACCGCCGCCAGAAGCTATTTTCTGCTCAATTAACCCTCAAAAAAATTTAACCTCCATTTCAAAATTTTAATTTACTAAACCCTTTTACGACCAAATCTGGACTTACAGTGTCCAGGATTTTTGAAGCAGCAGCAGAGTAACTTAAAGTCAATCCATGTCTTTCAGTCAAACTTCTTAAAACTTGCTTCTGACGTTCCTTTCTATGTTAGGAATAAATCCCTCCACGACGATTCCAAAATTCTAACAGTAAGGGACCTAACCACGTCCTTCTGTAGTAAATTTTGGGAACAGCTAGATGGCAATCCAAACCAAATAACCCGTGACCTAGCTACAAGAAACTGTAATATGAGACATCTCCACAGACACACAACAAACAGTATAAACACAGTCATAACATTCTAACGTAAACATAAACATAACTTTACAGCATCAACACACATACCAGATGATCTCAACTACAGATGTGAGAGGAACATTTTGATTTTGATCTAAAGATATGAGAAGAAGTAAAAAAAAAAGAAAAATTTTATTAAGTTAATAAATTGGATTGTTGAATTCATTCCTTTTTAAACTTTTAAAGGAGTAAAGTGACATATACAAGTTTTTATAAACAAAATAAATTTTGAAAATTTAGTAATATACAGAATTGTATTAATAGTTAGAAAGAATATTTTTTAGAAGATTTGCGGAAAAAGATTTAACATTTTTTAAATAAGTTTTAAAGAATTTTAAAGATTTTAATTGTTTTTTAAATGTTTTTAAATATTTATCTACAACTTGGTGAATAAAACAAAATTGAATTTGTGAAGACAAAACCTTTCAGATTTATTAATTTTTTTTACGAACCTGGGACAATAAAATGGTGCCGTGACCAGGATAACATAATTCAATTTCAATATAATTTTCAAGACAATTTCAGGAAACAAAATATCAATATATAAAACCAACGACAAGATTAGAAGGAAAACATAACAAGAGGAAAAGGAACGAACCGGAATAAAATTCACCAAATAAAATTAATCAAATAACACATCATAAACCAAATCTTCTAAAAAAAAATTTACAAAAATAATTTATAATTGTTATTTATAATTTGTGCAGGCAAGTACATTGAGGTCATCTGGTAAGTCATTGATTACATACACTTAAATCATCATCATCATTAAACAAAACAGGTATAAACATGAATAGGGAAATAGTACCGATTCTTGACATTTTATTGTCCCAGGTTCGTAAAAAAAAATAATAAATCTGAAAGGTTTTGTCTTCACAAATTCAATTTTGTTTTATTCACCAAGTTGTAGATAAATATTTAAAAACATTTAAAAAACAATTAAAATCTTTAAAATTCTTTAAAACTTATTTAAAAAATGTTAAATCTTTTTCCGCAAATCTTCTAAAAAATATTCTTTCTAACTATTAATACAATTCTGTATATTACTAAATTTTCAAAATTTATTTTGTTTATAAAAACTTGTATATGTCACTTTACTCCTTTAAAAGTTTAAAAAGGAATGAATTCAACAATCCAATTTATTAACTTAATAAAATTTTTCTTTTTTTTTTACTTCTTCTCATATCTTTAGATCAAAATCAAAATGTTCCTCTCACATCTGTAGTTGAGATCATCTGGTATGTGTGTTGATGCTGTAAAGTTATGTTTATGTTTACGTTAGAATGTTATGACTGTGTTTATACTGTTTGTTGTGTGTCTGTGGAGATGTCTCATATTACAAAACTATCCAAATGTACGACGTGACGTCTAAAGCAAAAATGGAGCAGAAACCTCTTCGTCTAAAAATAACGGACAACACCCGTAGTTCGATACGTAGAATCTCTTCTCCTAAAAGTAAAATTCCTCACCGTCTGTTAAATTAATTATCATATAAGGATATTATCATTGTACAGTACTGTAATAAAAATTAAAAAATAAATTTTTTAATATTTCGTCCGTTCGTAAGTGGGATCTAGGCCTCATTTGTTGATTTGAACATAAGGCCTACTATGCAATTTTTTTCTTTGTACTGTAGACTATATTGTAGGCTATCTTAAACTTTACCATTGAAGAATATAATTATTATGAGTAATAGAAAAACATTTTTTGTAATTATTTATTAGTAATGTTAATTTTGATCCATGTACTGGTTCAATTCAAAATGTAACTGAAATAAAATAAAAGATGTGATTAAATAAAGCAAGGAAGATATGTGGGAAGATTAGAGATAAAATTTAATTTAATAGATTATAGTTAAGTAAGGGGTGTTTAAATAAGACAGGAGGTTAAAAAAGAACGAAATAAATGAGGAGGAAGAAGAAAAAAGAAAGATAGAAATAAACTGGAATTATAATAAGGTTAATAATAAATAGTCTTGAATTATTCTTGGCTACATGTTTCAATAAGGAACAAATTGCTTACCATGCCGGTCGTTGAAGTTATACCGTAGATCTGTGTGTATAATATAATAGTCTACAGATACTAAACTATAACTTAATGTTAAGAAATAGCCTATCCGCTCAAATTATAAACATTTCCTCTGAAAAGATCGTGCTTGATTGGGGTTATTCAATATTAACCAACTCGCCGCCATTTTGCTCAGGAATAAAATGGTTGACTCATCTAGTAAATACCTATTTCACATGGTGTAATCTAATATAATTATTGCAGAATAAGAAATGATAGCAGATGGATGGTGGACGAAGAAGAATAACAAGAGATCGTGGATCTCGATTTATTTAAACCTTCCCATTCTCTTTTCTTGTACTATTCCATCATACCAAACCGTCTTTTCTAAGTTTTAAGTTAGATGAACAGACAATTGTATCATCGCCTGTTGTTTCAAGTGGTTACATTTGAAGAAACAAATTAAAATAGCCATTTCTCAATTTGATATTTAATCATACAGTCGAGTCATTTCGTTTAATGATACACAGTGATATTTTCCCGTACCGGTTGCTTCTAAGCCCGTCTTTACCATCGTCCCTATATTTTTCTTTGAACTGTAATTTTGATTCGAATACAAAAAAAAATGTATCGTCCTTTTTATATAATTTTTTTCTACTATACCTAATATTAACTTTTATTGAAACGTAATTTTCATCTTTAAACGTTATTATATTTTTATCTCATGAGATAAAACTACTTTTTAAAAGGTTTTCGTTGCAAATTACTTCATATCTATCGGTTTAAAATTTGATTAAATATAATATTATATCACAGTATTTATCGATAATATTATATTAATTTCACTCTATAATTATTATTATATCTAAGTTATATTTTAGCTTTTTTTCTAGCCAATCAAATTAATAAAGAATCTATAACCTAATATAAATAATTTTTCATGAGAACTAAAATATAATTTAAATCCTATGTGTAATAAAAATTTATTTTGCGTATTCCTTTTAAAAATATATTTACAAAATCTAATTACACATATTATTCTATAATTTTCTGTAGTTACAATAAATTAGGAATGAATCAGTTTTTCAAATAGATGATTCAGTTCCCACGTTTGGTTTCTCATTATCTTTCATTATTTGAGTTTACTTTAATTTCAAATGAAAATATAAAATATTAATTAGGTCATACCTAAAACGTAAAATTTAAACATTTTTTGTAGGTTTTTTTATGTTATGCCAACACTCCCATCTTTCGTTCCAACAGAACCTCAATTGTTAAAGATATATAGGCTATATATTTTAACTTATTTATTTATTTATTTAAAGTCGCATCAACTGCTTGATTATTAGCGACGACGGTGGGTTGTATTCTAGAACAGTGGGTTTTGAATTGTGACAATTTCCAGACCCTAGCCGTGAATCAAACCCGGAACCTCTGCGTTCTAGACTAGCGCATTACCACTATGCTAGGGAGGCGGCAATTACAGATATTTACTGAGGCCTGTTTTGGACATAGCTACTTATATACGGATCTAAATTCAAACATAAAACGTATACTATTAAAAATTAACAAAAATCTAGTGTGAAATATTCACACGACTTCCTCTTGCCAATGTATAAAATAAAACATGTAACCTAGGTTTAATCATTGGTAAACAATGTAAAATGAAAAACATTACCTAATTTTAATCATGAGTGATTGACGCAAAAATGAAAATCAACTTCTCTTCGGCTAAAAATTAAGGAAATCACTAATTGTCGCTAAACTAAGATCTATAGAAGAAAACGCTTAAAATAAAATTGCAGATTTTTTAAATTTCATGTAACTCTAATTATATACCTACTTTTGTCGTAAATGTAGGCCTATAGGCTTATAAAGGCCGCAATAATGAAAAACCCCATTTTTACCGATTTTGATGAAAGAAATTCTATAATTGACGCTAAACTAAGCGTTGTAGAAAAACTTTTTGTAATGGAAGTTGTAGGTTTTTAAATTTTCTACTACTTAAATTACGTACATTTTTGCTCCAGAACGCATAAGCTATTACGGTTGCAATCTTGAAAAGAACCAGTAGGTTAACAATAAATTTTAACCTAACAATTCCCAGGTCCTTGTTTGGAATCAAACGCTGAACCTACTGCTCTAACATTGGAGGTGGTCTGTATATATACTTTAAGTAGATTAACAAACTCTAATCCTTTGATCTAGGTTTATAAAAAAAATCTTGGAATCAGCAGCTTGCTGTTTACTAGTTGTTTATGAAAATAATTTGGCGTTTCGGGTATTAGATAGGCCTATGCATTACGGAAATTTATATATAACATATATTCATGCGAGAATTTACAGCCCCAGCTGTATCTCTCTTCCTAAGCACCACCTCTCCCTGTCTCGCCAGTTCCAATCGGAGAACCGCCGCAAAGACATTGCCTCCTGCATTCCATCCAACCATATCACTTCCGGCCTACCCTCGTCCTTCTACCGGCTGGCGTCCACTCCCATACCCTCTTTGGCCACCTACCATTCTCCATCCTTTGAAAATGACCAAACCATTTTAACTGCTTTCGGGATATGGTATCCATGTTATTTCCTTGAACGCCGATTCTATTTCGGAATTCGGAATTCGATCGATCCGCAACACACCACAGCTCCGCCTCCAGAAATCCATCTCCACCGCTTTTAGGCAATCCTTCTGTCTCTCTGTCAATACCCACACTTATGCAGCATAAAATATTTATCTTTGTCTCTTTCCATATTTTATCGTTTCAAATTAAAGAATTTAACTGTCCTATAACCCTTCACCCTTGCAAAATCTTACGGAAATTTATCATAACTATACTACAACTGTTTTGATACTAACTGCTTTAAAAGTTTCTATGGACAAATGGTTTTTATTTGTCTTTATTATAAAACAATCTATTATGTTACCACGTTTTAAAAACTGTTTTTACTTGGTGAATAAACAGTCAGAAATAAAATTTTAGATCCTATTGTATAATGATTTTCATTAATAACTAATTATTTTTACAAAATGTCGTTTGCTAACTGAGAACAGCTTGTAAGAAAGTTGTAGTCTAGCATTAAACAAAATGGTGGCCTGATGATGTCGCTGTTATGGTAGCTACCACCTGCTAAATAATTACCACTTACGATTATAACTGGAGTACTTTGGACGTATTCTAACCATTATTGTTACTTAATATTTGCGAAACTTTAATTATTTTTAATTTTACTATAGCTTTTCTGTAATGAAACAAAATTACAGGGCTAAAATTTTACCATAAAATAAATTATCCAGTTGTTTTAAAATGTTTATTAATATATAGACTACCCTATAAACATTTGTATTCATGTTAATCTTAAAGTTTTTATAAATATAAAGATCGCCAGCTAATATTTTTACTTGTCAAACGAAAAATATTTAATTTTTTGTTATTTTTTGTATTAACCTAAATTAGCTCGCTAATTCGGAACTTCTAAAATTCTTACTTATGGTATTATTTTTTTTAAATTAATTAAATGCCGCCGCATTTATTATTTACTTACTAGTAACATTTTTGCAGGTAGATCAACTAAAACACAAATTTGTGTAACTAAGATAATAAAGTATACTGAACGTTTTTCTAGGAATCTGGATCTGAACACAGGATTAACAAAATGAGGCTGTCTGGATTCATCAACTAGTCCTTAGCGTCTTCAGCTAAACAAAAGCTTCTTTCTATTTCATATAATGAATTAATACAATAATTTCACTAACCTTCTTTTTAAACTGCGTCACCTTTATTTTAATTTTCACTTACACGTGTTTCGGTGGATCCACCATCATCAGAGTAAATAACATATAATTGAAACTAAAAACATTATTTATTAAAAATCTATAGAAGATGATACATCTTCAGTCACTTGTATAAAAAAAGTATTAGCCAAACCAACAAAATATTTTATGGCTAAATACAACTCATGAATTATTCAGTTGGCGATATTCAAATATTCCAGAAGATTAGGGGAAATCTCCAGAATCTCTCACTGATATATCTGTCCCGTTTTGGATTTCGGAGGAAATATCCACTCGGCAAAGCAAAAACTACATCAAACTATACGACTCAGTTTACAATGCTGTAACTAAATCCTATGGTACGAATGAATATGAGACGAAAAATAACGCTCAAACTTAATCACGTTTTAAACTTCCTTTGATACATAAAACATGAAAAATCATACTTTAGCTGTGATGTTTTCAGTTTGTCGTTTTATGGAGTAAAATATATTTTCTAAACACTGGTTAAGAAATATGAGATTACTAAAATCAAAATAGGCCTCCTAAAAACAAATCGTGTTTCAAAATCGTAAACATCGCTTTAAGCGGGCTTCTTATAATTTTTGCAATTTTGTTTCCGAAGTAAAATGAAATCGCGGTTAGTTTGAAATATTCTCTAAATCGGGTGTCTTTCACGTTAGTCCGAGTTAATGAGGTTTACTGAATGTATAGTATTTTGTTAATAGAAAAGTATTAGTAATATCTAGGCAATATTCAATCGACTGTGAAATAATATACAAAAGTTTTTAAAGTTTTTTGAATTTAAAATTGTAGGTTCAATCACTTGGTTTAGTATTTTTTTGCAACGTATTCTTTAATGTACTTATAATAAAATAAAAAATAAAAATACATAAGTTTATGAATAAACATGCCTTACATTTACATACAGATAAAATATTTCAAGACAGCTTTTATAAAGATATATTTTATGACTAATAATGTAAAGAAATGTTAATAAATAAATTAAAGAAAATAATTACACGGATGGCTTGTTTCTGTTAGCTAGTACAAATTAATTACATCTCATTAACGTTTTGTAAAATGCAGATAAACATGTGAATTTTTTATTTAAAAGAACAATTAAATTATATAATAGGTAAGGGTACTACGTTAGCGTTCAAAATTGTTTTTCTGTTGTAATAATAAATAGTTTAATGTAAACTTATAGTGTTAATTGCAATTATACTCTATGTTAATTAACTCTACGCTATGTGAAATCATCTATAATTACATAAACAATATTATTTTTCTTCATTAAATATTATTTCAATATTTGCATAATTATATAGTCATAGTTTATAAGTTATTTTTAATTACTCTGTCGGCTTAATTGTAGTAAAAATAAAATATTATAAAAGTAGGCTAAAAAAATAGGTAGGTATAAATTAGCAAATTAATCAATAATACTGTTCTAGAGGTACTAAATTTTTGATTTTTGTAAACCATAACAATTTGTTAATTACCTATGTGTTTTTTAATGCATCACACGCATACACGTTGTTTGGTTAAATTGTAAGTAAATACCTTGTCACCGGATGGAGACAGTGAGTGACGTGGGGAAATCTATAATTGGAGGCCCTGAAAAGGACCTTTTCAGTTTGTGAGTCTAGGTGACCTCAAATAGTTGGAGGCCCTGAAAAGGACCTTTTCAGTTTGTGAGTCTAGGTGGGAAGAGTCGGTAGGTGGGCGGCTGTGGTGGTGGTAATCATCATGACGATCGAGGAGGTGAACGAAACGGTGTCTCGTTGTCCAGCGGAGACATCGTCATCTTCCCTCACAGGAAAGCGGTGACTATTGCTTCGACAGAGCTGGATGGGTGCAACGTTTTTATGAGGGACGATAGCTCGCGGCGGTGGAAGCTGACAATCCCGGTCGACGGTGGTTACGGTGTCAGGTCGGTGAGTGGGAGCATCATCTCTTCAAGGCTCATCGATGGATCTTTGCCAAAGTCCGGTAGCCCTGTAGGCCTACCGTTAGCTTTTGTCCAGTCGAGACTGTAGAGTGGAATGACGATCGGGCTCAATGGTGTCACCCTGACATATCAAAAAACCCTTTTATTAGAACTGTATATTTTTTAAGATTTAAACAAACACCGAGGGTTAGCGACCAGGAAGTCCATCTTGTTGTCATACCTCACCGATACGCGAGAATGCCGAAGGGGCGGTACCAGCGTACCATATATATATACATATTTTACTTACAAACTATTCTCAAATACAAATGTTTTAAAGTTTACCTTAATTTCATCACCTAGAAACATATATCAAAACACTTTTTATAGTCCTGTATGTTTTTTAAGATTAAAACAACCAACGGGAGTCCATCTTGTTATCACGCCCCACTGATACGTGAGTACACCAAAGGGACGGTACCAGCGTACCAGACATATTTTTACATACTAACTATTCCAAAATACAAATTTTTTAAAATTAAATTAAAATTTATCACCTAGAAACATATAGGGCTATATCAAATCACGTTTTATAGACCTGTATATTTTTTAAGATTAAAACAGCCACCGGGTGTTATTTTGGCGACCTGGAGTTCATCTTGTTGTCACGTCCCAATGATACACGTGTACACCGAATGGGCAGTAGGCTAGCGTAACAGACATATTTTTACTTACTAACTTTTCCCTAATACAAAAATTTTAAAATTTATCACCTAGTAACATTTTTATATCAATCGAAGCGGCGGTCACTAGCCCTCTGAATTGCCGTTAAAGATCTGTCGGCATATCAGAAGTATTGTCACCCGGCAGTAGCCTACAGTATCTTATTAAAGTGGCTGAGGTGACAACCTGTCTGAATATTTGACCATATGGCATCCGCAAAATATGCCTACACTACCTTTGCCTACATTTCCGAATAGCTGGTATTACACCATCAAGTTCATGGCTAATATTTTTATATCCCTTGTGGTTCAGCAAATGACACCCTGCTAAAGATGTTAACAGTATCATCTTAGCAGTCACTAATCTTGACATCTATAAAACATTCACGATCCAACACTTTGACCTAGACAGTAAATTTGGCTGAACCAAGATGGGATATAATTTTAAATCTTCCGAAGTCTACCAACATGCATTTTCCTCAAAGTATAGCTATAATATTAGCCTTTGAAACTTTTCCATTTCAATTTCTGTATCTCATGATTGGCCACAAGTGGTATTAAACCCCAAGTAAACAAACGAAAGCATTTCTGTTCTAAAGTCTCGTCATCAAAACTACTTTGCTTTGCTTCTGAGATGATTAGTTCTCATGAAACACATCATGGTTTGTCTTACAGTAGGAGGAATACCGGTTGTAACAGAAAATGTTTCTTGCGCACACACCACTAAGAAAATTTTCCTTGCGCACAAAGGGCTAAGAAAATTTTGTACATGTCCGATTTCTTGATTTTCCTTCATTTCCCTATACTTTTAGTTTTTAATTTAACTGAGTCTTAATTTTTGGCTCTCAGCAACTCCTCCTCAATATATTTTGTTCTTTCCATCTTTAACCAATAATTTTGTTTCTTACAAACCGCACAAGAAAAATCACGTAGAAATTTAAATACATTTTTCATTTGTTCGTGACATTCAAATAATTTAAAGAGATTGTACGAAGTACTACTACAAGTAAACATATAAAAACACAAAGAACGAATGTAAGGTAAGTAATAATGGGTAAGTAGATTTCCTATCAGACAATCAAACGTTGTCTGATTATGTACAGTAATAAAAATTTGCATTTTGTTTAAGTACAGGGCAAAGCGACCATATCTGTAATAGTATACAACATTCGACTTGTACTAAAACATTTTATTTGCTAGTCGTGTGTGTTATTGTATTACTTTTAGAGGTATCATTTAAGGTTAGGTCTTTAGTCTTGGGAAAAGGAAATTTCCTTCTCGTCTAATTTTCATAATTGCAGCACGATAGTAAAGAAATGATAAAATAAAACACCGAGGGAATTTATCGACGTTAAAATTAATGGTTTTAAATCCGTGAAACAAAACAAAGCAAAATAATGTAATATAAAAACATGCTTTAACTCCATTGGCTGTTAGATTATAAGTTTAGACCAGACCGAGAAATTGCATTGCGCGCGTCAAATCAAGTTCTTGATTAGAAAAGAAATTAGTAATACTACAAGAACATGTAGATTTGAAAAAGACCTTTTAGTAATCGTGGAATAAAGGTGGGGTAAAAGGGTAATGCCACCATTTTGCATATATTACCCCTCACGCACAACTCCTTTTCTAAACCACACCTTATCTGTAAATAGTTGTGCATGTTTTTCATACCATTTTACATGTGTTTCTATTTCGTTTTTCTACATTTTGTATTAAAACAACCATACAGATATCCATTTTTAAAAACCCTTAAGGGATTTTAATGAAAACCGGTAATTTTAAAATTGTTTGCAATTATTTCTGTCAGTATCATTTTGCAGCGTTTAAATATTACATGCGATTGAAATTTAAAGTCATTTATTTTAATTCAGACTTTGTTAGAATGTTTTTGTTCCTCAGGCTTGCATAAGTTAAATTTGGTCGTAAATTATTTCTCGAATAAGTTTGACGTTAAATTGTTCTCCTGTATTCCCTTTATAGGAACATAAGAATAACCTTTCATTATTGCAATCGACAGCTATTTAACCTTAGGATAAAATATATTAATATAATTAAACAGACTCCGGTATTTATAGACAATTAAAAATTCCATGTAAACTGTTTATTTTTTTACAGAATTTGTCTATTAGTATTTTAAAAGGTTATAAAAAGGTTTTAAAAAGGTTATTAGTACTACTTTTAAAAGGTTATTAGGTTTTTAAAAGGTTACTATATTAATAGGTAACATAAATTTAATAAACGAAGCTGCTCTAAGAAATATTAGCTCTGAGATTGGTTATTAAGAAAAGGATAAAAAAATAAAACTACTTATAGGCCTATGGCATTTACAGAGAAAGGAAAGTTATGTATGGTCTGCAAGAATCAAACGGCTGTTTTAAGAATTGAGTAATACGAAAAAGAAGCTGCTGTAACAAAAGATGTACAGCAAGGGTATTCATGTCACCACAACTTTTTAACTGGTATAGAAGAGGCTATAAATAAAGTGAAATAAAAATTTTACGCAGGAATAAAAATTCAAGGAGAAACAATAAAAATGCTGAGATTCGCCGATGATATCCTAGTTTTAGCTGAGACAAAGAACGAACCAGTAGCTATCATAAATAGAATGGTTGAGATCATGAGAAAATATTGTAGTTGATTAGGTCATCAGCCGAAAGGCTGGTTTGAACCTGTAGAGGTTTTACTAAGTAAAATGGGTGAGATGGTTTACAATTGCCTTCCTCACTGAGTAGAAAAGTACACTTATCAGCATGCGGGGCCCTCTGAAAAGCACATATTTTCCACTCTGCAAATGATACTTTCACTTCATTCACCACAGGGTCTGGCTTATAATGAAATTCATTACTTTCAGAGGAGATAACTCTGATTAGTGTCGTTTACACCTCTACCTCTTCTGTTCTTAAATCAGTCATTTAATTGGCTGACCATGTGAAAAAACAGAACTATTTATTTTAGTCCTACAACGAACAGATTGAGTGTAAATAATTTGACACTCCACCTGTCTGTTATGGGTAGGAGAAAATATTACTATATACTTCATGAAAATTTAAAAGAACAAAACGAAAGTGTTGTGCAGTAGCAAGAGTGGGTTTAGAAGAGATGAGAAACTTAAAAGTAGGCGACGAAAACATACAGGAAGTCGGGGAATTCTGCTATCTAGGGAGTAAAATAACAAAGGATGGTAAGAACACAAGTGATATCAAAAGTAGAATTGCTCAAGCTAGAAGGGCCTTCGAAATGAAATAGGCCAACAGCTGACTGACTGCAAACATTAATTTACAGATATGAAAAATTTCTTAAACACTGTGTTTGGAGTGTAGCATTATACAGGAGTGAAATGTGGGTAATAGGCTGTAGAAAGGAAGAGGATAGAAAGTTTTGAATTGCGGTGTTACAGGAAAATGTTAAAGATTAGGTGGGTGGACAAAATAAGAAAATTAGGCTATAGATTCTTAGGCGAATGGATGAAAGAAGAAGTAGACTATATGGAAATATCTTACCAGAAAAAGGAATAGGCTAGTGGGGCATATTTTAAGACATCCAGGTATTGGCCAATTAATAATGGAGGGTAATATTGAGGGAGTGAATTGTAAGGGGAGGTAAAGGTTAGAATATTTAAAGAAAATTGCAAAAGATATAGGGTGTTGCAGGTATGTAGATATGAAATTTATTTGTTATATAATTTATTTCGAAAAGTTTGAATCTTGTTCACGTTTGAGTTTTCCGCCAAACCATAATCAAGGTTTTATGCATCCACATCGGACGAATTAGATAGTTGTAAAAATTTAGTTTTTGTTCAATAGATAACTGCGATCTATAGTGGAATAGAGATGGTACAAAGTCTTTAACTTGTGGTTCTGAGAAATACGTTTTTGCCGTGTGTGTATGGTGGTTTCCATATTAGTTTCCTGACTAGTGTAAGGCCTAAATACTTAATTATTTCTGTCTGAGGTATTGAGCGATTCGTAGTACGCGGGTTTAAATTTAATTTCTCACTGGTCTAAATTATGTAAAATTTAATTGAATAAAGAAAAATCACATTACGTTACTTTTGCAATTCGTCGGAAAACTTGTACTATTGATTAACCTAAATCACTGTGAAGACTGGCGTTATTTGAAGAAAATTATTACAGAAATTTCTGATTTGTATATAAATGTGCAAACGTTTATTTTGTCATTTTTGCTGTTCTATTAATCTGATTTGATTGTAATTATATCTTTTAAAATTTATAAAGCTAATTTTATGGGCGTGATAGAGTAAATTAATTTAAAAATCAGTATAACTTTAAAATGATGCCTTACATCTAGAGTAATGACGAAATAATTTTTTACTAAATTACTACTTTAAATTAGACATTAATATTGTTTTCGATTTTGTAACATGTCTGACATGTTCACTTAGTACAAGTTCAGTTATGTTTCAACCCTTTCATTATATTAAATTTAATGGTTTCAACTTATTTAATATTAACACGTCTATATTAATACAATTTCTGCTAATTTAAACTAAGAATTACGTTTCAATGTCAAATATTTAATTTTAATAAAACCTGTCAAAATGGTATTACAGTTTAATATTTTCTAATTTGTATTTTATTTCTTTTAAAACCGGTAATAATTGAATAATAAACAAAAAATTGGGTATAAATAAATAGGTCTACTAAAATTGTTTAGGTAAAATAATTATTTTTGTGACCTTGTTAGTAACGGACAAATTTATTATAAATTATATTTTTAAATGAAAATATTAAGGTATCAAAAATTATCTGCATTCTTTAAAATATTATAAAAACTGTGTAGGCCTAACTATCAATTTTTGTGTTTCGTAGAGATTGTCTTATGAATATCAACAAACCAAGCTTGAAATCTATTTGAACATAAATGGAATATATAATTATTTCGGATACTACTGCAAATTCCAACATCAAAATTTTTGAAAGATTCCAGTAAAGACGGTCACATACCCTGACTGATGACTGATGATAGGTCATTTCCTGTCGCATACCCTGGTATATAGTCTAATCAGAAAATTGATTTTAGAGATCTTAACTTAAGGAGAGTAAAAAACAAGAATTTCAAGATTTAGTGACAAAATATATTTGGACGACTATAAGAAGCATAAAAATATAGTAGACATTATTTAAATTTACAATTAAAAAATGAACTTCAAGAAATTTGATTTTTTTTAAATTTTTTTCATTGTAATGTTTTTTGTAATTCTTTTGCAATCAGTTTTTTAAAAATATAGATACAGTAGCCTATATGCTTTGAGCAAAGACTATAAAAGTCTGCATGTTGTTAGAACGAAAATACAAAACACACTCAGAAGTGTGTTTAAATAAAATAGGCCTACTATTTTTGTGTATTTAAGAGACTAAACTCTGAAAAAACTACACTTGATTCTTAACTGTGCATTTAATATCTTGAAACATGACATATTGAAGCTAAAGATGACGATGATCATGCTGGAGATCCCGGTTTGAGATGATTGGTTATAAAAGTAGTAGAAAATAAAACTAATTAAGTGATTGACAAAGTCGTAAAGGTAAGTCCAATGTTTTAAAACGTTTCATTATTCGCTTCTACTAAAAAAAAATTCTATTGTCAAGGAGGTTGATTGCGAAAGAATTTTGATGTTGTTCTAACTTTTTAAAATATTTTTCGCTACGTTTTTGAATTTCTTAATTTGTGAAGAGCAAGTTCATATCGTTTTGAGATATTTCATTGATTATGTATCATGGGGCTACAGTAGTCAGTCACAGGTATTTTGATTGAAAGTGCTCAGTATTTTTATACTTGTCGAATTAGCCGTACCCTATAGCTCTAACTAATCATGCGGTCTTGGGTAAGAATCCCATTCAGGCACGGCATGTTGTCACACGTTACAAAAATCTTTTCATCCTTTACCGTTTGCATTAGCAGTAATTGCAGAACAGTCGGACGTTAAACAAAAAAAAAATAAAAAATAAAAAAGTAATAGCTCTAACCCGTAAGTCAAAAGTGGTTTGAGAATCACTTTGTATAAGAGGACTTTATATTCTTGAGAGAAAGATGAGACTTGCTGTCTAAGAGCCACAATTAAAAATTAGTTATTAGATATTAGTATTAGTTATTTAATTAGTTATTAAAATTATAATTAAAATTTAGCATAACATTAATTTTTATTTGTTTATCTAAAAAAAATTTAAATTCATTACCTACTCTATATGTTTTTAATATTTTCATTATTTGTTAATTTCTTATGTGTAAATATCACAGAAGCCAAAGATCGATGGATGTTTGAATTTCTTTTGTTTTTCCATCTTTATTTATTATTTATTATGTTTTGTTACTTAACAAAACGAACAGATAATAGCGTAGCAGTAAATAAAAAAATTGCTTTTAAACAAAGCTACTGATTAATCGACATTTGTGATATTTTTAATACGATTTATCTTTTACTTCATCGATTTAGGTATACGATGAAAAAATCTTGCGAAGAGAAATTTGTAATTTAAAATAAGTCATTTGTAAATTTTTAATTAAAAGGAAAGCTGTTAGGTTATATAACTAGTGATACGATAATGTAATCACTTAAGCCCTATATTCCATTTGGTTAACATGCTAAGCAAGTGACGACGTCTTGAAAATGTAAACTGATGCAAAGCATAAGTTCCACAACTGGGGTTGGATAGGTTGCGTCGTTTGAGAGAGGTCTCTTTACTAACCGAACATTACACAGCCATTTAGCAAAGTAATTGCTCTCGCTCAGATCCTTTACCAAGTAATATGCTGTGTTAACCTAGCACACAGAAACTAAGAGGAACAGCTTTGAGCTTCAGAGAACGTCTTGATATCTCTAGGGAATCTTTTACTCCTATTACCTCAGTTAAGTATTAAAGCGAACTTCTGTTAGAAAATGTTCTTATAAATGTATAAATCTTTAATACTGAATTAATTTCATTAAAAGTTTAATTAAGACCTAAATTAATATTTAAATAATTTAATTTTGATAAACGAAGCAAATAATTTATTTATATTGAACATGTAAAAAAATGTAAAACAATCGATTTTATTTTCCTCTTTCAATGGGGATTAGTGTCCGGTATAAAATAATATTATGAATTCATAAACTGTATAGGCCTAATATTTAATCCATCCTCATTATCAGTAACAGATTTACCGAATAAAATAACGTTTCAGGAAAAAAAATTAATTTTTTTGTATGGCTGTGCAAAACCATCAGTATTAGAAAAAAATTCAGCGTTTTCAGTCAAAGCTTTTACGAATAATATTTAACGCCCCCTGTTATGTAGCCAATAAAACGCTACACTCAAACCTAAACGTACCCTACATAAATTACGTTTTCTTTACGCTGTTGTTGTTATTTAGGTCATCAGCCGAAAGGCTGGTTTGAACCTCTTGTGAGGTGGTTTATTACTGCCTTCCTCACTGAGTTGAAAGATTATACTTATCAGCATGCCAGGCCCTCCGAAAATCACCTACTTTCCTCTCTGCAAATAACACCTTTCATTTCATTCACCACAGGGTCTGGCTGTGTAGTGAAATTCATTACTCTCAGAGCAGATATCTGGGAATAGTGTCTTTTGTACCTCTACCTCTTCTGTTCTTTAATAGTTCAGTCATGTAATTGACTGACTATGTGATAAGAAACAGAACTATTTTTTTGTAGCCCTGAAACTAACAGATCGAGTACAATTAATTTAACAATTTAACACTCCACCTGCCCGGTACGGGCATGAGTGTTCTTTACACTCTATAGACTGCACCAAACACATATTGAAACACTTAATCCGAGTTCGTTTGGGATTTGGTTGTAATAAATGATGAATAATCTAAATTTAAATTTATATAAACTTTATTAACCAACTAATAATTACAAATCATTATTAAAAATACTACTTGTTAGTGCTATTGTAAAATTAATTAGTACTGTAATTACAATTAAATTACTTAAACTAAATTAATTTTAAAAGTTATTACAAACTTAAATCTTAAACTTAACTTAACTAACCAAATAAATGTTTATTTACGCTTAATAATCGACTCTTACCTACAACCAACAATTAATTATACAGTATTTACAGCACATAGACCTTTTTCCTTAACGTAGGTTTTGCAATCTGTAAATTTGGTAACACTTTCTAACAGTACTTACTTATTCATCATCCAAGTTTCAACTTGAACTGGTTGACATACGGGCTAGCAAGTTTTTTACACAGCTGGTAGTAATCGTTTCTAGAAACGTGGACAACATTTAAATAAATAAAGGACAATATACCCTACTAAAAACTTTTTACACGGCTAGAAAAATCTACAGTTAATAAAACATAATGAAACATCTGGTGTGAAACACTCACACAACTTTCTCTTGCCAATGCAAATAATTAACAATAAACCTAACATTAGAAAAAAACATTAGAAATAAACAAAAAACTAACCTCAAAAAACATTAGTGAAATACGCAAAATTAAAATCGACCTTAGTTTGGCTTAAAAATATGGAAAATCGCTCATTCACGCTAAACTAGGCACTGTAAAAAAATGCTTTAAATAAAAGTTGTAGATCTCTTAATTTCCTATAAATTTTATTATATACACTTTTGTCGTAAAATGCATTCTAAGGCCGAAATCTTAAAAAGATAGATTTTCACACGTTTTCGTGAGAAAAAAACAGAGAATTGCTAATTACCGCTAAACTAAGTGTTATACAAAAAAATGTTTGAAATAAAAGTTGTAGAATTTTACATTTTCCACAACTTTTATTATATAACGTTTTGCGCTAAAATGCATATTAAAGCCGCAATCTTAAAAAGAAAATGTTTTTACATAAAAACAGTCTCACCCAGAATTTCAGCAAACATGGCGTCTACTCTATCTTGTAGAGAATAAAAAGTTTAGTAAATAAGGCGATTTTTAAAAAAACGTAGGACCAGTTTTTGAGAAAATCGCAAAAAAGTAAAAAATTACACGAATAAACTACTACTTCCGGTTGACCGATTTTGATGAAAATCTTTGTGTCGGGTTCGGTAGTGGTATAAAACTTAAGTTTCAAGTTTGTACGATGTTCCGTTCTTGAGATATTCTGTTTACACACAGACACACACACACACACACACACAGACCAATCGTTAAAAACATGTTTTTTGGGTTCAGGGGGTCTGAAAACGTGTAGATCCGGTGAAAACTCGATTTCGAAAAATCGACATGAAAGCAATACTTTCCTTCCTATATATTCATATAGGCAAGAGAAAGTAAAAATTAATAATAAGCATTATAAAACCTTTTTACCGTATTTTAAAGGACACTAATTCAACCTTTTTCGACTGCTATTCCGAAAATCGCATTCAAAACCATTCCATTTTTAATTTTTATCAGGAGACTTTTCCTCACCAAAGATTTTACTGCCCTGTTATCTTTACTAATGGTCATATCATTTTGATGATTATTTACTACAACTAAACGCAACAAAATAATACTTTACTGTTTGTTAGGTAATTTGTAATGGGTACTAAGAGATATTAAGATAATTTTAATATATGTTAATACGGTAGAAAGTAAAAGAAAGGCGGGAAGATATTGTTCACATAATACTATAATAATAATTTTAAAAAAATAATGTGAAAGCTGCTAATATAATGTTAATTTGTGTTTGTGTGTATGTAAGTGCGTCACTTAGAAGATAAAATTGTGTTTATCTGTAGTTGTGTGTTTCTAAATGTGTTTGTGTTAGTGCGTGCGTTCTTTCAATTATATCATAATTAGCTATAGTTAAGTTCCTATATTTTTCACGCTACATACCGCACTATCTACGTGTGGTTGTGTATTTCAGTAGCTCCACTTATTTGTGTGTGTGCGCGTGTAAATTAAAGCCTATTTTTTTAATTACGTCATCTTCCTCCTGCAATTAAATTTATATATTTATACATATAGTAAATAATTTTTGTATGAGATACATTTAATTTTTTTCTCAAACGTCACTGTCTTATTAATGTTAAACCATTCTTAATAAATTTTTTAGTATAACATGTACAAACTTAAGTAATTCTCAAATTGAAATTTAGAGATTATTTTGAAGTTTATATGTACAACTTCAAACCATTAGACTTTAGCTAAATAGTTTGTTAAACTTTATGGACTTCAATACAATTATTTGAGTGAATGTTTTTGTCACTGTAAATTTTGTTAATTTGCAGTTCGTTAGAGAGTAAAGTTCACTTATAAATTTTGTAATTTATAGACTTATGTCAACTGATTTTTTTTAAAGATTTTCACCCTGGTACGCTGAAATATCTAGCATGCCATGCATTCAAATAACATAGGTCTGGTGACTACTCGACGCGCGACAATTTATAAAAATATGCTCAGGCTCAGTATTATATTCTTACTAATAGTCACTATCAGGCAGGTGGAGTGTTAAATTATTTTCATTCGATCTGGTAGATCCAGGGCTGCAAAAAATAGTTCTGTTTCTTTTGACATGGTCAGCCAATTATATGACTGAAGCTTTTAAGAACAGAAGTGGTAGAGGTGTGTAAGACAAAAGTAAAATTTATCTACTCTGAGAGTAACGAATTTATTATACAGCCAGACCCTGTGGTGAATGAAGTGAAGGTGAAATTTGCAGGGTGGAAAGTAGATGCTTTTTAGAGAACCTGACATGTTAATAAGCATCTTTTTCCACTCATTGAGCAAGGCATTATTAAGCCATCTCACTCTTCGTTTTACTTAGTAAATCCTCTACAGGTTTAAACCAGCCTTTCGGCTGATGACCAAAACAAAAACATTCCGTACTGATGTCCAGCTTGTTATTTGTAACACCATTTACTTCTGCAATATTTTTGACACCGCCCACGCCTCGCCGTGCCTAACTACCCGTCTATTCAGTTCTCAAGGACAGGAGCAAACATTCAATGAAAGCAGAGTGTTATAATGAATTAAAACTTCAGTTTGAGCTTTGCTCATTTTTGATCCGATTGTATCAAAACAAACTTTTTTTAAGCTTCTACAGAAGATCAGAAAACTAAAAAAGCTGCATCTCCATTTTTTGTTGGTTTGCTTAACAATAATGAGGCTATAACCTTTTTACTTTTATTATGTTTTGTTATTAACCATAATATTAGCTATTGCTTTAGTCTAGTTTACACAAAGGTTTACTTCAGTGGTCTCTGTCTACTGACGGACAAATAAATTCTTCTCTTTACCTAGAATAACGTTAAGATATGTTTGTAAAATATTTTTAAAATGGATGACAAACGGTTGACAACATAAATTTTTATGTCGCTGAACAATAGATCTAAAGTTCGGATGAATGGTTTAAAGAAGTCAGAAAGGATACTAAGTAACTGGACAGATTTTAATTCTGGATTGTTTTTAATAAGATGAAATTCTTTTGCGATCAGTTTTTAAAATGTAAATGTAAACTTAAAGAAAAAACAATAAAAGACTTAGACCTAATAGTAACGTTCTTTGAATCAAAACACAGAACACACTCAGTAGTGCTTTTAAAAATCTGGACTCTGAACAAAAAAAAAACAAAACTAAACCTCACTGAACTCTGTAATATATATCAAAACATGAAGTTAAAGTTGAAGATGACTATGATGGAAATGATAATGATGCTGATTATGAGATGACGATGATTAGTAGTAGAAATAGAAATTTTGCTGAATTAAATGATTAATAAAATAATAAAGATAAATTCAACGATTTAAAACGTTTCAGTTTGTGTATCTTCGCTGTTGACGAGGAGGTTGATTGCGAAAGGTTTTTGATGCTATTTTAACTTACCTCTAGACCAACCCGGTAAATTTTGATAAATGGGGTTCAATTAACCATACTCTCTCAGGAATGGTCGACCTGAGTCTGTATAAGACTACACCTCATTTAAACGTCCTACACATCATCCTCATCTCATTGGGTCATGGGGTTGCTTATTGTTCTGAATTGAACAGATTGCAACGTGCACACAATAGGGATTACAAAAAAAAATTAACTTTTTGAAAGCTTCTTGGAGCAAATTGAGCTGATAACCTGCAAGGAGCTACAATGGGCTGCAATGACCAGCCGTATATTCAAGAAACATTATTCAGGCGTTTTGATTGAAAGCGCTGGAGTACTTCTATTCAATTAACTAGCCAAATTTTAGATTTCAATTAATGAGGGAAAACAATGGATCAACCTAAATTCGGATGAATTTAAATATTTCCACGAACAGTAACAGCAGAAGACCAGATGAAAGGAAGAAAGAAGAGCCTACACTGAACGAATAATGAGCGTTGTGGGCTACAAAAAGAGCTTACAAAAATGTTTAAAGCTATTTGGTTTCTAAACGAAAAAATAAACTAATAATTTTGTTATTATCAGGATTTTTTTTTGAACAAAATTATTATTTTCAAGTTGTTGAATTATACGTGAATCATCCATCGGTCAATCATCCGAGGCATCATGAGATCTGTCAGCAGTTAAGAAAATCCTCTGGCCGCGTCCATTAGTGGGATTGCCATATCACTGGATATGAGCCTGCAGGACAGTTCTTTCGAGATGCCGCTCTGGGCTCTTCCGCCTCCTCTGCCGTAGAAATGTCTTTCATATCCGCCTTTGTAGCCGTTGACCATTTTCACTGGTTTTTGTTCACCCTGGGTATTTTATTTCCTCAGCACTCTTCAACAGAGTTGACGAGTGTCCCCATCGCCAGAAGCGGCCTCCGATAGCAGACCCAGCAACCGTTACGAGAGAGAACGAGGACGTGGACGCCCGAGAAAGAGATGGGCAGATTTGAGAATTTCGGAAGAAGAAGAAGAAGTTCCTGAATTAAAAAAATATCAAAGAATTTCCTTTTGTCATTATGGCTTAGGCCTACACGTACAAGCGTTACCTATCCAAAGTCTAGGTATGCGTGTTTTATTTCCAATGAAAATTAAGCTATGCGTGCCAACCCATTCGTTGAATTTTATTTAATTAGTTCTATTATATATTTTTTCATCATTTCCTATTAGAATAAGTAAAATGAAATTGTAGTTTTTTTTCATTATTATCTGTTAGTAGGTTACATGTATTTACCTTTCACATTTTTTAAATTGAATCTATATACTTACTCTTTAGTGTTTATATTTAGTCTAGTATTTTAATAACGTTAACTGTGACGATGATTTAAAGTTGATTAATGTAAACCTGGTAATTATGTAAGATAGGCCTTAAGTTCTTCTCATAGTACTTGTCCGTTTGCTCAACGGGAAATGAGCTATGATTATCTCCTATCTAATATACCTACTAATACTCTTTCACTTACTCGCTCTTTTTCTCTCACGTAAGTTATCCTTTCTTTATCTATCTTTAAAGTTCATTCATTTATTCCTGTTAAGTATTGTTTGAGGATTTCTGCTTATTAATTTCGTTGTTACCATCTATAACTTCTAATCTATTATGCGTTATTACTTTTCAAAATAAGTCCATTATTTTGAATATTTTTGTTAGTCTGTTACACAAGCAAAATTTATTCTTAAAGAATGTTAGGTATTTTTTAATTAAATTAGTTTCATTCCATCTACTTTTATAATTTTATATTCTCTTGTATCCCAAATTTTTAATGAGAATTACAATCCTTAATTCATTGTTGTGTTAATTGGTTTATAATGTAGGCAACTTAATTTTAATTAATTAGATTTCAAATAATATTTTTTGATTTTCCACCGTGGTTAAATGATTTTTTTATCATTTTTATATATTTACTATATATTTTTGTTCTTTTAATTTAGAAGAATAAGCAACCGTTGTTGCAATGAGAAGAGGATGATATGTTTGATGAGTAAATGATATTTAGTCTTAGGCAGACTCAGGTTGACCATTCCTGAGAGAGTAAGATTAATAAATTTCAACCATCAAAGTACGACTGTCTAGTATTCAAATTCGTATAAAAGTAATAACTACCTTGTCAAGGTTTGAGTCAGGAACATTCGTCGCCGCGAGTCAGCTGTTTACCTGACTCGCGACTTTACCGCTAGACCAAACCTGTGGATTTTTTCGTAGACATGTGGGTTATGGATAAAAAAATATACCTAATATTAAAATATACACCTCATGATTTTATCAAAGAAACACTTTTTTATAATTTTTTTTTTGTTTTTACCTAAAGTCGCATTAACATGTTGGTTATAACCCACTTGTGAGGATTATGCATTATTATTTCTTAGAGACTTCTTTCAGATGAATCTACCCGGATATGCAATTACGGGTTTTTATTCTAAAATATTTTAGTAAAGAGCGATCCATTCTTGAATTGTAATGAAATAAGTAATCCCGAGAATCATTAATGGATTTACTTTGTCTTCTAGGTCTTATGTCGTTGATCAATTGATTCATTCGCCTTTTTAGACAGTTTCTAATCTCAAGTACAAGACGGTGTCCTATCGTTTAACCGCTCATATGTTGTTTGGCGTCTTAGGTTGCAAGTCCTCGCTACCTCTACACTTAAAAGTCATCCTCTATAAATCACTAGTACGGCCAATTTGGCTATATGGGGGACCAATTTTTGGAAGCTGTCACAATACAACACTGAATATTCTTCAAAGACACCAGTCAAAAGCACTTAGAGCAATAACAAACGCACCTTTTTACGTAACCAATCATACCCTTCACGAAGACCTGAAAATACCAACGGTTCGAGACATTATCAATACAACATACAACTCATTACACACAAAGACAATTGACCACATAAATCCAAATGTCCAATCTCTTTCAACTAACGATCTCCCTGTTAACAGACGACTGAAACAAAGGTGGAATAGGGACCTTCTCCGACCACCATAAAAATAACAAAAAAAAATCATTTCAATTTAATTTTTCATGCCTGTTTTATTTTATAAAAAAAAATCATTCATCGTAGTTTATAAATCATTATCATTAAAAATTGGCACCACATTCCTTGAAACATTTCACGCCGAAATCGGTCACTGGATCGATTCACATTCACGTCACATTCCCGCCATTCCTCATTGATTTCATCTCATTTACTAGTTTTGCTTAAAAATTGTTTAGTTGTAAATAAAAAATTGAAACAAAAAAACCGCTCATCCGTCCTCATAGAAGCCAATGGAGAAATTTCCTATCCCAGGAAATATTCGTTTTCTAAGTTTGTCAGCCGCTTGTAACACATGCTTCCTTTCTCTCACAAGAGGTAAACGTCAGGAACTTTGTACTATCCAGATCTAGGGCTGCAAGCTGTTTCTTAGACTCTCAAGTAATTTTACAGAGGATCTCTCAAAAACTATAGTCGCAGACCTAGGTGAAAAATGCTCCTAGTTTTAGAATATTACAGTTAAAAAACACGAGTACGCCCACTTTTGAGAGTGCTCCATGATAGAGTAACTTACCAGAGTTATAAACTAATCTTTAGTAATGGAGTCAGCTTAAGATGAGAAAGAACATCATGGAACGGTGGATCTCGTCATGAAATAATTTTCAGACTTTACACGAAAATGGAACCCGGAACCTTTGCTTTTCAGCTTAGTACGCTAACTCCTGCCTTTTAGAAACAGTAAAAGGAAGGAGTTTTAGGAACAGTAAAAGGTTTTCTGGTTTCTTCGGTATTTGATTTTTGTTTCACATTTACTTGTTAAATAAAAATTAAATTCTTACATACCAAATTCTATTAAAAATGAGATAACTTATAAACAGAATTCAAGCGTATTTGATTTTGTATTTAATTTCTTCAGTATTTTTGTTTCACATTTACCTGTTAAACAAAAATTTAATTATTACACTCACCAAATTCAACCAAAAATGAGATACGAGGGTAGGCTGATAAGTAATGCACACATGCTTGTAGAAGACGAACAAAAAGAAATAGCAAGATGGGGTAAATAACAAATTAAAGTACAAATCTTAACCTACCAAATTATCTATTTATTTTTCAATATAGTCACCGTTAAGCATTACACATTTCTCCCAACGTTTAACAAGTTTTTTCATTCCGTCACTGAAAAATTCTTCCGACTTTCCTCGAACCCAGGACGCAATAGCTGCCTTCACCTCATTGTCCGAGCTGTAATGATTACCCTTAAGGTCTCTCTTCAGTAGAGGAAAAAAATAAAAATCGCAAGGCGCAAGGTCGGGAGAATACGGAGGGTGTAAAATTGGTTGAAACTTCAGGTTTCTCAGAGCCTCTCCAGTTGCACGCGAAGTGTGTGGACGAGCATTGTCGTGTTGCAAAATTATTGGCGCCAGGTTGCCTCTAACACGACAAACTCGACGTCGGAGGTGTTTCAGAGTCTGTATATACTGAGCAGAATTTACCGTTGCCCCTCGTTCCAGATAATCAGTCACATAAACTCGGCGAGCATCCCAAAACACAGTCAAAAGAATTTTTTTTGCGGACGGTTGTGTTTTGAACTTTTTCACAACAGGAGAATGTGGATGACGATATTCAGCGCTCTGCCTTTTTTCTTCGGGATCGTAATGATGAACCCATGACTCGTCCCCCGTCACAATATTCAAAAGAAAGTCGTCTCCTTCGTCACGGTAGCGCTTCAAAAGTTGTTCAATTCGCGTTGTTTAATTCTCGTTGACATAGCACCAGAACACGACGCCATACTTCCACTACTCAAAACAAACTGAATGAAAGCAACGCCTTCAAACTGCGCAGACTTGTAGAGGAGAAATAGTACTTCCACATGCCACCAGGCGCGCTACTGAAGTTTATTTAGTTGTCTTCTACAAGCATGTGTGCATTACTTATCAGCCTACCCTCGTATAAACAGAATTCAAGCGTATTTGATTTCTTCGGTATTTGATTTTTGTTTCATATTTACCTGTTAAACAAAAATTAAATTCTTACACCTACCAAATTCGGTGAAAAATGAGATATAAGCCTAAGCAAGATTCAAGCGTTTCATCGCGTTTGCATTAGAAGATGCCAATTTATGGGTTTGAAAGTAGTGGAAAATATCTAATTTACCGTTCTGTTTACGGGATCAGATTCTCTAAGTACAGTTGTCTTCAGGTACCTATAGACTAATTATCTAATATTTATCCATATTTAATTTATTTACGTAAATAACTAAACTAATTTAATTTGTTTATTTAAATTGACACTGTGTTGCTCAAATAGTTTTACAGCTACAAAATTTATTAAAACCTTAAAAAAATTTATTTGTATATGCAAAATATTTTTATAATTTTACTTTCAATTTTGAATTTCACTTTTGAGGAGACAGTGCTTATTATCAGGAACCTTACATTTAAATGTTACAAGATTGCAATGACAATGTCTACCTTTATATATTACAAAATTAAATTAATTAAACAATTTATTTATACTGAGAACTAATCAGATAAACGGTAAATCAATTCCAAATCTCCGCTTCACATCCTGCAAAACCGACGATTGGGGTTACTTGAAAAACATGGTCAGTATAGGGTGGATTTTTTCACTTACGTAACGAATGTTAAGTTCTATGTGAAGTACATTATTGGAAACGTATGAAGGAGCGTTTACAAAATGTCCTGTGGATTGTTTAGGGCTATACAGATCTTTTTTTTAGTAAGTAATATTTTGCTAATCTGTTTATCGTAATCTTTATTTTACATTTTTAAAAATAACTAAACAAAATAAAAAACAAACCCGATTCAGTCCAATCTCCATTAATGATAACACAAACAATATTCAATTAAATATCAGTATGTTCGTGTCATAGACTACTTATTCCATATTTGAAACTTTCTTATTTATTCCGATTTCAAAATTGGATAACAAACATAAGTATAAAAATTTCAAATTAAATCATACTTTATCATGACAAGATCTTGATAAATATGACATGTTTTGTAAAATATATTTTTATGTAATTGTGTTTTTTTACGGCTCGAAAGTTTTGAAATATAAGTGTACATTTTACAAGACTTATAATTAATTAAAAATAAGTTATCAATGTTTGGTTTTAGTAACGGCTGAATTTCTTATAAAATATTTAATTAGATGAATAATTGATACATTAAATTAATAAAGTACATAATTAACAGTTATTTTTCTAAGATTAATTTTGTTAAATGAATTTATTATTTTATGTTATTTATAAAGAAATTCATACGTTTCTGCTTTTTAAATGCTTTGTAAGTAATATAACTTATTTTATTGCGGGGTCATGCGTTTTTACACGGTCCACCTAAACCGGAAGAAAACAGTTAAGACCAGTTAACCAACACATTGTATGCTAATGTACTAAAGCTTCTATTTGCAATCCTAAACCGAGTTTAATAAGCAATTAAAAAGTCAGACCAGATAAATGGCAACGCTTTCAAACACAAATTAATTTTCACAAACCGGTTACTTGCTGGTTAATGGTAATTGCTATTGTAACGATATGTTTGTGCATATATTTATTTAATTTATACTAAACCTTATATACATTTATAATGGTTTTTGTTTTTTTATAAATACAATGGAAATTACTCTTTGTTATTTATTTATTTAAACGTAATCTGATGTGTTCAGTAAAGTAATATTTCCCTTATAAAATGGTTTTGTTTTTATTTTAAATTAACATATTTTGTTATTAAAGATCTCACAATTTTAAACTTCGTAATAAAAATATTTTTTTGTAATTTAGGACCCTGAGTTAATCCTTTTACAAATTATAATTTTAATTCCTTGATCCCTGTATTATAAAGGAAGTAAAATAATGGAGACGATTTATTGTTGTTGTTTAGGACATCAGCCGAAAAGCTGTTTTGAACCTATAGAGCAGTGATTCTTAACCTTTTCTTCCGCGACCCCCAAAAAGTAAAAAAAAATAAAATTAATATTTCGCGACCCCCTCCCCCTGATAATAATAGTAAGCCTTACTAATTGAATTTTGACTGTAATTATAAATGTAAAATGTTTTTTTAATATTATATAATCAAACTGCACTATATGCATATAATCAAACCATTTTGAAGAAAATACTGACAGTAAAAAAGAATAAAATACAACTAATGCTATTATTTTATATTGCTTCGTTTATACTTTTGTAGTAGCTACGTGTATGAACATGCAAGAAAACATGCAAGAAAATGTTGTTGCCGCAGCTAAGTTACCAGTTGAGATTCACTACCGGCTCATCGAAATGTCTGCCGACAAAAGGCTACAACTGCGATTTGCATCTCAAGATTAAAATACGTTTTGGCTTGCTCAACAAGATGAATATGGAAATTTAGTCACAGAAGCATTGAAAATTGTAATACCTTTTTCTTTATTATTATCTCTGTGAAAAGGGGTTTCTCTATGGTTGCTCTAAAAACTAAATATAGGAATCGTATGTTATCACTCAAGAACGAAGATCCACGTATGAAGAAAATTTTAAATGAAAAAGAAATGCAACCATCACATTAATTATTAATTAATAATTAATTTCTTTTCTTTGCAAGTAAGTGAAGCTACTTATTGCATGTAAAATTTTTATGAGTAAGTTTATAATAGTAATAAATGATTTTTTTCTTATAAAATGATTAAATGATTTCATTATTGTTTCGCGACCCCCCTATAATATCACCACGACCCCTATGGGGGTCGCGACCTCCAGGTTGAGAATCACTGCTCTAGAGGCTTTTTTTAAGTAAAATGAGGAGTTATTGTGGAGAAATACATTGGAGAACTAGCAGATGGAGTGCGAATAATTTAACACTCCACCTGCCTGTATGGGCGTAATAATTAATATAAAAAACTCAAAATCTGGTCCAATGGACCAGATTTACATGGAGATTCTTTTGTTCTTAAATGCAAAGTTCTACGTAACTCATTAAAAAAATTACATGGTTGTAATAAAAACACGTTCGGGATTCTGCAAAAATTCGGAAAATTGGTTAAAGCTGTAAAAAATTTTGAGAAGTAAATAATAAAATATTTGAATGAAAGTTTTAATGGTGATACTATTCTTGTGGCGATTTTATGAAGTTCAATCTGTTTTGAAGAGACGTTATGGTGACAGGAGTTGGCTGGTTTGAGCGACCGGTAAAAATTCAACAGTATACAGTCAACCATAAAAACAGTACCATTGGATTTTATTAATTGGTTTCAAGCCTTTAAGCCAGAAATCATTATGAAGTAGAAAATTTATTTCTAGAAAACGTAAAATTTACAAAATGTGAAGGTAGTATCCTATACTTGTGTCATTACAGTACTAAATGACCCTACTGCAGTAGTCTACTTATTTAATTGAAAAAAATTATTTTACATAAAAATTCACAACAATTTCAAGAATTTTTTCTTTGTGTAATCCGTGGATAAATTTTATTTTATTTTTCCTTTGAAACAGAGAAATTATTTTTTTTTAGTCGTCATACATGGTTAGCCTACTTTCACTGAAACTTAAGATCTTAGCATTAAAAGTAAATTAATTTTAAAACATATAATAAATTGAAATTCACGTTAATTCAGAAAAAAATAATAAATTATAAAGACATGTAAATGGTACGTAGATTAAAAATATGATCTTAAAAATATCAAAGAAATATAATTTTATATATAAAAAAGTACAGAGAAAAACTGTAATCGTATAAGTTAACTAGTAACGCAGTTAAAGAGTAAATGAGTTTACTTAGTAGGATAATTTAAAAGAAACTTCAACTCTGTGTCACTAAATTGTTAACTTGAACAAAAAAGTGACATTAGTAATCATGATGAATGAAAAAATTTATAAGTAGATACAGTTAAGTTAGACGTGAATTGAAGCGACCTTAATGAGAAATATCAAATGTACTACAAACATCTACAATTTAGTTGTAGTAAGAAGTAGTAGTAGTTTGCCATTAAGTTACAATGCATTTATTTATGTTGGCAATCAGATGACGTCATCTTGAGGGTCTTGATAGTTCACAGACATTTATTTTGTTTATAGGTCTCATGATTTGATGCAGGAATAAAACTTTAAGGGGAACCAATAAAAATGCTGAGATTCGCCGATGATATAGTAGTATTAGCCGAGACAAAGAAAGAACTAGAGGATGCCTTAAATGGAATGGATGAGATCTTGAGAAAGGATTACTTCATGAAAATTAATAAGAACAAAACGAAAGTGTTGTGCAGCAGCAAGAGTGGTTTAGAAGAGATTGGAAATTTAAACGTAGGCAACGAAAACATACAGGAAGTTGGGGAATTCTGCTATCTAGGGAGTAAAATAACAAAGGATGGTAGAAGCATAAGTGATATCAAGAGTAGAATTGCTCAAGCCAGAAAAGCCTTTGAAATGAAAAACAGCTTACTGACTACAAATATTGATTTACAATTAGAAAAAATTTCTTAAAACATTATGTTTGGAGTGTAGCATTATACGGAGGTAAAACGTGGGTGATAGGGGCTGCAGAAAAGAAGAGGATAGAAGCTTTTGAAATGTGGTGTTATAGGAAAATGTTAAAGATTAGGTGGGTGGACAAAATAAGTAATTTAGAGGTTCTTAGGCGAGTAGATGAAAAAAGAAGTATATGGAAGCATCTTACCAAAAGAAGGGATAGGCTAGTGGGGCATATCCTAAGACATCCAGGTATTGGTCTATCAATAATGGAGGGTAATATTGAGCGAGTAAATTGTAGAGGGAGGCAAAGATTAGAATATATAAAGCAAATTACAAAAGGTGTAGGGTGTTACAGGTATGTAGATATGAAACGACTTGCGCAAGATAGAACAGCATCAAACCAGTCGAGAGACTGATGACAAAAAAACAGGTCTCATGATGTATAAAGAAATGATTCCTAATTTCAGTTTGTATTCCGATGTTTCCTATCCTGATTCCGAAGCTATTGTGGATACTTTAAGTACAACAAAGGTTTTACGCGAACAGGACACTAAGGGTAGCCCCTTAAAACCAAACTGCGGCCAACAAATAGTTGCGCGTTCGGTCCAGTGGGTGTTGCTGCCTACTCCCACCAGTAAGTTCGATGTCTTACCTGGTCCAAATATATTTGGAAAACGCAAAAGGCTTGGGTTAATGATGAGAGAATTATACTGGTTGAAGAACAAACGTTCACAGCTGTCATTAGAGAGCAAGCTCCTTTTATACAAGGCCACAATTATTGAAACCACCTTGTGGGTTACCGCTTTGGGGATCAAATACAAAATTTATATAAAAGTGAGCGACTACAATTTTTTGTTTTAGATTTGAAAATTTTGAATTTTGTTTACCTCTGAAGATTTTTGTATAGCCATATAGGCCTTCTTGACTGGTGTTCTCTGATATTATCACTTAGGTGAGATCTTTGTTACGTAAGTTTAACCTGAAATTACTTTATAAAGATAATGAACGATTTATTTCATATAAAATTTAAATATCAGTGTTCGATGTAGACCTTCTAGTTCGTTAATTTATTATTCATATTTTAAATAGTAATGGCCTTTGATTTATATCTCAAACAACACTCTTCGAGCTTTTCAGATATAAAGTGAAGTTCAATATCTCTTTCTTTATAAATCATTATTTTTAATAATCTGAAACGTTTAATAAACTAATACTTTAAGTTATTCATTTACCTGTCTTTTAAACATTATTGTAAACTCACAAAGTAATTTTCAAAATAACTTTTAAAATATTAAAAATCTCATTTCATTAAAATGACAAATAAAAGAAATTTAAAAAAAATATCGTTATGAATATTGTTTCAGCTAAACTGTTACAGCCCATCCAGATCGGTTTAACAAATGGAATACAAACTGTTGATTTTAGATTGATGGCAATTATCGTTGTGAATTAAGGGAAATAAGTTGTCTTCTAATGTCTTCTAATCGTCTGTCTTCTAATATTTTCTTCAATAGTCACGTGAGAGGTCCATGTTAGTCTTTTGTCTTAGGTTTAAACCGAAGTAGCAAACTTTTATCGGATTGAAGGAAGTGTTTAACATGAAGAGAAACGAAATAAATTATATGGTATATATAAATTATTTACTCAAAATTCTATCTACTTATTATAAATTTACTTACTCAAAATCAATTGCCACCATAAACTAAACAAATTGTGCAACGATGTAACGAGGTAATATAGTATACATTAAATTCTCTCTCTCAACACTTACCAGTGTATAAATCTGAATTATGACTCCCCCACCCCTTATGTTCCGTAATCTATCTTTTTTCCCTTTATATATACAATCTTTTAACTCATCTGTCCTAATAGCCATTCTCATGACAGAAAATTATTTAACATTACTTGATATTTCAAGTTATATACACTTAAGTTAATATAATTCACTAAATAAAAAACTGTTATAACTCGTTTTACCTAACGTAGGTTTATCAGTTACGTTTAAATCTTTGAGAAGTATATAAGCAAAAACAACTGAAACTTAACGTAGGCCCTACTCATCTGGTATTATCAAACTTTAAAGTACATATAATTTTTACTAATAAAAGATGTAAGGAAATACTTGCTGTTGCGAGTCGTTCGCCAAACGTTAACCACATCAGTTTTAAGTAATTATTGTTGTTTAATATATGAGTGAAAAAGTTGATTCTGTAACTAAATTTGTTTAACATTTTAGGACTTCAACTGTAAGTTTTAGGGCTTGTATATTAACATAAAATATATATAAGTATATAAACATGGGTTAGTTTTAGGGCTTGTATATTAAGCATGTTTGTTCTTCTTAGTATGTGTTTGTTAATAATATTCTTTGGTCTCTTCCTCCCCTAACCTCTTCAAAAAAAATTTAATTAACCTTTTAACTCTATTGTAGTTATCACTTTATGGCCGGCCCGTTGGTGTAGTGGTTAGCGCAACTGGCTTCTACACCGGAGTCCCGGGTTCGATTCCCGGTCAGATCTGGCATTTTTTTCATCGCTCATTTTCATTATCATCATTATCCACCGTCTGCACAAGCAGAAATTGCAGAACAGTCAGACGTAAAACCAAATAAAAAAAAAACAAAGAAATCACTTTATTTTAACCTAAATTCCAAAACTCGCTCTTGTTTACCTATCAAACAGTGGTTGATTATCAGAGTTTCAAACCTAATATTCTTTTTCCAAAATTTCACAACTAAGAATGTTACAATTTTACAAAGATATAGCTAATAAAAGTTGCATTATTTTTATTAATTAGCAACAAATCTGAAGCGACGGCTGCGTAGTGTTCATCCAGACAGAGCCAATTCTGCGTTATGACAACGCTCCTTACACAAGTCTGAAAACGCGTACAACTCTAGGGAAGCTTGGGTTTCAAGAAGTTTTACTTTATCCACCTTGTAGCCCAGATCTTGCGCCCTGTGACATTTTGCTCTTTCTGAAGCTCAAAGAACATCTCAAAGGCATGCGTTTCGCTTCGGATGCAGAGGTGATAGCGGAGGTGAGGAAATGGTGCCGTACGAAAAATTCAGACTTCTTCCGTGACGGACTTTTCCAAAGTTACGTTGGCGTAAATGTGTCGCTGTTAACGGCGATTATGGAAAAGTGATTATATTGGTGAATAGGGGACGTTTTAATCTATCATTTCATACTATGTAAACAATAAATCCATTACTAATAAAATTATAGGATAGCGGTGGAGGCATTACTTTTCAATACACCCTCATGATAAAAATTTTCCATGGAGCTTTTTTATTACAACATTTTTCAACTTTTGCGGATTATCCTATGTAGGCTAATGGTAGTCTTGTCACTCATTGCCGCGAATTGAGAGTTTAAAAATTACTTTTAATAGGCTCATTGTTTAGATTCAGTTTTTAATTTGGGTGAAATAGAGTACTAAATTCGGTTTAAACAACCTTGAGGTATAGACGTAATCTTCATAAAATATTTACAAGACTATTATTGCGTTGATTACTATTGTTAACGATAAGGTTTAGAGTAACCTGGTCGAAAGTTAATTTTTTAACAGACTGTGGCCAGAAATTGAATCTGGAACCTTCATAATAACCGTAGACTTGAGTAACTTGCTAACAGCAGTATTACTGAGACTTTCACAATCGCACTGCTTTTATGTTTTTCTTCTTCTTCGCTTCATGGGTTAGATAGTACTACCTGTTCCGGAAACCACCTTCCTCTCGGACGACCAACAACCTTTGACCATTCGCCTTATAGTAATTCATTGGCAAACTAGGTAAATGGCTTTCCTTGATGGGTTCCAGACGACTACTCCAGTTGAGTCTGTAATCATTGATCTTTTTCTCCAGGCTAAATATTTTCTTCGAGTCCTAGTCCTGAAACCTGAAAGAAATGAGCTTGCGCTCAGGATGACGTCGTACCTATCTTGTCGTTCGGAGAATTGGATAGACGAAATTATTTTTGGGATTTTTCTATATTTGGAATTACAGATGAAATCTTGTCTTATTTTTTTTAACAGTTAGAATTATTTACAAACAGTTTAACAAAAACTTTCAGTAAATATTTTAACAACTTTTTAATATATCTTGAAGAAGACAGCACTCAGCGGCGTTTCGTCCTTGTGATCTTTTAGATATAAATGATAAAGGGATTCTTCTTGGGTCCTGGTGACGAACAACTTTTTTTATACGGATGAAGTGAATGAAGGTGTGAAAAGTAGAGAATGAAGACGTGATGCTGATGATCCGTGTAACTGATGATTGAATATCTTGTCTTATAACAGCACATCTTATCTAGAGTGCAACCCTTCACTTCCCGAAGAAACGTCATTTCCACAGCTCTGACTTGACTTCGTTTGAATTCCGTTTGAAAGGCGTTTAATTTGCTTTATCTTATTTAGTTTCATTGCTCGAATTGTAACTCACCTTCAAAATTACATTTAAAGATTTGGATTTACAAAAAATAAACACGATCTTTTTCGTCTACCTTTTTTTATAATATTTTTGTAGTTTTATTGTTCTTAATGGTCAAACTCGTGGTAATCTAAGTTCCATTTTTTGTTTCTAAGTAATAGTTCTTTATGAATTGTATACCTCCAATTTGTTACATTTAACTTACTACACTATAATTTGATTGACCCTTTTTTATTTTAGAAACGAAATGAAATGTCTTTTCATTTTAGTTATGAGAAGGAATCAGTTCGGAGTTTGATGAAAACGATTTTAAAGAGACAACTGTCGTGGGAAACAGAAATAAACATGAAGAACGAAGGACGAGGAAGACGATTATGAGGAAGGACGGGTATGAGGTATGCATGGCGATTATGATGCTAGAGTGGAGTAATCAAAACATAGAGCTATTCATTTACTCGGCACGCCCTAAAATCGGTTAGACGAGTGTCGACTGTAATAATAACGAACGGGGTGGTCGCTTGTTCCTTCTTCTTTTCGTATGTTACCATCGTCTTCAAAGTTGCTTCTATATCGTTTTTATTTTTTATACTTTGTGTGTATTTATTTATGACCTTTTTAGATATTTATTATTTTAATAGTAGACTATATATTTTTTTACATATTTATTCTTACAGGATAATGTCTGCTGTAACTTTTCTTACTTCTCTCACTACTTTTTCACAGACATCAAATTCTAATAACGGTTAAACTAATTATTTTATGATTTCATTTTATTTGATTTTTACCTATCAATTTAAGTAATATATTCCGTAATTTTTTTATTCAATTTTTTCAAATTGAAGCTACCAAGTACCCTACTGATATAGCATCAATCATCATTATGTATTGACTAAATTATGCTGTTTTGTCGTCGCTTTTTTGTTTCAGAAATATCAAGAAACCTGGAGTTCTTCGCTGATTTATTCCGAGTTTTAGCCTTTTTTTTTAATTTTAGTTGTAGAGAACAAAAATGCGACAGTCAAATCTGTGTTTACCAAATCCAGACCCAATCACACACTTGGCTGTGATGTTTTCGTTTTCTTCACCCGAAATTCTAAAAAGAAACTCCACACTTTGAATAGGTCAGCAATAGTTAAAACGTTCCTTCTCAGGTCAATAGTGATGTAGCTGCAAGTCAAATTTATGAATTAAGAGAACCAACATAGGCCTACTAAATCGTCTGTGATACAAGGACAGTGCGAATGCTAAACACAAATTTTGAGTAATAAAAAATTCGTTAGAAAAAACAAAATGGTTTTAGACTCACTTATTTTCAGGATATTTACTACCTTATGGCCAGTCAGTACATACACGAACACTGGAATGGCCACCTTTGTCATGTATTGGCTAGCCTACAAAACCTAAAGTCCCGGGTTCGATTTCCGACTAAGGTCAGGAAATTTTAACTCGTTAAATCCCACCATTACAGTTCCAAAACCCACAGTAGTCGCTAATGTTCAAGTGTTGATGCGATTTTATGTGTTGTTTAGGTCATTAGCTGAAAGACAGATTTGAACCTTTAGAGGCTATACTTAGCAAAATGAGTAAGGTGGTTAAGATTTTCCTTTCTCAATGCGTGGAAAAATAGTCTATGCCCATCAGCAAGCCAGGCCTTCTGAATATCATCTACTTTCCACCCTGCAAATGACACCTTCACTTCACTTGCCACAGGGTCTGGTTGTATAAAAAAATTCATTACTCTCAGATGAGATAAACTGCAACTAGCGTCTTTCACACTTCTACCTCTTCTGTTCCTAAATGCTTGGCATATAATTGGGTGACCATGTGATAAGAAACAGTACAATTTTTTATAGCCCTGGAACTAGCTGATAGAGTGCAAATAATTTAACACTCCACCTACCACCTGTTAAGGGCATGCGACTTTATATAAACTTTAAACAAATAGAATAGAATTTTATTATTCTATTAGAACTAAGTCCTGAACACCGCTCTTTTACATTTTAATCGCTACTTTACATGTCAATCTCTTTACGGCCAAGGGGAAAATTGACCCCTCACGGCGTGTGAGAGTTTGTCCCGCGAGGTGCATAGCTCTCCGATGTGGGAGTTCCTTGACGAGGTAAATTCCTTCTACCGTCATTGTGCAGAATAATAAGGGATTTATCCCGTATAGTTATGATACTCTGGTGCCGATTCACTAATAGTTTTTCCACGCCGGGAACAAATAATGGTGTCGAGCACTTGCTGGTACAAAATAAATTATGGCGACATTAGTCCTGACTAAATTTTAGTTTTATTTCTGGCTCTCTTTAATGACCGTTAGGACCACACTTTCGTGTTATATGTTCTTGATGACGGGCGCCTTGTGCGTCAAGAGGCTTTCCTGACAGGAGAGCGAGTAAAGCCCATCCTCCTGGTTGCCGGCCAGACTCACCCTTGCTCATGAAATGTTTAGATAATTTGTCAAAATTAGGTAAGTGACAGTCACCAGTCACGGTAAATAAGAGTTCTACAGCACGGCCTCCGGGTCTATGCTTTCGGACGACTAATCGGAGTGGAGGTGGTGTGAGAAATGCCAGCAAACCAATTACACATCGATCTCAAAAAATTCAGTTTGTTACAAGCGTTTTTATATAACTTTATCAAAACTTCTGCAACAAATGTTTTGCTCATCCAAACTAACTGATAAGCAAAACGTTTTTCCATCAAAAGTTTCATTCCATACTTGAATAATCAATCTTGTAGTAGGTACAGATGATATTACACCTCTGAAATGTTGAACAACAGATTCCAATTTGGCAAGTATCGCCGCGTCATCAGTACTCGAATAAGTGGCAATTACTGCATGTTTAGACTCTGGAACTTCAGATGTTAAAACATATTAACGTGAGTATAATAGATAAATAAACTGTTGGTGTTTTATTTCGTTAGAGACAAATAAAGAATTACGCTTTGTGTCCGACTACACAGAACTTCTGATATTTCAAGCGTAACATAACGATCCGCCTTATTCCATTCCCTTATTCTGATCATTAATTACTGAATAAATTTAACCAAACAGAACCGTTAGTTACATAAATCTGATAAGAAACATTACACTACATTTCATGTTTAGATTGTAACTAACAATAACGAAATGTTTAATTATTATTTTTATTACTAGGGCTATTATTACCTAAGTTACTTAAGCAATAAAACAATAAAATTTTAATTATTTACTTTTCTTTCTTGCTGCATTTTATTCTTTTTACATTCGGTGTCGTATAAATTCATTGCGTTGTAAATTTAATTTACACTTTAACTATTATTTTTTGAATAGACATGTTACATTGCTATTTCTTGCATCCCTGCTTAGTAAATTCAGTAATATTTACATTTGAAAAAACCTGAAAATTCTTGTAAATCTATTCAAATACGAGGGTTGTTTCTTTAACTTCCGATAGGCCTTTAATAAAAGTCAAGTGAATATAGAAAAAATGTGTTATTACTAAACGTTACGTATATATTTATGATTACTTTTCAACATAATCACGTTAATGATTGTAACATTTGTATCTGTGGACGAGCTTCCAATATGCTTTTCATAAATTGTTCCCGCCAATGAATTTAAATGAGTCTTGACGTTGTCTTAAAGCTTTTCATTAGTCTAGTTGATTCTTAGCCACTTCTTTAGTTCAGGGATAAAGATGGATGTCACTCAGTGCTAGGTCGGGACTACATGGCGAGTAATCGAAAATGTACAATTAAAATTGCTTGAGTTGTTGGGTTGCACTGTGAGAACGGACGTTTTCATGGATCAGAACAATAATTCCAGAAGTCAGTTCACCTGTTCTTTTGTTTTGAATGGTTCTCCGCAAACATCTTAAAGTTTTACAATAAATAACTCCATTAAACGCGATTCCCGACTGCATGAACTCCACGAGAAACACAACGAGGAGTTTCAAAACAATATGAAAACTTATTCATTGGCAGCAACATTAATTTATGAAGAGCATATTGGAAAGCTCGTCCAAAGGTACGACAGGTGCTTCGTCAATGTGATTATGTCGAAAAGTAGCCAAAGTATACGTAACTTATAGTAATAAATTAAGAAAAATAATAAGTCGTTATTTGTATTTTAAAAACTACCATGTTTATTCACTTTCAATACCGCACAAAACCCTACAATATAGCCTATGTTTCAAATTCAGTCACTAGAGAATAGGCGTCATCTGGCCTCGGTAATCTACTTGAAAAATATTGTCTCCGGTGAAATCGATGATTTCACTATAGCAAAGATTTCGTTCTATGTCCTAAGTTTCGATAATCGCTCCAAATATTTGTTCTATTGGAAGACCTGTTCACCTAATTATGCTAACCATTCTCCGTTAAATACCATGCTAGTGAATTTTAATTCAATAGATGAAATTATTTCCTTAGATCCGTTTCATCAGAGTCGAGCCTCGTTTAGGCTGGCAAGCTCCAGAGCTTTAGAAATGATTTAATTGTTTAATGTAGTTTATTTACCCGGTATTTTTGGTTATTTAGCCTAGTATTTTTTATGTATTTGTATGGATTTTTTTAATATTTTTGTTTTCTTTATGTACCTATGTTTTATGTATGTTTTTTCGGAACCGTTCTTTGTTTGCAAACTGAAGTTTTCATATTGACGCTCTCTCTACTCTATTAAGTTAGGTAGTTTTTTCCTCTCTGTATAAGTTTATGGTTAAAATATAGTACATTAATTTATATTAGTGTAATTGTGATTTAGTTTGTAATAAGTTACTGTTTACTTTATATGTAATATTGTTTCTATCATTGGGCCACTTTGCCCTGTTGTAAACGATCTAATGTAATTAAATAAATAAATAATAAATCATTTTTCCTATATTTACTTGTCGTTTATTCACAGTCTACCGGAGGTTGAAAAAACAACCCTCGTATATTATAATTTTACGGTATATCGAAATTTAATGTAAGTACATGATCAAAGATATTTGAGTTTACTTCTTACATTTTTAATGTTAAAACTCAGTGACACTCGTTTACAAGTGACTCATTAAAAAATTATAATCCTTACAAACTTCCCTTGGTACATAATCGTTCGTAAGGAAACAACACAATTACTTACAAATTCCACACACTATTGGGATCATTAAAAAGTACTACGAGCGAATTCACTGAAAAATTCTTAAACTCAAAAATTACTTAATAAAATATAGATTATAGGCTACACTCCGTACAACTATCGGATAATCCACGCAGGAGGTTTAAGAGGAAAGGAACACGGATTTACTGCAAAATTTAAAATATCAAGTGACAAGATAAATTAACTATATTTACAATGAGATATTTTTAAATTACATTAGACTAAATACGTTTACACAACAACATGAAAAGGTTACTACAGGATGATCTGCTTCATTACATCATTCATGCTACATCACATCTCATCTACAGCGCATTTTTTACTTTCTCTTGCCTATATGAATATATAGGAAGGAAAGTATTGTTTTCATGTCGATTTTTCGAAATCGAGTTTTCACCGGATCTATACGTTTTCAGACCCCCTGAACCCAAAAAACATGTTTTTAGCGATTGGTCTGTGTGTGTGTCTGTGTGTCTGTGTGTGAACAGAATATCTCAAGAACGGAACATCGTACGAACTTGAAACTTGAAACTTAAGTTACATACCACTACCGGACGCGACACGAACATTTTCATCAAAATCGGTCAACCGGAAGTAGTAGTTTATTCGTATAATTTTTCAGTTTTTTGCGATTTTCTCAAAAACTGGTCCTACGATTTTTTTTAAAATCGCCTATTTTACTCAATTTTTTATTCTCTACAAGATAGGGTAGGCGCCATGTTTGCTGAAATTCTCGGTGAGGCTGTTTTCATGTAAAAACGTTGTTTTTTTAAGATTACGGCTTTAATATAAATTTTAGCGCAAAAACTTATATAATAAAAGTTGTAGAGAATTTAAAAACCTACAACTTCTGTTTCAAACATTTTTTTGTATAACGCTTAGTTTAGCGGTAATTTGCGATTTTCTGTTTTTTTTCTCACGAAAACGTGAGAAAAATCGATTTTTTTAACATTTCGGTCTTAGTATGCATTTTACGACAAAAGTGTATATAATTAAATTTATAGAAAATTAAAAGATCTACAACTTTTGTTTAGAGCATTTTTCTCTACAGAGCCTAGTTTAGGGTGAAAGCGTGATTTTCCGTATTTTTAAGCCAAACTGAGTTCGATTGTCATTTTGCGTCATTCACTCATGATTAAAATAAGGTTATGTTTTTGAGGTTAGTTTTTGTTCATTTCTAATGTTTTAATACTAATGTTAGGTTTATTGTTAATTATTTGCATTGGCAAGAGAAAGTTGTGTGAGTGTTTCACACCAGATTTTTGTTGTAATGAATAGGAACAAAATAAAGAATATATTGGCAAAACTAAAATCCCTTAAATATAGCCTATTGCGGAAAGGAAGTCTCTGTTTTTATTTTTATTTTATTCTAGTGATTAGTATTTTTGATGCTATAAATTACATTGAGGCATTAAATTTAAACTAAAATGTCTAATGGTCTATGTTAGTGACTGGCTATGGAATAATACCTCAGTCTCGTTAAGTTTGTAACTTAACTTCATGCACCTTCTAGTCAATAGACTAAGTGGGCTCGAATTTCTCTTAAAATTTCATGAAAAAGCCAAAATGTAATTGGTTAATGTGCAAATTTTTACATTCTCTTGTAGGGAAGGAGTAGTCCTTTTGTTTTCATATCAATTTTTTTGAAATCGACTTTTCACCGAAAATACAAGTTTCAATTCCCCTGAACCCCAAAAAAGCACATTTTTACAAATTAGTATGAGTGTATGTATGTGTGTGTGTGTGCGTGTGCGTGCGTGTGTGTGTTTATGGACCAGTAGTAGTTTATTTTTGTACAATTTTTTACTTTTTTACGATTAAAATCGCCTATTACATTTTTTATGCTTATAAGATAGGCCTTGTCTGCTGAAAATCTTAGGGGCTGTGCTCTTATGGTAAAAAACGTTTTTTAGATTGCTGCCTTAGAATGAATTTTTCCATAAAAGTGCGTATAACTGAAGTTATAGAAAATTTGAAAAAAATACTACTTTTATTTCACGCATTTTTTCTACAGCACTTAGTTAAGTGTCAATTAGTGAGTTTCCATATTTTTATGTTCTACAGAGGTTGATTTTTATTTTGTATCATTCACTCATGATACAATTAGGTTATCGTTTTCATAGTATAAATAAAAATCAAGTAGTAATTCCAATTAAGTCATCCGTTTTCAATCAAAAGTTGTTGAGCTATAGGTCCTAACAGCTGCGTTCTGGTGCATTACAAACAATTCCGTTCACAAAGATCTACTATTAATTTTTCTATGTTTCCTGATGATCCTTGATGATCCGATTTTTTATGTTCTGACAATCCTGTTTCCACGGGAATTTCGTCCATATTTCAACAATAAATTCATGAACTACATTTTGGTAATATTTATTCGATTAATTTTAAACTCATTATAAAAAATTCAAATCACACGTATGTCTTTGACGTTATAAATATTTGGCACCCCGTTTTGTGGGGATAATATAAGTTATAATTATTTTAACTGTCACGTAGAAATTGTATTAGGTTTAATTGGTATTGCATTCTGGCAGTTGCCCTTGCAGAGCTTTGGTGTACTTTAACAATGGCGTTTCAAATTAAACCACGCATTTATGTGTAGTATATTGAATCAAATATATTTTTGAATAGGTACGCCTACTATTAAATTTGTTTATTTAGATTAGTGACTTGTAATTTGAAAGAGGAAAGATTGTTTTAGAAATTGTTTGAAGTTAATGTATTAGGAGTGGGTCAATTTTTCTACCCACTTTGTTTTGTTATGAACAATGGAAATTAGAATGATCGTATATGCATATTATTAAGTAGGTAGATGATGTAAAATGTAGGATATACTCTCGGCAACGCCCTCATCAAAATGAACTGGAACTATAGGTGGTTGTAAAGAAAGAGGAAGAGGAGGTTAAGAAAAAGTAAGCTGAAGAAATGGTGAAGTGGAGATTGCTCTCCACTCATCGTATTATATAAAGTACAACAGTCACGTATATTACAACCTGTAATTTAGGATCGTGATGAAATGTATTCTCGATTGTTTAACGTAGTTAAATGTCAGTTGTTATTAGTTTTAATCGTGACGATTTAATGCGGTGGTGAGGACAGAAAATGGCAAAGGAACGAAACCAGTTTTGGATTAGAGGTTAGCTGGGATCGGTGAACTATACATCGTTTTTGGATTGGTAGAGTGGGAAACATTCTTCTGCATCTTATTGGCCAAACAAAACGTTCACTTGGCCTTCTTCTTCTTCTTATTCGTATTCTACTCTTTTTATTTTTCTTCAACCGACTGGACTTAGGTTAGGCTTTATTGATGTTTTGTTTTAACCATAAAATTTAAAACTGTGTAATCAGGTATTTGCTGCACGGTGAAATCGCAGTTGCACGCCTACCCGGCCTCCATTTATTCAAATCTGCAACACCGACAACTGCTTAGGCCGCTGACCGTTTTATTTTATATTCATCCTGAGGCGATGCAAAACTATTTTATTATTCCTAACTTCACCTTTTATGTCTTCATCTTTGAATACATTATTTTTATTAAAATACTAAGTATTTATTTAAATTAATCGACAATATTCATACTGCATTTATTATCTCTTTCTTTCAGTAACAATTTATTATAAATAGACCATAAATAATTGAATAAATTTATAATAAGCAATAATTTAACCTCATTTTACTTAATACGAATATGTCTTGAAGCGTTAATACAAAAACCGGTAAATTTATTTTTTATTTTTTTGGGACGTATCACATTAGTCAACAGAAAAATTAATATTCAAGAAAAATTTTATCTAACGATATTTCTTATATAAAATAAATGTGTTTTTGTGTTAAGGAAAGTATAATACAACAGTGAGGCGAGATAACCGTAATTTTAAGTGGTGTGCGTCCCGCAGAAGTCGGTGTAGGTTATTAAGGGACTGTTTGTTCCTGTTTTATTTAATACACTTATTTATTTATCAAAATACAAAGGGAAATAAAACATCATGTTAAAAAAAATAATGTTATAAAGAAAGTTAGCTGATTATTCAGCTGGTTCTTAGCTGATAAATTCGCCGAAGACAGAACGCAAGTTAAAACCTTAGAACCAAATAGCGAATAAGATTGATCTCAAAATTTCTTAAGAAAAAACTAAAATCATGATCACCGAACCGCTCTGCATTGGTCGAGCATATATACCTAAATGGTAACTTAGTTGATATCGTCGAAGAATTCAAATATATCTTGACGACACAATAGCTTACAATGGAAGTGAGGAAACGAGCTGGAAAACTATAACCAACAAAATAGCGAAACCCCAGCAGTTTACCAAGAATACATAGCCTACAACAAGATCTGTTTCTTCAATCTAATAACTGCAACACTATAAAACGGGAGTACAACCCGAAGCCACTGCTGCGAAAGTATTTCTAACTTGAAATCTAAACCGAAAATGAGAGAAACTCTAAAAATAGAAAGAAGAATCCTTAGGACCTGCGTAAACAAAAAAACGGAAACTCAACGATATCTAGATCTTAATATCTAATTCTGAACTCTACTATGAAATCGAGCCAATTAATGACATCAAGCGGAAGAAACAAATTTCTTTCTTCGGGAATTTACTTAGACTTCCGGATACTCGAGTAACTAAACAACTCATTTCTATAATGAACTCGTGGAAAAATCGTCCAAGGCGTTTGGCCGAAATAAAGCAAAACATGCAAGAACTTACCATTGCAGAACAAGGTCTTTTAGAAAAATCTTCACAGCTTAAGTTGCGTAAAGATAGACACTAAATTTGATTCAAGTGGTCCAATGAGGCCGCAAAAGTAAAAAAGACAGCAGGCTAAAATTATTTATTTTAGGCCTAAAATTTAGATCTTGTGGAGAACCCAATTAAACATTTTCAGTCTAAATTACTTATACCTAAATATAGTAGGCTAAAACAGATCTAAATTCTTTGAAAATATTATACTAGATTTAAAATGTCTTTGGTCTTTTGGTTTCCATTAAACCTTGGGTTTATTAAACCTACTTTATTCTCCATTCGCTGTTATTTTTTTGGAAACGTTTGTTTTGGCTTCAGAAATTAATTTAAAACTAAAATTACAATCTTTGAAATTAAATAAATTTTCAACAAATTTTTGACTGATTTCTTTTTGTAACTGTTAAATTCCATAAAAAATTTCGATGAAAATGTACTAAGAGTACATAAATATTGACAATTTCAAACGTATTCATATTGTCTTGTAGTAATGTTAAAGTTATTTTAGCTGTTTTATATCTGCTGAATGAAACAAGCATTTGTTTCAACGAGTATCGCGCAGTTGGAGTTCATTGTTGCGGGTTTCAAAATCTAGTTTGTTGTTGTATACCGGGCGTACCACGAAGAGGTTGCTATTTTTGAATTAATAAGCCGGACATATCGCACACTCAACAGACTGGAAACTTTACAATAAATAGACACTATATAAAAAAGTACCCTCGAGTTTCATTTGCTTATGATTAATCAAAACAAAATGGCGAAAAGTAATTTTATTTGCATAACAAAATTGGATTCAAATTGGTGTTTCGTCACAATGTTAAGTAAGAAAATGAAATAAATATGAAAGTGATAAATTATTAATGAACACAATAAGTTTCATTAACCTTTATTCGAACTGATGTCCATCAGTAGCTATGCACTCATAGCAACGAAACAAAAATGAGTCATAACCGTTTTTGAAAAATTCCCGAGTTATCAACAACAGTTCCTCTTCAATCAGCCTCATTAATTCATCGTCAAACTTTTTCCTTCAAAAAGCCTCATAGGAAAAAATCGCTAACAGACAAGTCTGGAGATCTTGGAGGTCAGCCTATGAGCCCGCTGCCACGACCTATCCAACAGTTAGAAAAATTTTGGTTTAAAACCGCTTTGGCCACATTAGCATAATGTGGAGGAGCTTCATCATGCCGGAAAAAAGTCCTGCATCTCCGCCTGAGAAAGATGAGTAACTATGTGATTAGTTAAAATTAACGTGTATTTGTCTCCAGTCATTGTCTGATAGAACATGACATACGATAAAACACCGTAAATATTATGTGGTTTTATCCACAAGATTATTGTTCATTTTTTATATTATTTTCTTATTTCGCCATTTTTCTTGATTAATCAAATAAAACTCGGGGGTACTTTTTTTACGCATCTATTATAACTGTAAAGTTTCCAGTCTGTAGAGTGTGCGATATGTCCGGCATATTAATTCAAAAATACTAACCTCTTCGTGGGACGACCGGTATATAAATTAACCATCTTTTGACGTACAGCTGTCTAATGATTGGTATTTCAGATACACTGAACAGCAATCTGCCAGGATCTAAAATTTATCCTTACCTAATGCTGCTCTCACTACAAATGTTTGGATAAGAAATATTTTTTTCATATGCGAATCAATGGTCTCACACTCTAGATAATTTAGCCATATGACAAGATCGACATAGTAAATAATTTTTATAATATGCAAGTTATTTATTTTATTGATTTTATAAAACACAAATATTAAATATTTTAATTCAAAACACAAATGGTCGATATGTTAGTTTTATTTTAAGTGGCTGTCTACAATAACGCCAAGATATTTAATCAGTAACTTTTTCAATGGTTGAACATTGATACTTACTAGTGATTATGTGATCCTCACAATGGACAATTTACATCCAGTTTAGGGGAATCATTACGGAAGGCTGGCCGCGGCTGTCGGGTAAAAATGTAATAGGCTATATTTGGTTTTTTAAACATTTTTAACAGTTCTGTATATGAGATGCAGTATAATACATACTTTGAAATAATCATTTGTTAGTTCTTAAACTAATTTAAACATGATGAAAAATTTGAAGGTCTAATAAAAGTTAAAATTTCAAATTAATATCATGACGTCAAGGAACCTAGTTAATTTATTTTTTTATAACCTACTTCTTTTCTTATATTATACACAAAATATGATAATTACTAATTTTATTATAAATAAATACTATGACGTAAAGATTGTAAAAATCTATTTATAATTTCCTTAACAATGTGTTGTTATAAAAGTATTATTCATCAGTTTTATACAACAAATTTTATTTTTTAATTTACATTGATTAATTGAAATGTTGGATTGTTAATCAATTTATTTGAAATTGCTTTAAATACATATTAATTTTTTATCTATAATAATCTATTATTTTATTGTTGTGTGTAAATACATTTTCCTTGGCCTAAAGTCAAGGTAAAGTTATATACTACAAAAATTATTTTCTTTTCAAAAATAATTGTTCTAACAAATTGTTATTTATCCTTTGAATTATTATTTAAAACAGAAATACGTATCTTTTTATTATTTTATCCATTCTTAATGTATTTCTTATTCATTATTGTTTTGTTGTATTGTAATTTCAGCAATTGTATTTTATTTATCATGTAATGATATAGAATCGTGACTTATACTGAGGAATACTGTTCAGTTATAGTTTATCTGCAGTAATTTATTGTTTAAAAACTATAGATTTATTACTTCGAGTTTACTGTAATATTATTTTCTATTTCTTGTTGATCTTTATCATTTTATACACCGAAAATTAAATCTAAATTGAATTTGAAATTGAATCTACATGATTTTTGTAATACCGTTTTAAAAAAATGTAGTTCGAGTGAATTAAATAATATATTGTTTTCAGAAAAATTATTAAAAGCAATTTAATTTAAATTAGATCTAATAGAGAACAATAATTATTTTTAGGCAATTACCATGAATATTTCCTTTGTTACTTTTGTAACTTCTCGTAAAATGTATTTTTTGTAATTTTTTTTATGAATTTAGTAGAATAACGTGAAAGTTTTTTCTAGGTTTAATGTAATTATATTTAGGTTTGAAATATTTTAAATTATTTTTCTTATATAGGGTGGACCCCGTAAAAGTGTTACATTTCAATTATGGAAAAAACAGTTGAACATAGAAAGTTGAAACAAATTTTTTTCCCACTAAATCATACCCAAGGAATCCATTAAAAATGTATCCGTTCCCCTTTAAATACAAATTGTGCTCTAAACTAAGGGTCATGGGTTCCAATATCAAAAATACTGAAATGTAAACACCTGTTGTGCAGTACATCATTTTTAAGGTATTTAAATTTTTCACTGTTTTGGTGAAAACAGATTTCAAAAATATTAACAAAATTTTTTAAATTGGCAGCCATATATAGCCTATGTAAATATTATGCATAATAATAGAATGTCCTGTATCTAATAATAATAATAATAATAAAATTTTTTATTTCTGTCTTATACAAAATACAAATACACAATTTTATATTATGAACTAAATACATAATAATAACAAAAAGTTCTAATGTTGGACACAGCACAAATAATATCAATTAATCAATTAATTCAAATTTAATCAATCATTAATGTTGTTAGCTTGATTAATCATCGATAAGTTAACTTTATACAATTACAAAAATACAAAAACATTGTTTAGTATCAATGTCTTCAATTTACATAACTTAACATTTTATTGTCAATATTCTGATTACTACTTTCATAGTTAAGAACCAAACACTCAATATTACTTAATAAAAATGAACAATGTAATATTGTTCAAAAAACACAATAAAGCAACATAAATAAATAAAACAAATAAAATTCTGTAATTGAAAATTCCATTAACCAGATATACCTTGGGGATTTTTAAATCTCCAAAGTATTTTTCTGTAAAATAATTCACTGGTAAGTAGTTTCTTTTTTAATACAATTTATTTTTTTATTTCAAATTGACTATTTACATTATAAACTTTTTAACATAATAACATATACAAAATTTACAACAAAATGTTTTAAAACTTAACTAAGACTCACTTAACTAATCAGAAACGTTGTCGTTTTACAAACAAATAACTAATTAATAACAATAATAATTGTGTTTTATTTACAAAACTTAGCCTACATTGAAAATAATACAATTTATATATATACTAACTAGTTTTAACTAAATTACTTCACTTTCAAAACACAAACTTCACAACAGTTTGTACAACACTGACTGACTAAACAAAGATAGCCATTTTCGTAAAATAACAATAGAGTTTTCGTGAATGAAAAAGGATCTCAAATACAATAGAATAATCTAGCGAAATAAATAACAATATAGACGTAGTAGGACCAACAGAAGAAGACCATAGAATGTTTTACCCTATACTATTTTTTTTATGTAAGAGTTGCCATCTCGAGGTATGACCTGTGTGAGATGGTAATAACATTGTTGATTTAAATTTACGCTCAAAGCGAAAAGAGACCTGCGGCCGACCAACTTAAAACATCTCAATAATTTGAAATGGGAGGTTGAACTAAAAACAGTTTAGGCTTTGAAAGGATAATATAAAGATACAAAGTAACCCTATTTAGTACTTTTCCAATAATTATTTTATTTAAGTACTTGAAAGAAGATATCTACATCTTCAGTTCCCAATAGAAATTCCTTGACTCTCTTCAGAAATCTCGTTCGCACTTTACATTGTTTTATTTCTGTAGGCAGTAAATTATAAAATTTGGGTCCTAAGTATGAATAAAATTTCATGAAATGGTTACTATTTGGCTTAGGTACACTTACTTCTAATTTATTTCTTAAAATTTGTTTCTTTAAATTAATGTTCTTGTAACTATTTTCACTTAGGTCAAAAAAGTTTCTAAGGACCTTATAAACGTAAAGGTTCTTAAAGGGAAGAATAGACAATTGTTTAAAAATGGGTGCAGATTGCTCTAACTGAGCCTTCCATGATATAATACGAATAAAATATTTTTGCAGTACGACTATAGGCTTCAGTGTTGTTGAATATGCACCACCCCATAAGGCCAATCCATATTCAAGTTTTGAATTTACCAAAGCATAGTAAACTGATTTCAACAAACTCATATTACACACGGTTCTTAATAAATAAAATATTCTTATATATTTAATTAATTTTAGTTTTAAATAGCTCACATGATTTTTCCATGTGACTCTTGAGTCTAAAACTAGTCCTAAGTATTTTATTTCTTCTACACGTTCTAATAGGGAGCAAGAACAGGTTTGAATTCCTGCACAAGCCAGGCTGTGATACTTTAGTTGTAATGGAAATTGGATTGATCGTGATACATTGAAAAACATATATTTAGTTTTGGGACTCATTATCATATAGCTACTTGTGAACCACCATCTTAGTGCCATTAAATCTGATTGCATATCGGTATGCAATTGTTCTAATGAGTTAGCCTTATAAAAAAGTGCCGTATCGTCTGCAAAGGCAATGAGGTCACCCTTAAACGACCCATTGCATAATTCATTTACATAGATAAGAAAAAGTGGTCTAGACAACACTGACCCTTGTGGAATACCAAATTCAACTGAACCCTGTTCGCTCAAGGTACTGTTTACTTTGGTTTGCTGAGTTCTATTTGACAAATACGTTCGAAACCAGTTCAGTGGTAAGCCTCGGACTCCTGTATCGTTCATCCTTGATAAAAGGAGAGAATGGTCTACAGTGTCAAAAGCTTTCATAATGTCAACAAATATCCCAGCACATAAGCTACCTCCGTTTAATGCACTATAAACATTAATCATGTAATCAAGTAGTGCTTTCTCAGTATTCAAACCTTCCCTAAACCCATACTGGGTTTTGCTAAAAAATTCTTGTTTAGATAGAAAACACATTAATCTGGCTTTGACAACCTTCTCGAGAATCTTGGAGAACACTGACAGAAGAGCAATCGGGCGATAATTAGTAGGGTCATATTTATCTGATTTCTTGTATAACGGTTTTACAATTGTTTTTTTTCAATGCATCAGGAAACACGCCAGAGCTGAGGCTCTGATTAATAAGATACACCAAAACATCAACAATAACCGGCAATATATACTTTAACATTACAGGAGTAACATTATCAAATCCGGGAGCTTTTCGATTATTAAGTGAATTTATAATATTAGTTACCTCATAATTCGTAGTTGGGTAAAAAAACATACTATCATTAGTACATGGTTTTTTAAATAATCTTCTGCACGTATCGTTATTTTGGGCTATTACAGAAATGTCTAAGTTTATTTGTTCCCTAAGACCTTTTGCTACTGTACAAAAAAAAGTATTAAAAATATTGGCTACCAACATTGGCTTATCAACAATTACCCCAGTTTCAGTTTTTAGTGAGATAGTTTGGCTTTGGTTCTTTTCATTCCCTATGATATGGTTTATTGTTTGCCACTGTTTTTTAGCATCCTTTTTATTATTTTCAAACAATTTACTATAATGTAAATTTTTCGTTCTTTTTATTTGAATTTGCAGTGCATTTTTTAATGCGTTATAAGCTACTTTTAATTCCATATTATTAGGATGTTTTAAGCACCTTTTATATAACGCATTTTTCCTATCAATTTGGAATAAGAGGTCGTCGTTCATCCAAGGCTGTAATTTTTTTTTAAACTTCGATTTCAATTTAGGACTAGCCCTACTTCGTGACGTTTCCATACATAAGTATAGTTTATTTAAAAACACTTGAAAACCTGTAGAAACATCACTTCCATACACGTCATTCCAATTGGTTTTTTAAGTAGACTAAAAAGAAGTTTAAAGTTTAAAGGTTGGACCTTTATTTCTTTTGAAACAATTTTTCTGTTTATTTTAATATTTAGACAAGCTGCAATCATTCTATGATCAGTAATATTACTATCAATTATGAAGCAGATCAACTCAGTGTAAATATTTGTTTTGTGTCTAAAGAAAATGTGATCAATACATGTACTGGAGTTATTTGTTACTCTAGTAGGAGAATTTATATACGATAGCAGACCATGGCTAGACATAATTATCTTATAATCATCTGAAACCGGTTTGAGAAGGTCTATGTTTAGATCACCAGTTACGATAAGATTAGGACATTTTATTGTTGTCAAAAGAGAATCTAATTCCGTATTGAAAGCATTTATAGTATATTCTTGTAATCTGTAGATAGCAAGAATTTCAAATAACAAATCAGGCTCTGTTTTGATTTGAAGCCTAACAATGTCGGCTGATAAGAAGTTATCAACAGACAAGCTAATACCAGATACGGACTCGGTCACATAAATCATTATCCCACCAGCTCTTATTCTATAATTACATTTTGAAAACATACAGTACTTAGGAATTTTGTAAAAGTCTAATTCGTTATTATCTATCCAGATTTCACTTAAGATTATAATATCAGGTAACCTATCCAAATTTTGCATATTTATTAGAAACTGATCAAAATTTTTCCTCACACTTCTAATATTTTGCTGAACTATCACTAAATCATTTACATAATTATTAAAAACACTGTTAGTTAAAAGCTTACTCATTGCTAGTTGGAGTGGGTTGGCTGCAATGTAGTTGATGTTGCTGACTGGTATGAGGAGACGCAGTACCTGTATTCCTCAACGCAGCCACCTGTTCCAAGGTTGTCACAGCGACAACCCTGGCTCCATCCTCCACCCTTGTCAGCACTTTCCCATTGCGCACCCATACATACTGAATGAGGTTTTCTTTCTTCAACATCCTGGCCGCGTTGAAAACTTGGCGCCTTCCCGCACTAAGGCTTTCATTGATGTAGATAGTTTCAGCTGGTCGATCCGTGAAACCAATGTCACTCGTGTTCAAATTCCGTTTAACTCTTCTCTTGTGAAGTACATCTTCCTTAACTGATCTTCTTACAAATTTGACGATAATTCCTCTTGTGCGCCCTAAATCCCCTCTAGAAACTCCTAACCGATGGCAGGCATCTATATCTTTCTCGTCCATCGGTACTCCAATACTCTCCCCCACCGTTTTAATAATTTGGATAACGTCCTCATTTTTCTCTTCGGGAATTCCATTTATTTCAATGCTGTTAACTCAAGAGTACTGTTCCAAATCTTCTAGTCGGGTTTCCAGGTCATTGCATCTCTTTTTTAAGTTCGTATTTTCTTGCTTCAAATAGTCGAAGCTTTCTTGATATTTGTTTATAGTAGTTGACTGTTCTTTTATAATTTTCTTCAGATCTTCAATGTTACCGTGACACATTTCCACAGACTTCCCTAGTTCTGTTTCCAGATCCTTTATTTGAGCTTTGTTTTCTTCTCGCATTTCTTGCAGCAGTTTGTAAATATCGGTAACATTAACTTCATCACTGTTTAGTTTTGATTGTACTTGCATACTCTTCCTTCTACTCTTCGCACACGGTTCGCAACGCCAGATCTCTTTATTAGTCACCAAAAAGTCAATGTCATCCTTCGACATTTGAAGACAAGCTCCATGAAAAATACTAGTGCACTCGCTACACTGAATTTTCGCTTGACGGTACCCTACCGTTTTAGTACACGATTTGCACTTATCGCTCATTTTATTGTAGAAAAGGAACGAACAAAGAATAAATATTTCAATAGCTTCAAAGCCGTACAATATTGTTGAAACACGCGCAACTACCCTGTTATCGCTTATCAAATATACGAGCGGTCGGCCACGGTACGTCCGTCTGCCACGAGCGTTGAGACATAACTCCAATCTTCCTTTCAACTTACGATAAGATGAAAACCGTTTACAAATATAGTACCTTTTAAAATTTGTTCTTTTACTTTTAAAAGTAAACTTCTTCTTTTTCTTTATTTATTAGAACTTTTATTCATCTTTTCCATAGATTCAATTTTTTCAAAAAATTTTAAATATTTTTTTTTTTTATATACTGATATATTTTGATACATATTTTTTTTTAATGCCCTGTGGTCGATATGGTTATGCCATGACTTATGTGTAGGCTACCTACAGTAAGAAACTATTTTTAAATTCAGGCAAGAATTATGTAGTCATTTGTTGTGGATGCTAGATGATCCAACACCTAAACTGTTGTTCAGTTACAAGCCAGCAACGCGATATTAGATAACCTCGGAAGAGATAGACATCCCAACTTCTTTAAGAATAGCAGATCACTAAATTTGAAGTTGGCACAAGTCAAAAGGCCTAATCCATATTGTTTATGGTTGTGATGATTTTTCTATTTATTCGTTTAGCCTTTTTAAGTCTACATTTTCAGGTTTTGTCTTCAAAGTCTTTTATTGTCAAAATGAGACAAAATTGTCCATAACAAGCAGGTGGAGTGTTAAATTATTTGCATTCGATCTGCTTGTTCCAGGGCTACAAAAATAGTTCTGTTTCTTATGACATGGTCAGCCAATTATATGACTGAATCATTTAAGAACAGAAGAGGTAGAGGTGTAAAAGACACTAGTCAGAGTTACCTCGTCTGTGAGTAATGAATTTCATTATACAGCTAGACCCCGTGGTGAATGAAGTGAAGGTGTCATTTGCAGGGTGGAAAGTAGATGCTTTTCGTAGGGCCTGGCTTGCTGATAAGCATTAGCTACTGTTCCAGTAATGAAGGCAATTGTAAATCACCTCACTCCTCGTTTTACTTAGTAAAGCCTCAGGCTGATGACCTGAACAACGAGACAAAACCAATTTTATATTCTTCTCCATCAACTTCAATGCCCTAAATCAAATTGTTATCTACAGAGTTGGGCAATAATATAGTATTTTTAAAGTATTTCAGATCCAATTTATGATTTTTAAGTATAATTATACATATCAAAATTGTCAACCCCTTCGGATACCCTGTAAGGCACTCCATATAAAAACTATCTTGAAATATCCCCAACTAATTGACAAAAATTGCTTTAAATAAAAGAAATAATTCCCATCTACCCTTAAGATGAACTTAGATATACATCTAAAATCGAAAGACGTGTGATCAAGTGTCAAACATCAAGGGGTAGAATTATTTAAGGGTTGCTGGGAGTGGTTACGTAATAAAATGCCTGTTGATTCTTGTAGCAATGACACAACATTGATACAACCCCACAATTCATTTCTTGTGTTCTTCAAATGTCCCCTGATTATTGTCATTAAAGTCTACTCACCCTTAATAATACACCCCAATGCATCCCTATTTTCTATTTTCCCCCATTCCACCTGTTCCATTACGGGGCTAAAATATAAAATATACATCTGCCTCTATTTTCTTTTCTTAAAAAAATATTTCTTTACTTGGGTTTTATTATTCGATTCATCCCTCATTTTATCTCTTGACACCCTTTCTTAGTAAGCCTTATATTCTAGTATTTTATTAATCTAATTTTATTAATTCCTCAATTTCTTACGTTCTTTAGAGAATTTAATTAAGAATTATATTATTTTATAGTCATATAATTATTATTGCATTACTTAGATTCATCATAATTCGAAGGACTACTATATCATTATTTTGGACCTTCATAAATTACATAAAATGTGTAATTTCAGTGGTTTTCGGTCATATAGGGATGATTCTACTTCCTGTTTCTTTTTCCAGGTAGGTATATTTACCGCTTAAAATAATGTAAGTGGCTATAATTATCTTACAGGCTTGGACCTACTTCTATTTTACCAACTTGATTGATGTTCAACCGATAAAATCTATAATCGCAGACGTTGCACTACCAAATGGTTCGAGCCCTACACATTTTGCGACATGATGACTGTCCTAAATTTTTCTTCGCTGTAAGTTAGTTCAGGCATATTGGACTTCAGAGCTTTTACAAGAAATTATTTAAAAATACAATTTAGTGAAGTCGCCCTACTTTTAAATTTTTATAATTAAAAACTATTCGAACTTTTAATAATGTAGATTAGACTGTGCAAAAGGACCTGTATAGAATTGTAACACGTAAGCGTAGGTTTTTTGGGATCTACCCAGATCCCAAAAAAATAATAAAATATAAACAAAATATAATAATAATATATATAATAATAATAATATATTAATAAATAATTAATAAAAAATAATTAATAAACTTCCTCTAAACTTGTAACAATTATTTATTTACACAATGTCAAATTACAATCAATTACTTGGACTTTAAAAAATTAATTATTAAACTCAAACCTAAACGTAACCTACATAAATGACGTTTTTCTAAAACTATACAAAATTTAGGAAGAAACTCGTGAACCATCATAACTCATTGATCTCAAATCTGGCTGCGTAGACTCTCCCAACCAATCCAATAAGACGACTTAAATGTCGATGTAGCCGGGATCTCATCAATTAACGTAGTACTGTAATTGACTAACCATTACAGTGTTCTAAATGCCACACTTAATGCTACATTTATCAATTCACGTCGGAGTTCTATCACTGGACTGTGTCTCCACTCACGTTTATTTATCTATCATAATATTTTTTTCCAAATTTTGTGTTATCACATTCACTGACTGTTTCCAACAGATTGTATATTTTCTAAATAAAAAAAAATTAAATTAAATTTTAGATTAATTATATAACTTAAAGCTTTAAACTAAACGTACATTAACAATTACCTCTTACCTGCAACTAAATACAATCTGTACTGCACGAAGAGCTTTTCCCTTAACGTGCAAAGAAAATAATGTAGGCTATTCACACTAGTTTAACTCATTCAATGCTGAGCAATTATGAGGTATCTCTCCCGCTGGGCTGAATTATTTTGCGGCTTGTTCTCTGCTTGCTTTATTTATGACTGTATGTTACTTACATTTTTTATAGATTTTTTTTTATTTCCAACCTATACATGGATAAGAACATCCTAATTTATTTTATTGTGAATGACCATCCTTTCTCTTTAGTTAAGTTTTAATGCCTTTTTGTAATAGAATTATTCTAAGTAGTGAAATTGTTATTTACCAGTAGTTATAAGTAATTGTAATAATTTATTGTAATTATTTGATTTGTAAGTTAAATAAATAGTTGTTATAAGTTAAAAGGAAGATTTCTTTATTATTTATTATTTACCAGATCCCGAAAGAACCTGGAGTAAGTGTTACAACACTTTATTTTTATTCCATAATATTTTTAAACATTTATTTCGAAAAAGTCTATGTATTACGGAGGAGTCCTACGGTGGTGCCAAACTATTTCATAAATTATCAAAATTTCAACTGATCGTCATGTTCCCTGAACCTAAAGCAAAAAAGTCCTATACTGTGTGTGTTTTATTTGTTCTGGAGAAAAGGCTACATGATCGATTGAGCTGATATTTGAAACTTAAATCCTCAACCAACTTCAGCGAACGTTCTAGCGTCGTAGCCCCAAAGTTATGGGTAATTTACTGAGTTGCAAAAGTATAAAATTCAATTTTTATCAAAAGATCTAGATTAAATTTTATAATTTTTAAATTTTATTTACTTTATTTCGTTTGGTTATTAAGACAGCAATAATCGCTACCTCTGAGAAAATTTGTTGAAAAACTCTTCTCCTTCCAAAAAATGACTGTTTTTTCATTATTACAAAAGCCTTACCATGTATTTTAAGCCAAAAATCTTCAAAGAATAACTAAGATTACTGCCTCAACGGTTAGAGTACTACGCAGCAAAGCAAAGATCTCCGGTTTCATTCTAAGCTTGGGTCTGGAAAATTATTACATGTATGTACTCACCATTCTTTAAACAAAAAAATCTCTAATTAACAAGATAAAACAAACAGTTGAGACAATATGCTGAAACTTTTGTCGGCCTATTTGATAATTCAGCTGTTATACCGGGTGATTTTTTAGTCCTGTTACCCAATTGTTAATGTCTGGTAATTTTTTTCTAAAAAAGGGATATTTTGTTTTGTGACACAAAGTTGGTAGCCCTACTCAACCGGTATAGATACGACAGTTTGAGTTGATTCTCCTTGAGTTGCATAAAATTTTGTGCTGTTTCCAGTTGTGTTACGAACAGAATGTCTATTACCCTAGAACAACGGGTTTTCATTCTTGAACAATATTTTGCTACAAAATCGTATGCGAGTGTAAAAGAATCATTTCAAATTAAATTTTTTGGTGTTCCTCCACTCTATTCTAGTCAATTTCTAGGCTAACTAACTGATTTTTAGAGGCAGGTATTGTTTGCAGCAGAAAACGTAGTGGTCGACCTTGATAGATGACGTTAAGAGAATGTGAAAACAAGATTGCTCAATTTTCCATGGAAAAGTTTACAAAAACTTTCCTCGCATGTTGATTTGTCATGTTCGAGTGCTCAGAAAGCTGCTAAAAATTGAAATTGTATCCGTATCACATACGATTAGTTCTAGAGCTTCAGCCCTCAGATTTAAACAAGAGATTGTTTTAGGATAAAAGACATTCTGTTTGTAGCACGACCGGAAATGGCAAAAAATTTTACACAGCTCAAGGAGAATCAACTCACACTGCCATATCCATACTGGTTGAGTAGGGCTACCAACTTAGTGTCACAAAACAAAATTAATTTTTTTTAGAAAAATATTATCAGACATTAACAATTGGGTAACCGGACTAAAAGATCACTCTGTATAATATAATTCCAACAGAAAACCACCTCAACGTCAGTTTGATAAGAAAATATGTGCTTAAAATGCAGTTCAAACAAAAATATACACTTCAACAGCTAAAGAAAATTAAAAGTGCTACAACTTTTGTTGTATTATTTTTTCGGCTAACGGTAACTTCCGTGTAGTTTACCGTTTTCTCTAAATAAAACTTCAATAAAATTGTTTTATTCCTTGTTAAGTCATTCAATATTAACAAAATTTATGCATAACAAAATTGAGATTTTTCAATTTCTATATTTAGTAAAAAATTAAAAATGTAAAAATATTACGTTACATTTAACGTCCGGTTAACTTAACTAACAAGGAAGTTACGGACATTCACGCGAAAGCAGTTTCAGTAAGCCTATCTCTATTATGATAGCCTGCGTTTATATTAATTTTTATTTATGCAATCATTAATTTTAGTTAACAATATAGGCCTACTACAGATATCAACTTTCCATCAAACTAGATTTTCTTTTTTATTAACATAGATAATACCATAATTATTTATTATAAAGTAATTACCGCTCAAAAAAGTTAAAAATCATCCATTTTTTGATTGATAAACATTGTTTGATGATTAATTTAATGTTGTTTACTCTATAATGTTTACCCTTATGTATTGAGTAGTATTTATAAATTTATTTTTAAATTACTTCCTTTGAGATCTATTAATTTTTATTGTTCTGTTATGTTCATTGATATAAATATGTACGGGCTAATAATTGCTGAGTGAGTTTTTTATTTTAATTTGATTTTTCCTGTGTATATTCACGAAATGTCACTTTTTATTTAACTATTTCATTTATATTATAATTTAAATTCTGTGTGATTTTGTACTATATTTTTATATTGTTTTTCGTTGTTATGACGTCCTTTGTTTTTAAAATTCTAGAGAAATTTTTAAACAATTTTTATCTCTAATCACAACTGTTTTATGATGAAGAAATAAAACATTACATTACTTAAAAACCTATAAAAGAACATCATTAATCCGTAGAAATTAAAATGGATTATTTTTCACTAGATAGAGTTTATGTAATTTATTAATTTTTAATTAATTTATTTAAGAAATTAATTAGTCCTAAAAATGTTCTTATGTCTTTTGTACTTTTGTACTTTTCTTATGTCACCAATGGTACTGGGCTGCTCTTCATAATTACTGCTCCTCTATCAATGTACGTCCAAGAAAGATTTTAGAATTTAGAACAATAATGAAGTTATTTATTACTTATTTACAATAAGGAAGGTGGGTGGACAAAATAAGTAGGCCTAATTTAGAGGTTCTTAGGCGAGTAGATGAAAAAAGAAGTATATAGAAGCATCTTACCAAAAGAAAGGATAGGCTAGTGGGGCATATCCTAAGACATCCAGGTATTGGGCTATCAATAATGGAGGGTAATATTGAGGGAGTAAATTGTAAAGGGAGGCAAAGATTAGAATATATAAAGCAAATTACAAAAGTTGTAGGGTGTTACAGGTATGTAGATATGAAACGACTAGCGCGAGATAGAACAGCTTGGAGAACTGCATCAAACCAGTCGAGAGACTGATGACAAAAAAGGAAGTTATTCTTATTGATGTTGTTGTTTTTTTAGAACAAAAACTAGTTTACTGTCACCGCTGATCGTTTAAAAGTATCTCTCAAAAAACTTAGTTGTACACTCAAAAATAAGCACCCAGTAAAAATTTTGAAAGTCATAATTTTCCAACATGACTATCCACTCTCGCATGTCATTAAAATAATAAGTTATGTAACAGCGTTTAGATGAGCAACGTATAAGCTGATCTGCTGAAACGCACGCATGAATAAACTCTACTAAAGGTCCCTGTTCAAATCAAGTCTCCTACGAGGCAAAATACAACGTATGTAGCGAACCAGGCCTTTCAAACAAAATTCTTAAGACTTGCTTCTGGTGCTCCTTTTTATATAAGAAATAAAACCCTCAACGACGATTTCAAAATTCCGACAGTAAAGGAGCTAACCGCGTCCTTGTATAGTAAATTTCACGAACGACTCATTCAAACCAATTAACCCGTAATCTAGCTACAAGAAACTTCCCAACTCTGCGACGTCTAAAGCGAAAATGGAATAGAGACCTCAAATTTTGAACAACAGACAATAGCCGTAGTTATTTACAAACGGAGAATGTACCACTGGGTACCTCTTCTCGTTAAAGTAAAAATCCCCCCACCACCACGCCATTTAAATATCATATACGGAAATTGTGCAGCTCAATTTACAGTACCGTAATAAAAATTAAAGACGCAAAAAGTTCCCAATAACAAATAACGAGTTAAAAACAAAAAAACCATTGATTGTTTTACGAATTACAAAGTGTTCTTTTCTACAAATCGATTCTTTGAAATAAATTAAATCGTTGTTTATGTTATTAAAATAACAATCACAAACAAGTCAAAAAATTTCCATTCGGTCGGCATCCTTCTCGATTTCTGCTGCAGGTTATTTATTCGGTTTCCGGCTTGTCGGAAAGTTTTTCTCACCGAGCCATCTTTAATATTAATCATTCTTTACTTAGGCTAATATGATGCTATTGTCCAAGTAGGTAGGTTTGATGTAAAACAAATAAAAAAAACTTTGGCTTTAAATATTTCGATAGATCTCTAAAGACTTTACTAAGTAAAATGAGGAGTTTGGTGGTTTACAATTGCCTTCATCACTAAGGGTAAAAGTATGCTTATCACCATACCAGGCCATTTGAAAAGCATCTACTTTCCACCCTTCCAATGACACCTTCACTTCTTTCACCACATTGTCTGGGTGTAAAATGAAATTCATTAATCTCACAGGAGATAACTCTGATTATTGTATTTTTACACCTCTACCACTGCTGCTTTTAAATGCTTGTCATTGGCTGACAATGTGATAAGAAACAGAACTATTTTTGTAGCTTTGGAACTAGCAGATCGAGTGCAAATCATTTTTAACTTTCCATCTGCCTCTTATGGGAAAAATAAAGAAGTTAAAAAATTTTTAGAATTAAATTCACCTTTCTCACCAACATTTTTTAAAGTTTTTCCTTGACTTTCGGAATACACTACAAATGATTTTGGGAGTAGGTCCATAATTTCAAAAACTCTTGTGAGAATCTTCCAAAATACCCTTGATAATAAGTTTTGTTTCATCGAAAGTATTAATTAAAATACAGGCTCTAAATTTTCGAACTCGCTCGCAGGAAGTAGAACATTTTTTAGTTTGTATTTATAATTTATAAATTTTTTTGTAGCCTGGAACTAGCAGATCAAGTGCAAATAATTTAACACTCCACCTACCTGTTATTGACGAATATAAAAAATAAATCTTATGAAACCTGGTTTTTAACATTATGCATGAAATAATTGATATAAGTTGCTGGTGTCCATTTATAAGAATTTTAAAAAACGTTTCGTTGAATTGTTTGATTATTAATACCAATGTCATTTTATTTCAGATTAAGACGGATAAAATGAACAAACACAAATTTTATATATAAATTCCCAAAGAATGTATCACAGATATTTTCTAAGAATGTTGTAAGCTGTTATTTAAATAAACATATATAATTTATATGTAACATTGAAGTATACATTTTCTAAATGGTATAATTTTAACTTTTATTGGATCTAAAGAAATTATAAATGAAAAAGGAATGATAAAATAATAAATTATACTCGTTTTGGCCAAAGAATTTTAAATTCGCTAATGAATTTGACTGTTAAAGAAGCCAGTTGAAAATAAAGTCGATCTTGTCTGGCGACAAGACTCAGAGATGTATCTAAAATGAACTTATAATTTTGTTTTTTCTCCACTAATGTATCATTTTAAAAAAGAAGGTAACCCAACATAAAGGAAATAGTAGGGATAAAAGGAACGGAAATAGCAGATGAAATGTTGGCGATTACATGGACCGACCGTTTGCGGTTTTTAACTAAATTAAAAGGTGTAATCTTTTAGAAGACCTAAATACTGACTATACTTTTAGTTAGGTTAGGTTTTCTTTTTAATGGGAATTGTCGCCAGTGTTATTCTACTCAATGATCATAGACGTTAAGAAAATTTCATTCAAGAGGACTATGCCCTTAGGATATTCAGTGTGTAGGCTTACGTAGGCTACTACGGTCTTCAAACGTTGTAATTATTTATCATCATCATCATCATCATCATCATCATCATTTGTTGTTAACCGATTTGTACTCAGGTATGTTTCTTAAAAATCTCATTCATCTGTTCACCGTGACACCTCATAACAACAAATTTCTTAGTAAATAATGATGCAATTTTTCGGTATAGGTTTTACTTGGTCGCCTATATGGCTCAGTGTATCAGTGTATGCTAAACTTAACTGTGAATTGAAAGGTTTAAGGTTCAAAGTTTCCTGGATATTAGTACAGTAGGGCCATGGTAATTCGAGCCCCGAATAACAAAATCCGGGATAACCGAAGTAGTCCCAAAAATACCGCGCAAAGCGAAATCCGCATACTGTAACGCCAAATCGATCATAAACTGTAGGCTATGTAATTAGCTTTTTTTATTTTTTTTTATTTTTACGTCATTTTTTTCATTTTGTAGTGCAGTAGATGTCTTTTTCACATTTTTGACCACGTTTTCATTCATTTCACTAGTTTACCATACGTTATACCATACCATACATACCGGGTGCCCCAAAAGTCCCAGCACGGCGAAATATTTCGCGAACTAGTGATGTTATTCTACAAAACACAATATAATCTTATGAATGTTAATAGAAACTACTAAAAATCATGTTCGTACATTTTTCCACCATCTTGGATCCGCCATCTTGAATGCAACTTTTTTTAATACAAAGGTGTTTATGTGACACATCATTTCCATGCAGAATTTTGCAAAAAATCCACTGGTGAAAATTGTTTTCAAACATCTCTTACTGTTTTGAAGTTACAGCCCGTCAAACTTGGAAACACAGTGAAAATGGCCTGTCTTGGATGTTAGTATTATCTTCCTTAATCGTCACTAAGAGTTAATTCATTAATCAATTTGACTTAATTTGAGTTTTATTTTAACAAATCAGTGCAAATATTTATTAACCCTTTCTTTTTAATGCTTGTACAATGCAAAATTTAAATAAGGTAAAAATCTTAAGAAGCCATTTCTTATTGTTGACTATGTTACAGCTGACTTAAAGTAATTTTAACTGAAAACATGTTTTTCAGTAGTTTCTATTCACATTCATAAGATTATGTTATGTTTTGAAGAAAACATCACTTGTTCGCGAAATATTTTGCCGTGCTCGGACTTTTGGGACACCTGGTAGTAAACCATACGTTATAAATGTTTACCATACGTGTTATCCGAGTTTTAGATTATTTGAGGTATCCTCGGTCCAGAATACCTTTGAAAAATCGAGGCTCTACTGTATTTCTTTACTTTAAACGTCACAAAATATTGATGGATTTTAAATAATCAAATAAAATTATTGCAATTTATGAAGTAATAAATTTTCCCGGTGTCATTAGGCCCTATACACTTAAATTTCCCTGTTAATGTCTGGTTTTTTGAAATATTTATTTTAAATTTTTTGTGTAGGCCTACCTTAATTTTTAAGAAGCTTATTATTAGTATCTACTAGTCATTTTTTGTCTATTAGTACTTATTTCTTCATTTTTTTTATTCCTAATGTGTGCAATTTAATACGTGGCAATCTGTTCAATTCAGAACAATAAGCAACCCTCATGACCCAATGACAAGGATGGTGACGTGTAATTGAGGAGTAGACTTGTACAGAACCAGGCCGACCATTCCTGAGAGTGTATAGTTAATTGAACCCCAACCAAAGTAACTACTGTTCAGTATTCAAATCCGTATGAAAGTAACTACCTTTACTAGGATTTGAACCAGGATCCTTCGTTTTTGTAAACACAGCTGTTAAACGGCTGATTCATGGCGACGATTTTACCTTAGACCAACCCGTTGGGTCTTAAAACCTATTAATAAACAAGTATTTCTACGTAAAGTATATTACGTATAAAGTATATTACGTAAAGTATTCTACGTATAAGTATATTAAGTATTAATAAACAAGTAATATGTACGGAAGTAAGTATTTATTTTATTTATTCTATTTAGACCTTCAAATACAATACATCGTGGTCCCGGGTTTGATTCCCGGTCAGGTCTGGCAATTTTCATCGTTCATCTTCATCAATCATCTTTCTCACCGCTTGCATTAGCAGTATTTGCAGAACAGTAGGGCGTCAAACAGAAATTCAAATATATATCGCTATCCATTATAAAACAGATGTCAATCTATTTTAATCTATGTCTAAATAGATTTTAGTCTTCGTTTTCTTCTTGACAATTGTGATTTAATTTAATCAGATTTTTTCTTTTGATTAGAATAAAAAAGATAGCGTGTAACTTCTTCATGATTTATGCAAACTAAATTTATTAGTTCAAGTACTGTACACATTATTTTGTTCTAATCAAGAAAAGCTTAGCAACCTCCGTGGCCCAGTGGTTGAAACGTTGGATTGCACTGCACACTTCAAAGCGAAAGGTCCCGTATTTGATTCCTAGGATCTGAAATTATTATGCATAAAACCTATCCACTAAATCGGTTAGTTATTAACTCACATTAGTTTTTAATAAGATAAATGACTTTAAAAAAACGAAGAAAGGTTTGGTGAAATTTTCTTATGGGCATTTCAAATGTAATAATACCTAGGCCTATATAGTTTTTTATCCGTTATTTTTCAAGTAGCCTAACGTAAAATTGTTTTATTGTAATAAATAGTTAAAGTAATTTCATCACTATTTTTTAGATTTTGTAGATAGGACGTTATTTTTATGTGGGACATAAATATAACTGAGTATAATTGTTTGTTGGCCTAATTGCGTGGCTATTTGTTGAAAGGCCCAAACAACATTCGTTTATTTCATTTTATTTTGAAAGATGGAAGGAAGATATGAAATGAGGTATATTTCATTCTGTTTTAATTTTTGTTTCCGTTTCGATATTATGTTGTAATGGTGATAGCGAGCCTAATAATAATAATAACCGAACCAAGCAATGCTTTGAATTGTGATATGGACATTAATTTGACCATAACCTAACTAACCCGTTCACCCCGCGTTTGCTTTGAATACGGCTCTCTTGTCCACATATAACACGAGATCAGATTTCGAGCACAACTCATTTCCTGCCTACTTTACATGCCGGAAACTCGTACCTCCATAAAAAATACTTCTACAATTCATTGTTCTCACAGTAATTGTTCATTAACCAACATTGAAATGCGTTCTATCAAACATATTGCTGCGCTTTAAATGTTATATTTGTTCATTTGTCGGAATTTACAAACTGTAGTCATTATTATGCAGTATAAGCAACAAATTATATTATGGCCGAACTTTATTCATTTTCATATGAATATTGTTGATGTCTCTCATAACCATTTTATTATGAAAACAATATGGTATTACCGTATTAAATAATGAAATGCATATGTAGCAACTATATTAATTAATGTATAATTACTGGTGTTACAATCTAAAATTGTTACAAAATACATGATTTGTGCAGAATTCTAATCAGCGGCTACGTTACTACAGTTAATACATTTAATTATTACTTTTAATATTTTTATTTTCGTTCATATCCCCCCGGTGAGAGTGGTGAGATATCTTGTATTCTTGCTTTACAGGCGACTAACTTGTACGCATCATCTGCGTACAAAACGTTTAGAACTTAACCGTCACAGGAAGCTACACTTCTGCTTAGTTAACTCTCGATCCTCCGTTCAAAAATTTTAATTTTGAGACCAATCTGAATCTATGGTTTCCAGCTCTTTGGAGTAGCGAAAAGTAACTCAAAATCGATTCAGGTCTTTCAATCGAAATTTTCTTAAGATGTGCTTCTGGTGTTTTATGTACCCTAAGCAATAAAACCCTCCACGACGATTTCAAAGTTACTACAGTAAAGGATTTATAAACTTAAATGTAATTTTACTTAATTATGAATATTTTTGTTGCATAAAAATAGAATTTGGAAAAGAATATTTAAAACATTATTTAAACTGTAAATTTTGAAAATAATTAATTTTTTAGTTAACATCTGATTTGATTAATCAGCTTTTTTAAATGTCAGCAGGTAAAACTGACTGCTATAACTACGGGACCGTAATTTTTATTTTTATTTATTTTTTAATTCTTAATATGTGAACGTTGCAATCTGTCCAATTCAGAATAATAAGCAACCCCATGACTCAATGAGATGAGGATAATGTGTATGACGTGTAAATCAAGTGAAGTCTTGATCGACCGTTCCTGAGAGAGTATGGTTAATTAAATCAAAATTTCTGTATTTCTTCTTGTGTTGTGGGAGTGGGAGTGTCTCATGTGTATTATAGTGTTGAGTTCATACCAAGACGAGTTTGTAATGTTGCAAAGTATTTTGGACTGAATCCGTTGAATTACTTCAATATTGCTGTGACTTGGTGACCCATATGTTGACAGAGGTTTGAGTACTGTTTTATAAATTAATAATTTGTTTTTGCTAATAATTTAGATTTTACAGCTGTTGGTATTTAAGATTTAACATAATAAGTATGATATTATGTTTACATTAAGTATTTACATAATACCAAAACAACTAGAACATAATGACAACCGGATTCTAGCACTATTGCGAAAACACATACTAACTACACTTGTTGATTTCAAAACATCAAGATGTACAGATTCTAAAAATAATGCGTTAAAATACGAGGGTAGGCTGATAAGTAATGCACACATGCTTGTAGAAGACAACTAAATAAACTTCAGTAGCGCGCCTGGTGGCATGTGGAAGTACTATTTCTCCTCTACAAGCCTGCGCAGTTTGAAGGCGTTGCTTTCATTCAGTTTGTTTTGAGTAGTGGAAGTATGGCGTCGTGTTCTGGTGCTATGTCAACGAGAATTAAACAACGCGCTGTTATCGAATTTTTAACTGCTGAGAAAGTGAATCCTAGTGAGATTTATCGTCGTTTAAAGGCTGTTTATTGTGACGATACTGTTGATAGGTCTACTGTGAATCGTTGGGTAATAAAATTTCGTGATTGCCAACCTGGAAAAGCCTTAATTGTTGACAAAACACGCAGTGGACGACCAATCACTGCCTCAGACGATAATCGTCGCAAACTCATCGATGATTTGATTCAAAATGACCGGCGAATCACTCAACAGCGTATCGCAAACCAAATTGGAATATCTAAGGAACGTGTTGGCTTCATTATTGAACAATTGGGATACCGTAAAATCTGTGCACGATGGGTACCACGCCGTCTGACAGACGAGAATAAACAGCGTCGATTGGAATGCTGTGAACAACTTTTGAAGCGCTACCGTGACGAAGGAGACGACTTTCTTTTGAATATTGTGACGGGGGACGAGTCATGGGTTCATCATTACGATCCCGAAGAAAAAAGGCAGAGCGCTGAATATCGTCATCCACATTCTCCTGTTGTGAAAAAGTTCAAAACACAACCGTCCGCAAAAAAAATTCTTTTGACTGTGTTTTGGGATGCTCGCCGAGTTTATGTGACTGATTATCTGAACGAGGGGCAACGGTAAATTCTGCTCAGTATATACAGACTCTGAAACACCTCCGACGTCGAGTTTGTCGTGTTAGAGGCAACCTGGCGCCAATAATTTTGCAACACGACAATGCTCGTCCACACACTTCGCGTGCAACTGGAGAGGCTCTGAGAAACCTGAAGTTTCAACCAATTTTACACCCTCCGTATTCTCCCGACCTTGCGCCTTGCGATTTTTATTTTTTTCCTCTACTGAAGAGAGACCTTAAGGGTAATCATTACAGCTCGGACAATGAGGTGAAGGCAGCTATTGCGTCCTGGGTTCGAGGAAAGTCGGAAGAATTTTTCAGTGACGGAATGAAAAAACTTGTTAAACGTTGGGAGAAATGTGTAATGCTTAACGGTGACTATATTGAAAAATAAATAGATAATTTGGTAGGTTAAGATTTGTACTTTAATTTGTTATTTACCCCATCTTGCTATTTCTTTTTGTTCGTCTTCTACAAGCATGTGTGCATTACTTATCAGCCTACCCTCGTATTATTGAAAAATTAAGACTGATTGGTATTTTAATTCAGCATTCAATATTTGCATTTACAATAGTGTAACTATAACTATAACTGTATCATTCAAAACGAAAAGTAATAAACAATGGAGCCTAAAGGAGTTAAATGATTTAAGTGACGTAAGAAACATGCACAAATTTGAAATATGACGCATTTTTAAGCTACGACGAAGTTCTTAGGGCTAAGATTGGTACTAAGTATTTTACAGTTGGATTTGAAAACGGTTTCTTAGTAACAATATTACACTAAGGGTAAACATTGGTAATCTAAAGTTATAATACAGAAAAGTGCATAGCGTTTAAAAACTACTTAACTACAACACGGCAGCTGTTGTTCAACTTTATGACCTATACTTAAAATTATATTAGGAGGTTTTATTTAATGTTTCTACCATAAAACTATAACCTCTTTTATTCCGATTACCTGACTTATTTTACTGTTATAATAGTTGAACTCTACTATTTGTCATGTTTTCTGCAAACAATATCAACCACAGATTTTTTTAAAGTTTTTAACTCCCTTTAAATGATTCAATAACAATTTAAAATTACTAAGAAGTAAAACTGTCTCACTAATAAATAAAAAAGTATTTAAATACGATTTCTATTTTATTTTTCTTAACTAAGAGAACAGTATTACCCCACACTGCTTGGAATTTCCCAACTTTCTTCTCTATGTCCAAATCTTGATCAAACCCGATTTCACAGCCTAAATAATTACATTGTGATACTTGTTCGGGCACCATATCATCCACTACAATTTTAAACCTGGGTAGGATATTTACCAGTAAAGCCATTAACTTTGACTTTTTTACAGAAATGTTGAAATTGTAGTTTATGGATAATTCATTTAAGGCGAGACTGTATGATGGTTTTAACTCAAAATTTTGAATTTCGGTTTTTTATGTTTTTCAATAGTTCAGACCGAGATCAACCACAAAAACATTAAATTACGTGAAAAAAAAATATTTTATTGAAAAAATTAAGTTTTTAGGAGGTTTACCCGAAAAATGATCGTGTCATCAAGAACGAATATTTATCGTTTATCGTTTTAGAGCAAAGTGAATTTTAGTTTTTAAAATATCTGCATTACTGTTTTTAATACTCGTAGCTGTTGGTTCAGCTTTCTAACCAAATGCTGATAGGAAATTTACTTGTTTGTGTACATTTTGTTTTTGATTGTACCTTTTTGTGTTTCTTCCCGTTCCCAAAAATTTAAATTTTTAACATTGAGGTACATTTTTCTCAGAAACCATTAAACATACCAGGCTGAAATTTTTACCAGTTATTTATCTTGTACATTCACATATTCTGGAACTTTTATGACTTCCTCAAAAGCTGAAAAATTATTAATATGTAAAATACCGTAAAAAAATTTGTGAACGTTTTATGTTATTCCTTATTCTGTTTTTAACTTCATGGTTTCACGGATTAAGTTGCGAAAATGTCAGTAGCTCGAACAACCCGATAACTACAAGTAAATAAAGTTTCATTTCCCTATCGTTTACCAATCTTGTGAAAAATGTAGTACCTAAAAATAGCAAATTTAACATTGGCGGGATACAAAGTACAGTCGTTTCTTAAAACTACACCGATTTATGAATAATACAATTTATTTTTACAAATTGCTAATTATGGTGCAGGAAAACAACTTACTTAACTACGGAACAGCTTCTACGGTAGACTTGATGAGTACTTCCCGCTAGGTCAGAAGTCAGTTTTTATGGCGCAAAGTATTGTATGTGAACCAGTTAAGGATTAGAAGGAGTCAACATCCGGTAGATCTTAACAACTTGATAGAGATGGATTGTGGATGGACATCAGCAACTTAAAACACTTATAGAAACTTTTCTTTGCAGCCCAATATTCTAAGCAGTTTTTTCAATAAAGGCTATTTTTCAGACAATCTTTTGAAGCCTCTAAGATTTGTAGTCCTGAATATCTTTTTAATAATTTCTTTAATCTTGATTCTCAGTATTAAAAAAATTAATACATGGTTGTTTCCAATATATATTTTCTAATTTTATTCCAACATTTCCAAGGTCCTTGTACACTTCCTTAAACCACTTATCAGATTTATTGTTAACTTATTATTTCAACACAATAGGAAATTATTACATATAATTATATCAAAAAGAAATTATCTTAAAATTAGTTTTTTAAGCATTACTTTTTATTCAATATTAATTAAGTTATATTCAGTTTATTATACATTTATTCGTTTACGCAAGAATTGTAATACCTAAACATATAAGTAATTATATTCATAATTTAGTTATCGCACTACCGCTAACGATTTACTCTCTTAACTAATATAATAATTTATGCAATTTAATAGTAGTAATAGAAATAGTGATGATGAGCGTGACCGCGGATCGTTGGAAACGTGTGAAAGTTTTTACTAACTTACACATTTAGACTACTATATTTAACATTATTATAAGATATGTAAAATAGTTTAAATGAACGCACATGCGTGTAGGTGGACCATCTAACAAAAAAAACAGATCTAGTTTGAAAGAAAGTGAAAACAAAAACAACGAAGAATAAGAACTTGAATTCACTTTCCCTTACAGCTTCATTCACTGTTTATAAGATAATAGAATTGTATTTATTCTTTTTAATATTATATATATATATATTTTATTTTTGCAAAGGTCGGTTGCGTGGCTATACATTTTACTATTATAATTTGGTTGTTCAGTGGTTCAGCTAACCGAAAAATATTTCATTTTTTCAGCCATTCATGTAATTTATTAATTAAATTAGACAGTTATCTAGTTAAGTTACATGCAATGTTAAACTATTTTTTGCAAATTCATTTTTTTTTGTTTTTATTTAAAGAATATTACTTTTTATAATGTTAACAAAGTTGTTATACGTATTTGTGATTGTCCATAGGAAAAGGGGCCTTATCGTCACCCAAGTGAAAAGTGAGGTCATGAGTGTTTCTTACAGAGAAATTAATGCTTTTTTATCGTTATTTATATAAAGGTTACATAAAAGGAAAGAGCACCAAGTAGATGGAGAATGGAAATTACTACCAAATGAACAGGTCTACCAGGAGACCGAATCGGTAATAGATACGGTGAGGAACTAGAGAATATCATTCTTTGTACATATAATTAGAACACCCAAAGATAGAATCACAAACCAAATAGTCAGAAAACTCTACCAGACAAAGACAGAAATAATATGGTTAAGAGAAATCAAGAAAGATATGGAAGAATTAGGCATCACCTTCAAAGATCTAGAAAATAAAACTGAATAGCTGAAATTATTAAAAGATAAAAATATCAGATTCCAAGGAAAGGCATATAAAAGAGGAAGCAAGAAAGTGATCTTTTCGGAAGCAGAAGGACAAAGAAGTTCTGTCAGAATGAAAGAATACTAAAGGAAAATCAAAGAAATGAACCAGCAGAGAGTGCTCAGAAACTGACTCAAGTCATCCACTGCGGTATCAAAAGGAAATATAAAGGTTACAGAATTTTAAAAATAAAGTTTAAGAAACACTTGTTTTCAGGAAATTGAAATTAAATTTTTGGTTAATATTTTAAAGATAATATTGTTCAATTAGTATACTTCTATAAGAGTTTACTTTCCTCGTCTTTGTCAGATGTCATGTCTTACTTATGTCAAATTTTGTACTGAATCCAGTGATGTCTTCAAATAATTGATATTTGAAATAGTTAAAATCCTGTAGCAGATTTTCTGAGATCATGGGTCAAATTTAAAAAATCACGGACGGGCAAAATAATTGAAAATTTTTATGGTAGTTTTAATACACAACAAAGATAAAACATTATATGAACAATGAACAGTTCCGAGGGAGGTAAAGGGTTGTTTGCTGATGTCAGATCAAGTGGCCAGGCGGCGGGTTTTTGTTGGTAGGCGGTTACGGCCTCCTTGGGGTTGGACGAGGACGCCTCAATTGAGTCCAACACTACTTCCTTCATCATGACCGAGTGAACATGAACTTTCCTCGCCACCTCGAATAAAAAAAATGATAAAACATTACTAAAAATTAAGTTTTTACTCTTTTAACAATTTGTAATTGAAATAATACTTAGTTAACAATACTCTTTTTGGAATTGGGCTACTTATTTTATGTAAGACGTGTACATGAAGTGCAGCCTTTTCTTTTACAGACTTAGGCCGACCATTCCTGAGAGAGTATGGTTAATTGAAACCCAACTATCACAGTACACCGGTAACCATTGCGTAGTATCCGTATAAAATTAACTACCTTTACTAGGATTTGAACCATGAACCTTCGTCTCCGAAAATCAGCTGTTAAACAGCTAACTCGCGGTGACGACTTTACCTCTAGACTAACTAACCTGGTAGGTGTAACATGTAAAACTTTTTTTTTTTTTTTATTCCTAATTTGTGTACGTTGCAATCTGTTCAATTTAAAACAATAAGCAACCCTATGACCCAATGAGGTGAGGATGATGTGTATGACGTGTAAATGAGGTGTAGTCTTGTACAGACCCAGGTCGATTATTCCTGAGAGAGTATGGTTAATTAAACCCCAACCATTAAAGTACACCGGTAACCACTGTCTAGTATTTAAATCCGTATAAAAGTAACTACCTTTCTAGGATTTGAACCAGGAACCTTCGTCTCCGAAAATCAGCTGTTAAACAGATGATTTTGGCGACGATTTTACCTCTAGACCAACTCCTAGTGGACCAACTCCACTAACATGTTAGTGGAGTAACATGTAAATGAAAACAAAAATTTTAACAATGTTTAGATTTATGTATTCAATTACAGCATTTTATTTACTTTTAAGTAAATTAATAAATAAATATGGTTACAATGTACATAGGCATTCCATTGCAGTTATACGCCTAAATTACAATCAGCTGAGATAATTTAGAAAAAGAAGAGAATTTACAATAGTTGCGAGTAATCCTATGAATTAGAGAATGTGAATTTTTTTACGTTGTCACGCCATATTCTCGTTTATATCTATTTTGACTCCCGGAAATGCAACACATTGCTCTCTTGGTTCTCATTTTCCTTTTTTATGATTATTTCCTCAACATGTTGGATACTTAACTCTGTATGCTATTTCTATTGCTCCGTCTTTTTTTCAACCGCCATTTTTACTCGTTAGTGGACAAAAGGGAATTCTATAATAATTTTATCGTTCATTTATCCTAGTAAAAATCTTAAGTGTTTCTAATGATTATAAAAATTACTTCTCTTTCAAGTAGCCTATGTTTCTTATTGTCGAGTACTACTTTAAAAATTTCATTTCGTTGTTTATTTTATTCCGTAAACGATTTGTTTTCTTTTTCTGCTTCTTCTTCTCACAATCAAGGATTAGGCTTCCGCCTGTTCTGATTCACAACAGTGACAAACTACAGAATTATTGTATCTTTTGCGTGGCCTTCCAACATCTCTCCTCCCCCCCGGTCTGTATTGGAAATCACTAAGGGGGATCCTTCTCCCTATAATATTATATGATATAATATTTTATTTAGTAAAATATTATAGTAAATTATTATTAATTATTCATATATTTGTATATTTTCTATTTGATTATGTATATTTATTGTTTGCCATAACTTGTTGAAAGGCTGTTCCAGATAATTAAATTTAAATGTATAAATAAAAGAATCAAAAGCTTTTTTTGACTCGTATCTGTCAAATTGGAAAAAGTTATTTACGATTTATTTTAAACCATCTGTTCACGTTACGGTAAATTTATTAGAATAATCCCATAAGTTTTGTCAGCAACCGAATCATTACGCTACAACTTACTAGATGATACCAGTAGGCTAAGTTAAAAAGATCTCATTGACATCAATTTCTGAGCTAACTTTTTAAAATTTCTTAATATTTATGCCTTTAAAATTAATGTAATAATTTTTGAATTTACAAAAAAAATCTTTAAAAAATAATTCAGGCAAAGCTAAGCAATATTCACTGTTTATTGTTAACGTATTGTTTTGTGTATTGGCCCCAAGTTTGATTCACGGTCAGGTCTGGCATTTTTTCATCTATATCACCTCAAACCATTACCGACGTACAGTCCAAGGTTTTTGCAGACATCAACATCCAATAAATAAATAACAAATATCTCCCTGTGAACAGGTGGTAAATTTAAAGTAGGTAAAACAAGAAAACAAATCATCAGATTTTTTTTTCAAAATAACATTATTTGCAATCAGTTTTTTAAAAATAAACTAGGTATAAGCAAATCTTTTGAATGTACAAATCACAAGTTGAGGCCTCATTACCCTGAGTACCTCTCATTACATCAATTATTCATGTGTTCAAAGAGAAAATTACTATGTACAAAGATATTTACATTTTACAATATAGAATACTTTTCACTAAAATTTTATATACATTGAAACTCTTTCAGACAAGTCCAAAACATGGTAACGTTTCAGGCGCCTAACTTCTTCTGCATTATTTAGAAGATTTATGGCTAATTCGTTTTCGTGGCTTTCAAGTCTTGCCTGATATTTTCTATTAAAACGCCTGACCTCGTCCATCACATCAGGAAGGTTGCAATAATGTTGTATTTCTGCATTCCTTGCAAACCATGGTGCCCTTGTTATAGCCCGAAGAACCTTATTTTGGAACCTTTGAATTATCTCTATGTTACTTCTGCTGGTAGTTCCCCAAAGTTGAACGCCGTACAACCAGACTGGTTTTAGTAACATTTTGTAAAGCAGCAACTTATTCTCAAGAGAGAGTGAAGAGTTCCCACCAATCAGCCAGTACATCCTTTTGTATTTCAGATTTAATTCGTTCCTCTTCATTCTCACATGGGTTTTCCAAGTTAACCGCCTGTCAAGATGCATACCCAGGTACTTTACAACTTCACTTTGTGGTAAATCAACACCTCCAAGATTTACTGGTGGACAAGTATTCCTCCGCATTGTAAATGTAACATGCTGCAATTTTGCAGTATTGATCTTTACTCTCCATTTTTGAAGCCATGGTTGGATTTGGTCTAAACATTCCTGAAGTTTGTTTGAAGCAACTATAGGATCTCCACTTTTAGCAAGCAAGGCCTTATCGTCAGCAAATGTAGCTTGAACTACCCCTTCAGTTGTTGGCAAGTCTGCCTCATACAATGAATACAAATACGGGCCTAGAACTGAACCCTGAGGTACTCCAGAGGTAACGTACCTAGAAGATGACAGCTCGTCCTGGTATTTCACTTGAAAAAACCGATTTTCCAGATAAGATCGTAAAATCAAAAAGAAAGGTTGGCTTAACGTTCTTTTAACTTTGTATAATAAGCCGACATGCCAAATTTTGTCAAAAGCCTGTTCAGCATCTAAAAAACCAGCAGAACAATACATTCCTTCCTCCAAACTGTCTGTAACCACTTTTACTACTCTATGTATTTGTTCAATCGTTGAATGGCCCTTCCGAAACCCAAACTGATGGTCTGGTATCAATTTACATTCAGTCAAAACTGGTTGCAGTCTTTTTAAAAAAAGCTTTTCAAAAACTTTAGATAATACCGGCAATAAACTAATCAGATGAATAAACAATTTTCGTACCTAGTTACATTTATATAATTATAACATACTAAAACTCATGTCGAATTGCATTTAACAAAATTCAGGTAGACAAGAACATGTCAGTAATAAAATTTAAGTTTCATGAACCAGTTCTCGTCTTTAATTTTTAATACCTCGACAAAGAAACAATAATTTTTTTTCAGGTTACGAGTTTGTTAAATTAATGGACGACCAGTTTTTGGATTCACCCCAAATAATAATACAAATAAAACCGGACCTATTCAATAAAATCAAAAATAAAATCTTTAACCGTAATAAAAAAAACAGCAAATACAAGTTCTAATTAAGTAAATAAGTTGAGGAAGTACCACAGACTAATACATTGAATTTAATGACTAAAATAACCATGGCAATTGTTTTCAAATTAAAACTATAATGGGACTTGACCTCGTATGTCACAGTTTATCTGTGATAATTTCCTTCGTATAAATGGAGACAGTCAACATCGGAGTAAACAACGACCAAACAAACTTACTAATATTAAAAATAATATTAATTTATTTCATTTCCCACCGGGTTGGTCTAGAGGTAAAGTTGTCGCCAAAATCAGCTGTTTAACAGCCGATTTTCGGAGACGAAGGTTTCTGGTTCAAATCCTAGTAAAGGTAGTTACTTTTATACGGATATGAATGCTAGACAGTGGTTAACGGTGAACTTTGATGGTTGGGGCTCAATTAACCATACTCTCTCAAGAATGGTTGGCCTGGGTCTGTTCAAGACTACACTTCATTTACACATCATAAAATATATCATCCTCATCTCATTGGGTCATGGGGTTGCTTATTGTTCTGAATTGAACAGATTGCAACGTACACACACAGGGGATTAAAAAAAAATATTTCATTGGATTTATGTATGAAATCAATAAAAACTTTATAAGTTTGAGCCCTGCTCATCTGACACCCGGTTGCATCGGAACTCAAAGCCATTCGTCGATGCAGCAGGCTTCTCCAAGTATTGAAATTTTCCAGGATTCCTGTTTGAGCGCCCTATGGTATGCAGATGATATGATAATAATAAAGAATTCAGACGATGATCTACAAAACTCTGTTTTACTGCTCAAAAATATTGGCAAGGAATATAGGATGAAAATATCAGCAAGGAAAACGCAGATACTGGCTTTCGCTGGTGAAGACCCAATTCGCTTGAAATTATTGCTTGATGACAGGATTTTGGAACAAGTTTCCCATTCACATACCTGGGTTGCAATGTCATTTATACGATGATGATGAAGAAATTTTGTAAATGGTAAATAAATTTCTGACGGTGTGCGGCTTCATTAACAAGGTTTTTAAAAATAAAATAAGGAAAGATACGAGAGCATGTATGTAAGACGTGATGGCACCTTCCCCTGCTGCTATAATGGTTGCGAGTCATGGGTGCTAAGAACAGCCCAATTAAGGAAAGTAGAAGCCGCTGAAATGAGATTTATGAGATCGGTGAAGGGATAGTTCCTTGCGAGATCAGATTCAGTGAAATCAGGAGAGAACTGGGTAGAGATGAAACCATCCTAGAGAAAATGAGCAGATACAGAACTACGATGGAAAAATCATGTCACAAGAATGACTACGTAGCAAAAGAGTTGCGGTTCAAGCATTACAATATTGCCCAACTGGAAGAAGAAGCTTGGGTAGATCAAGGAAAAGGTGATTTGAGGCTGGAACAGGCGTAGCGCCTAATCCGTAAGCGGTAGAAAAAGAAGAAGATTATTTCCGAAAAATCTTCTTCTTCTTCTTCTTCTTCATCTTCTTCACTTCATGGGTTAGGCAGAACTTCCTGTTCCAGAAACCACCTTCCCCTCGGACAACCAACACCCCTTCGACCATTCGGCTTATAATTCATTGTCAATCTAGGGAAACGGCTTCCCTTAATTCGTTACAGATGACTATGCTAGTTGATTCTGTACTCATTAATTTTTTTCTCCAGGCTAAATATTTGCAACTCTTGTCATATAACGTCACTTCTTATCTCGTTCTCAAGATTCCAACCCTTCACTGCCCGAAGATATTTCATTTTCGTAGCTCTGGCTTCGTTCTCTGTTGGAAGCACCCCTGCCTCTATGCAAACACAATTTAACTGGTTTTCCCAAATATTATTAACATATCTCATAATCTTACACTAATATAATATACTTAAATGGCATACAAACAAAGGAAAAACGTTTATTAAAATAATATTCATATAAATTAATAAAATTTATACAAAAACGAGATGGAAAATTATACGATCCAACTGTAGTTTATCGTGTTCTAGGATAAATTTATTCAATTCTTTTTTTCAAATACCAGTACCTGCAGAATCAAGAAAAAATTAGGATTAGAGGCTCATAGATTTAAAGAACTTAGTATCCTCCGTGTCCTGTGTACTGATGCTAAAGAGCCAGTTAGTATATTTTTCAGCCAATAATAAACTAAAAACATTTTTGTTACATAGTCACACTCAGCTTTCTATAATTCAGTGGTTCCCAAACGTTAATTATTCAAATAAAATTTACAGTGTTTCTTTACGGACGGAGTAAACTTGGTCTTAACCACAGAAAAGTGCAACTTTTAGGATTAATGAAAAAAAGTATTGCGGTTTACTTTCACTTATAGTTTTGAACTATTATAATATAACGCCGCTTTATTTATTAAACTTCCATGATGAAGTTTTTCTATAAATTGTTTTATAAATTATTAATAAATAGGTAAAACCAGAACAGTGTGAGAAACCTTTACACTAATGTAAATGGAAAACTGTATGCAGATTAGAAGTGTAAAATGCGCTCGGCCTTTTCAGAAATGAATGAATATATAAACAACATGTGACACCCGGGTTGAAGAAAGAAAAAGTGAGCAGAAGAGTGTTTTACGTTATGATTTATGCAGAGATTTTGAAGGTAAAAAAGGATCAAGAAAAGGTTGCTGATATAGTCGGTGTTTGAAGTTTACTTCTTCTTCTTCTTCTACTACTTTTTCGTCTCCTTCTTAAAGTAAGCGAAGATGGGTTAATCAAAATGTAAAACTCACCGATCACAATATTATTCGTCAAGGAACGATGGTAGAACATGCCGAGGATGGTTCCTCTCTTGTATTTGCATGACAGAGGAATAAGGGAAAGAGACGTAACATTCTCTGCTTGGTTCACCCGCTGCCGCCATCTTTCCTCCCTAGTGTCAATCAGGAATTTCTTCATTTTAGTATGCAAATTGAGGAAGAGAACGGGGGAGATCGTTCTAGTAGTAGTAATAAGAATAATAATAATAGTACAGATGCTCCTGTTGTCAGAGTTTTCGTCGCGTCACATGTAACAGTCCTATAACACCTTTTTCCCTTTCTCTTTTCTCCGACTTTGTCTGCGCACTAACGCCCCTCTTTACGCTTTTCCACTTTCAAAAACCCACCCCCTCGACAAAACAAAATATAACCGACCCCCCTTTCTTCATCGTCGCCTTTTCCACTCCCTTCTCCTCTATAAAATACAAACACGCCTCCTTCTAGTATTACTTGACATTTTATTTAGCAAAGCGAAAAAGTTTAATACACTACCTCCGTATATCGTATAAATATGCCACACTGTAATAAAGCAACATTCATCGCAAATATTACCTTGCTTAGAATTTTAATGAACAGTTCCCTCCTCCCCTACCCCTTATCATCACTCTCTCTACCCTTTATATTTTCTACTGTATCCCTTTGACTTGCAAATTTTACTGAATCATTATAAAATAATAATTTTACATAGCGCCATAATGTATTTATACATAGTTTAACTGTTATTATTTTTCATTTACTTTTTTTATTACCCATTAGTTTTTATAAAATATCATTTGATTTTTATAACGCTAAATATTGTACGTTATACGTAATTTTATTTTTATATTAAATATATATCTTAATCCATTTGTTTATGTTGGTGTTTAGGTCATAAGCTGAAAGGATGGTTTGAACCTCTATAGACGTTACTACGTAAAACGAGAAGCGAGATGGTTTACGATTGTCTTACTCACAGAGTATAAAAGGATTGTAACACTTATCTCTACGGTTCATTTTGATCTGGGTAAAATAAATCATTAACACACTATATTTTAAAATTAAAAGTCTTCATTACAAACTAAAAATATCATTGGCAACCTCAAGACGAAATTTGGATGGTTCGTAGAAGTCAAAAAGACATAGGAAGACTGTATATAACACAACAAGCTATCTCTCAAAGAACAAAATTGAGAAATAAGTTGAAGGATGGTGCTTTCCCAGAGGAACAAATGAAAGAAATATGATCGAGAGAAAAAAAGTTGGCCCAAAGCAAAAGAATGAAGGAGTAATGGGGGGGGGGGGGAGAGAGAGAGGGAAAGCTGATAATAGATAGCTGCCAAATTGGTGAACTGTTGTGGTCCTTAGTAGCCTACGCCTATAAAAAAAAACAAAAAAAAATTGAAAATTACAATTAATAATTCTTAAATCAACAAGTAAATTACAATTATTACAATTAAGTTAATAATTACAATAAATAATGAAGATAAATGAACTTAATTCGCATTTAATTAAACTAAATACTACTTACAAATGATACAAAATAAACGTTAGACAATTCACAGTAACGTTGACCTTCTTCGAACGTTACTGGTAAGCACTAAGCAGTATACACTCCTCAATGACAGATCAAAGACTAACTTAATAACTAAACCGGCTGCGAGCTATGGAGATTTCGAGAACAAAAATTTTCGACATAATGGTAAAAATACAAAATCCTTCGGTCGGTTTCTGGATATATCAAAAATATATAAAGAAATAAACAAACTAGGATTGAATAAAGCGGGTTACAAAAAGGCCAATTATTATCTAAATAGATACCCGACTCTTTCAGGTATCCGTACAACAATAGGCTTACCTATACTATACATGGGAACTCCTATAACCATTTGTGCGTTATATTTATATTTATTGGAAACCCCTTTTTATTATTTACTACTATTTATTATTTACATAAAAATTTAAAAAATTACTGTCCTCAAGAATTCTCGAACACGTTCCCTTTAGATATTGTCACAAGTATCCTGTGCTTATCAGCATGCTAGCCCTCCAAAATCACCTACTTTGCACCCTGAATATGACAACTTCAATTCATTCACAGCAAAGTCTGGCTGTATAATGAAATTTATTACTCTGACTAGTGCCTTTACACCTCTACCTCGTCTGTTCTTAAATGTTTCATTATTTATGTAGCAAAAATTAACTCACACAATTTAACGGGTAGAATAATATTAATAGCCTATACGAATCGATGAGTGTTTAGGAAAACTGAGAGTTTTCTAATGTCTTTAGACCTACATGAAAATTCAAAAGAAATTAATAACTAGATCTATACAAAATGTATTTCAAATATAAGGTCAAAATCTAGAAATTAATTCTGTAGCTAAAAATAAGGAAATCATTATGTACATGTCATTACAATTCCGGAAACGGTTCTTTACCGAGTTACAGCTGGTGATTTCGCCCGGAATTTAGTTAATCTGGTGAAACGAGGCCAAACTAAAATTTTTAAAGATTTAATTAAGGGAAACATTGATGGCATCTTGCAATTTTAACCTAAAAAATTGAATGAAACCAGTTCCAGATCTGTATTGTCCAAAATATCTGACGTAAACACAAAAATTAGAGGTCGAAATTAATTTTGGGAGGGGGGGGTTTAACGTAAAAATAAATTTATTCCATGCTTTTAATAGTCTAGTTCCATTTAAGATTACTTGGTTTCAATATTAAGAGGTACAGTTCTTAAACTCAGCACGTATGTATTCAGAGTAATTTTTATTCATAAAATTTTAACGCAACACGTTTGAGGTTATAAGTAAGCCTACTTGATTGATATTTGGTTTTACAATAATACGTTTGTAAGTGATCGGTCCTGTAAACTTTCATAATCTAATGGGAGAAATCATAAGTAAAATTTTTAAGAGGAAAAGTTTCTTTATCTAAAACAATTACAAGGAAGTGAAAAATTAATGAAAAATGAGGATCAAATTTAAGTATATTATTTAATGTTAATTAGCTGGTTTATCAGATGCAATTTTAATAAGTAAATAAAGTATTTACATATTCTTAAGTCGTATTAAAACGTTATATAAATGCATACACATGAATGTAAGCGGTAGATAAGTTAATTCTTATTCGTTTTAATAATCACATAATTTAAATTAACTTTACAAGACCATTTAATTTTATTAATATGAGCGCGCGCGCGCGCTTGTATTATAAAGTGAAATCTATTTATAATAAAAGATTACATTATGATACACTGTTATTCATATGATATTTTAAGGCAACTAAATGCGTAATAAGTTTACGGTGCAGAATAATTGCGTGTATAGAGAGAAGGAAAATTGCAACTTTTAAATGATAAACCAAGCAAAAGATTCCTTATCACATCAGTAATTACAATTACATGTTGTAATAATAATTACATGAGAAATTAAAAATTATGTATTAAAGAAACGTATTTCATTAATATGTTTGTTAATTTTTTTTAAGCAGCCGGATATTTGTTTTTTATTATTACAAGAATTCAACTATGAATTGCATTTTTACTGAACTATAAAAGAATTTGTGCAAAATAAATCATTTGAAAAGTTAACTTCCAGTAGAGAATTTTTTTTTTTTTTTTTAACAGTAAGAATTAGTCTATTTACAAACAGTTTAACAAAAACTTTCAGTAAATGTGTTGATGATGAATAAAACTTGAAGAAGGCAGCACTCAGCAGCGTTGCTTCCATGTCATCGTTTGGTTATAGTTGATAAAGGGTTTCTTCTTGTTCCTGGTGACGTAAATTTTTTTTTTTTATTTTATACGGATGAAGTGAATGAAGGTGTGAAAAGGAGCGAATGAAGACGTGATACTGATGATCTGTGTAACTGATGATAGAAAATTTATTAGATGATTAATTTTAGATTAATGAGAGTTAGCAAGATTTAGTTTATTAATAAATAAGAGTTGACAACCGCAATATAATTTTGTGTTTTTGATCTTAAAAGGATGGTTAAACATTTTTTATCAGGTGAAACGGAATGGAAGATCTAATATTCTCGCCTTCTTGAGTCTTTGATGTTCAATATTGTCATCGAGAAGATTTATAGCCAAATGATTGGAATGAGTGTCCAACTTGGTTAAATACTTTTCACTCCGACTGCTAATTTCTTCTCCCACCGTAGGTATGCCCAGGTCATGATGGAGTACTTCATTAGGCACATACCAAGGTGCACAGCATATAAGTCGAAGAAACTTCGATTGGAATCTCTGTAATATTTCTACATTAGATGTACTTGCTGTGCCCCAGAGTTCAATTTCATAACTCCAAACTGGTTTTATCATCACCTTGTACAGTGTCAATTTATTTTCCAAAGACAACTGTGATCGCCTCCCAACAAGCCAATATAGTTGTCGTAATTTGAGTCCAAGTCGTTTCCGTTTGATCCATATATGTTTTCTCCACGTCAATCGTCTGTCTAGATAGATGCCCAAGTATCTCACATCATCTGAATGTGGAATTATGTTGTTGCGAAACGTTACTGGTGAACATGATTCTCGTTTCATCGTAAAGGTTACGTGTGCAGACTTCTGTTCATTTACTTTATAGAGAATTTAACTTTATAGAGAATTTACTTTAGAGAAGAGAATTTAACTTTTTAAATAATCTGTTACAATACTGAACAATCTTTTATATACTTTTTAACAAATATTTTTAGCTTTTACGACCTAATAGGATCACTTTAGTCCAATTTCTGAACCTTACATTTTGTAATCGGTTCTTCGAATTCCCGAAGCGTGCAGCCTAAGTTATTTTATATTCTTGCTTCTTTCCTTTTCGCCCACATCTTTCCGAGGCGTTCCGACCTTTGGTGTCTGCCCTCGTCCGAATACACCCTGTTGGATTCCTTTCTAGTTTTGGGCTCAAATGTTATCATGTTAGTTTTAATTAGCTACTCGTATTTTACAGATTTTGTAATTAGATCCTACTTTGAAGTTCTCAACTCTTCCATGTCCTGTTGGACTACCTTTATCCAATTTGGTTTTGTTATTCTTTCCCAGTAAAGTTGATTATTTGGTTAGAAAGTCTGGTGTTTTCTGCTCTAAGTACGTGACCAAAGAATGAAATTTTTATTTTCTAAAGAAATTTGTTACCGGTGTAATTATCTTATAAACTTCTTCATTTGAGATTATTCTCCACTGTTCTTCTACTCTGTTTTTCTTTTTTATGTATTTTGTGACTTCTTTTCTATCTTTTCGATCTTTTCTACTTCTCCAATTTTATATGGTTCGAGAGAGTCTCGCTGGCATAATGCACTTCTGGAAGAATTACTGGTTGATAGTAATCTTTTATTTATTGTAATTGTAATTAAAATTTAAAAAAATGGCCGCCTCCGTAGCGTAGTGTTAGCGCGCTAGCTTTCAACGCGGAGTTCTCGGGTTCGATTTCCAGCTAGGGTTTGAAAATTTTCACAAATTAAAACCCAATGTTACATAATCAACCATAGTAGCTAATAATCGAGCTGTTGATACGACTTTAAATAAATTTTTTTGATACTTTTTTATTGAAAATTTGGTAGTCTACCTGTTATTAAAAATATTAATATAACGATTTCTAAATATGATGCTAAAGGTTTCAAAACTTGAATTAGTTGCTGGAGTACTACTATAAACTTGCATTCATCACTACAGTCCTACAATTGGTCAAGAAGATCCTTTGACCAGAGGCGTTTTAAACGTCTGTGCTGACAACACGGTATCGCCCTAGTGTACATGTTTTGTATGAGAGGGTTGTCATATAATTCAAATTTGTGTATCGTCTTGTATAGTTGTTTCGCGACGTCATTTACGTATGGGATTTGTTGTCTTTGTGAAACATGTGACGTAAAATTGCATTATCGCTCGTAGAATATTGTTTTGAATCATTTGTACTTATACGTTTCGTGTTTGAAGGTTTAGCAGATCACCAAAATTTAACTCCGTATGTCCAGATTGTTTAGGGCTAAATAAACTAAAAAAAAAAAAATAAAAAACAAAAATAGGAAATTAAGTTGTTAAATAAATTATACCTGCCAAACAAATCATATATACAAACGAAAAATCAGGTTTAATTGTATTATAAATGAAGATTTTGTTTTAAAATCAATGCAGAGTTCAACCGAGCGAATTTAAAAACTTTTAGATGGTTCTAAAATGGATACTTTGGGACCCAGTAAAACATTCGAAAATGAAAATTAAACGCAGTATAGAGATTTAACGAAGTACAAAGCAAAATTATAATGAATAAAAATTTTGATTGTGCTACTATTCTGGTGGTGACATTGAGTAATTTTTTTTAAAGGGTCGTTATGGTGGTAGGAATCGTTCACTTAGGCGCATATCTTACTTCTTAAAATATGATTGAAACATCACGAAACAATTTTACCTTATAAGTTGCATGTAGATTATAAGTGTTAATGTAATTTTTGAATTGGTTTTTACGAATGAATTAAGTATGTCGATCAACTTCTACTTCTAATCATCGTCATAATCGGCATCATTATCATTTTCATCATGGTCATCGTCATCTTCAGATTCAACAACTTCATGTTTCAAAATATTTATGCACGATTCAGTCGTTTAATTTTATTTTTTGTTCACAGTTAAGTAATTTTTGAAACAAACTGCAAAATGTGGTTTATATTTACATTATAAGAACGTTATTACTCAGATTTTTATAATCTTTACTCAAAGTTTATTATTACAATTAAAAAACTGATTGTAAAAGTATTACCCTGTTAAAATTATTTATAATAAATCAGGAAATTCATATGACAACTGCAAACTAAATGTAATATGTTCATATCCCGACGGTGCTAAATTTAGGATATATTACGGAGGGAGAAAATTGGGTTTCAGTCTGACAAAATTGGATTATAGGTACTACTACTAGCTTTTTATTGTATCTTATATTGTACCAATTCTAAAAAAGAACTCCAGTTACTGTTTTTATTTAAGCTACAAATTCGCGAGAATAAATTTTGTCTAGAAATGTGAATACATTGATTAATCGCTGTATTATATATTTTCTTTCAATAAACTACGATACGTTTTTAGTAAGACACAAATTTATCTGTCTAGAAGATCAGGTTAAAGTATTTAAAATATTTGTGGTAGTAAAGCGAAATTCAGTTATGAGATCATTGACACGATCAAAGTGTTTGTTGAAGTTTTCTTTATCTCTGAAGTTATTATCTATACAAAAAAGGTTTTGTAAAGAGAAGAATCGTAGTGTTTGTAGGTACCTGTCAGGAAATACAATTCTTGGAAGGGTCCTCAGCAACTGAAGTACTGTAGTTGCTCAAAAAAGAGATGCTTTTGGATAAAAGTGGATAGATTGGTTGAATTTGTTTTTTTTTCTTTTTGCCTTGTTGAGGAGGGGTTAGTATCTTTCTTGTGAAGGCAAGTTTATTTGAATACATATAACTTTTGAAGGGGAGTGTATATTTCTAACTTGGCACTATGTAGAGAACCGAACCGAAGTGGCAATTTCTAAATCAAGGCAGAAGCAAAAAGCCGCTCTTCTCACACCCTTCTATCTGTCTTTCTCTCTCACAAGTGAGTGGTTGGGGTAGATTGAAGTATCGTTGAGTGAGACTTACTATTCCCAGGCCATGAATACGGAATAGCTCACCCCCGCGTCCAATATAACGATGATTGCTGCTTCGCTCAACTCTCAACTGCGGATGGAAGCTGATTCAACGGCCTGTAATCGCTGCTTGTTTGTCGACAACTCATCATATTACGCTAAAATGTATATTCGTACGTGGTATTGTCAAATCGGGTTAATAATCAGAATTTGACAGATAGATTACTGCTACCATACCCTTTCCAGTTCTAGTTATAAGCCTAAATGTTATACGATGCATTGTGATGAATAACATTACAATGGTGCTTTTGTTATTACCCTGAAATATACAACTGTAAAACAGTACTTTCTAAAGTCGCTGTAATTTATGGCAGAGACGTGCTTAGATCAAATAATTCAGTTTACGTACAAATATCAATTTTATTAATAAGTTTCCAATAAAAATTACCGTCCCTTTCTGATTTATTCGAAAAACTTCCAACTTATTTTAATTTTCTACTTTAGTTCTAAAAATGGCCGAAATAAAGAAAGATATAGTAAAATTTCTGTTGTTGTTTAGGTCATCAGCCAAAAGGCTGTTTTGAACCTGTAGAGGTTTTACTAAGTAAATCGAGGAGTGAGGTGGTTACTATCCCTTCCTCACTGAGTGGAAAAGTACGCTTATCAGCATGCCGAGCCCTCTGAAAAGCACATATTTTCCACTCTGCAAATGACAGCTTCACTTCCATTCACCACATGGTCTTGCTGTATAATGAAATTCATTACTTTCAGAGAGACAACTCTGATTAGTATCTTTTACACCTCTACCTCTTCTGTTCTTAAAGGATTCAGTCATTTAATTGGCTGACCATGCGATAAGAAACAGAACTATTTATTTTTAGCCCTGCAACGAACTGATTGAGTGTAAATAGTTTGACACTCCCTCTTGTCTGTTATGGGCATAAAAAATAATTTCTGCTAACTTGAAAACGACAGACCCTTTATCAAATTTTTTAATTATTTAAAAATTTTAAAAACCAGTTAATACATCAAAAAATGTTTACAATTTAATTAGATACATTAAACTGATCGATTAACCAAAAAGTATTATCTAAGAAATAATACTTTCTATTTTGTACACACCTTGAAATTTTCTAGTCAAAACGTTTTGATTAACATTATCACCTAACATAGAAATGGGAGAGAGCAAAATAAAGTTCTGTTATATTTTAGATCTACACTAAACCTTATGTTAATGATGAAACGCTTCACAACTAGCTTAAGGGGAGACTGTACTTTGTACCCTGCCAATGTAAAATTTGCTATTTTTAGGTACATTTTTCATAGAATTGGTGAAAGATAGAAAAATGAAACTTAACACTTTTAGCTTATAGTTGTAAAGTGGTTCTAGCTACTACATTTTTTCAATTTAATCTGTTGGACCATAAAGTTTTTAAAAGTATAACAAATAACATAAAATTTTTACAATTTTTTTCTAGGTTTTTTACATAAATTACTAATTTTTTGACCACCTGAGAAAGTAAAAACAATGTCGGTGAATGTGCATGTACATGATACTTAACTGGTAAAAATTTCAGCCTGGAAGGTAAAATAGTTTCTGAGAAAAACGTACCTAAGTGTTAAAAATCTAAATTTACGGAAAAAGGCACAAATAAAAAACAAAATGTAGGCTTCACAAAACAGTTTAATTACCCATCAACAGTTGGTTAGAAAGCTGCACTAACAGCGGAGAATATAAAAAATAGTAAAACAGATATTTAAAAACAACTAAATTATTCTTTTTCCACTAAAACAAGCAATATAAAAATATGAAACATATTTGTTTTTGACAGTAAATTTTTTAAGATAATCCTGATAAAAATTTAGGAAATACCTATTTTAGGAAATACCTATTTTAGGAAATCAATTTAGGAAATTTAGGATAAACCTGATAGAAATTAAATTTTTTTCATTAAATAATTTTTTTGTCGTAATTTAACGTTTTTGTGGTAGATCTAGGTCTAAACTATTGAAAAACATAAAAAACCAAAAATCAAAATTTTCAGTCAAATTTATCATACAGTCTCCCCTTAAAGTGCCATAAGTTACACCATAAAACAATTCTATCAGAACTTTCACCGCAGGTCACTTCCGGATAAATCCCCCCACCCCAAATAGAAAGACTTTATGAAACCGTCGTTACATAAACTAATTGATATAGTAACACCTTAGTTCATTCAGGATCTGGATAAAAAAAAAATCAGCAAACTTAGAACATAATTTATTGACTTAGACTACCTAACAAATGTAGGCTGTACGGTTAGACTAAACAAAATGTAAGCTTAAACTAAACTTGACTATAATTATTAAGATACTGTCACTCAAAATCAAAACAAAATTGATTTACCTGATCATTTGCTACCACCTGTACCCATACGCACTAATAATGTAGACAATTCATAACTAGTTCCGTAACGACACTTTTTTGAACGGCCTGACAAGTAACTCCATTTACATTTAACTCACTATAAAGGCGCTAACTGTTTTTATACGTGCGGTTTAATAGAGTTCTTCAAATAATCGAGACCCTTATTACTAATACACATTATTCGTTTATCTGAAATATGGTAGAAGAATCAACATTTTTTAAACTTTTCTACTAGTTTCAATTTCCGAGAATTCCTATTCAAATAGTTCGTTTATAGCAATCCATTACCATTGTTCAATACACACCAACCCATACAATACACAATTTCTCACAAAAATAATCTAGTCTCTCAATAACATTATTTCATTATTTCTATTTTTTCATTAATTTTCCCAAACAAACAGCATTTATTATTTTTTATGTCAACTTAAAATAATAATAAAAAAGTTTTAATGTTGAACGTAACACAAATATTTGTGAATGCATAGGCTAAATAAATGAATCAAGTAATTACTTATAATTTTTTCTTCTTCTTACAATATTTGCCTCACTTATTTAGGCCTATATCACTGTAAAATGTAATATATTGTGACAATATCGTTGTTTTATAGTACAAGTAGTACAGGTTTATTATTGTACGGGTGTTGTGAGAGCCGGCTACCTATGTATTTAGACAATTGGCCTTTTTGTAACACTCTCTATTCAATCCTAATTTGTTTACAGTTAAAATTTATCCAGAGGCCGTCAGAAGGATTTTGTATTATTTTATCAAAAATCTCTGTCTTTTCTCGAATTTTCCATTAGCTCACCTATACAATCGCCGGTTTGCTAACGGTCTAGTTTATTCTCGATTTGTCTGAGTTTTGAGTAAGCGAATCGCGTAGTGCTTAACGGTTACGTTAAAAAGGTCAACGTTACTGTGCATTGCTTAACGTTTATTCTGTATAATTTTCTTATGTAATATTAAGTAAATTAGTTATGTTATTTATTGTATTAGTTAATTATAATTAGTTTATTATTTATTAAATAATTTTTAATTGTAATGTAGGCCTACTGTAGATTTAAGTCTCTTATTTAAATGCAATGTTTAGTTGTAATAAATTATTGTAATTTTAAACTTTACTGTGTTAATTATTTAATTTACCCAAATCCCGAAACGGATCTTAGAGATAAGTGTCACAATATATTTATTATTTTATTACCGGAAGTAATACTAAAGGTTAATCTGCTTTTTCACGAAACTCATGAGTCACTTAATTCACCAACATTTGATATCACAGTTGTATTTTGTTACACAGAAAAAAGTATAATAACAAAAAGGCAAAAATAAAGCCCTGTGCTGCTAATGTAACTTATATAGGCTAAATAATAATTTTACACCAGTTAACATACAAAATACTGTTACTAAACGAAATAATTCTATCCTTTACTTTGAGGGTTTTTAATACATATTATATATACTACATGCCAGTTTAAATACAAGTGCGCGGTTTCCCACAATGTTTACGGAACAATGCCATCTGATCGCGTCACCGCAATTACAGAAATCAATAACGCAGATGTTTATGTCATTAGTCATCGCACAAACATCATTTAACGTCTGTTATTGGGCTTAAATAACACCTCCTCATCTCTGTCTAGTTTTTTTACTAATAAAAAAGAACGGTATAGAAATGGGTGTGAGTTATAACACTTAAACAGAATAACACTTGTTTGTTATTAAATAAATTGCCTTGTCATATTTTATTTTCCGTTCCGCATTCAACATTTATTTCACAGAAGTAAATAAAATTAATCAAGTTAATAAGCATTCAATAATTGTAAGAGTTTTTCATTCGTTAAAATGAATATCAAATTATATAAATTGGAAGTATTAGTGGAAAATGCAAGCAGTAAACTTCGTCATTTAGATCACAAAGAAGTTCTTAACTGACACTATCTATTCGTTCTTTTCAATCCCGTATTATTCATGATTTCCTGTTTCTTTTATCCTTAAAATATTCCTTTTTATTAGCGTTTTTTGTTAATTCATGTTACACACAAATACATCAGCCTTATTATGAACTAAATAAAAATATTACTATTAAAAATATGTATTTTTGTTGTTTTTCTATAGCTATGTAAAGTCCGATGAAACGTAGCCACTGAAAATCACTAAACAGAGTGATTAAGGAAGATTTATCGGCGCTTAATGAGTTCACTTGACAGGCCAAAAGGAAGAAAAAACTTTATATGAACGAATGTCCTAAAACGCTTGACTAATAAATACATAAAAGTTAACAAGAAAACTTGTAAAAATTTAATCCTGAACAATTTGGTATAAAATAAGGCAAAAAACAACCAAATACAAACGAAAATACCCTATTATTTTTTTGTTTTAAACATAACACATGTAAAGCGTACTGAAAAATGGCAAAATTCGCAATTAAACTAAATATAATACTAGCCGATATTTAAGTATGCCTGGTACACTAACTCACCAAAAATTTGTCCTTCTTGTTCAATACATTTTGTACGCTTTTGGATCGCACATGTTGCTTTTCGAAGTTCTGCAGGGCTTTAATTTGCGCGGCGACATCCATAATGCGGGCTATTAATCCCTCACGGGTGTAACTTTAGTCGTATAATATTTTGGTTATAATTTCTTGCCTTACTTTATAGCAATTTGTTCAAAATTAAATTTTTTACAAGTTTTGTTTTTAATTTTAATTTTAAGCACTCTAGGAAAGATTCAAACAGTTGTACAGACTTCTTTCACGCAAATTCAAGTTACCAACTACACCTAAATTAACCATTTACAGCTCGTACCTTCGACCAATATGGAGCTATGCCAGTCAGCTTTACTGCTGTGCAAAACCATCGGTATTAGAAAAAATTCAGCGTTTTCAATCAAAGCTTTTGCGAAGGATATATAACGCCCCCTATTATGTAACCAATAAAACGCTACACTCAGCCTAAACGTACCCTACATAAATGACGTTTTCTTAAAACTCTGTACAAAATTTAGGAAGAAACTCCTGAACCACCATAACCCATTGATATCAAATCTGGCTAGGCAGACTCTTCCAAACAATCCAATAAGACGACTAAAACGTCGATGAGCTGGGATCTCAATTAACGTAGTGCTGTAATTGACTATCCATTACAGTGTTCTAAATACTGCACTTAATGCTACATTTATCTATTCACGTCGGAGATCTGTCACTGGACTGTGTTTCCATTCACGTTTATTTATCATGTAAATTTTTTCCAAATTTTGTGTTATCACATTCATTGATTGTTTCCAACAGATTATGAAATTCCTAAATAAAGAGAAATTTTTTTTTAATATTTATTAGTCATTTAACAGTTAGTCTATTGTAGTTTAAACCTAAAACCCATGTTGCACCTCTGCTCGAACCCCCACTTCTTCATTTCTCACATTTTCTAGATGAGAGATTCTACAAGCTCTTCTCAAATAATTCATTTCCACTGCATTCAGCCTATTTTATGTTTCTCCTAATAATTTGCCAACATTCTGCCCCGTAAGTCATTAATGGTGTCGCTGCTGCTTAGCAGATTGACTTCTTTGTTTTTATTTTAATTTCTGATGTCCACGGTACTGAAATAAGTTTATTAGTAGCAGCCCTGAACCGGATGTCTCTTTTATACGTTCCTTTCCCTGTAATGAAGCTTTCGAGGTACTTAAAACCGTCACGCACTTTGATCACTCTGCAATCCAAATGGATGTCTCGCTCTTTCTCCTACTACAAGGTACTTGTATTCTTTTTATATTCATCCTCAGTCCTCATTTGTTACCACTGATAATCAACTCATTTACAGAACACTAAAGGGTACCCGGAACGAAAGTTTTCATATATCCGTTTTTTGTAAATTATTAAAATTCAGAGTTTTCTGCATCCAACGATATAGGTATCTTACTTAATTCGTTGGGGGTTTTGAAGTTTTTTTTTAATTTAAAATATGTTGAATCTCTACGTTATTTTTTAAACGTTACCAATTTGCAAATCATCTCCATTTTTTTAATGACAACAGATAATTTCATAATTTCTTTATTTTGTGCGAAATTTTTTGTTTTAAAACTTTAAAAAGTTAGCACCAGATCACCTGTGAATGTAGGCCTAATATTCGTATATTAACCTCTGAACTGTAAAAATTACATATTGAATTATTTAACGTACAAGGTCTCTTTTAGTTATTTCTTGGTGCCCATAAATATAAATTTTTGACGCATAAGGAAAATCTTTTTTCAACCAGCTGTGAATGGATTTTAATGCAATTTTTGCAAAGCCTTTCATATCATAATTTCATTGTACTGAGTTACTATTACAGTAAAATAATGTGTTTAAATTTTTATTTTACACTTCAATAGGCAAAAAGTTATGATTTTCAAAGTAGCAATTTGAAAAAACATTCTTATATTTCTACAATATATCAAAATTTTACTCATGCAGTGGGTGAAGAACAGCTTGAAAAGTAACCACAGGAAAATTGGACCGGATAACTCTTAATAGTTTTTGAGAAAATGTTCCTTAGATTACCATTACGGCGATTGGCATTCCGGGTCCCCTTAATATTTTACAATGAACGATATTATTACAGCTATTTATAGAAAATCACTATTACGTCCCTGAATGTTAGCTATCAATAATCTATCTTATAGTGGTGTTAAATACTCACTTAGCTAAATATATTCTGTTTTTAGCTTTATTGATCTTCTTAGTAGAAGTAATTAATTATCAAACTTGCTAAATAACAATATTAGTTTATTACTTTCTCTTGCCTATATGAATATATAGGAAGGAAAGTATTGTTTTCATGTCGATTTTTCGAAATAGAGATTTCAACGGATCTACACATTTCCAGACCCCCTGAACCAAAAACACATGTTTTAACGATTGGTGTGTGTGTGTGTGCGTGCGTGCGTGTGTGTGTGTGTGTACGTGTGTGTGTGTGTGTGTGTGTGTGTGTGTGTGTGTGTGTGTGTGTGTGTGTGTGTGTGTGTGTGTGTATGTGTGTGTGTGTGTGTGTGTGTGTGTGTGTGTGTGTGTGTGTGTGTGTGTGTGTGTGTGTGAACAGAATATCTTAAGAACGGAACCTCGTACGAACTTGAAACGTAAAACTTAAGTTAGACACCACTACCGGACTTGACACAAACATTTTCATCAAATCGGTCTACCGGAAGTAGTAGTTTATAAATGTAATTTTTCACTTTTTTCCGATTTTCTCAAAAACCGGTTGTACGATTTTTTTAAAAATCGCCACGTTTACTAAATTTTTTATGTTCTACAAGATAAGGTAGGCGCCATGTTTGCTGAAATTTTTGGTGAGATTGTTTTCACGTAAAAAAATTGGTTTTTTAAGATTGCGGCGGCTTTAATATGCATTTTAGCGCAAAAATGTATAAGCCTATAATAAAAGTTGTAAAGAATTTAAAATCCTACAACTTTTATTTCAAACTTTTTTTTATAACGCTTAGTTTAGCGGTAGTTAGCGATTTTCTGGTTTTTCTCACGAAAACGTGTGAAACATCGATTTTTTAAAGATTTCGGCCTTAGCATTTTACGACAAAAGTGTATAGCCTATAATAAAATCCTATAGTAAATTAAAAGATTTACAACTTTTTATTTAAAGCATTTTTCTTTACAGTTTAGCGTGAAAGAGTGATTTTCCGTATTTTTAAGCCAAACTGAAGTTGATTTTTCATTTTGCGTCTTTCACACATGATTAAAATTAGGTTATGTTTATTGAGGTTAGTTTTTTGTTTATTTCTAATGTTAGGTTCATTGTTAATTATTTGCATTGGAAAGAGAAAGTTGTATGAGTATTTCACACCAAATTTTTTAAATTCTATAATTATTCAGTTTCATACTCTTTATTATTAGTGTTACGATTCTGTTCAATAATGCACATTCGGCCTAACTTTATCATTATTTTAAAGATGTTCTTAAAATGCACTTTACTTTTAAATCCGTTCTTTTCCAATCGATCAATTTAACACATAACTACATAAGATGAGTAATAGAATGAAAAAAGAAGAAAAAAAACGTAGGTGGAACACCGTGGAAAAGTGTTAAGCCTAAATCTATATTGTTATGAAGACCTTGACGAAATTGTTGTCAGAACACATAGTCGATCTAATTACAAGACTTTAAACCGAACAATTTTTAAAATAGGCCTAATATCCATGGAGAGACCATTCAAAATGTGGTTATGATAATCTAATAGAACTTATTGAGTTTTTTATTGTCAGCATTATGGTCTATATATAGTGTAAAGATTTCGGTGCGAGATATATTGTACCTTTTTATAAATCCCCATTCATCGCCATCTTGTCTTTCAATTTATCTCCTGTAATATTATAACTCTTTCATTTTCAATTACCTTTCCCTCCTTCTCCTTATCGTATTATTGTCATTATAAAATTTAGCAATATTTATTGTGTGATAAATGTTAAAACGCCTGTATGTTAACAAGGTTTTTTGTTACACATATATATTGTATTATTATTATTATTATTATTATTATTATTATTATTATTATTATTATTATTATGACTGTATTGTTAGTTAATTTATATTAATATAAAATGCGTTGCTGTTTAATACAACACGTGATGTAATTTGTAAATTATCTTAAGTTAAGTATATCGCTTTTGTATTCATACTATAAAACATAATACTGTATTTTTTATGTTGCAATTTAAGCTCTATTGTAAACGTTTTGTTCGCTATTATTATGTTGTTATTATTCTAAAATGTATTTAGATTGACTTAATTTACATAATTTAATAAGTTAAATTAAATTAAATTCGTTTGACACTCATCGCACGTCTTCTATCTTTAAATTATAGGATCAATTTAAACTAATATACTGCTGTAGATTTGTTTGCTAAACAGAAATAACTCAAGCTAAAAATTTACAACTTCACATATAGTTACTGAAGTCACGAGATTGCCTTTTGCGTATGGATGGGCTGTGAGGAAGGAAAGTGAAAATTTAACAGTGCTGCCAACCTCAACATTGAGACACTACCGTGCAGTTTCTACATACATTTTGTGAGCTATGGTTTATTCCGAGAAAATATTTTCTTCATAAACCTTATAAGGAATAAATGTAGCCTGTAATATTGCCTATAGCTTAATTACATGACTAGAAATGTTTGATTTATCGTAATTACCAGCAACCTTATTTCATTGGAACAAAATTTTCTACGAATGAATCTCCTTCTTTACTATCGCTGTCACCGGTGTCTTCACTATTAGTCTCACTAGTATCTACCTAACCCTTTCCTTTTTTTACCAGGTGTAAGCAAAACTGTTTATGAAGTATTATCTTCTTCACTGTCTTTAACTTCCTTCTTTATATTTCGAATTGAGAAAACAAAAACGTCACAGTAGCTAGCCACTCGCTCATGGCTTTTGTTAAGAGGCAAGGAAAGGCATTTTTGTTTAGCTTCAACTTCATAGCATTATTACACTGCATATTAGATTTCTTCATTTCGTTTTGTATTTGAACATAGAATGGATGACAACTAGTTGACAAAACAACATTTTAAGACACTAAACAATAACACTAAGGTGTCGGATAAATGGTCTAAAGAAATCAGAAAGGATATTGAGAAAACCGGAATAAACTGAGAAAACCTAATGAACCGAACCAAATTAAGAAAACCTTTTTTATCTATTAAATGAACCTTTTAAATATAATTGTATAGACGTTTGTATTTGGGTGGAGCTTAAACTAGGGAGAGCATTGGGTATTTCTGTACCGAACCTTACGATATCTGTTACCATACCTGACAATAAGTACTGTATTTTTTGTTTTCAAATTTTTATTTATGTGAAAATAAAATTTAATATTTTGTGACAATCAATATTGCTAAATATTTTGGTATTAATAAGTATAAATGTTTTAGAAAATATTCCATAAATAAGTCTGCAAAGTATTTATCAACTAGAAGGTGTTTACATCCTCCATAAACCGTCTTTCAACGCTTCGTTGATTTTGATGGAATAAATAAGACAGTAGAGGATGTGGTGATACAAGAATTGTGATATTATAGAAGCCTAAGATGCGGTGAAGGTGCGATGATGGCGTCGTATTGAAAGATATAAACTATGAGAACCCAATTTCCGATTAGCATAGAGCTGCGCTGTTGTGGGTCACGTCTTCGAGTTATGATTGAACAAAAGTTATCTTCAAGTGCTCGTTTTCAGCCTTCTTTTCTTGTTTACTTTATCCATTACCAGTGATAATCGATGATAAAGATATGGTTATGTTACGGTGTATGGTTTAAGCCAATGTAGGTTTATTGATGTTTTTCTTTTATTTCATAAGATAAACGTGTCTTTCATTTATATTTTTTATCATCAAATTATTGTCATTAAAATTTTTTAATATACCTTTTTTGTGCTCCTCTATTTTTGGTAGCAATTTTAAAAATTGTCATCTACCATTTTGTTTTATGCGTCCGTCACACCCAGATGTCAGAAACTACAACAGATAGCAACTAACGATTTTCGGATTCGTAAACTATACAAAAAGTTACTCGACCTGGATTAGATTTGAAGTTCCGGTTTTGAAAGAAAGTGGCTCAAAACCGGAAGTCAAGAAATCAAAGTCGGAATTTGGAAACAAAAATAGTGTTATTACATTCCTTTTAAAAATTATATACAGAAATCATTGGGTTTGAAGTTCCGGTTTCGACCGAACGTGGCCCAAAACCGGAAGTTAAGAAATCAAAGTCAGAAACTACAAGAGATAGCAACAAACGATTTTCGGATTCGTAAACTACACAAAAAGTTACTAACCCTGGATTGGATTTGATTCCGGTTTTGAAGGAAAGTGGCTCAAAACCGGAAGTCAAGAAATCAAAGTTGCAATTTGGAAATAAAAATAGTGTTTATTCGATTCCTTTTAAAAAGTAGATAAAGAAATCCTTGGGTTTGAAGTTCCGGTTCCGATCGAATGTGACCCAAAACCGGAAGTTAAGAAATCAAAGTCAGAAACTACAAGAGATAGCAACAAACGGTTTTCGGAATCGTAATCTACACAAAAATTTAGGTTTGTAGTTTTAATCTACCTGGATTTAGTTTGAAGTTACGGTTTGGAAAATAGATATAACAAAATAAAAAAATAATTTTGTAAAGATGTATTTAAGATACTATAGCAGATCGACTTGACCAAATTATTTAAGTAAAATATTGTTTTCTATTTTACGCATGTCGGTCGGACTACTAAAATTCAAAGATTGCGACAGAAGCGACAGTATTAATGAACAGGCGTAAACTATGCAAAAGGCTTGACTTACTAAACGAAGGAAATGTTACGTGTTGAAATTAAACTTTAGTAAAAAGAACTACATAAAAAAAGAATTTAGTAAGGTCTTATTTTTACAAACACTATAATAAGGACGATAAATTTAGGCAGGTGGCGTACATTTATAGTTCTATGTACATACAGTTGTGAATAATTTTAATAAAGTAAAAAAATCTGACATTATTGATAAGGCCATTAACGTTTAGATTATCCGTATGAAGGAAAAATAGTTTAATATGTAAAAGTAATTTTGTATGTTTTGTTTGTTCGTTTATCATGCATCGACCAGTAGACTATAGTATTTAGCCCTCCTCAAAATTCTCTTGGAAAGTCCACCAAGAAACTTCCATTGTGGGTACAGTGGTCAGTTCAACTGACTGCTATGCCAGGGTCCCAGGTTCGATTCCCTGTCAGATCTGGCACTATTTCATCTGTATACCACCTCATATCTCTATGAGCATGCCAAGGATTATGTAGGTATTACTCAATAAAATAATTTAAAAAAATAAAGAACACACAGGAACCACAACAATTTGTCCCGTTAATTTTCTTACTTGACTGGTTAATATTTTTAACAATTTAAGATATGAACTTTTATATTTATTTAGAACTTCATAAATTTAAGAATTTATGTAATAAATTTAAAAATATATAATAATTTAAAATAAGTTTATTTCGTTGCAGGGCTAAAATAAAAAGTCTGTTTCTTATTACATGGTCAGCCAATTAAATGGCTGAATCATTTAAGAAGAGAAGAGGTAGCGGTGGAAAAGACAATAATCAGAGTTATCTTTTCTGAAAGTAATGAATTTCATAATTATACAGGCAGACTCTGTGGTGAATGAAGTGAATGTATCATTTGCAGAGTGGAAAATATGTGCTTCTCAGAGGGCTAGGCATGCTGATAGTTTTCTTCTCCACTCGGTGAAGAAGGCATTGATAAACCACCAACTCCTCGTTTTACCTAGTAAAACCAGTACAGGTTCAAACCAGACTTTCGACTGATGACCTAAACAACACAATATTTTAAGAAATCTTCAAAAAAATCTAAAAAAAAAGTTGAACCGAAGTAGTGAGTTCTTGTAGAAATAACTATCGGATTTATTGCACCAAAAGTCAGACTTAAAAATATTTTAAAATATTGTATAGCTTAAGTTAATAGCAGAAGTTCTTGTAATGGAATTTAAAATTAATGAATGAACCAATTTACTCTCTTTTGTGCAAAATAAAATAATTAAACGCAAAGATTAAATTGAATTTAATGAAACTTCAGAAATTGAAAATTTGACAAATTATGTTTGTTACATAATTATTAATTTTTGAATTGAATTTATTGATGACACTTTTATAACTCTATGTATATTGTAAATCAATTAATGAAATATAATTATTTATTGTAATATTGAATTGAATATTATTTTCTAATCTACCTATGAGCTCAATTACTGTACTTAACTATTTTATATTTATGGTTTTTAAATTCATTGGTTTCTTCTCTGGTTGTGTGTCCTTCCATTGACCGGGATCGAATGGGGGGGGGCTTAGTCTTTCTTGCAGTTGGTTTTATAGATGTTCATAATTTTATTAAAATCTTTTCTCCATATTTTTTAAAATATCAAAGTCATATTAATTTATTTCACAATTAATTGGATTCTTGATGTTTTACTAATCTTCTTTATTTATTTTCTTATTATCAGCATTTATTTAATTTTCTTTATGTAATTCATCTTAATACATTTTATTACTGTTTATTATATTTAATTTTTTTTTATATTTGAAATTGTTTAATCTTGATTATTTTTAAGATTATTTTAAAAATTATTTCTTGAACTGACAACAATTTGTTAATTGATTTTAATCATCGATTAACGATGTACTAGAACATAGACTGCTATTCTAAATTCTGCTGATTAAAACTGACGATAACTTAAAATGAGATGTAGACTTGTAGAAGTAGGTAATATAAAATAAAAGTTATATCAAGCATTTCGCTTGAAATGCGCCCGGTAAGAGTTTTCGCAGCCGGCGCAAGCGAACTGCTTATTTAGCGCTATAAAAGTTATATCAAGCATTTCGCTTGAAATGCGCCCGGTAAGAGTTTTCGCAGCCGGCGCAAGCGAACTGCTTATTTAGCGCTAACAACTTTGATCGAATTTCACATTTATCTTTATTCTTTTAATTATTGATCAAAACATGTTTCCAATGCTTTAGTATAACATTGTTTCACTTTAAACGACATTTAGTCTTCATTTCAGTATTAAAAACAAACTGCAAACATTTATTTTCAATAATTTTAATGCCGCGGGACCCGATTTAGTATGTTTTTTTTTATCGGATCTCGGAAAATGTCCTCCTCCTCCGATTGACGTTAGGTGGCAGCACCGTATACATGTTACATGTTACGGTTCGGCTGCCCTGTCTTATATGCTATAATTTTGCTTTGAGTTGGCATGCTCGGCTAGCTCAGTCGGTAGAGCATTAGACTCTAAATTTCAGGGTCGTGGGTTCGAGCCCACGTTGGGCGGTTAATTTTTTTCTTCATAAAATCAATTTTATACAAACAATTTATTTACAAAAAATGTAAAACTATAATAAATTATTATTATTTTTATTATTATTATTACCGTATATTCGCGTGTATAACGCGCACTTTTTTTCCAAGAATTTCTGCCCAAAAATGGGGGTGCGCGTTATACACGAATACGCCTCATTAAAACAAAAACCGCTTAAATTAAAAAATACAGATAATTCTGTTTATTTTAAAAATAAATATATAGATAGTCGTTTTTGCTTTATCATCTAAAATAAAAATTTTATTTTAAGATAATGGCAAAAACAGTAATTTGGTATGTTTTTTATGGGATGTTTGGCATCATTAGTTTCCTGCCGATTCATTTTTGTCAGAAAAAATTCATAAATACTACTATAGATAGTCGTTCCTGGAAATCCCCATCCATTCGGGTGTTGCTGCGGTTCACTACTTTACTTGGGTTTAGTTCGTAATTGCTAGTCGGCTTGATCTAGTACCAACGTAGCTTTTTACTGATTTCAGTATTTCGTTTTTATTTAAAATGTGTGAAAAGACATCCCGTTCTTCCTAAACGGCAAAATTTAAACTGATATTAATAAAACACGCAGAAGAAAATGGCAATCGGGCCGCATCCCGTTTGATGTACCAGAAACAAATGTCCGGGAGTAGAAAAACAAAAAGCAAAATTAAGTGTTACAACTCGTAATCGGCGGTCTTTTCGTGGTAAGAAAGCTATGCATCCAGACGTAGAAACCCAGCTAGTCGAGGAAATACAAGAAAAAAGAACCGGAGCTTTTTCTGTGACTACAGAAATGATACAAATTCAAGCAAGGCGAATTGCTGAACGTGTTAACATCGAAAATACAAAATTTGGTGCAAGCCGTGGTTGGTGTGTTAGGTTTCTTCTCAGACACGGTCTTTCGATTCGAAGACGAACCACTTTAGCTCAACTTTTACCTGAAGAATATGAAAATAAAATCATCGATTTATCTTAAAAGTGAGGGGTAAGGATAATTTCGATTTGTCTCAAATTGGAAACGCTGACCAGTGCCCTGTATTTTGGGATATGCCGATGGCTACTACAGTTGAACACAAGGGAGCCAAATCTGTACCGATCAGAACAACAGGATACGAGAAACAACGTTGCACGGTAATGCTTGCAATTGCCGCTAATGGACACAAGTTGCCTCCGTATGTAGTTCTTAAACGGAAAACTCTGCCTAAAGAAAAGCTTCCGCACGGTGTTATTGTGTCCAAGAGAAAGGATGGATACAGGAAAAGTTAGTTTTAGACTGGATCGAAACAGTGTGGAATCGAAGACCAGGTGCTTTGTTAAAGCAAAAAAATTTATTAGTCCTAGATAGTTTCAAAGCGCATTTAACTGAAACCGTTAAGGAAAAGCTAAAAGGTGTGAAAATTGTTTTGGCAGTAATTCCAGGAGGTTTAACATCCATACTTCAGCATTTAGACGTGTCAGTTAATAAACCTTTCAAAGGCAGTTTTAAGAAACTTTACACCAGTGGATGTGCGATGGTGAACACTTGTATACACTATCTGGAAAACTGAAAAGACCGACACTGTCATTTGTACTGGAGTGGATTCTGAAAGCATGGAATGCAGTGAAATATGAAACAGTCGGAAAGAGCTTCAAGAGATGTGGAATATCTAACTGCCTAGACGGTATGGAGGACTGCGCACTATGGGATAACAGTGACAGTTAAAATGTACCCGGGAACGAAGAAATTTCCTCATCTTCGGAAAGCAATGATGAGTAAAAAATTGTATTGAAATTAAATTCTTAAACTGTAATGTAGCTAAGTTGTTTCAAATTGTTCGTTTTTTGATAGTTCAATAAATAATTTTTTCAAGTGAAAATCGTCTACTTATTTACTTTTTCAGGTATGAAATATTTTTACCTAAAATATTATAATTAATTACGAGTGCGCGTTATACACGAGTACGCGCTATACACGAGTAAAAACGGTATTATAAATAATAAATTATTTTTTAACGTCATACTTATCTCGCGTATTGTTATGATAGAACATAATTATCCTCACAAAATTACAATAAAATTGTAAACTGACCGGTAAGAAGAGTTTTGCAGAAACGGTCGCATCAATAGTCAATTTATTTTTAGAAATTATATAATATATTCAACAAAACGTTATGATATCCTCTCAAAATTACAATAAAATTGTAAACTGACCGGTAAGAGTTTTGCAGAAACTGCGTTGTACTAACAATTCAAAGGTGTAACAAAAGGTTAAGGATATCTGGAGTAGGTAAGAGTTTGAAAATATGGCACAAACATCACAAAAACGTATAAATTAAAAATCTATATATAAACTTAATTATATATAGATTTTTAATTTATATGTTTTTGTGATGTTTGTGCCATATTTTCAAACTCTTACCTACTCCAGATATCCTTAACCTTTTGTTACACCTTTGAATTGTTAGTACAACGCAGTTTCTGCAAAACTCTTACCGGTCAGTTTACAATTTTATTGTAATTTTGAGAGGATCTTATTTACTTTGAAAAAAAACGTATAAACAAAAATAAACCAACGGAAATAAAAATCAAAATACATTATTTATTTATTTATTTAGAAATGAATTTTTCTTTATAATCGTGATATAAAAAAAGAAACATTGAAGTATAAATGTGATTACTATTGGTTAAAATGAATCTGTAACCTACACCTTGAGTAATAATTGATATACAGAACTGTACGAAATATACTTGTGTGTTTAGGGGGCGTGACAAGTCACGTATATAATATTGAATCTAATGTTACCGAAAGATCTTTTATAAAGTGTAATTTCAAAAATTATATTTTTTGTTTATATTTTAAAAATGTATTTAAACTGAAATTGTACTGTGAGTCAATAAACTAGTTTAATTTTATAGATGTAGGTCTTATTATTTCATTCAAGAATGAAAGAATGGTTTGAAATGACCTCAATTTTTAAATGAACCCAATGGTAATGAAGTTACCTATTAAGGTTTTATGTACTAAGAAATTCTAGAAATTAATTATTATGACAAATATAGAACATTTTGATGGTTCTTTGATGTTAGGATTCTATGATAGCTAAGCCGAACTTTACGGTTTAGATTATCCGTTATTAACCGGAAACATCTAACGTTATTAAAAAGTTTAACGTGCACTCATTTTCCTCTAAAGTTTTGAGATAATATTGTATGTTATGAGAAATACCCTTGTGCTTAATCTAAATGCCACAACATGAGGAAAATAAACGTAAAATACGAGGTGTAGCTATTAAATAACGAGACTGACGTTGTAAAAAATTTATGTTTATTTTATACATGATCACTTATTGTCACCTTCAATATACACTCCTCTATCCGTACAACACTCCATGTGAATCCATTGTTGGTGTAAAAGAGAAAGCGACGCGTGTCCTGAAGGAGCTGACAGAAGATGACTTCCAACACTGTTTCCAAAAATGGAAAATTTGCATGGAGCGTTGAAGGGATAGAGGGTGTATATTGAAGGTGATAATAAGTGATTATGTATAAAATAAAAATAATTTTTTTTACAACGTTAGTCTCGTTATTTAATAGCCACACCTCGTATGTTGCTAATTACAGCACTGTGGCAGTCAGATGCACGGCTCACCAAAAGATTTATAGCAATAAAAATTCAAAAATCCCAATCATCCGGCCGCATTGGTGTAGTTGGTAATGTGCTCGCCTCTCATCATGCGGTCCTCGGTTCGAATCCCTTTCAGGCACGGCATATTTTAATACGTTACAAAAAAATCATTTCATCCTCATTACGCACAGTTACACCCTAACGTCGTCACTAATGACCTTATAGTTGATGCGACGTTAAATAAATAAAAAAATTCTAATCCAAATTTCTAAGGTTAATTACTAACGCTCCATCAAACAAAACTTCTTCTATGAACGAAATGTTTCTAATGCTTTATCGGAGATTTTAAGATAAATAATTAGACTCAAACGAAAGTCCATTGATTCGTGAGCTAAATTCTATTATTTGCTAGGAAATATATATATCGAAGACTGAAACTACGCTGAAGTAGAATCGTAATGTAGTCCTTTAATCATAAAGTATAATCTCATAGTTACATAAAATCAAAATTAATAGTAGATAAACATAAAATAAGTAATCTATCATAATTTCGTTTAATTTTATATTGGCCTACTTCTACTTTATATTAAACATTTTTTTTAACCATAAATAACTAATTAATATGGCAGAAAAGTGGAAAAAACTATAACTACTAATGCAGGGATGAAATACATTTATAAGTTACTGGCACCTTTAAAAATTTGTGTTAAACTGACTTTTTTTTATAAAAGCTCAGAAATCACTCGATCGATAAAGCATTTTACAGTAAACAGTAGTTGCTTCTTAAGCAGCTACAGTAAGATTAAAATAGAATGAGAGTGCAAAAACAATTCCATGGAATTTTGTTTGTGTTGTTTATTTTTTATTTTCCCTTTTTTGATAAAGAATTTACCTTTCCTACGTTTTGTAAAGTAATCATAATTCAAATTTATTGTTTAACAATAAAAGTACAGTCCATTCGAAATCGCATGATAGTTTTATTTAAATGGAATAAAGAATAGAGGGAATTTTGTAATAGGCCTATGCTCATGCGGCAGTGCTATCACTTCAGAAATTTTTTGTGTTAACTTTCCCTTTTAGTGAATGAAAGCGATTTAAAAAATAAATTAATACCGTACTTTTGTTTTAATATCATTCAGTGATACGACTAGCCTTTGTCCCATATTTTTGTCGGATTACAGACTCTTCTGTACTTTACAAAACCTTATATAACATAATGTGATCATAATTGAAAGTAATTTAATTCCTTTATCTTTTGTATAGTTTTGGAGAGAATAAATATTTATGTAGCTATTGTTATTCTTTTGATCACTGTTTGTAACGTTTATGTCCGAGAGCGAATGTACACTTAAATATATTATTATTGTTACTAATAGCATTATTAGAGGAATAAAACCAACAACTATGTTGTAAAAGAGATAGAATGAGTAAATAAGTAGTAGAGTGAGAGGGTACGATAAAATAAGACCGAGTGCAACAAAGAAGGTGAATTTTTCTGCGGTCTTGAGTGTTTCCCACGGCCGACAGATGTCTGGCTGCGGTTATAGAGCACTATTAATATCCATCAAATGATTCCTTTGTTTGCTATACAACCCATTCCTCTGTTAGTTAATTTTTATATCACCTGTTGTCATCCTAGGGTCCTTCAAACCCTGGTACCCCTTCACTTTTTATTTTTTTCCCCCAACTAGATACCATTCCATTCTATCGGTCACTGAGATCAGATGTCAATACCTAATTGTATCAAAACTGGTTGTAAAACCACATAACAGGTGCAAAATTAACATTGTATAACACGTTTTTTATTATCATTCCACTCTAAAGGGAAAAATAAACAATTAAAACACACTGGTTTCTTAGTTTAGTAGAATATTATAACCGAATACCTTTCAGTATACATTACTCTTCCTAACCTTCAAAAAAATTTCGTTCTATAATTTGATTGACCCGTTGGTGTGATCAGCGCAACTGGCTTCTTTGCTAGTGTCACCGGATGGCGACATTAAGTGGCGAGTTGAAACCTTTACTTTTTGGTGGCCCTGAAATAGACCACCAAAAAGGACATAAGAGGTGATCGTCTTGGCGAAGAGTCGGTCGTAGTAATCTTGGCGGTCGAGGAGCTGGGCGATAGTTCGTGTCGTCGTTCAGTGGAGTCTTCATCTTCTTCCCTCACAGTAGTGCGTCGATGGCTGCTTCGTCGGATCCAGTGGGCTCAAGGTTCGGTCGAGGGACCGCTGTGGGCATCGCTCGCGGCAGCGGGCGATGACGTTCCCGGTCGACGGCTTACGGTGTCGGGTCGGCGAGTGGAAACATCATCTTTTCTCTTGCGGGGTCGTCGATGAGTCTACATTGGAGTCCAATAGCCATGTGCCGATGGTGGATGTCTTGTCTCCTGTTGAGTAGATCGGAATCGAATCTCTCGGAATCAGTGGAGCGCTCTTTATATAGCCACCAAGAGCGCAGTGGTAGGGGTGGTTATTTGTCTCGGCCTTAGTGAAAAAGGCCTCGGAAGGTACGCCGCCACAGGCCTACCGCTCCTTTCGGAACTACTAGCGGTTCCCTCTGTCGCTAAGTCGGAAGCTTTGATAGCCGGCAGCACAGTACCTAATCAAAGGGGACGACGGTGATACTAGGAACCCTAGCTTCGATTTCTGGTCAGATCTATAATCTATTATCTATGAAATAATAGCATATTTTCATTTATATACCACTTCATATCATTACGACCCAGGACTTGTGTAGGTATCGTCTCAACGAAAATTCCATTCCTCTGACGGAAATTTCTATGTTACGTAAATATTGGTTGGTCGCCGGTACGTTTCTGCAAAAATCAGTGTAGTTTTCGCCTTTATTAACGAACAAAAATCCGTTTAAGCTGTGGTCATCTAGGCGGGAAAAGCCGGTCGTATTAGTCGTGGCGGTAGATGAGGTAGGTGACACGGCGTGTAGTTGTCCAGCAGAGACGTCATCTTCTTCCCTCGCAGTAATGAGTCAATGACTATTTCGTCAGGATCCGGTAGGCCCAAGGTTTGTTCGAAGGACCGTTGTGGGCGACGACAGTCCCGGTCGACAGCGGTTACGGTGTCGGGACGGCGAGCGGAAGCATCATCTTCTCTCTTGCAGGGTTGTCGATAGGTATTCGTCCGAGTCCGGTAGCCGATGGTGGATGCCTCGTCGAAGCTGTAGAGTGGAATGGAATCACTATCAGGCTCAGTGGAGCGCTCTTATTTAGTCACCAGAGCGCTGTGCTAGGGGCGGTTACCCTCTGCAGTGCCGACACAGGCATACCGCCCCTGTCAGAACTATTCTCGGCTTCTCTCTTTCGGTATGTCGGAAACTTTGATAACCAGGAATATAATACCTAATCAAAGGGGGTGACAGTGACAGGCTGTTTACCTCTTTGCTCAGCACTATCTTAAAGTACTTATACTCCTCAAGAATAGCTATCCTTTATCCTCCTATATACAAATCTCGTCCAATCGACCGTTAGCCGGTAGATACTTTGTCTTTGATACTTAATTTTTAGGCTAAATTTTCCTGGCCAAGGATGAAGATTTTCATGATGAGGAAACTGATAGAGCTTCTAGAAAAGTGAGGTCTAGGGAACAATGCATTTCATGCGATGTTGATTTCAAAAATACTTTTCTTTTATATAAAAGCAACTTCTGCCAAGCTTAAATACAAAATGTACTTTTAAATAGTTTGTTTCTTATTATATACCTACTTACTAACAGGAATCACCCAAGTGTAACATGCTCATTAGCAAAATAAAATAATCCAATTTATTTCATTTTATCTCAGTTACCATAGAATAGAATTATAACAGTAATAACTTTATTTTTATATTGTAATAATGATCTTTCCGCTTGAACGGCTGGCATTTTCTAAAGTTGAAAGTTCCTTTAAGATTGAATGACATAAGTGCTACATTACAACTTTTTTATTTTAACAAAAACTCGGCGAAACCAATTGTAACGTACACCACTGAATAAAACTTTTTTGTCTACACAACAGCAATTGTTTCTAATAGTAATTTTCTTTATGTAGACCTACCATTAAAACATAAAAAAGGTAGGCAAGTCTACTTGACTAGTGGAAATGATGACCCTTCAGTTTTTTTGTATTTTCCGTTTGAACTGGCGCCATCTGTGCTGTGTCTAATGGTAACAACCCCTCTACGTTTAAGTACCTCTTTTGTGGCAATCCAACTGCGCGTGCGCAGTCAAGTGCCACGTGACTAAACTAACATTAACTATTGAAGTACTTTGTTACAGTTAGTTTTTCTTTTGTAAAGTTATTATATTATATTAAATTTTGTTAGGAACAACTTATAACTATATTGTTTGGTTATATTGTACAGAATTAGTTAAAATTTTGATTGCACACTTTCCGGTTGAATGAATTTTTAATTATTTTAGCAACGTTTTTGTTTTGATGTGTTTCATTTTTTTTGACCAGTAGGACTGCCTATTAAGTCTTACTGGAATTATAAGACTGTTTTACCTCTAAACTACCGGTTAATTTTCTTGGTTGAAATAATACTATAATCTTGTATATTTCATTGTATAAACAATATTAATTGTTTTTCATTGCATCAGTCAATAACTTTGTTAAATCCGGATTATCAGCAATTCCCTTTGGTATTACGTGCGTGAAGAAACCTTGTACAACGACTTACGAAACCTTTATGTTATTAATATCATTATAGCGTATTAAAGACGAACTTAAAAATGACTTATTTAAAATAAAGCATCACCGCACCTATCTGACGTTCCCCAGTACATATACTTACTTCCAAAACTAAACTGTAAAAGAAAATATATAAAAGAAAAGGAAATGAACAGAAACTCCTGTAAGAATGTTAGGAAGCGCTTAAATGAGGAATATCAATCCTCAGAATAGTTATAGAACTTGTGAACATTTGGTTAACTAACATACTTTCACTGATACCGATAAATATTGAAGGGAGGATTTGGTTTTTTTTCATTGCTTGAGGGAGACTACCGAAGGAGTACAGAAAATGTCAAGAAGTTATAGGCCTATATAACACCTGAAATAGATATTACAATCGCACGTTGTTCTACTACTACTAATTTTAGAAAGAATTTTTGTACGCTATAAAAAGTTTCACCAATCAAGTAAATTTTCAGATCTTTTAAAAAAATGAATGTGAGTTATCACATTTTCAAAATTGGGGAAATTTATTGATGTAATTTTTTCCCGCATAATTAGGTTTTTGTTCAAATAATTTTGTGGTGTGGTTAGCCACATAATAATCGTTTCTGTTTTTTGTACCACGATAGTAGACATTGAAATTTTGTATAAAAGTATTTTGCCTAACATACATTACGAGTATAACCTCAGAAATGTAGAGTGAGAAAACCGACGCAATTTATGCTCCGTAAATAGTGGCCTGCATGAAATGAACTGGTTAGCTCCCACCGTACACATAACAGCGTTTTGTTTGGCACTTTTTATTGCAAATTAAGTATTTGTCATTACAATAGTATAAAAATTTCTAAATATGACGCGAAAGATTCCAGAACTTGAATTACTTGCTGAAGGTTGCAGTCATCACTACAATCCTACAATTGGACAAGAAGATCCCTTGGCAAGAGACATTTCAAATGCTTCTGCTGAGTACCCGGTATCCCCTTAGTGTACATGTTTTGTATGAGAGGGTTTTCATGTATTTCAAATTTGTCGTGCATTGTCTTGTGTAGTTCTTTCACGACGTCATTTACGTTGTCTTAGTGCAACATTAAGTTTGTGATATAAAAGGGGCATTGGGTTATCACTCGTAGAATCTTGTTTTGAACCGCTTGTATACGTTTCGTGTATGAAGATTTAGCAGATCTCCAACGTTTAACTCCATATAACCAGATTGGTCTTAAGACTGTTTTGCAGATTAATATACCCAAAAGAACTAAAGACTGCAGGTGAGATCTAGCCAATAACAGCCAAGGTCGGGTGTGAGGTTGCCCCTTTGCTAAATCACACTCTGTTCCAACGAAATCCAGCTGACTCTTTGTTAGGCTGTCATCCACAGCGGGACTACAACGTGATAACACAGGATACGATTGACGAAAGTCAATTAGCTCTGTGCTGTGATCTAGGTCACTATGCTCCGCCTTCATATGCAGTCTCTAGTTCGTTAAGGTATAATTATTATGTGACATGTTTAATTTAGCTTTATTTTGAATTTTAAAAGCCCTATTCATATTACCCATAATATAATTTACCCAAGACTAAGATACCAAAACGGATATGAGGCCGAATTAGATCATGATAAGCTGCTGTTAGTAATTTTTTATCAATTAATCCTGCAATTTGTTTAAGTGCAAATACCTCAAATGATATTTTACTATAAAATTGATTGATATAGAATAGTGATAGGATTTAATGATAACCATATATTTACAGAATATTGATGAACATTTAATGTTGTCTTTTGTATTAATATTCTTGTTATGTTATTTATAGTTAACTAAAATGTAGCATTTAAAGTACAAACAATAAATACGTTGAATAAAACTAATCACTTTTTCCACAGACTTGCTTATTGTACAATTAATCAGTGATGAATAAGCGTTATCCTTGTTCATTAAAATCCTATCATTACCACGTCTTTTGTTGTGATGCAATATTTGAAATAAACTGTTCATTAATTTAATTTGTCCAGTTTTCATATGTCCCCATCCGATCCACATGTGTCTGTGATACAACAAGGGCAGAATTGAATACAGAAGACTGGGATTTTGAATTAATGGTAACAGATCGAAAGCGGTAATAGCGGGGTTTGTTACAGCTATTAGTAGACTGCTGAAAGGGCATTGTAGAGCAGGTTAATTATGCCATTTGTCCGTGGGATGATGACCACACCAAATCAATGGGTTTGGCTAAACTACTACTCGCTATTGTCCACTCGTTTGTCGTGCAAAATGAACTGACCCTCTCCCCTTCCCCAACTTTTCCTCGCTACACATTGCCAAATCCCTGGCTCATTGTTTCAACACAATGAGCTTTAAGCACATTCTCATTCTCTCTATAGCCTATTACTGTACTAGTTTAGTTTTCTATTGTCTTCGTGTATTCCCTTTTCCATTAGCTAACTGTATTAAACTGAAGTGAAATTTCAGATTCAATCCTTTTCACACAATTTTCCGGAAAAATATTGATTTTGTTCAATCAAAATTCTGGTATTTAATAGAGTTCTAACGCAATTTCTTAAATAAACAAAGATTTTTTTTAAATATTTTTTTAACATTTAGATCTAATGTCAAAATTAATCACTTATAGCCTACTAGTTGTATGTAGGCCTAACCTCAACGAGATTTTCCAAAATTATGTAATTTGCTACCCTAAGTTTTTCTTTAGAAATGCTCGATACTACATCAAAACTTTAACTCCAATAATGTTCTGAAAATGTCTGCACTGAATTATTTTTGAATAAAAACCTGTATACAGTTCATAAAATAAAATTGCAACAAATTCAATTTTTTTGTTGTACTAAGTACATTTTTTTAAATTCTAATTTGCGTACGTTGCAATCTCTACAATTTAGAACAATAAGTAACTTCCATAACAGGCAGGTGGAGTATTAAATTAATTGAACTCGATCTGTTGGTTCCATGGCTATAAAAAATATTTCTGTTTTTTATCATACAGCCAGCCAATTTTATGACTGAACTATTTAAGAACAGAAGAGGTACAGGTGTAAAAGACACTAGTCAGAATATTCTCCTCTGATAATAATGAATTTCACTATACAGCCAGACCCTGTGGTGAATGAAGTAAAGGTGTCATTTTCAGGTGGAAAGTGGGTGCTTTTCGAAGGGCCTGGCATGCTGATAAGCATACTTTTCCACTCAGTGAGGAAGGCAATTTTAAACCACCTCACTCCTAGTTTTTACTTAGTATAACCTCTAGAGGTTCAAACCAACCATTCGGCTGTTGACCTAAACAACACAAGTAACTCCATGACCCAATGTCATGAGGATTATATGCATAACTTGTAAATGGGGTGTAGTCTTGTACAGACTTAGGCTGACCATACCTGAGAGAGTTTGGTTAATTGAACCACAACCATCACAGTACACAGGTAACCACTGTATTGTATTCAAATTCATATAAAAGTAACATGTACAAGATAGCGTTATAAATTTATGCCTTTGTTTGAGGAACTGTCACATTATTTTTTAAACGGTTTTGGAGTACTTGTGTGTGATATATCAAAACAAACATGCTCTTTACGATATAAATGTTGCTGCTGTACTGGTTTTTTTAGATGTTCCTCTGAACAATTATGAATCACCAACTTCGTAAATAAACTATTAAAATAGAAGGGCACATATTAAGGCAATTAACTGTTTTGCTTTAATTTTGTAATTATTTAGCTCTAAAAACCTGAAGTATTTTTTTAAGTTATTTGTTCCATAATTTAGTAGGCTACCTTTTTATATAAAAACGGTGAATTTTAAAATGAATACATTTGACACAGATCATCTTGGTCTGCTATTTAAATTATTCCCCGTTTTTCTTAAATAAATAAAAATTTTCTTTCTATGTTCCTTACCCATCGGGTTGGTCTAGGGGTAAAGTCATCACCGTGAGTCAGCTGTTCAACAGCTGATTTTTGGAGACAAAACCCTGGTTTAAATCCTAGTAATTGAAGTCCATATCAACATCAGCATCATCTCTAATAACATCATCGTTATTAATTTGCTTACCTTTTCTGTTAATGTTATTCATCTTTTATCTTGTTAATATTTTAAAAATTATACTTAATTTTTTATCGTTTCCGAAGCAATACCATTGGGTATTGTCTTCGTCATGTGAACCCGTTCATGCTATTTACTTATAGGTAGTTTTTGTTTTTAAACTGATTGTAAATATTCTCGGATGTTAGGGAAAAAATCTTAGTAAAGTTAGCTGCTTTTATACGCATTTGAATACTAGACAGTGGTTACCGGTATACTTTGATAGGTATCGTATCAATAACTAACCATACTCTCTCAGGAACGGTTGGCTTGAGTCTGTACAATACTACAGTTCTATTATTACTACTATTCTCTTCTTCTTAAAGTTCCATCTCCTATCGGAGGTTGGATATCATAATGGCTATGGTCACTTTACTGGCTGCTGCTCTGAATAGTTGCAATGAACTACAGTTGAACCATTCTCTAAGATTCCTCAGCCAGGAGATGCGTCTTCTTCCTACGCCTCTTCTTCCTCGGATCCTTCCCTGCATAATAATTCTCAGCAACTCATATTTTTCTCCTCTGGTTATGTGACCCAAATATTCTAGTTTTCTTGTTTTTATACTCTTCATAACTTCCAACTCCTTATTTAAACGTCGGAGCACCTCAACATTGGTAACCTTTTGGACCCACTGAATTTTCAATATTCTCCTGTAACACCACATTTCGAACGCTTCTATCTTCTTTATGTGTTGTTTCTTCAATGTCCAAGCTTCCATCCCATATAGTACGATAGAAAATACATAACATCTTAGAGCCCTCAATCTGAGAGGTAACTGAAGGTCTTTGTTTGTTAGCATTGTCTTCAATTTTATGAATGCTTGCCTTGCAGTTTCAATTCGTACTTTAATTTCTTTACTTTGGTCATTCTTGCCATCAACCCAGGTTCCCAGATATTTGTATGTCTCTACTTTTTCTATTTGGGTTTGCTCTATTGTTAATGTTTCATTTCCATGTTCTGCTCTCGAGACAATCATAAATTTAGTCTTTCTCTCGTTTATTCTAAGTCCATATCCAATGCAATGATCGTTAACTCTATTCACCAACTCTTGCAGCGACTCCAGGGTGTCTGCCATCACAACAGTGTCATCAGCGAATCTTATGTTATTTACTATCCTTCCACCCACAGAGATTCCATCACTCAGTTCTGTTATGGCTTCTTGAAATATGGCTTCACTATACATGTTGAACAGTAGTGGCGACAAAACACAACCCTGTCTTACTCCTCTCTTTACATCAATATTCTCGGACTTTTGTTCTTCGACCTTTATATTGGCCTTTTGATTCCAATACAGATTGATGATGATTCGCAAATCTCGTCTGTCTATATTTTTGTTTTTCAATAATTCTATTAGTTTTTCATGTCGGACCCTGTCAAATGCTTTTTCAAAATCAATGAAACAGGCATATATATCGATGTTCATATCTAAGCATCTTTGAGAAAGGACATTAAAAGCAAACAATGCCTCTCTTGTTCCCAGTCCTCTGCGGAACCCAAATTGAGTATCGTCCATATCATCTTCCAGTTTTCTATATAATCTTCCATGAATTACCTTCAGAAATATTTTAAGGGTATGGCTTATTAGTGATATTGTCCTATAGTCTGAACAATCTTTGGCATATATTGTCTTTGGTATTGCTACAAAGGTAGAAACCAGCCATTCCTGTGGTATTTGTCCGGTTTTATAGACTTCATTAAACAGATCCAGCAGTATATGTAGAGTTTCATCATCCAGGCATTTCAATAATTCCGCAGGTATTTCGTCTGGACCTACAGCTTTTCCGTTTTTTGCATTTCGTATTGCCTGTTTGATTTCCTCCATCACGATCTCCGGTCCCGTTTCACTGTCAATTTCTTCCGGTTCTTGACGATTATCCTCAAACAGGTCTGTTATGTATGTCTTCCACTTACTCAATTTCTCTTTGACCTCTATAATAATTTTTCCATTATTGTCTTTAAGAAGACCATCTTTCCTTTTTCTCTGTGTATTTGTCATTTCCTTTATTTTCTTATGCATGTTGAAGCTATCATACTTTTTAGCATATTCCTCTATTTCACTGCACTGATTTGTAAGCCAGGTGGATTTTGCCTCTTTTATTTTTTCTCTTATCAATCTCTGTGTTTCCTTGTATTCTGCCTTATTCCTGCCTTTATACTTCCTTCTTTCCCCCATTAGCTCTAGGATTTCTGAAGTCATCCATCTCTGTTTTTTTCTTATTTGTGTCTGCAATATCTTCTTGCCTGTCTCTACCAAGGTCTTCTGTATAATGCTCCATTTGTCATCAACATCTGTCGCCTTCATCACATCTTGTTTTCTTTCCTTTAAGTTACCATTTATTTCTTTTTCCAAACTCTGGCGTATAGGTTCTTCTTTTATCCTTGAGACATCGAACCGTGGTATATTTGATTGTTTTCGAATCTTCTTACTACTATTATTACTACTTAATTTATTACTACTATTGCTCCTATCTTATTCACACATCATACAAACTGTAGCAAATAATCGAACGTGATTTCTAATCCTATCCCGAATTTCTTCAATCCTCTTGTGAGAAGTATGTTTACCTCTCTTGTCTGGACTTAATAATTTATTGCTACCAATAAGCCAAATAATATTGACAAGCGTATGTATGTAGTATGTATAATACAACTATAATGACAAGCGTATGTGACAGATACGTCTCTCTGGTTGTGAACCTCAATTCAAGATAAGGAAACGTATCTACCAATACGTTTCTCTGGTCCTGAGCTAACAAAGTTTTTTCGCAAAATGTAACCACCAAAAATCAGTTAAATTATAAGATAGATTAATGTTATTAATACCATGTTGTGCAGCATAAAAAGTTGTGTAGCGAAATTGAAAAAACCAAAAATCCGATTTTTGCAGATACGTTCCCGTGGTTCTCAGCCATCGACATAATCATTCTCATCTCATTGGGTCGCTTAATGTTCTTAAGTTGAACAGCCTGCAACTAACTCACATTAGGAATCTAAAAACGATTCCTTATAGGTCATGAAAAGTTGGCAAATTGGCCATCAAAAAGTCTCCATTGAACAATAGGTTGAACCTAAAATTATCTTACTCGCCTTATTCTTCCAAAAACGCAGGAGGAAGGTACTTACACAAGAAGTCTGAGTGAAATCCATCGTACACTATTGAAAATTATGTTCTTGTGCTTTCAAACATTGTGAAAGCTATACTTTCCTCAACCGATTATGTAATCGCCCAAGTAAAAAATCGATCGTTTGCACTAGGCTTTGAGCTTATTGTTGAAATTGCATTGTGGATGAATTTACGCGATATCTTTAAGAACGGTTTTTATAACTATTAACTTAGTTTATCAATCACTTCTAAGTAATTTCGTATATTTAGTAACAATTAAATAGGTTTTCCTTTGAGATTATTGACCTGATACTGTAAGTTCAATTACTTCTTCTATTCTGTAAGGTATAAAATTTCTACGTCCGTACATTTCATTCGTTAACAATTACTGTAATTTAAAGTAAATAATTAATCACAATTAACAATTTAACAGAAAGACATTCTGAAAGTGAATGGATCAAATTAACAGGACTTAGTACTCTTGTATAGTGGGTTAAGTGTGTTCAATCAGAAAGCCATTGGAAGGGGGAAATCCACATTAACTGTGAGAGGGTGGTAAAGTTGCGGCCGAGCAAGAGGGGTGGAAGACAGATTTCGTAAAGTGCCAGAGAATGCTTTACTGGACGGACCCACCGCCGTTCTGCTGCCGCCGGTTTTGGTTTCGAGTGATTAGTCGAAGCTCCTGCATGGCAACCGCTCACTAGTTCTCAACAATAACCCTGATGAGAATTGAGGGTGTGCTACTACCCTCTTTATCCACACCCTTGTATCCGCTCGGTCATTAATTGTACTGATACATAACCACCTTTCTTCTTGATTCTCTCAATAGCTCTCTCCCTCCCTCTTTAATCTTCTCAGACAGAAAATCAACCTTATACTTCACACTTTACCACAATTCTTTTCCTAAATGTTATACTGTGTGCCGCGTAGCTGATATCGGTTATTATTGTTCTAAATACTTAGACTAAAATGATTCCTTTAGAAATTTGAGTACATTAGTCATTAGTTATTATGTTCACTGGTTAATCTAATCAACAATTTTTTACTACGTTAGGAACAACAGTGGATCACATGTAATCACTTAGTCCTTTTACTTCTTTTTCAGTTTTTTCATTTGATGGTATTTTAACATTCACAATCTCTGTTTTCTCAGTTCTTCTGTTAATTGTTGGATGGGTTTTCCTCTTGGTGGAGTTTAATCTGCAGTCTCTTTGTTAATTATTTGTTGTTCTTCTCTATTCATGATTTGTTGTTCCGTAATATCTAATTCTTCGAGATCTTGTTTAATCTCCTTCAGCCAGTTGTAAGGGTTCTCGGATTTTTCCTCCAGTTTTAAGATTTGCTTGGATCGTCCATGGTCATCCATCCTTTTTAAGTGCGCGTAAAATTCTATCCTCTTTTTTCTTAGTATGTTGGTTAATGGTTTCGTGATTTTGTATAGTTTTCTTGTTTGGGAGTAATCTGTACGTGTTGTCTACCATGTTTTTCTTTTTGATAATTTTGTCCTTAGGATCCTACTTTCTATACTCTCCAGCTTTTCGGTTGTGCTAATCAACCCTTTTTTTCTTTTGAGACGGCAGTGGATCACTTGAGTCAGTTTCTGGGCACTCTCTTCTGGTTTTTTTCTTTGATTTTCCTCCAGTATTCTTTTATTCTGGCAGATCTTCTTTGCCTTTCTCCTTCCGAAAAGATCACTTTCCTGCTTCCTCTTTTATGTGCCTTTCCTTGGAATCTAATATTTTTATCTTTAAATAGTTTTAGCTGTTCAGTCTTTAATCAACCCTTTATTGCAATCAAATTCAAAATATCTATCTGATTCCATTCAAAAAACTACAGTAAGACTTTCCCGGTATTTATAATTTCAGCGTTTATTAGTCAATGTAGAGGAAACATTTTACGAAATTATAATGATTTATTCGGGCAGTGACTGTTTTTGTATATTATTATATTATGTTATTTTTTACCAAAAAAGATAAGTCAATACTCCAACAGGAAGTTTAAACTATAATGCAATCATTGACTTTCGCCAGCGATGTTGTTAGATTGTGTTATGACTAAAAGCTTAGGAGGAATTAGCTTAGAAGGCTTAGGAGGAATATGGAGTTGTGAAGAAGAACATTCTCTCATTTTACTCATTAACTGCAAAAGGAACTAATTGGAATGTTTATTTTTTTCTAGATACGAAATAGGAAAAAAGATACAAATACCGCTTTCAGAACTTCAGATCTTAAGAAAGGTACAGGCCTAGGTATAATATGTATTTCTTTCGGGTTGTCAATCGTCCTATCGTACAAATGCTCAAATGGGATAAAAATGCTTTAGTTTTTCTATGCGAACCCCAAAGAAAAAATTTACTAAATTTCAGTTCATTAGATTAGCTGAAAGTTAGAAAATTAGGAAATTAGCGAGGACTTTCATGTTTAAATACAAAAAAATAAAATTTCTTTTTTAGTAATTTAAGGTAGGCTTATAGTTAAAGAGCCCACGCTGATGTAAAAAAAGAAATGTAGGTTACAAACATCCTTCACAATATACATTTCATTTAACTCTGATATTGTTACTAGAAGTAAGAAACTTTTTATGAAATGAAAAAATATCAAGCCGTGTAATTTAACTATTTCCTGTTTTAGTTAAGCCTTTCAAAAAAATATTAGGTATTTTCTTGTGAGTTACAGCTAAGAATAAATCGTTGAATATTATTTTATAGGATCAACAATAATTGATGGATGTTACTTGAAGTAGGTACAACCCAAATCCCCTACCTTATTTTCTTCAGTTACATCAATAATTTGATTCTTATTATTTAGGCTTGTTTCTTTTTATTTCATTATTTTCAGTTATGTTGTTTCGATTTGTGGTTTATTCAATTATAACATGTTTCTTCTTTTTTAATTCTTTAAATTATATTTTAGATGATTACATGAAATTAGTTGTAATAATGACGTAGTTATCAAACAGGCTTGTTTAAAATGTGGGAAGGTATTTTTTGTTGCACTGAAAACTTTTATGATTTATCCAATTGGTTTATTGTGTTAAACATTTATACTAATAGGTTGAATATTTCCTTACGTAAAAAAGTTGTGTAGCTAATCTTATGTGTTATCATTCTGATGATATTGTCATTACATTTTAGTAGGTAAATTACTGTGACTATTTCAAATAAAGTAGATATTTATTGTAGCTTATATTTTATGATACTAGAATAGCTCCTAAAGTAATTAGTATTTTTTTCGATTTACGTTATTTCGATGTTTGAATAACAGTGGATTATTTATACAACCTTGTCGTGAATGAAGCTCGAAAATTTCATTTTGTAGTCTAGCACTCTAATATTGAAACACCAGCAGTTTCAATACCGATGAAGAATTTGTTTTCATTTATATAGCTATTTATTTTTGCAGGCAAAAACCTTAACAGTTATCAATAAATTAATACTTAGCCGCCTCCGTAGTCCAGTGGTAAGCGTGCTACGCTGCAAAACGGAAGTTTCGAGTTCGATTCTCAGCACGTTCAAACCTACTGATTTTAAACAATGTAGCCGCTAATGACTAAGATATTGATGCTACTATAAACGAATTAAAATAAATTGTAAAAGGCCTATCTGAATATTTTTCCGTTTGAAACAAAAACAAGGCAATCATACCAGGAAAAATTAACTTAGATCTGATCGAAATTTAAACTCTAGGAAAAGTTTCTAATGGGTTTGAAATTAAAATTGGTGTTAGGCGGAGTGATGGAACGTCACCCGTTCTCTTTAAATTATTGCTGGTGAAGGTAGCTAGGGAAAGAGAAATGGAACTTGCCAAGAAATGATTATTAAATCAAGTAGGCCTACACACTGAAGGATCAAAAATCGGTGTTTAGATTAACTATCTTGGTTTGCAGACGACCTGGTATAATTGTTTCTAGAAATATGGAAACAGCGATAAGATAAATCAGCATGTTAAAAGAACAAGCAGAAAATGCAGAACTGCAGATTTTCTTCGAAAATACTTACCCTTAACTAAAACACCTAACATCAAAATAGCTCCGCATCATTGGAAGGGCTAATACAACAAAAAACTGGAAATGTTTGTGAACTTCCAACGTTTCAATTAGTCACCTTTGCTCTGTTTCTTTTTTACCAGCATGTTCATGTTAAATATGCATTATATTTTTACCGAAGGAAATGTGTAATCCCACTTTTACTGTTTGTTCTTATAACACTGTTTATTTTATCGCTGTTTCCGTGTTCCTAGACACAATTTTCAGGTCGTCTTCAAAGGCAACATAGTTGATCTTAACGCTGTTCTATCTACTAATGTCTATTTGGTTTAAAAATTTTTTCTTGGCAAGCTAAAGAGAACAAAATTAAAGATAACATTGTATGAACCCCTAGCCTATTTATAAAAATAAAAACCTGTAAAAAATTCGAAATCGTTATTTTTTAATAGCATTATTGTAGGCCTACTCTATTTTTATTAAATAACCCATTTAAAAATTAATGAATTTAATAAATGATTAAAATTAAAAATTTCATGGAACGTAAAATAGCCTATTGTATAAAACCAATTACGGATTTGTTTAAAAAGAACTTGGTAGTTATCAATAAAAAGGTACCTTCAGCTGAAGTTATGAAAGAGTTTAATAGTGTCTCTGTGTGAGAGAAAAAGAGAATAAGATGAGTAAGTGAGTAAGAGGGAGGGGAAGGAGAGAAAGTCAAGGGTGAGAGAGCACATTGTATATCGCTGTTAGGGGGCGAAAACTGGAGAGGAACTTTTAGTGTAGGTTAACGTTAAAGTGAGATGGTATTAATTGGAGGGGGAGATACATAATTGAAGGGGTAACAATAGGAGTGATCCATCACTTGGGAACAATCGGCTGCCCGCCAAACAATAACCATTTTGGAGTTTCCATCAAGAAAATAACTCCTGGAATAAGCCTTTAATGGAGGAAATTTTAGCTTCATATTTCATTAATTTTTTTATCGTTCGAAAGTGGTTTCTTTATAACAAAAACCTAAACTTTAGTTACCGTTAATTTATACTTTATTATAATAGTTTTAGCGTAATCTATTTATTTTCAACATTGAAAGCAATCAGAATTAAAAAGAAAATTATTAAAAAAGTTAATTCAATTAACCTTTGAATAAGTTTTTCCCTTGTTCCTTAAACTTTATTTAAGGAACTTCTCTAATTTAATTAAATCACTCATTACAAATGAATTTTTTATTGACTACATAAACTCTCATAAAAAAATTAATATAACCATTCTACTAATCAAAATCGTTAGTCAACTTCGCACCTTCGTCGTGAAAAATTTGGAAAATTTTAGATTAATGAAAATTTATTTTCAAAATTTTATTTAAAGATTTTAAAGTAGCTACTAAATGTTTGTAAATTTTATTCCCGAGAACTAATTATAGCCTACAGGTTCTTAAAAAATGCAATGAGTTCATAAATATTGTACAAGATATATTCATTTGATTCCCTTGCTAAAAATAAAACTCAATAACATTCTCTTACGTTGTCCCTCCTTTTCTTAACTTATATATGTATACGAAATCAAAGCGAATTACAGCAAAATCACCGGTAAGCAAAACAGGAAAGCAATGAATATGCCTTTAAATCTGTTAACTCTCAACCTGATTTTTGTCACTAGGACACCTGAAAGAAGATGAGAATCGATTGACATGTTAAACAAAAGTTGGATAGGTTAGTTTCCTACTTAGTAAAAAAAATTGTAAGTATATCCTAATTTTTTTCAGTAAAGGGAAGGTAGGTTTGAACATATTGACCTATGTCATATGACCTTAACACCATTATAATAATTATTTAAACGTCAATTTTACTCCACGACGTGAAGTTTAATGACGTTTAATGCCCGTAACGGGTAGGTGGAGTGTTATGTTAATTGCACTCGATCTGTTGGTTCCAGGGCTACAAATAATAGTTCTGTTTCTTATCACATAATCAGCCATTTATAAGATTGAACTATTTAAGAATATAAGAGGCAGAGGTGTAAAAGACACTAGTCAGATTTATCTCCTCTGAGAATGGATTTCACTATACAGCTAAACCCTATGGTGAATGAAGTAAAGGTGTCATTTGCAGGTGGAAAGTGGGTGCTTTTCGTAGGGACTGGCATGCTGATAAGCATACTCTTTCAACCCAGTGAGGAAGGCAATAGTAAACCACCTTACTCTTCGTTTTTACTAAGTAAAGCCTCTAGAGGTTCAAACCAGCCTTTTGGCTCTTGACCTAAACAATGACGTGACGTTTAATAGGATCATACAATTTTAGTGTACTTAAAGATAATATCCTATCTTAAGTTTCAATAACAAAATATTATCTACGCCGACAATGTGTCCTTTCTGTGATGCAAAAGCAACAGTTTCGAATATCGTTTCAGAATGTCAGGAACTTCAAAGCGTCCATTCTATTATTCGTGTTTCTACAATATTTCAAGACAATGTTAGGTCTAAAGAAAGTTGTAAAAAAGTTCAAAAATTTCTGCGTTAAGTAGCTATTGAAAACAAAATCTGATATAATTTTCATTTTTTACGTTTTAACTTATATACAATTAATGTTATGTTAATTATTATTATCATTATTATTATTTGTATAATTTCTATTGTGGTCACTAATAACCATTAACAGTTGAAGCGACTTTTATTAATAAATAAATTTTTTTTAAATAGTTATAGTTTTGTGATTTTTATCTAGCCAAAGGAAAATTTTTACGTGTGCAAACTAAATTTATCTTTGAAATAAACTAAGCTACTTTTAAACAATTACAGAAACTGTTTTATGTTTAAAACTTAAAAGCAGTCTACTTTTTATGCATTATAAGCTAACTTTAATTAACTCAAAAATTATTATAAACTGAAGCTTTCTTAAAAAATAATAACATAATAATAATAATAAATATAATAATAATTACAATAACTTAATACAATATTACAATAATAATTAATAATAAAATAAACAAAATACAATAGAATAGGCCTACTATATTTTAATATTACCCCTACGCCTTTGTGTTATGTATTTTTTGATGTCTTAAATTACTAAATTTAATTACTAAATATTAATAAATAAATAGTAATATTTAATTACTAAATTTAAATCGATGGTAATTTCAACGCGGTTTCTACAAAAAAATTATCTAATTTTCCTAAATATAAATAATACGAAGTAGTATGTAAATTTTATAACGGATAGTAGTATTCAGTTTTTGTTTAGTGGCGTTTATTTTCCCTAAAGAAAGAAAAATGACAATTTCTTTTAGTTGTACTGTAGTGTGTTGTTTAGGTTATCGGCCGAAAGGCTGATTTGAAATTTCTAGGGGCTTTACTAAGTAAACTGAGGAGTCAGGTTGGTTTAAAATTGCCTTCCTCACTGAGTGTAAAGTGTGCTTATCAGCATACCAGGCCTTCAGAAAAGCATCTACTTTCCACCCTGCAAGTGACACCTTCACTTCATTCACCACAGGGTCTGGCTGTATAATGAAATTCATTACTCTCAGAGGAGATAACTGTGACAGGTCTCTTTTACACCTGTATCTCTTCTGTTCTTAAATGCTTCAATCATATTATTGGCTGAACATGTGGTGAGAAATAATTTATTTTATGTAGCTATATATCGAATGCAAATAATGTAACACTCCACCTGCCTGTTATAGGCAAAATTGTAGTACATTAAAATAAAATTGTGAAAAATTGTGTGAACCATGGTGAACCTAACGTAACGTACACCTTGGTAAAAACATTAAATCGGAAATCACAAAGTTCAATTAACCACCAAATCAGTCAAACGCACAATTGGGGTTTGTTCAGATGAACTAAAGAAAATAAGATCTGAAAAAATGAAAAGGTTTTGGAACAGCAAGAAGAATAAATTGAAGAAGAACCATCGTAAATGACTAAACTGATCCTATGAGGTCATAAAAGAAAATTGTGTAATGCTTATTTTTAACAAAGTGATCTATGTAAGTGAATAAGTACCCTAAATAAGTAAGTTAAAAAGTTAAGATAATATTCCATCTTGTAAGTAGATCACTTATAACAGACTGCTAGTTACGTGTAACTTAATCATGATAGTTCCAGTACACCTACAACGTTCTTTCGATTACACTATTATGGAAGTCATTCAAAGAAAACGGCATGAATAAAAAATCTGATCGGAGGTAATGTAAAGATGAAAAAAACTTATGTTCGTGTCAGGGATTCGTCGTAAGTACTATAATGAAAAAAGGGAAACGGTTGAATGAGTTGTCTGGGGAAGTATTAGGCCTAAAGGAAGTTATTGACTCTGGTTTTGATACGGCGATCGCACCTCAGCACGCCTTGAATAAAGATCCATGCAAGGAAAGTTGTAAAAAGTTATTTTTATATCAAGGGATATTAGTCCAAATAATTATGATGGATACTTCCTTAGCAGTAAAGTAACGGTAATCAACGGAGGTATCCTTTACTGGATAGTCTCGCGTGTCAGACGTACCAAGATACGTCTTATTTTTCCATTATTCTAGCTAATAGGTCAAAACATCAACACGAAAACCAACCCCTCCTTTTGACTATTTGATTAACCATAGCAATTTGATAAGTCCTTTCCGATCTCGACCCTTAGATAGGAATGATTCACGATCTCGCTGCGTTCCATAATATTATATTTGCATTTTGAAGAAGGCTTTGCATGAGGAACAGCCCAATTTCTGCTAGGGTATTTATTGTAATACCCCTTTGGACCGCCCATTTCTGTCTGTCTGTCATTTTGGGAGAATTTCCGCTATTTCAACGGCATGCTACTCGATTTAAATAAATCGATATTTGGATTATTATGAAATAAATTCTATCCTTATCTGATGCCCTCGTTGGTAAACGTTGGGCGGTATCCGTGGAACGACTCCAAACTTCTAAACTTCTAAATGATGAAATAATGTAAATAACACTGCATCATGCCTCTTATAACAAAGTATACCCTTCGCTACGGAATATCCTAACTTATAATTTTTGTTCTGCCAGACCTATATTCAAACACTTACCGTACATATTTCAAAACGGAAAATGGAAATACAAATATTTATTATTAAAAATTACACCAATATAAATCCTCATTTTCTGTAACTGTTAATTTTTAAAAAAATCTACTACTTGCGAAAGTATATTTTTTCTAATTATTCAATTTTTTTATAAAAACATTAGTAGGCTAAAATATTTTACTCTAATTTGTAAAAGTCATCTTTGGAATGAATAAGAGAATACAATTATTTATTAAAATGTTTTTTTTATTTTGCAGTTGGGTGTTTCATTAACGGGATCGGCTTAACGTTATTTAAGCCGTAATTATTAAACTTTTTGAATGATTATAACAGCTAATACACTAAACAAGACAAAAAAAATTGAATTAATCGCTCCGTTTAGGCCTAATAGCACAGTCAAACAAATGTGTTACATTTTAAATCGCCATTTATATTTTCTCGTCCTTAAAAAAATGGTCCGTAAAAGTTAATATTTAATTTTATTTAAGACCGCAAAAGTTTTATTTAAAGTTTTATTTTAAAGCTGAATTTAATGTGTCTGATTAACTACTGGAATACATCACGTAGCGTCACTACTGGGTAAATAGGGTCATTTTTTTCATTAATGGGTAGGCCTATTTCAATAATGGGTTAGGCTTAAAGTTATTTTAGCTGCAATTAATTATTAAACTTTTTGAATGATTATAACAACTAATACACTAAGAACACATAAAAAGATTGAATTAATTGCTCTGTTTTATCGCACAGTCAAAGAAAAGAGTTACATGTTAAATCGTCATTTATTACTTGCTTGTCCTTACAAAAATAATTTTTGTGTCCGTAAAAGTTTTATTTAAAATTTTATTTTTAAAACTGAAATTAATGTGTCGGATTAACTACTGGAACTCGCTACTCCAGCGCCGCTTCCATGTCTCGGTCTCAGAGGAGTAGATGGATCAGAATTCATAAGTGGATCAAAACCATGGAAGTGCGTGCGCTGCGCTCCCACACTTTGCCACAAAGTGAAGTTCGGCCGCCAAAGGGGTTGGGTGGATCATAATTTTTGAAGTTTCAAGATTTTAATGTTTAAAGATGATGTTTGAAGTTTTAATCTTCGAAGTTTCAAAATTTGAAGTTTTTAGGTTAATGTTTGAAGTAAGAAACTCTGAAGTTTCAAAATTTCAATTTTAAATGTTTGAGGTTAGAAGGTATGGCAATTAAATTCTTTACTTTTCTCAGTGACCTGGTATGTTAAAGGCGACTTTAGCTACATGGTCTTGAAGTACTTTGGAACGGACGCAAAAACTGTTCAATAAACTTTTCGCTACAATGCAGCGTTTAGGAGATAAAAAATTTACCCCCGCCTTTGCGGAGTGGGTGCAACCGGAAATTTTAGCTACATGATCTTAAAATACTTTTTGAAAGGCACAAAGAAGATTCTATTCACTTTTTTGCCACGATGCACCGTCTAGGAGATAAAAAAATACAACCCCATACCATAGGGACGGAGGTGCGACCTGAATATTTTTGGGTTACCAAATTTTTATGTAATTTTGAATGCTGAATTCATTTTTTTATTAATAGGTTCATTAATGGGTAGGCCTATTTCATTAATGAGTTTGGCTTAGAGTTATTTTACCCGTAATTATTGAACTTTTTGAATGATTGTAAAACAGCTAATACACAAAAAAAGACATAGAAAGGTTGGATTGATTGCTTTGTTTAATCGCACAGTCAAATAAACGTGTTGTATTTTAAATCACTATAATATATAGTACTTGCTCGTTTTTAAAAAAGTGATTTTGGTATCCATAGAAGTTATTATTAGCCTAAATTTGGTCGAAGACCGTAAGTATTTTAAAACTGAATTTGATGTGTCGGACTAAATACTGGAAAGCAACACGAAGCGTCATTACTGGTTAATTAACTTTTTCCCTCATTCCATCTGATTCACAGCACATTTGTCGTTATTAATAACTTAAGAACAAATAAAGGATTAACGAAGAATTTTTTTTAACAAAATGTATTTATTTACAATAACTTTTTTAAATGTAATTACTAAATTTAAACAATGATGATAAAAATATAAATATTAACATTCTTATAATGAAAAATAAAACACACTCAGTAGTGTATTTCAAACCAATAGACTACTAAAGTGTGAACAAAAAATAAAACTAAACTTGACTGAACTGTGCATTAATATCTTGAAACATGAATTACCTAGTTAAAGCTGAAGATGACAATGACCATGATGGAGATGATAATGATGCCGATTATGAGGTGACGATGATTAGTAGTAAAAGTATATATATAGAAAAAAGTTTGAAGTGAGTTAAATGATTAAAAAAGTCGTAAAGGTAAGTCCAATGTTTTAAAACGTTTTGGTCTGAGAGTGTCTTCGTTGTTGTCGTGGAGGTTAATTACAAAAGGATTTTTATGCTCTTCTAAGTTTGTTAAATGTTTATAGCTACGTTCTTTAATTTCTTCTTTTATTAAAAGACAGGTTTAGATCGAAGTGCAATATTTCATTGGAGAAAAATTTGACATTAGTTTTCTTTAATTTTGTAAACAAAAGAAGTCAGGATTAAATCTTTTATTATAATCCTTTTTAAAAGGCATTCATTAAAATAGAAAAGATTGCATTTATAAAACCGCAGAATAAAACAAAAAAATCCTTTGAATTAGGAACAAAACCACACAAGCCAAAAAGAAACAGAGATAATCTTTTATTTTATAAATACTTGAAAATATGTATTCTTTGGATACAAATGAATATATAATTTTATTTTAAAAACGAGATTATAAAAAGTTAAAGAGAATAATGTTATTTTTTAAAAAAATGAATCTAGAATAAAAAACAAAAATGTACCAACGACGTCCTGTATTCCTCATAAATAAAAAAAAGTAACCAACTAGGTTTGTTCTCACAAACAGTTCAGTTAACAAGTATAATAACATTTTTTTATTGCATAAACGAAACAATTTATAGCCATTGTCATCTATTGTGTCTGAATGCGTTTTTAAAAACGCAAATAAAAATTGTTTTTATTTTTATAAGCAAACTGATATAGCGGTAGAATAATAAAATAAATGGGAAAGAATTATTGCTTTTTGTTTTTGTTAAAAACCAGGTCCATCTGTATGATGAAACAAAAGAGCAAGTTAATGGCGTTTGGACAATGTTACGTCCAGTTATAAATGTATGAACGCTGAGTGTTAAACGTATACAGAGCATGACCATTCTACTACAATTTATACGACAATATTAACCTTTACCCCTTTGATAATAGTAGATTTTGAATACTATTGTGCATTGTACATTCCATAAAATCTTAAAGAATTAATTCATTTACAAAAAACTACAGTTTAAATTAAACACCAGTCATCATTTGTATCATTTTCATTCTCAAGTAGCCTACTGATTGATTTTTGTGTCCTTAAAGAAATTATTTCCTACATAAACTTCATATCATAGTTGTATGAATATAATAATTTACTGTTTTCTCTTTATTCAAAACCACCACTAAAATCCATTTCATGACATGACGGGTCTTGTGGCTCGTGGCAATTATAGCAAATGCTAAGTAGTCTTGATCTCTTACACTTAAGCCCACGCAGCTTTTGTAAGAAAGAAAAACATTACCTTTGACCTATGGCAAAAACCATTTCTGATTTCTGTATCTACTCTTTAAGAGGAATCGAATGAGACAATTTTTGTAACAAAATTCCAAGTTTGATTTCTTAACTTCCGGTTTTGGACCTTTTCTGGTCGAAACTAAATTTTCAAACCCAATCCAGTCCCACTAACTTTTTGTGTAGATTACTAATCTAAAAATTGTTTCTTCCTATCTCTTGCAGTTTCTGACATCTGGACGTGACGGACGAGCATCAGAAAATGATAGATAACATTTTTAAAATTTCCACCAATAATAAAGAACAGAAGTATTATATGCATGTAGGAGGACAGCAGGTCTATCCCTTCTCTGCCGCTCGTCATTATCCTCCTGTGAACAAATGGCATGTAATTCTCGAACACATTGATGGACACAATAATCCCACATACATACTAGCTCAAAAAGGGGGAGTGGGGAAGGTGGAGAGTAATAAGTTAAGCCTACGCACGCTCATGATCTGCTCCGAATTTTAGTATACGTTAATACAACCAGCGATTTGAACCTCTAGAGGCTTTACTATGTTAAACGAAGAATTATACCCCAATGAACTATAGATTGCAGATGAAATTCAGCCGATAGCAGCCAAGATCGAATGTGAGGTTACCCCTTCGCTAAGTCACACTCTGTTCCACCAAACTCCAGCTGACTTTTTGTTAGGCTGGCATCCACAGTGGGACCACAACGTGATAACGCAGGATACGATTAACGAAAGTCAATTGGCTCTGTGCTGTGTCTAGGCTACTATGCTCCGCCTTCATCTGCAGTCTCTAGATCGTTAAGGTATAGGTGACTTACCAATGCCTTCCTCGCGGATTAGAAACGTATGCTTCTTGGCATTCCAGGCTCTCCGAAAAGCATCTACTTTCCTCCAAATGACACTTCATTCACCACAGAATCTGGCTGTATTATGAAATTCATTACTCTTACAGGAGGTAACTCTTGACTAATATCTTTTACACCACTACCTTTTCTGTTCTTAAATGATTCAGTCATATAATTGGCTACCAATGTGATAAAAACAGAACTAGTTTTTGTAGCTCTGACACTAGTAGATCGAGTGCAAATAATTTAACACTCTACCTGTCTGTTATGGGCAAAAAATGTTATAACATTGTAAGAAACAAATATTAACTATCTTAGGAATTTACTTTAAACAGAGGGAAACGGAATTTTCGTTGTGATAATACCTACTTAAGTCCTGGCTTTTTATGATATGAAATGATACGAAATGATACATCATGATAAAATGTACCACTATTTAAATCTGTCCGGGAATTGAAGCCAGGGTCCCTAGCATAAAAGCAAGTTGTGCTATCCACTACACCAACGGGACAGTCAAATTATAAATACTAGCAGATATCGAGTACAAATAATTTAACACGCCACCTGTCTGTTATGGGAAAAAAAGTTATAACATTATAAGAAGCAAATATTAACTCTCTTACAACTAAAATGAATTTATTTACGTTAATATTATTTTTTATGTAGGGCTACTATTAAGAATCGTTAGTTATCATAATATAGGCTATTATGAACGTAAATAATTAAAAATTTTCTAGTTATTTGATTTAAATGGAAAATAAAATTCGTATTAAGTTATTATTATTCCATTTTTTCTGCTGAAAAGAGAGCAATCGGGAAAACTTTTGTTGCAAAAAATAAATTGTAAACTTTAAGTGAAAGCAAAGCAAACTGAATTTCAATTCACGGTACATAAGTTTTATTAAGAATGAGATGAATATACAGTGGTCCGCGTAAAAAAAGTAAAAAGAAAGTTGAAAGGTTTTGCATCTAATTTCCTTATATGCTAAATCGAGGAAATGTGCAATGAAAGTAAATAAATAAGAAGTCAATACACAAATAAGGGTTTGCTTGGTCATGTAACAGTAACAGAGCGAGGGGAAAATGAAAAAGTTAGGGGTGGAGTTTAACAGCTTTATTTGCCAATGGCTTTCTCACAAATCACTGGATCTTGCATAAAAGCGACCCTGATAAAAGCTTCTAACCAAATATTTACCAGAGCCAACTTTGACCTAAGCAAAGTTCTTCTCCTCTAGTTGGCCATTTGTCAGCCGCTTTGCCTAGATTATGATCATGATAGTGCTATCAAATTCTCTCTCTTTACTCGACCTCCCTTTACACACATTAAGACACATTTCACGTTTTCCTCCTTTTTCTGCTCTTTCCAAAATCTTTCTATTTTCCTTTTACGAGAACCCATCTCCCATACTGTCTCCATTAAATTCATCCCCTTTCCATTCTTCTTATGCTGTTTTCTCTTCTCATCTCCAGACATCGTTATATAACTTATATCAACATCCACTTTGCATAAATATAAATAAACGATATTGAAAATATTGCATAAATATTCCGTAGAAAAATAAATGTTTGAAGCAATTTTATAGAACGAATAAATATTTTGTTCATAAAACAAAACTTACCACTTAGAAGTATACAAAATAATATCGTTTATACATCATGTTTGCTTACTCTAAATAAACACTATTTTTTAATTTAACTGGTTAAAATACATTATACTGGATTCAATATTTAAGGAATTAGTTGTCACTAAGAAACAAAGTTGTAGAACCCTCAAAATATAACATTTTTACCATTCACTTAATACAAAAATAAAAAGTGAAGTATTTATAGAAGAAAAAATTCTTGAGTATTTTGACAATCTTCTAATTAAATCGCTAGAACAAAAGAAACGTATCACATTCTAAATAGAAAAAATAATGACACTGAGTAACATTGTTTAACCCTATAGCTGGCAATAATATTTTTCTAAACCGGCCGGGAGATTTTAGCAGGTGGGTCACTGAACCGTAAAGAAACCATTAAGAATTTGCTTTTAAATTAAAAACTTATATCATATTTTTCATCATAATAACAAGCAAAACTTAGGAAAATAATATATTTAGGCTATATATTATTAAAATTGTTATCTGACGCGTAGGGATACTGAAGCTAATTGAAAACAATTTTTGGATAAAAATGTTTTTTCTAAAATTTCCGATGACAAAACTGTTTAAAATTTTCTTATGCTCTACTTTTAAAATTCATTATATACAAATCCTTACTCATAATGTTTTCTTCAAAATAAAACTAAGAAAACGCTTCTAGTATATTCAAAAAGAGAAAATGTAAACAAAAACACATTACGTAAACAAAGAATCGTAACCAAAATCAGCTCTACTCTCACGTTCAGAATGCAATACAGCTCTTATGAGAACTCCTTGTGTTATCAGGCGTACGGAAAACATCAGGCACAGCCAATACAATAACCTCCTCCGCCGACACCATCCGAAGTTCTTGGGTAAAAATATTTAGAGTTTCGCTTACCTCGCTCTAACAAGCTCATTTTCAATCAAAAAATTATTACTTATGCTTCGTAATGAATTGTATTTTATTACGCTATAGTCTAAATGTTATTATTATACTCTGATATTTAGGTAATATACGCTTGTGCAAAGTTGGACGTTTAATTCTCAATCACATTTTTTGCGTTCACATAATAAAACGTTTTTCTTTCAACGACGACGTTATGTATTTTATTATTTTGTTATAAAATATAGAATTTTATCTGTAATTTGACATAAGATCAGTCATAATTATAATGGAAGGAACATAAATAATAAACGAGTTTAAAAAAATCACTAATGTTTTCGTATTTCGTTATTCAATAGGAGTTTGTAAATGAGAACGTGTTATGGCGGGGAGTTGATATTTTCACTTAGTGTAGTAGCGCTGAAACTCCCATATAAAATACATTGCTTATGGATTTCCCGTACTGAATTCTGAACGTGAAATCAACTGTAGAATAGGGTGCAACTAAAACGAATTTATTATGCGTAAAAATGAACCTTACACCAATACTTAACTATCGTACAATTTAACAACGCTATCTGTAGTTGGATTTAAAACTAAAACGACAACATTGCAACGCTTTGAAGCAAATCCGATTTTTCGATTCCACCGGGTCAAGAAGTGGTAACAACGTCACAAAATCCGCAATTACCGGCCCCGGCGTTAAAAAACAGCTGCTTTAAAGTATCAGGTGATGTAGTTTTTCAAGCTGTGATTTCTTCAAATTAATATCCGTTCAAAATGTGTACAGGCCGATGTATATTTTTCTGAGACACTACTATCGGTTTCATAATCATAGACACCCGGGTTTGAACCCTCGCATCTCCAAAACTATAAGCCGGATTTTAACACACTTTACATCAAAATTTAGCTCATTTTATTTTGCGTTTATCTATAATAAACCTATATTTTTAATGTTGTTTAAAAATTGCCGTATCGAGGTTGGAAGATAAAATGTCCCGGTTTTCTTGATACCGCAACAAATTTCATACGTTCAGAGGCGTGTAACTCGATAAGTATTTGACCGAAAAGTTTGAAATTTTAACACAACATAGATAATTATATTTTTACATGTGTACGAAATTTCAAAATTGTAAGTTATTTAAATGTTGATTTATTAACAATATTCTGAACCCTTGCTATCTCGGTAACCGCTTGATTGTTCGGCACGGGCAAACTATCGTTTTAATCAGCGTAAAAATTATGGTTTAAATATGTTAATAATATGAAAATATCGATTGGCCAATGTTGTGGTAGAATTTTTAGAATTTTGAAAAATAAATCGGTAATGCGGGGGTGGGCGCTACTATCCATTTTGCTTGAATCTGACTGTCTACCTGAAATTAAGTCTCTCGTCCAGCAGATATTACTTAAAAAAATGAAAGCTATTCTATATCAGTTGATCCTAGTTGGCCCAAAGGTCAAGTTTACATTAGTGTTTCAAATATATCTGAATTTTTCCTTTGGGATTTTCATGCTTCCTTAAAATAATCATGTTTAGGTATTTGTTACTTTTCTGTATGTGTATTTATAAAACTAAAGTTAAATTAGAACGCTGTTACTCAGAACTTGTATAACTATGAGGATTAACTTTGAATAGAGTATAATTTTGTTGTCAGAAATTAATATTGTTAAAACTAGGGTAAATATAATTACGCAAAACGAAATAATCATTTTCAGTCCGTAAAATAATACTTCTAAATTGAACTACAGAACGGCAAAACTACAGTATCATCAACAATATTTGGCACGGATTGTTGTTAGGTTTGTAACATACAAGTTTATCTAAACATACGTATTGCTTTTCATTACGTTGTGTAATCTTTCTGTTTTTACCTTTCACGAAATTTATTTATAGTTATAGAAATAAAGAACAATTCAGACGTCGTATATCCTTCACTTTCTGCAACTCCTTCAAGGGTGAAGGGTAGATGTGTAAACTTTCAAAAAAAAGCCCTTCATTCAGTGTGCGAACATAAACCACGAGCTAAAAAATAATAATATAATTCTTTAAGAATCAAGCTTCTTTTTATTCTTGGTCTCAAGTGTTAAAGTTTCACTCAAATACAAGGCTTCGCTCCATACAGATCCTTTTAAACCCGTTTCAAAATTTTTAGGCTATGGTCACTAGTGTTTAAATACTTTTCTTCAAATTAAACCCCCTCTCAGTTAAAACCTATTACTACATGGGAGCGTCCATTATCCGAACGTCAGTCATCCGAACCGACATCGATGGAAAAAAGTACATAATTTACTCACGCAGATGCCTTTTTCTGCCCTAGAAACAGCAATTCTTTGGTGCGAACAACAGCCTGAATTTAATGCTGCTGAAGCAATGTTACTAAAAAGAATGAAAGATATTCCTGCCACGAAAAGAAGTTCAGCCTTAGTTCAAAACAAAATTCAAGACTAAAAAAATACTTTATAGTACGTACAAGTGCGTTAAAAATATTTCATAAAAGATTTCACCGTAAATTTTTTTTTTATTTAACGTCGCATCAACTGCAACGGTCATTAGCGACGACGTTGGGGTGTTACAATGGAGGATGAAATGATTTTTTGTAACGTATGAAAATATGGCCTTACATGAATCGGATTCGAACCCACGACCGCATGATGAGAGGCGAGCACGTTACCAACTACGCCAATGCGGCCGGCTCACCTAATTTATTTCGTTAAACTATTCAGTTTTGAAATTCTGTATTTGTTCGTTTGTTTTTATAATCTTTAATATAGTACTCTACATTTTCAACAAATTAAATAAATTAATGATTCTTCAACTAAAGATTATGTTAGCCTTTTTAAGCCGCAATTGGAACACTATAGTCAACTTTCAGTCTTTAGCGGATCGTTCGTCTTGTTTTCTTCTATCCCACATCTTCTTCGTGTTCTCAGATCTGGTCCTCCTTCTCTGCTCGTCAGTTATATTATATTGTCGAACTTTTCTGGTTATTAGTGGCAATTGAATTTTTGAGTCCTTGAGTAATTGGTTATCTTTTTGTTTGAGAAAATCTTGTAAGTTATTCCCAGTGCGTTAAGACCATTGTTTATCACCAGTCATTCTGTAATTTGTATTGCATGAGCTGATTGAGAACTTTCTTAACGTGCTTTATTTCTCGTATTCTGATTAAGTGGGTGAAGAATGACAATCGTCTTTTTCTCAATGTGTCTGTTATCTGTTCGATTTCTTGGTATAGTGTATTGTTGGGCACGAGCCACCATTTCCGGAAGGACTGATGTTCAAAGTTGAGAATGGTTCTTATTTATTCTATCAATTTTTTGGAGACTGGCAGTTGTGGATTTGATGTTCAACCTGAAAAGAGTTTCGCAGGCGTAAGTAGCTTCGGTTTCAAAACAGTATTATAATGGCGTAATTTAGCTTTTATGAACAGTGATTTCTTATTATTTGATGACCATGGGAGTTTTTGGGCTAGTTTAAGTTTGTTGGTGCGGTTTTCTATTGAGATTTTTTTGTTGATGTTGTAGGTTATTGTTTCCCCGAAGTATCTGAACTTAGAAACTATATTTAATTAAATTAAGATATTAAATGATTAAACATCGTGGGTATTAAACTATTTCATGGGTATGAAATAGCCTTTATTAAAATATTAAACATTTAGGTTATATTACATTTTTATAGTGCAGTGTATCAGATTACAGTATTTAGCATATTTGATTATCCAAACTTTTTGATTATCAGAACCGCTCTGGTCCCAGTTAGTTCAGATAACTGACGATCCATTGTAGTTAACTATTTGATTATCAGAATCGCTCTGGTCCCAGTTAATTCGGATAACTGACGATCCATTTTAGTTATACCTCTCTTATTTCTCCCGTGCTTTGTAAATGTAGCCCTACTTCCTAAGTTCACTTCCCCATTCTTCAATATTCTGTTCATTAAATGCGTTCAAGTAGCTCAATCGAAAGTAGGCTACATTTTTACACGTTATACATAGCATCCTCATCTCATTAGATCAATGGGTTGTTTAATGTTTCAACATTGAACAGATTGACATTAGGGGCATTAGGAATAAGCAAAAAAGTGTTATATATATACTAATTTCACGCATGCGCATGAATGTTTGCCACAATATTCTGGACAATCTATAACCCCTACATCATGTAGTAGAATATTATTGTAATACTTAAAATTATATTTTATATTAATGATATTAGCAGATAATCAGAACTTGACGGGAAAATTTACATCAGGTCTACAGAATTATTATTAAATAATAATTTTATTTAATAAAAATAACAATAAAATACTTAAGTATGCTGGTTTAGTGTGTATAAATAAATAAATAATCCATCTAGTATTAAATTTGATTATACAAATAAAATACTATAGTTTGTCTTCAAGTTAGCGGAAACATGAAAACCGTTATTTAAATATAATAGAATATATCACAAACACGCAAATACTGTATATATTTTTGTTTGTTAATAAAAAAAAAGAAATGGCGTATCACAAGTTGACAGGTTATTTTCTCGTTATTTATATAATTTATTAAACAATAGATGATAGTCTTATAACAAAATTGGTATAACATACCTACAGTTTTTTAACATATATTAGTAAAATGCAATTCTATAATTTGTCTTTTATAATAATTTTTTATAATGGTATTTAATTTATGTTTTGAAATTTGTCATTCATATTTTACAAAAATATAATGAAATTATTAAAAGAAATTCTGTAATTGTTTTATATTTACTAACCTACATTTTATTTCAACTTAATTTTTATTGTGCAATTAAATTTCATTTTGTTTATTAGTTCTTACCAAATTTTTTAGCCATTCATTATTATATTGGCTTGATATAATTTTTAAATTATTTATAAACCTACTTAAGTTTTCTTTCATCGCCATTTATTTATTGTATTAATTTTCTTTTTAATTTATTCAAAGTCAACAGCTTTGTTATTACCAAGTACATTGTGTTATGTAGCTGTAGCGTTGGTTATAAAAAAAACGACGAAGCCGTGACCTACCAAATTACGAGAAATAACAATCTGAACTATTAACGTCGATGGATATTTTATTTTTCTCAAAACTATATAAGTTACATTTATATTTCTGTTATATTATATATATATATATATATATATATATATATATATATATATATATATATATACATAATTATATTGTATTTTTTGCTCATAACAGGCAGGTGGAGTATTAAATTATTTACACACAATCTGCTAGTTTTAGGGCTACAAAAAATAGTTCTGTTTCTTATCTCATGATCAGGCAATTAAAAGAGTGAACCACTTGAGAAGAGAAAAGGTAGAGGTGTAAAAGACAATAGTCTGAGTTATCACCTCTGAGAGTTATGAATTTCATTATACAGCCAGACCCTGTGATGAATGAAATGAAGGTGTCATTTGAAGGGTGAAAAGTAGATGCTTTTCTGAGAGCCTGGCATGCTGATAAGCATACTTTTCCGCTCAATGAGGAAGGCATTATAAACCACCTCACTCCTCGTTTTATTTAGCAAAGCCTCTGGAGGTTCAAACCAGCCTTTCGGCTGATGACCTAAACAACAATAGGCCTATTACCTATGTTATAAAGTTTCTGTTAAAACTATTTATATGTTTCTGTTGCAGTTTATCATCCAGGGCAAAATATATGGACGAAGAGGTTCAGACGCCGTCGCATATCTTGGCTGCAAAATTTCAGAAAGTGGTTTGGAAGAACATCAAGAGAGCTTCGCATAGCTGCAGATAGGGTGATGATTGCTGATATCCGGAACGGATAGTCACTAGAAGAAGAAGATATATATGTGACAAAGTAAATGTAAAAATTATAGTTAGGCTATTTTATTTAAATAAAACGAATCGGACAATACACAAACATGTTAAGCCACAAATACATTTGCTTTGTTTTGGTGAGGGCAAGCCAAAAAACCGATTTTCTAAAAGAACATTGTTAGTGAAATTTAAATTTTCTGAAAACATTAGGCTATATTTAATGAAAAAAAACTGTAACGTAAAATCTTTATGAATAAGTTTTGTAGCTGTCTTTGTGGGTTAATATGTTTTTTCCCTGTTCGATTCTGTTTTATTTTCACTCACTAATTTCTGTTATCTTAGAAAATATTTCTTAACAGCTTCTAGGCATAAGTTTATTACCAAAAACAAAAAGTCACCCTACTTTGCAAGCGGCGTACGTAGTGTATTGGACTGTAAATTTAAAATACCGACAAGATTTTTTTACGAACTGATTCATAGTAATAAAAGTAATAAAATTGAAAGTAATGTTTAATGCATGTTAAAATAATTATCCTTTATTGCATGTGGACAGAAGGGCTAACATGCTAATAGAAAAACCCAATGTAAACCTATTAGGGGTGAGAACATAACCCTCTATTCTTATTGACTATCTGATGACGTCACAAAGTTTGCCTTTTGAATAACAATTCGATATATAGCATTATCATTACCATCATAACAGAAGAAGTACTAAACTAAAGCCGATCCGCATTTCCTGCTGTAAATCTTTATCCCTTGCCACCCATTTTATACTCCACTCCCCATGACTCTCAAGCGTCTTTTTTGTGGATATTGAATTTGTACAGTTTTATACACATTTAAGTTTTTAAGTGTGTTGTAATGGGAATACAATAAATTTTTAGATTTTGATAGTAGACCATAAATTTAAATTTTTATAATACTTAAATACAGATCATTTTTAGAGATGCATACTCCAGATATTTGGAACAGCAGCAAAAAAGAAATATTAAAAAAGTTCAGGCCTTCCCATCAAAATTTCTGTGGATCACAACTGGAGCTCCGTTTTATATCTTAAGAGGAGACTGTACTTTGTATCCTGCCAATGTTAAATTTGCTATTTTTAGGTACATTTTTCATAGGATTGGTGAAATTTACGAAAATGATATTTTACACACTTATAGTTGTAGGGTGGTTTTAGCTACTGACATTTTAAAAATTTAATCTGTTGGACAATAAAGTTTTTAAAAGAATAACAAATAACATAAAATTTTTACAATTTTTTCTACGTTTTTTGCATATTACTATTTTTTTTACCACGCGAGGAAGTAAAAACAGTGTCGGTGAATGTGCATGTACATAATAATTAACTGGTAAAAATTTCAGTCTGGTAGGTTAAATGGTTCCTGAGAAAAACGTAGCTACCTAAGTGTTAAAAAAAGTGAAGGTTAAATATACAGGTAGGGTAAATACTATAACAATATTTACATTTTCATAACAGTAACAATATTTCTCAATATTGTTACTGTTGTAATAATGAAATATAAACTCATTGAGTGCACGACATCATTAAATAATATAAAAATTTAATTAATTTAACATAATTGAACTAAATATTATTAAATAATGTAATAAATTTCAATAAATAGTTTAACGTTAACTTTTAAAATTTTGATATAATTTTTTAAAATGTTTTCCCGTTTTTATCGTTAAAAATACTGTAAGATTACCTACATACGAAGTATCCACAATATGTAAAAAATTATGCTAGGGGGGGGGGGGAATAACAGAAAAGACCCAAAAAAAATTTTCCCAATTAATTTTTAGTTAAATAATAATAGTATTCTGTATCGTATATAACGTATATATAGTAATACGAGGGTTATCCAGAAAAAAACCTCCGTTTTGAAATAAAAAGTAAACGAGTGAAGATACAAAAACTTTATTATATACATAGCTTATTAAAAATACAGTTTTTTTCTATTTTTCGACATAGTCGCCAAACAGATTCAAGCACTTGTCGTACCTTGGAACAGTCTTTGAAATACCCTCTGCTAAAAATCTGCCGCCTGAGAATGTAGCCAACCATTCACTGCGTTTTGAAGCTCTTCGTCATTGGCGAACCGCTGAGATGCAAGCCACCGCTTTATGTTCGAGAGCAGGTGAAAGTCACTAGGAGCCAAGTCCGGGCTGTATGGGGATGATCGAAAACGTCCCATTTAAACTTGGCCAAAAGTTCATTTGTTCTTCGAGCTGTATGAGGGCGCGCGTTGTCATGCACAAACACAACACCACGTGTCAGAAGGCCACAACGCTTGTTTTGGACTTGGATCCTAGTGACTTTCACCTGTTTCCGAACATGAAGCGGTGGCTTGCATCTCAGCGGTTCGCCAATAACGAAGAGCTTCAAAACGCCGTGAATGGTTGGCTACATTCACAGGCGGCAGATTTTTATGCACAGGGTATTTCAAAGACTGTTCCAAGGTACGACAAGTGCTTTAATCTGTTTGGCGACTACGTCGATAAATAGAGAAAAACTGTAGTTTTAATTTGTATATAACAAAGTTTTTGTATCTTCACTCGTTTACTTTTAATTTCAAAACGGAGGTTATTTTCTGGATAACCCTCGTAGTATCCTATAGATTTTTGGAAAGAGAGGAATTACGCTTCGACTTACTGCACGTGGTAAAACATTTATGAGTTGGTTTAATAAAATCTACATTAATTCTTACAGAGGTAGTAAAAAGTCGAACAACCGATTTAGTTCTTAAAAAACAACACAAGTAAATAGAATTGGCTGATTTGATATATGAAAGTAGGGAGAGGCAGTAAAAATCCTACACCGTGGAAAACGGTCAATTTTGTTGTAATTTGGTTGTGTAAAGCTGTGTTTATTTTACGTCTATTGAATACAATTGTGATTCTGATCTCTCTTAACGGCGAAACAAGGGCGGATAAACGTGAATCGCGAGTGATCACAAATAATCGCAATAAAGGAGCGGGATTGTCGGCCTCGTTGGGACATGATAAACCGCTTATCCGGCTTCTCTATCTACATCCATACAGTGTTTTTTCATCAGACTTTTGCGGAAACTTTTATACACGGTCGATAAATCGCCCGTAGCAAATCTCCTAATGGTCTGCAGCGAATTCTGGGCGAAGATCAACTCCCAGCTATCACCCGCTCTCACACACATTCACATCTACTCACACATTTATACATCCACGTATTAGATATACAAAAATTCTAACCGTAATAAAAAGAATTTTAAGTGATTCACAGAAAAACTAAACCAACTTTTAAGTTGGTTTATCGTCTAATTGTTTTTAATGATATTAAAAGTTATTAAGTAGTCCGCGTTCATAGAATAGTGGCTGACGCGCTAGCCTACAAAGCGAAAGATCCTGGACTCGATTCCCAGTTAGGATCTGTAAATTTTAACACGTTAAAACCCACCATTATATTACGAAAACCTACTATAGTAGCTAATAACCAAGCATCGACGCGGATTTAAATAAACTAAAAAAATAAATAAAATATTTAGTAAGGATAATAATAATTTAATAACCTAATTATTAAATTTTTTGCCAAAAACTTTTGAATTAAATATTAGACTAACAACTAAATTCTTTATTGCACGGTGTATCTGGTGGATTCTTAAAACTGAAAACGAACGTTCAGTGATGTTTTTTTAGAACTGGTAATTAACATCGATAAGATTATAACATTGATTAGAAAACTGGCAAAATATACTTTTTTATAAAGTTCAAAAATATTTGTAGATAAATTTTAAAAGATTATTTTATTTCTTTTGTAATACGATATAGGCCTAATATATGACAAGAATTTAGTAATTTTTTTGTTTGCAGTCGATTATAACTAATTTTTTGGCCACCTCCAAGGCGTAGTGGCTAGCGCCTAGCCTACAAAGTGGAAAGTCTCGGGTTTGATTCCCGATCAGGGTCTGTAATTTATTTTAAGACGTTAAAACCGACCGTTACAGTTCCGAAACCCATAGTAGTTGCTAATGATCAAGCTGTTGATGCGTCTTTAAATGAACTAAAAAAAACTAATTTCTTTAACATACGTTCGTATTTTGTTTTTAAGAATTTTCTTAGATGTTTAGGATATAAACCTGTATATTTCACTATATAGAAAATATATTTCACGAAAAACAGAATGGATTATTACGTTACTAATCAAGAACCTAAATTGTTTGAACAAAAGCCTACTTACCCAAAGAGGAAAAAACGTCAAGAAACTACCACTTGCTTTAGAAATAAAAATTTATTTACGAAAGCTTAAAAAAATTAATTGATGATACAGACTACGCTATACCATACAAGAGTTGGTTTGTAAATAATAATATTTTCGTTTAAAAATTAAATGAATATCTAAGTAAACGCCAAGGTAATTTGTATATTATTGTGAAAGAATAAATAGGCTATATGATATATTTATTGAAGGAAGTATTAGTAATAAAAAAGTAATAAGTATATAAGACAACATTTTAAGTAATGAATTTAACATAATAGACTTAACAATTTTATTTTGACATGTACCTTACTCCTTTTAGGAGTCTTCTGTATTCTACAATTAATTAACATAATAGACTTAGCAGTTTTATTTTGACATGTCCCTTACTCCTTTTAGGAGTTTTCTGTATTCTACAATTAATTAACATAATAGACTTAGCAGTTTTATTTTGACATGTCCCTTACTCCTTTTAGGAGTTTTCTGTATTCTACAATTAATTAACAATTTAAAAAAATGCTAGTAAGTGATAATCCTGAGTTGAGGTAATCTTTTTTTTTTTTTTGTTAATAGCCTGTTGAATATTTCATCAATCTTGAACTACTATTTAGTTACTATTTGAAGTTCTAGTAACAAGAATTTTCATTATAATTTTACGTTTAACCAATAGTATTAAAACTTTTATAATATAGAGGAATACATCATGAAATATTTTGCACACATCGGATATTTGCTGTTGTATGAAAACTCTCACTCTCGTTGTTTGAGTTTTCCCTCTCACCTATACGTTTTCCTACCCCTCTACTAATTCTACGTTCTTACGTTTCACAGTATCTGACACAACTTATCAAATACAACAGAAACTCACTTTCAGTCGCAAAACGGCAGTGCCTCAGCGACGCCGCTTGATTGGCAGGCGTCGGGTTTAAATCGATACTGCAAGACTCAAGATGGCCGACTGACCAGCCACAGCCTCCTCCATTTGACCCGAACAATCAACAGATCTTTCTTCTGGTCTTTTCCCCTTTTAACAAACATAAACCTATTTCATTTTAAAGCGTTTTTCATTGGTCTTGTTTTTGTTAAATCCACTCAATCGTTTAAAAACCTATTAAAGGATAAATTTACAATTTAAATACTCATTTGTAAATGTGTTCTTTGATTGCAATTTAATTACTTAATATTATGTACTTTTGCCCACAACAGACAGATGATATTAAATTTTTAGCACTCGATCTACTAGTTCCAGGGCTACAAACAATAGTTCTGTTACATATCACATGGTCATCCAATTACAGGCTATGATTGAACCATTAAAGAACAGATGAGGCAGAGGTGTAAAATACAATATTAATGTCATTATACAGCCAGACACTGTGGTGAATGAAGTGAAGAGGTCATTTGCAGGGTGAAAAATATCTGCTTTTCAGAAGTTCGGGCATGCTTATAAGCATACTTTTCCACTCGGAGAGAAAGGCATTCGTAAACCACCTCACTTATCGTTTTACTTAGTAAAGCCGCAAGAGATTGAAACCAGCTTTTCAGTTGATGACCTAAACAACAATATAGTATATACTTCTTGATGTACAATAGATAAACTAAGAAATCTCATTGAAGTTAGCCTAAAAGAATTTGTCTTTTTGTAAAAATATTTAAGTAACCTAGACCACTTATTTATTTATTTTTATTTATAGACGTAAACAGAAATTACTATTAAACGATTGTTTACTTTTAAATGTCCTACTCTGTAATTTTTAGTATTGTAGACTTTTCTACCATGTTGTTGTTTAAGTCATCAGCCGAAAGGCTGGTTTGAACCTCTAGAGGCTTTACTGAGAAAACGAGGAGTAAGGTGGTTTACCTTTCCTTTCTCCCTGAATGGAAAAGTATTCTTATCAGCATGTCGGCCCTATGAAAAGGATCTATTTTCCACCCTTCAAATGACACCACTTCATTTACCATAGTGTCTGGACGTATAATGATGAAATTTATTACAGTCAGAGGAGATGACTCTGACTAGTGTCTTTTACACTTCTACCTCTTCTGTTCTTAAATGATCCAGTCATGTAATTGGCTCACCATGTGATAAGAAACAGAACTTTTTTTTGTAGCCCTGGAACTAGCAGATCGAGTGCAAATAATTTAACACTCCACCTGCTTGTTATGGGCAGTTTTGTACTACAATAAACAAATCAAACTTCTTTTTTACGCAATATCTAATATGTTTCCTCTTAAAGATGTTTACAAGTAGCTGGAATTAACAAATTTTGTTGTCCACATTTAAACTTTTAAAAAATAGGTTATTTATTTTCGTCAAGTGGTGACCAAGCTTACTTTTAGTCTGATGGCCTTTTCTAACAAAAATTTCTTACTACTTCCCTTACTCATGTTTGAATTTTCATAAAATACCTTACACGTACAGTAGTACTTGCTTAAACTATCTAAAGTCCTCCTACTTTTTTTGCTTTATTGTAAGTCTTATCAACAGCAGTTGATAGTAGGCCTACTTAGTATATTTTAGGTAAAGAAACGGTGGGTTTGAACATGTATTAAATTTTCCGAAACTTAACTGGGAATCGAACCAGGGATCTTCAGTTTCACAACCTAGCACGGTAACCACTGAAGGTTACAGTGGTAACCTAGACAGAGGCGGTCACTCGTATTTTATGTATTTGATAAATTGGCGTTATTCGTATTTTACATATTTCTTTTTCTTTATTAGTTTATTAAATATTTTGTTAGGTCCAAACTAATAGACTATAGAATTTTCTTTCCAATTTTTATTTATTCTACCCATTTTCTCGGTACAGTTTGTACAGATACTAACCTAAAATTTATGACTAAAATATTATCGGGAAATTTGTACAAGATTTTTTCTTTTGATTAAAATTCATTGGTATTTTTAAGTATAGTTCTAATGCTTGAATAATTTTAAGAAAAAGTTAGGCCTAATTGTATTTTGAATATTCGTTAATACAACTTTGTCTCACATATTGGTTAGAAGTATTACAAAATTTTAAGTCGGTTTTCAATATCCTACAATCGAATCGATTATTTACATCCCCTAATATCGATTCCTGCATGAAAGAATTGAGAGCTTGATTCAGATTTGGAGAAGAATATACAATGTTTTCTAAGAGGGTTGGACAGGATGGTTGGTTTGGGTCGAATTGAGTAATTGTTTTTGAATGGCTGAGGGCGCTTGCTTAATGGTTTCCGGGAGTCATTGGACTAATGCTGTTTGTCCGACAATGGTCTCCAGGGTTTTAGCAGACACTTCCGTTCGCTGTCCCCCTTCCGGTCTCTTCTCCGCGGATTGGTAAATTATAATCCCTGCATTAGCCACACCCCATACCCTATTCTATTCTTCTGTTAAATTTCATCCCTTGAAATAGCGGAATAGTCAGTTTAGTCAACTAACTTCCAGTTTTTGCACTGATAGTTTGTCATTGATTCATTTCTTTCTGGTTTCAGTATGTTAATGATATTAAAATTTTCTACGAAAGTTTATTTTGCAATAATCGTTTTTAGAAATTAAGTTACAACTCTAAGCTACAGCTAGGATTGTGACTGTAATGTTGATTGCTAATCAATAATTTTATCATCACATTTAGCAAATAGCTTAAGAGAATCTACTATCTCTGCTTAAGAACAAAATTGAAATTGAAATTAAAATACTTTTTTGTTTTATCTCTGTTGTAGTTTTGTAAGGTTTTCCAATATTAGTCTAAGGTTCACTCGTTAAACCTTGGAGTATTTTTTATTGGTTTGCTCTTGCTGTTTTGGGTGTTTGTGATTTTAGCCATATTCAGCATGTAGGCTACCATTAATAGTATATAATTTACTATATATATGATCGGTTTGTCGGTTGTTGTAGAAATTTCACTTTGTCCAAAAGAAATGTTAATAATTTATTACTCAATTTTATTTCAATTGTAATTAAAGACTGAATCAGAACATCTGTATTTTGATCAATAATTTACGTTCATCAATTTCTAGTAATAAAAATCTCACACGACTACCAAAACGGTTTCTTTTCAGTTTAAAAAATAGTTTGAAGTTGATACATGATTTGATTCGGAAAATTTATGTACATTTCTGCACAGACGAGGATCAAATTTTACAATACCATTGCCGTTCCTACTATCCTATATGGCAGCGAATCTTGGAAAAATACAAAGAATATTGATAGCAAGATCCAAGCTGCAGAGATCTAATTTTTGCATAGTGTGTTGGATGCTCTAGAACGGAAAGGATAAAGCATGATGAATAAGAAGCGTTCTGTCTGTTCCACCACAATGTGACAAGATCTTACAGAGTCGAAGAAACTGGTTTAGTCACTTGAACAGAATGCCATATGGGAGGATGACAATAGAGGCTCAAAATTATAGACCAGCTGGTACTAGAGATGTAGGAAGACCGAGGAAGAGATGGGTACCGGAACAGGGTCATTAAACCTGAACCATGAAGTGAAGAAGAAGAAGAAGAAGAGAATTTCTGTACATTTAAGGATTTTTTGTTATTGTACAATTATCAATGCTTGAGGTAATTTTGGTAAATTAAAGAAAACAATCATCTGCAATTATGTTAAATACATTTTTAAAGTTAATTACCGCGACCTACCACCCATATCGAACTTTTGGATGAATTTTTTTATTAATTTTCTATAACATAATCAAAAAATATATGTGGCTGTCTCGTGAATAACACACATAACCTTGTAATTTCTAACTACTCTCACATTAATGTTAAAATATCGACATAAATTATTGAAAATTATAAATTATTTTCCCTTAAAAAGAAATTGATAATTTTTCCTTTGTAAAAGTGCAAAATCGAATTTTTCAGTCGGAATTGAAAAATAAATCATATCACTTCAGTAAATTTTGTTTTCCTCCTTTCCGTAAATTTATCTTGAGACAACTGGATTTATTACTTTAGTAGTACTTACTGAAAATCAATAGTATTGAAAATTTTTGGTTTTCTTTTTTATTTAAATATATTAGGTATTGTCATATCTTTACCTAATCGACTAAACCCATAAAGAACTGGCTCTGAAACTTAATACTTACTAGTTTAAATGAAAATACGAGCAAATGAGTGACATAAAACAGAATAATTTTACAGATGTTTCTATGAAACTTTTGTGAAAATAGAACTTTTTATGTTTTAGTAGAAATTTTTATTTCAATACTGGGATACAGACACGGTCTTCATCGAAGATAACAGGTGTTCACACCTATTGCACTACTAAGAAAATTTGCAATAGCCTTTGGGCCTGCACAGTCAGTCAACTAGTGGAAAGTGTTTATTAATTTGTTAAGTAACACCGATTGAGCAAACAAAGGTTTTTGTACAGCTGGCAGCAACACATGAATAAACTCCAATGGAGGTGTCAATCAAAATTCAAGTCTACTCCAAGCCAAAAATACATCAAAAGAAGCGATCATATTCGGAATTTATTAATTACCTACAGTTTCCGATGTTGTTATCAAACAAACTAAAACTAAAAGAAAATGTTATACAAGTACCTACTGGAAATAAAACTCTGTATTATTGACACCAAGAAGAATTCTTTATAGTTCTCTTTTTAAATAGTTCAGTTAAGTACCCTTTCCTTTTCCGTCAGCTACTAAGGTGATTAGGGAGGCATTGGAACTGGGATCTGCTGTTGTAGGAACTGTTATAAATGTCGTTAATAAATTAATGAACTGCTGTAGTTAGAAATGAGTAAATAACACGTCGGAGAACTGTTGGTGTATGATGCTCTCCATCCATGTCTTTCATCCATGTCTGTTTAATTTGTAACAGTTGTGAATTTCACTAATAAAGATCAAAAAAGTTTGTTGGCCAAGAGATTTTATTTCATAAATCCTTAAAAGGATTTTATCTTTTCATCATATTTACTATGTGCAAGTTGTAGCTACAAACAAAGATTAAACTTTTTTTTGTATTTACAAAAATCTCTATCTACATTCTGTTCCTTAACAGGTCAATAAATAGAGTTGATAAAAATAATTAAAAATTTATATCCCGCAGTGAAGATAAGCTACCTTTAAAAAAATAACTATGTAGGTTACTGTAAACGAAAACGTCAGGGGAAAACCCGGCTCAGTCCATTTTGTTCAAAATTCGTTTTCTTAATATTACTTTACAATAATGTTAACTTAACGAATACAACCATTCATTCAATTGTGAGAAAAACAAGCTCAGCCCCTTATAAAAATAAAAATAAATAATCAAGTGCTGGGGCAAAAAATATTTTTCATTAAATTTCATAAAAAGTTTTTTATATATTGAAAAACAATATCAAACAGTTATATTAAAAGAGCTAAGTATTGATACTAACATTTTAAAAAGTTTGTTAGTTTGTTAAAAGGTAGTTTAAAAGAATTTACAAATGAGGCTTTAAATCTGAAAACCCGTTTCCTGAAATATTAAGAAAATATGAATGAGCCTGTAGTTCCCCTGACGTCTTCGTTTTATATTTGAGAGATTAAAGTTAAAAAAGGATAGTTTAGTACAAGCATTTTTTTTAAACATTTAAGACTATTGCACTAATAAAATAAAAATTTATTTAATTTTATTATAGTATTAAATATGTGTGACAGATATTAGTCCCTTTCTGAAAACAAGGAAATAAAAGAAAATAATAATCAAATATTTTATAAAATAACTTCAGATATTTCCTGTTGTGAAATTTTAGATGTTTTCATTAAGCCAGAAAAATATTAAGGGCATAATTGAATGCAATTATTCAAGAATGGGGAATCGTACTATTAAATAGCACGCTTAAATAAGTTTTAATTCGTTGTTGGCAAAATCGTAGTACTGAATGTATTCGGATGTCGTTCTAAAAAGCTGAAATTGGCAAGCCTTTCTCTTATTTTATTCTCTCTATAAAAATTAATAATTGCTCCATTTGGGTTGGGAAGATTGCTATGCTATTCTGGTTCCACAGTCTTTTTAACTCAATTTATAACTTTTACAGCAGTAGTCTTTCCCATTGAGAAGGAAAAACTCTGTTCAACCTTACCACAAATTACAAATTTATTTGCCTTTTAATAATTCTTTTTCATTTTCTTTTTGTAGCTTACATTCAACATTCTGTTATAATATTACCGCTCGGATTATTATTATTTAAATGGCTATTTATTTTAACATTAATTTTTTTAATGGCACTGTTATGATTTTTATAGGTGGTTTGTTATAATTTAATAGGAATGTATTCGAATTCTACACGGTCTTCTGGCATTATTTTACTATCATAAAAACTAGTTGTTACCCTATTTTCTGAACTGATTGACACATCAGTCAATAAAGAATAATACTATTTTTTTATATTGTAACACCTAAGCCTAAATTCGTTCGGGATCTGGGTATAATAAATAACAAACAAACTTCCTTAAACTTACAACAGGTATTTATTGACACGATTAATAATTACAATTAATTTATTTAAATTCCTGTAAGATGGGAGCCTTACGTAGGAGAAAATTTGATGTCTTGTTCTCCAACATTCAGGTATGCAACGGTGGGTAATCTATACAGTTATGCCATTGAGATGGATTCATCATCGGGTGGGTTCACGAGAAGACTGCGGGAGCTCCTCGCTGGGGATCAGCATGAGGAGTACGATGGCATGGCGCTTGGGGCAGCTGGATGACAAGTTAGCCAGTGAATTAAGTATATGGCTAGCGATATAAATTCTACCCAGATTCCTTGGTGCCGTGTGGAGTTGGGTGGGCTGTGCCTACTCTGGGCATTGGTGGCTTGTGTAATTGGGGAGCGCTGTTCGGGTGCTGGTTTCTTCTGTTTTCCCTGGTTTATGGCGTTGTATTGTTTTAACTGGTTTTGCCTGAGTGTTTGCTGCACTGTTCCAGTAGGGATATGATATGTTTATGCTCGGCTTAATTCTATGAGGTTCTCTTCAGACTGTGCCCCTTTTCTTGGTTGTTTTAATGGTCCTTAATTTGGATTTTTCTTTGTTGTTATATTGGCTACCTACTAAAGGCCTCCAATTTTGGATTAATAACGGCATATTAAGGTTTTTACTGTTCTACCGTGATCTCCCTCCACCAACCTGCCATTCCAATCCCGCACTTTAGGTATTCCCTTGGTGTGGACAGGGTTGGCTATGAGGGAAGTTGGGAGGCCAACCAAAAAAAAAAAAAAATACTAAACTTAGACTACTAAAAAAATTAAAAATTATATTATTACTTAAATTAAATTATTTACAAAGATGTACGCTTAAATTAAAATCGACTATAAATAAAATATTATCACTTAACAATCAAAACTATGATTTACCACAACCATTTGTTACGCACACGCACTGTAAACGTATTTCAAAACCGGTCCTGTAAGGACATTATTTTGAAACTGCCCGACAAAAATAATTCCATTCACAGTCCAATTACTAACTATTTTACTACAAATGCGCTAACTGTTTTTATACCTGCGGTTGGTTAGATAAATTTCTCAAATAATTGAGACTCAGCTTTCCAAAACATGGAAGAAGGAATCAAAATTAAATCAACGTTTCCATTAGTTTTGATTCCCGAAAATTCTTTTTCAAAACATTTCATTCATCGCAATTCATTACTATCCTTGTTTTATATATAGTCTACTTCATCTATACAATAGCAGTCTATGCTTCATAATGTCGTTGATCAAAGGTCAAGTTTAATAATTCAATTGTTGAAGAATTTAAATAAATCATTAAAATAATCATCATAATAAATAATTTATAATTAATATCCAATTATTCTAAATCAAAATTAAAATATATTAAAATAAATTTTACGAAGAAAATATAAGAAACATAAATATTTATTCCAGAAGTCGAAGATACAAATTTATTAGAGATGAGAAATAAAACAAAAGAAGGTATAATTTTAAATAAATAATTTAAACTGATTAACAAATAATTTAAAAAAATTAGAAGAACATCAAGATCCATCCGAATTATAAAACTAAATGAAACAACATTTTTAAAACAAGCTGGTGAAAATGTCCCGATGCCCCATTTGATTCCCATTCGATGGATGGACAAGAACTCAGCTGGTAGACAGCTAAAATACAAGAAGAAAATATCGTAACTATACTACATTTACTAATTTTGAGCTCATTAAATATTAATAATTAATTAAAACAATTTTTGTATCAATATATGTATGTTTCATATTGTAATAATTAGGAATCTTTTTTTTGTTTTTTTTAACGTCCCATTCGGACCGATTGTCCCTTTCGGCTGTTGACCTAAACAACAACTTTCCTAATGAACTACAGTCTAATGAAAATCGGAATGCAAGTTCTCGTTGTGATACCTAAAAAACCCCCATTTTAAGTATGACGATTTGTACCAAAAGCGTTAAAAGGAGGTAACAACTCTACTAAATATATAGCGTATTGTTTCTATAACTTCCGAAAGACATATATAATATATAGTTCTAAAATTCAGCATGTTTCAGTATGTTCTTGCTTTAATAATAATTTTTATCGAAACAATCATGTTAGGGAACCCATATGCAATCCTTTCGTGACTATCAATACGGTAGTTCTGCATATGTGTTAGTACGTTTTACATATCTAAAAAATTCGAATTTTCGATTTGTGTAAGCTATTCATACTTTTGAGGCTGTATTACTAATTCAAAAAAGTTTTTTGGGAAGGAATTAAAACTACCATATACCTACCTAGTTTTATTTGCATTTGTCCATTAAGTTTAAGCTGTACGTTAAAGAACGCTCGAGTGCATACTTATAACACAAAATTTCAAACTCTATTTCATTCTTTGCTTCTACAGTTATTAACGTTTGTCAACCTAGTGGTAATTTGGTCAAAATTTCTTATAGTTACAATACGTTTCTTATCATTATCTTTCGAGTAAAGATAGATAAAGTAATTAAGTTTTCTTAAATTATTTTATCTATTTTTACTTGTACAGAACAGAAGGAAAATTATTTTTTGTACCTTGACAATTAAGTAAGTGAAAGTAATTTGTAAGTTCTTCATTAAATTTTTTTTAAGTTCTAATATATTTTAAAAGAGGGTTTTAAAATGGTTAGCGTAAGGTGTTTACAATAAATCATCTATTTATAAAAAATAAAAACTCCCAACATAAAGAATAAAATTACCAATTCCGCAGTTGATCTAAATATAAGCACGGGTAATTTAAAAAGTTGTTTCCATAATGAAAAATACAAAAACAGTTGCCGCTGCTACATTTCTTCTTCATTCAAGGGAAATCTCCCTATTTGAGAAAAAAAATAAAAATAAAAGCAGAAGTAAAATGGTTGCACAGAGTGAAGGCAAACCCAATAAGGGAAGAAACAAAAGAATCGGGGCTCCAGTAGGCGAAGAACGGACATGGATTGTAAATTGAATATAAAAATCCCTTTTAAGCTGAAAAAACAAACTTTCTCGATGGTCCCAATAAAACAAGCCCTATTTCCCCTTCACTATCAATCCCGTCCCATCTTTCTATCACATACCCTCACTCTTACTATCTTTCTCTTACCCTTCGCTTCCTAAAAAGGGCTTTCATCCAGTTCGAGAAAAGAATTACATTTCGATTTGCACCAGTTACTTCCTCCTTTTCCTTTCTATAGAATAAAAACATTGAGCGGCGTCTTTCCAAAATGGAATTAAAATGAGTCAAGTTTTCTCAACGAACCGTAGTTGCTGGGCATAGCGTGGCCAACCAAACGCTTCGCTCCTCTTTAAAACTTATTCTTAAAAAATGATAAGAAGAGGACAATGTATTTCCAATTCCAATACGAATTATTTTGTTTTATAATTTACATTATACTTCTTTAGTACGTCTACTACTTTTATGAATGAATCTACATCAATCTGCATCGATTTACCAATTTTAACACGTCCTGTTTGAAACACAATACTGCAGGTAAATGCAAATACCTTAGACTTATGTTTTAAATACTTATTTATTGACTTAAAAAATAAGAAAAGTTGTAGCAGTACAACTAAGATAATTTAATATCGATATATCAACGTTATTTATGTGACATTTGTTAATTTCATTTAATTTTGTTTATTTAGAATTGATTTTAATAATTATCTATGACAGTTAAAAAACATTTAAAGACATTTCTTCTTTATGTTTTAATATTTCTTCCTTAATTGTTTTTCTTGGTACAAACTGTTGATTTATTAAGAAAAAGAAAAAAAAGGGGAACTTGAATTTGGATGGCAACCATCAACAAGGATTAGTTTTGTTTTCTTCAATATTTACGGCTTAAGGCCACATCTGTGTTAATTAACTTTTATAATTTTATTTCACAAATGACAGACTCTATATTTCATTGTACCTATTTATTATTTTATTTTGTCAAACAAAAGGACACCAAACTTGAGTTGAGTTAAGTTATAACATCTTTTTAAATATTAATCATTTGTTTTCTGTAATGACACCTTTTCAGAATCTTAAATAGTAATTGGAGTAACACCAAAAGTGTAAATTACTATTAAGTGTAGTCACATCAACAGCTTGGTTATTAGTATCTACGGTAAGCTGTATAACTAAAACGGTCAGTTTTAACTTGTAATCATTTCCCGGATCACAGCCAGGAATCTGCCTTCTGCCACAGCCTGCAGCCTCCTCACCGAGGCAGCAGCGAAAGGTAACGCCTCGTCGGCGACCGCTCCTGGCTTCCAGGTAGCGGTGTAGACAAAACTCGCCTAGCCAGCGGCCGCTCATCTTTGAGGCAGCAGCGGAGGTTCTCTTCCCATTCCTTTTCAAACACAGCTACCCCGCTAGATGCCCTGCCGCTCCGGCCGGTCCTTTCTCGACCGACTTTTGAGCTACGCCCAGTGCGACAAATTTAAAACTCTTACAATTTTTGTATTATTGTTTTCTCACCCAACACTCAGGTTAGTGAAAAATTGCAATATTTTGCTGAAAACTGCATCGGGATCAATATTTTTCTAAAATTACAACAGCTTTGAAGGGTTTTTAACGTAAATATGCATGAAATAAAATTTAGAAAAAATAAAGTGCTAAGACTTTTACTTAACATTTTCCTGTAAAATACAATATTTTATGAATGTGAACCGTAGAATCATTTACTGTTGTTACTGTACTCCAAGTAACCTCTGTATAAAACAAGTCTTAACACGGTAACTTTACTGCATCTAGTAACTACCACTCATCTTCTTATTCATTTTTTTTATTTCCAGTTGATTCAGATCCTTATACTTATACTATACTGTAGCCTACATTGCTGGTAAATAATAATGATACCAGATGTCATGGATCACCTACTCGTTTGACAACACAAAATTATTCCTGATCATTCAAACGACGTATCGTAAAACCTTAATAGAGAGAACATTGTAAAAATAACAAAAAAATAATAAGAAATACCCTATTATATAATAAAACTATAAGTACATAATTTGCAGTATTATAAAATCTGCAATGCTTTTTTTACAGTACACGTACATATTTATTTTCAAATAGAAATACATAAATAAATTTATATTTCATAAAAATAAAGTACTGATACAAGTTGTACATTTAAATAAATAACTTAAAAGAAATAAATCATAGATCGTAAATTTTCTTATTGGAAATATATTTAATTTGACTTGAATTTAAATAAATTAGTGTTATAGTTCTTGGAAGTTATTTTTTAAAATTATTATTTCCTATGAAATAATGTAAATAAATATGCAACAACCGACAGGTAAATTGGTAATTCTGTGGTAGTCAAAGTAAATATTATCGAACAAGAAAATTACCTGGAAAAAGATTTCATAACCTGTCAGGAAAATGCAAATATTGTTTTTCATTAATAAAACAAACTTATTTTGTTCTATTAGAAAACGTACAATCGACTTTTAGATCATTTAGAAAAAAGTTAACAAGACATATCTTAATACTGTGAAAGTTTAATACGGAAATAAGTAGCCTGTACTTTTTTTATTCCTATTTATCTTAAGTTATTAAATAAAATCCTAACATTACGACTTCGCGCGCAATTGCTAACCTCAGAGAGATCTGTTAGATAAACTGGTTAAATTTTTTTTGTCGGGGATTTTTTTAAAGCGACAAGACAATACTTGACTTACATTCACGAAATTTCTCCATTGAAGGTTTTATCTTCAATCATGATGTTAAACAAAGAAAACTTATCTACTCAATATTCTACTAAAGAATAGATTTTAGATTTTGGTCTATTTAAAAACAATAATTTAGGTATCCGCCAAAGGTCAGGCGGCGAGTGACTACAGAATGACGATTAGCGTACAACCTGACTTTTAGCTGATAAACTCAAAACCACTGGTTGACTTAAATCGATTTTATGTCTAAAATTGAGTAAATTCAGAGGTTATAAAAAATTTAAATTCCTGATTACAAATAAAAGGAAAGGAAAAACTTTTCTCATAACTTCAATATTTATTTGTTACTTTCTTGCGAGAAAGTTATTTTTACCGAGATTTTTATTTATGGTAATCCAACCCTGAGACTTAGTATTTTATTTCAACTTAAATAATTGAGTTAAAAGTATTTTTATTTATAAGATTTTTTAAAAGCATCATGTGATAATATTTTATACACTTAAAGAAGATAACATGTTTGCAACATAATAGAAAAATGGGGTCGACTGGAACAGTGACAAGAAAATTTTAATATTTCAGTATGTGACCTAGTTAATTGTTTACGTTTCAAAAATATGAATTGATAGTGTTTTAAAAAGTTGTCCGTGAGTTCTAATATTTTTCCAATTTTTTTTATCAGTTTTTATTCGATTGGATCTTATTAAATCATTTTTGTTATCATCTTTATTTTTATTTCTTATTTTATAAAGTTTTTTTATAGTTGTAAATTTTCGTTTATTACAGTAAAATAAATACAAAATGTAATATTTTAAACGATTTACTATATAAAGATTTATGTTTTCCAATAAACAGGTATCGTTAGGCCTACTTGTAAAGACCATTTGGATCGAGACTGAATTTTTCTAACGCTTTCGGTTATTTTCATTCCGTATAGGAAAATTAATTGCCTGTAACAGGCCGGTGGAGTGTTAAATAATTTGCACGCGGATCTGTTAAATTCAGGAATACAAAAAGATAGTTATGTTTCTTATCACATGGTCAGCCAATTTTATATGACTGAAGAATTTAAGAGCAAAAGAGGTAGAGGTGTAAAATACATTAGTTAGAGTTATCTCCTCTGAGACTAATGAAAATTTCATTCTACAGCCAGAGCCTGTGGTGAAAAAAGTAAAGGTTTCATTTGCAGGGTGGAAAGTAGATGCTTTTCAGAGGGCTGGCATGCTGATGAGCATATACTAATACTTTTTCGCTCAGTGAGGAAGAAAAACGTAAACCACCCACACCTCGTTTTTCTTACTAAAGTTTCTAGATGATCAAACCAGACTTTCGGCTGGTAATCTAAATAACTAAATAATTTTCATCTTCATCGAATTTGGTGTTTTATTCGTCTGTTACTAAACAGCTACTGGTAAATTTTGAAATTTTTTGAAACGTTGTGTATAAAATGCTGCTTCTTTATAAAAGTAGTGGCAGCACTAGGTATTCACTTAAGTTTCTTTTTATAAAATCAACTTATTGTACATTGAAGTTAACACTAATGTACGATGTAAAAAAGTGACAAAACACAGAAAGCCGTTAAGGTTTTAAGTCCTGTTTTGGTGGGAAGGTGTATAGAAGTTGACAGAGTTATGAAATAATAAATTTGTAGATAAGAAGCATTTTTTGTAGAAATTGGGTGTAAATTTCAAGTTTCTAACACCTACTGAAATTTTGTTGCAATAATGAATAGATAATACTACTACTTATTGGCTCTTCTGAAAAATCACCAAAATGGAGTTAACACCTTATACTTTTCAGGTTAATACTTGACAGGTTATATTTGACAGCTTACTGACTACAAACATTGATTTACAGATTAGGAAAAATTTCTTAAAACATTATGTTTGGAGTGTAGCATTATACGGAAGTGAAACGTGGGTGATAGGGGCTGTAGAAAAGAAGAGGATAGAAGCTTTTGAAATGTGGTGTTATAGGAAAATGTTAAAGATTAGTTGGGTGGACAAAATAAGTAATTTAGAGGTTCTTAGGCGAGTGGATGAAAAAAGAAGTAGCCTATATGGAAGCATCTTACCAAAAGAAGGGATAGGCTAGTGAGGCATATCCTAAGACATCCAGGTATTGGGCTATCAGTAATGGAGGGTAATATTGAGGGAGTAAATTGTAGAGGGAGGCAAAGATTAGAATATATAAAGCAAATTACAAAAGATGTAGGATGTTACAGGTATGTAGATATGAAACGACTTGCGTAAGATAGAACAGGTTGGAGAACTGCATCAAACCAGTCGAGAGACTGATGACAAAAAAAAACTTTTCAGGTACAGAATTTAAAATTGTTGGTATCTCTTTTATTAAATACATTGAACAAGCCCATTTCTAGGTCGCCAGTAGGCATTGTTCCCCATGTGCACTTATTCTGCGCTGCCCTTAGCGATAAACTACCTGGAAATATCTCAATAAACATTTAGTAAATTATGGATCGTCTCTCCATCTTTAATTAGCATTCTCGTTTTTTATAATATCATAGCGTTTTATCAAACATTCTATTTAAACTGTTTATTCATGGCATCTTTCCGTTTATCGTTTGATATTGTTATATCAAAGAGATGATGAATAAAAAAGTTGATCATTTACAGTTTTAGTTTGTTTGTTTACAACATGACAAGACATCTAATATGAAAAGATATGAAATGGAAAAAGGGGCAGGCAGGGTTTTAACAGCAACAATTCAAGGGAACAACAGACTTGTTGCTCGTCAAAATATACTCACACATAAATGGGCAGACATACAAAACATCTTGATAAACTGAATGCAGTAACGGTTGAAAGAATCTAAATGAATTGTGAGGTATCATCGCTTATAAGAAGAAATTATGATCGCATCATAAAGGGGTATTTTCCGTGTGTACGTGCGTGTGTGTGTGTGTGTGTGTGTGTGTGTGTGTGTGTGTGTGTGTGAGGGAGGGCAATGGAGAGCTGCTGATGTTTACAGGCGTTTAAAAAGAGGGAGACGAAGTGATGACAAATAATGGATGATCGCTTTATTACCAGCAATGACGCAGCATATGTTCTTTAGTATCTTCGACTCTTAAAAGTTCCGACCCTGTACTTTCAATAATTGATTGATAATGGAGTCAATCCAAAATGATCTTTTCTTAACTTTTAATACCACTACACTAATCTAAACTTTATAATGGAAGTCTTTTAGCGATAATTTAAAATAATTATTTTAATTGTATGACTTTTAAAACCATTACGGAATTTAGTAATGAACAGCATTTGATTTATATTTTGTACTGTAGCTCGTAATTTCGTGAGATTACTTTGTAATGTGATATAATTGGTATTCTTTTCTTATTTTCAAGAATAGATTCGTTCGTATTTAATAGATTTTTCATGACTACTCAATTACGAGCCATTTAAACTCTTCTCGTCCGATAGATATAAAGTGAGGCTTAAATGAAGTTCCGAAACTTTTAGACTTACAATGAAGATTAATGAGGGTGTTCTTAGTCTGTGTTTGTATATAAAGTATGTATCTTCGATTGCATTGAGTCCTGAAGATCTTACATTATGTAGAACAGTGTTTTTCAACCTGTGGGTCATGCCCCTGGGGAGGGGTGTCGCGAAATACGGAAAAAAATTAAAAATAGTTATTGTTATATTTATTTATTTTAGAAAGAGATAAAAATTGTACGTAGTTGTACAACGTTTTTCAATTCATTTATTGTGAAACTTGGGCTTGTTTGGAATTAACTTATTTTTGAATGATTGGATATATTTTTATCACACTCAAAACGATGTAATTTTCCAGTGCCAAAAGATTTCTTGAATTGGGTTTAAAATTCACCATTATGAAAAAATCCTTTTTCACAGTTGTACTATATAGCAAATGGTTTCAAAATTTTCAACGCTACTCTGAACAGTTCTGGGTATTCTTTTTAGTGGGCCTACTTAATCCAAAATTTGACAGCACTAAGCATTGTTGAAAGTTAATTTAATTGCCTGATCACTTGACAGTTCTATCATGATAGTTCATTATGAAGACGAATACCTAGCTCAGTATTTTGTACAGCTTGCTCATTAAACGGATTGACTCCCACAAATATCCACTCATATCCTTAACTAAAGTTAGGCCCTACTTAAATCCTTAAGTAAAAATTACAGTTATTGTAGATTTTTAATTTTTTTAAACATTTTAATTCAGAGGGGGTCGGCGAACTACTTTTATGCTTTAAAAGATAGGCTAAGCGCCACGTTTACTAAAATTCTTCGGGGGCTTATACTCTCGTGGTAAAAAAATTGTTGTTTTAAGTTTGCGGCCTTAATATGCATTCTTATGAAAAAGTTCTGCCCATAACAGACAGGTGAAGTGTCAAATTATTTACGCTCAATCTGTTCGTTGCAGGGCTAAAATAAATAGTTCTGTTTCTTATTCACGTGGTCAGCCAATTAAATGACTGAATCATTTAAGACAGAAGAGGTAGAGGTGTAAAAGACGCTAATCAGAGCTATCTCTTCTGAAAGTAATGAATTTCATTATACAGCCAGACCCTGTGGCGAATGAATTGAAGGTGTCATTATTTTGCAGAGTGGAAAATATGTGCTTTTCAGAGGTCCCGGCATGCTGATAAACGTACATTTCCATTCAGTGAGTAAGGCAATCGTAAACCACCTCACCCCTCGTTTTACCTACTTAGTAAAACCTCTACAGGTACAAACCAGCCTTTCGGCTGATGACCTAAACAACATGCAAAAGTAGGCTATATATGTAATTGAAGGTTAGAGTCAATTTGTAATTTTCTGTATTTTGTCATAAAAATCAGTAAAAATGGGATTTTTTAATTTACGGCCTTAGCAGTATGCATTTAGTGATAATAAATTAATATACGTAATCAAAGTCATAGAAAATTAAACCATCTACATTTTTTTACTATTGAAGTAGTTTTCCACAAAACTTAGTTTAGAGTCAATTACTGATTTCATGTATTTTTAAGTTCTACACAGATTGATTTTAATTTTGCGTCATTCATTCATGATTTAACATAGAAATTATTTTTCATTATTTAAATAATTGACAATAGAAAGTCGTTTGAGTTATACCAGATTTTTCTTTTTATTTGTGTTTTAAATATTTTTTTGATGATGTAGGTAAAGTATGTATAAAGAAAGCTATAGTAATTTTTAAGGAATGATTATAAGGATATTAAGTGAATGAAATGGAATGATACTATAAAAAGTTTAGGCTCTTCGACTTCATTATGTAAAATACGGATTTATCGTTCACTGACCTCTATATATCTTATACAGGAAGTTGTATAAAGAATAAACAGAATCAACAAAAAAGTATAAAAAAACTATTTGTGAAGATTTGCTGTTGAATAAAACAATATTTGGCCTAAAATTGTTCATTTACTTGTCGTTTTTAAATATAATTATTTTACGGATTCAAATGGCTGCTTTAGTTGCCGTTTTCTTTATTTTTTGTCCGAGTTTACCATAAAAATGGTGGGACTAATTTGCGGAAGAAGTCCATCAAGTAAGTAAATGTAATCAAAGACACGCATGTTATTTACAAATAGGCTTTTAAATATGCTTTCCATGTAAAAGTATATAAACGTACAAATATAAAAAAAACATTAAAGTAATAAAATAATAGAAATGGTGTTTGGTAATGATATTAGAAAATGTATTAATTTTTTTGTCTTCATTTTAATAACAACTACAACTGTATATTTAGGAACAATCAGCTGATGTAGGTATTTAATGTCCTGTTTTCGTTTTGATTAAGGAAATCACCCAGTGGAAAACCCTTTTCTAAGATCCCTATTCCAGTAACTTTTTAATCTCATTTTTAGATTTTATGGTAGGTGTGGGCGTGATAATGTTCGTAAATCTGGGTTCGTGTGATTTATTAATTTTGAATGGAAATGAATGTATAATTTGTTAATGTTCATTACACACGACAGTACATATACACGACCTACTGTTTCTACGTAGAGGTATAGATGTGTGAGAGTTTCGTATGTAATAGGTACTTCATTATGGTTAAACGTAGAAATTTGTTTTGAGAGCCGGGGTCCCGGGTTCGATTCCCGGTTGATTCTGGCATTTTCCATCACTAATTTTCATATATCATCGTTCTCCACCGTCAGAATTAGTAGAAATTTTGAAACATTCAGACGTAAAACAAAAAAAAATGTTTTGAAAATTTTGTATATCCTGTTTACGTTTGATTTTTTCGCTGTTTCGATAAAATTACAAAAATATAACAATTATTATTAACATAGAATATAAGTTCAAAATAAATAAAAAAAATTAATAATAATGTTCCATGTTGTAGAGCAGCGGTTCTCAAATATTTTATTTCGAGCCCTTCCCCATATACGGTTTAACTATAAGCCACGTCCCTCTTATTCGTATATAAGTGTGCATTTTTTTAATAACAGTTTTACTAGTAACTCTTACAAGTTTACGTATGTTTATTAAATACATATTGCTAAATATAACTCAAAACAAAAATTAAGACTACTGATGAGCTTATTTTTTCTCGGCAAAAAACTTTCTGAAACGTGGAGTCAGTTCCGACAGTGCAACTCTTAAGTTCTCTTGTCACATCTAATCTTGAACGATATTTTGCTCTTCATGACAGAAAGATCAGAAAACCCAGTTTCACAAGAATATGCAGGCCTAGTATCAAAGGTAATGATTACTTTTAAGACATTTTTAATCAAAAAAGGGTATTGTTTTGTATACTAATCCAGAAGGGCGTGAGCGAATATTCATTAAATTTTGTTTCCAAGATAGGGCACTTTGAAAAATTTGAAAATTTCACTCAATTTTCTTAATAAAGAATATTACATTTCATTTGGGTAATTGGTCTACACAAAACTTCTTCTTTTAAACTAAGGTTTACGCCCCCCAAACCCCCTTTCATCGCACCTCCTTGGAGATCCCCCATTTTGAGAGTCAATGTTGTAGAGGATAAAAGCTGGTTTTCTCCTACCATTCATACCAATACGCTTATAATACAATACAATGTATGTACAAAATGGATGATAATATAGTTACTAATACAAAAAAACTAACCTTCCCTTTAACCTATGCCAAATAAATAAATAAATAATAAACGATGACTTCATTTTTCTAAATAAAATAACCGGTTATTTCATACAATCTATGTTACTCAGGAAGTTTTAATCTTTCGGACAGTGAAAATTTTTTTGAAATCGGTTGGAAAGTTTTTGAGATAGCTACCTTGTACAAACAAATGTTACTTCGTTATAATATTACTAGACTATAGATGACTAAAAACAATAAATAATAGTAATAAATTATTTAGTTAATATTAACGACTTTTTTACAATGAATTAACTTAAATAAATTTAATTAATTCAATTAGGATGTGAATTATTTACTCTTATTATCAAAGAAATAAAATCGCCTTAGGTTCCATATTTTTTAATTATTAAAATTTAATAATTAAAGC